>CM045451.1:25660567-26860567 GCA_024666655.1 Dascyllus trimaculatus
GCATAATAATAAATATGAGTGTGTATTTAAAGCATTTAAGCCAAACTTCCTACAGCAAAATGGAAATGAAATGTTTGTGTTTCAGGTCAGCAACCACAGCAGACAGCAATATCTGAAGAGCCGGACTTTTTTCCTCTGCAGCTTTTCTAGACTTGTGTGTTTATAACCAATTAAACACTCCAGGAAGTTAAACCCCAAAGCAGCTGAAACAGAGTCAGTCTGATCACTGATCAAGGTGATAGTAGTGTTGTTTAGAGTGAGAGGCCGAGGCGTCCTGGGGAGCATGTCCACCAACATAAAAACAGCAGGTTTCAACTACTATCAATAGTTAGAACAAAGACGCACCAAAGCGAAAAGCAGCACAACATGATAACAGATGAAAGAAACAGCCTCATTAAAATTCCATTTGTCATGCTGTCTGTTGATCATTTTATCTATAAGTCTATCCTTTACACCACTATCAAAGGGTGTAATTTCAAAAGAATACTTCAGTGTAGAAAATCTTTTTCCCTAAGAAGGCCGTTCCTTAAAATTCAATTAACTGTGTTCATAAATAAACGTGGGAATTGTATCATCTGAAAGCAGATTTGCATGCTCCCATTTTTTTTTCTTTTCACCATTTCTAAGGCAGCAAATAAACATTTGAAATGGGAGACTAACTCTTATGAATATTTCTAAGCTCGTGTTTCAAACCAGTGTTTGAGTCACCCTCGCTCAGATTTAGCATAAAATTATATACGGGACAAAGCGAGGACTTTGATACCGCTGCTCTCTTTGTCCAAAGTGGTTTTTGTACATCTCACATGTTTACTGTACTTTGCATACATCTGCAACTGAATTGTGCAGATATGCACATATAGCACAGACCGGGAGTGTGTGGCTTACAGCCTGTTGGCTCACTAGAAATTGATTTATTATTCATGGAGAAGTTAAATACCAAGTAATGGAATTAGTTTGTGAATTGCCAAAATGGTTAATTAGCCTCCTTCGTCTCTGCTGTAGCGATCGAATGTATGCTGACGTATGTGACTGTGTGTGCAACTAAAAGCAACAGGTTGTAAAGTAGAATGTGTTGGTTTATGGTGAAGGTAAATTAAAATATCATTGCTTTAATAGAGCAGCCTGAGAAATCCTTTCTTCTTTAAACTCACAGCTGAAGTCGTCCTTGAGGTCTCTTACTGCAAATAGCTGTGCTCACAGTTTTAGATGTCCCATTTGAAAAATAAAAATATATATTTCACATAAAAATGCTTTCATGAGTTCTTAATGTTAATCCTCTTAGGTCAGTAGAGCAATAAGACAGCCAGCTCAGAGCAGTTAAAACCTTTTAAAGGCCAGTAAACGCTACGTCCTCCTCTTCTCTCCTCTCGCTGCATCTCTTTCTCTCTCGTCTTGGCTAGCTATAGCTATTCATTAGCTCCAGCCCCTATGGCAATGAGAGTCTTTAACCTCCATTAGATCTAATGTTGATATGTTTCCCCAGCAAAGAGCCAAAACAATTAACACCCCTTCTCACATTTCTTTCCCCTTGGCCCCTAACCACATCAAAATCTGGGCCCACCCGTTCATTACCCACCCCTGAGAAAGCCCCTGGGAGGAAAGAAGTCAGATCCTTGGCTGTTGTGTTTTGTATGGTATGCAGTTAGAAGCCAGAATGAGTTAAAAGAAACTTGTCAACAATAATGAAGCGCCGTGTTTCCCCCACAACTTTGCCTCAATGTGGTAGCAAGCGGTTTTTATTGGGGTGAGATAGTTAATCACGTCCATACTTGATCATAATGAGGTAACACCTTCTGCTCTTAGCGCTCGCTGTTGTTGCTAATATTTATTATACCTCCAGCAGCAGCAGCAGCAGTGGTGTCTGGCTGCAGGAGTCCATTGTTGCTAAATAACCCTACAAGATCAGCTACTGAATGTCTGCTGCCTGAAATGCACCTATCGATGCTTTTTATTCACACAGTGAGGAAAAGTTGTAATTAATGTACCAGTTAAATCTGCAAAATATTAATATTAAACATCAGTAAACTGTGTGCTATGATACAATACAGTATTTATTACAATGTCTGAGCCAACTGAAGCACAATAAAGCTTTTTCTCTTTTAGGATTATTTTCAGGAACTCACAGCACTTGAGGTCTGAGTGCAATAAAAAAACTTAAAAGTCCAAACTGAGAGAAGACGTGTTTACTTTATAAATACTTTATGGCATTTCATCAAAACTGTGGCCTTTTCTTAACCTGAGGCGAAGTCTTTTGGTTACTTGAATATAAACTTTGTGATGTTTCTCCACTTTTTCTGATTCCCATAAAAAAAAGAAAAGAAGAAAAAGTCACAAAACAAATTAGTATATGAATCTAATTTCTAGAAGACAGTGTTGTATATTTGTATGATGTCCTGTAAGCAACAGACAGTAATCCTAAACTCAGTAGCCAGTCATGTGAGCAGTAATGTTGCTTCACTGTGAAATTTTAAGACTCATACAAACCTTTTTGAACAACCAGAATTACAAGATATACAGTGAGTACAGCTGTAACATTACAGATGTGTTTGGTGCAGCATAAGTAAATTGAAAATTGAATATTATAGAGACATAATGCTTAACATATTCATAAAATCCTGAACTAAATCTGAATGCATGCTCATGAAGGCCTCAGTAGTTTAATATGTGCAATATATGGACCTGTGTATTTATAGCAGGGCCAAACTTGTAGGAGCTTTATTGAATATCCAAATGCGGCAAAGCACCTTTAAGTCTGGCAGGAATTCAAACCCAGAAGCTCATTGTCTCGTCAAAATTGGGGGGCAGCACCCCTCCAACCGTTTAGCTGTCAAGTGCATAATGTCTTGACCTTCTAAGACCCAGAATAGACCTCTTTTATTATCCAGGAAATTCCTAGTTTCCTTACCTATAGGTGTGGTGCAGTTGTCTGTGTATCAAATGTCTCACAGTAACACCAGTGGTCCTCTGACTGTAGCCCACAGCTGAATAGTTCAGTTGCTCTGACGCAGTTCGGGGAGTAAACCAGGACCAAATGCGTGAGTGTGTGTACACGCTTGTTCGCAGTGTTAAAGCAAAGACGTCCAACGGTTGCGATGATCCATTAATATCATTGATTTCCATCTAATCTCCTCTCTTCGGGGGGGAAAGGGAGTTTTGGTTTCAACACTTAATTTGATAATCTGCGAGAAAAGCACAAAAGGAACATTCTGCAGATTCTTAACCTTTCCTCAACTTTGGCACTCCCAGAGGCAGGAAAGGAGTATCTTTCACCACAGTTATTAGTTCACAGAGACACCCCTGACCTCTGCGGTGGTAGCCAACCGTCAACATAACCGATGTTATTGTAATGCAGGTTCGCTCTCTTTGACTTCTATTGGAGTCATTCAGGTCTACCTGTTGGCCTGGATCCTGGAGAGCCTAGTTCACGCATAGATTTTAATTAAACTAAACCAGGGAAAATTATAAGACTGCACTGCCACGGCCCTAAGACTAGCATTTTAGTTAAAAATAAATGAAGAAATAATTGACAGTATCTTGCATGTCAAAGTATGATTTTTTTCTTTTTTAACAGCAAACTTTAGTCGCTGACATTTTAATGAAAAGCTGAGAAAATATCTTTAAGATATAAAAGACGTGATGGATTAAAGTTGTGTGTTTCAGGGCATGTTTTAACATACTAAAAACTGTTGAATTACTCTGTCTGTCTGTGTTTAATAATACAACATCATATTTATTTTTCTTCTTTTTCACTAAATAATATACTCTAAATATTTGCGTTGTCATTATCTGAAGTGTCCAGAATTTCTAAACTGTACACTGCATTTACCACTATTTACTTGTGTCCATTATTTCTGCCTTAAACATGAGTAATGGTGCAGGTTTCCATCCTCCAACCACAGTAAGTGTCAGTTCCTTTTAATAGCATAAGAGCTTATATCTCTATATGCTATCAGAGAGAAGGAAGGAGAGAATCCAGCAGCCTCCTTTGATCTCTTTCTTTTAGCCTCTGTAGTTCAGTTGGATGTAGCTCCAATCTGTTTCACTTCACAAATATATTTAAGTCGTATATAATAATAAATATTTAAAAAATAGAGTGTGTGTATTTTTTCTTCTACTGAGAAAATAAAAAAAGATCAAATTGGTGGATTTGAAATGTGGAACACACACAGGCTGTTAAATAAAAGCACTTATCGACTCTACCTGAGTGACTTATTAGAATGTGGCCATTAAGGCATAGCAGCTTATGAAGAGGCTGCTGCAGATTTACATGATAAAACTATCTGATAGCAGAAGCCTGGGGATTCTCTTTTTCTCTTTCTCTCTCTCTCTCTCTTTTTTTTTTTACAAAAGGAGAAAGAGAGAGCATTCAAAAATCGTTATGTGCGCGTGTGCGTGCGTGGATGCGCGTGCACGGCATGCGGCGACGGGCGCGGATGGCGAGCAGGCAGCTCTTGGGTTTTTGGAGGAAGTGAACGTGGAGTGGACGAGTTTTTATTTAAGAAGGGATGAACGGAGAGAGAAAGAGAGAGAGAGGGGGGGGGGATCTGGAGCAAAGTTTTTCTGTGCTCTCTCTCCCCCTCTGTCTCCCCCCTCTCTCTCTCTCTCTCTCTCTCTCCCTCTCTGCGTTGAAGAGCTTGTGGTGGTAATGAGAGTTTAACAAGACTCAATAAATCAGTTAACGGTGATGGTTTATTGCCCTCAACACGTGTCCCTGCTCTCCAGATTTACGTAGAAAATATCTATTCTTTACAAAAAAAATAACGACAACAGATAAAACCTAAATTGTTATTGTTATTATTATATTTTTTTGCATATTATATTAAATATCTCAGATTCCCTCATCAAGTCGATTTCCTCCTAAAAGTCCCCTCCTTTTCTCCTCTGTCTCTTCCTTCATTTCCACTTGGAGATATCGGCTGCCTCCCTCCACCAGCCATCATATTTAGCCCCCTGCACACATTTCCAGCGGGTTATCACAATTGCCATTCCTCCCCTCCTTTCTGATGTGTTACCCAGATTACCATCAGTGCCCCTCAGATATTTTTAACAGATCCTCGGCGCTCGGCAATATCCACTCGGAGCCATCTGGTGCAGATCAGAATCTACTGACTTCTTGGGCTTCAGTCGTTAAGGCATTAAATCTAGATCTACAGAATAACCCCCCCTCCTTTGACTCGGGAGGTGGGTGATATGAGAATCAAATCAAATAGGAATAGAACAGTTAAAATGTGAACAGCCTCCCCTCCCGGGAGCCACATGGGCTTGTCAGAGTGAGCAGAGGTTAGTGTCCGAGCCTTTCTTCTGGAAATTGGATAAGCAGTTCAAGAGGAGGTGACCAAAACTCGCTTCCCCCACTTTAACTCGGTGCGTTTTTTATTCCCAAAGCCTGTTGAGGAAATAAAATTAAAATTAAAGACGCCACACTAACAATAAGCAGATTTCTAAACTATGGCACATTGTTTCTCTTTATTTTAAATCTCCTCTGTGTGTGTTTTAAAACAGTTTGCGCGTAATTGTAATTAAATTAGAGACTCATCGCACACGGATGAACGGTGCGTGTTGCGCACGGTGACCTGCGGACTTCACAGCCCGGTGTCTGGGTGTTTGGCTCTTTCCTCATTCCTTTTTCTTTTTTTTTCCCCTTCTCTCCTCCACTCAAAAACAAGGAAACGTGAAGTGGCTGCGTTCTTACAAAGGACAACAACAATCTGGTTGAAGTCCACACACGCGCACGACGCAGATGGAGAGTGAGAGCAAGAAGAAGAGAAGAAAAAAAAAAGAAAGGAGAGGATTTGGCTGATTAAACCTTCATGAAGAAATCAAAGCGAACCAAAAGCAGAAGTCAATAAAAAACATACATAATTAATAAATCATATGGAGACATTTGCATGGATTTATTTAACTGTTTTTTTTTTAAATTGCCTTCTTATTTTTTTTTTTTAATTTTTTTAGAGTGACACACGAGGTTTTATCTATATATCTGTTTATTTATTTGGCGATTTGTTTAAAAGATTTCTTTGAAAATGTTTAATCCAAATAAAGCTTCTTTAACAATAAGTTTTTAAGGAAGAACTCTGCGACGAAAAAAATCCAACTTCGAGGAGGAGATTTTTTTTTTTTAAGAGTGAAAATTAGTCACTATGAATTAAATAAAGGCACCAACAGCCCGTGTTACCAAATACTAATTCCTCTGCGGAGAGGCTTTTCCCCCTTTAATTACAATTTAAATCTATTCAAAGTAAGTTCCTTCTTCTGACGGGTTTACTTCCCCCTGTGTCGGACAGCTGTAAAATCGTGTAGACAGGTTGTCATACAACAATCAAAGCCTTCGGTGAATGGACTCTAATGCTTGAACATTTAACATACAATAAGTCCAAACACGGAGGGAGAGAGAGAGGGAGAGAGAGAGAGAGAGAGAGAGAGAGGGAGAGACGGGGAGGGAGAGAGAGAGAGTCAGCAGAGGGGTGAGGGAGGAAAGAGGGAGGCCCCAGCCAATGTGCTCACTCTATATTCACATTATCCACATTGCTCCAAACGAGGAGGAGCTTGCAGGCTCAAGTAGGGGATGCCAATCAAAGCATCAACTTCAAATTGTATCTGAGAGATCAGCCTGGAGACCTCAGGGCCAGGCGCGTCAGTCGGAGCGCAATTGTTGATCAGATCACATCCAGCGGACTTTTGCGCGAGAAAAGAGAGGAAGCTGAGATTTAAGAGCGGTTTGTTTTGACTGCACACCCCTGTATGTCTGTAGTAGCTCTGACTTTGGCTTAAACACTTTCCCTTTTGCTGCTCCTGGTTCTTTTTTCCCCCTTTTTTTCTTTTTTTTTTTCCTCCTTCGCACACTTTTTTTTTTTTTAAATTAATATTTTACGCACAGTTTGTCGGACGATAGAGCTGTGCGCCAGTTCAGCGGTGGAGATGTCTTTTCCCCAGCTAGGCTACCCGCAGTACTTAAGTGCCTCCCAGGCGGTGTACGGGAGCGAGAGACCGGGAGTGCTTACGCCGTCGTCGCGGGGAGGGAGCACCGAAATCGGGGGAAGTCCGTCCGCCACCGCAGCGGCCGTCACATCGGTGTTGGGCATGTACGCCAACCCGTACGCACACAACTACAGCGCTTTCTTACCGTACACCAGCGCGGACCTGGCTCTGTTCTCACAAATGGTAAGAAAACATGTTGTCTTTGGTTTCTGTTTGAGGACTGACGCCGCAGAGACGATTGTTACCGCTCTTGTCCCAACTGTCGCTGCCCGAGCACTAAAATCCAGACTCGACCCAAACAACAAACACATTTGCATTTTAGTTAGCCGGATTTTTAATGCTGATTATTCAGTTCAAGTCGATATATCTGATCGATTTTTTTAACAGTCCGCTTGGTTCTGTGGCTTCAGAGTGAAAGTTTGACCAGAAGGATTAAAAAAAAAAGAACAAAAAAAATGCGCACTGAATTATTTTGTTTTGTCCAAAAAGTCAAGAAAAAAAACATGTAAACAAACAAACCCAAACACAGGCTTATAATTAATTTTACTTTATTTAAAAAAAAAAAAAAGCCCAACAGAGCTGTATTCTAGGGTGCAGCATAAAAAGAGAAAAAAGTTTCTGCTCAGTCTTCTACTCTGGTTATTTTCCATCAGATTGTTGGGAATATTCTCAGTCACCACACAGAAGCTCAAATCATAAATATGCAATAGACTTTTAGAAAAGCAGACTGGATGATTTTTACTTTATCTACATGCAGATTTGAAATACAAGATATTTATCGCGTCTAAACAGACCTGGAGATAACAATTAACTTTTAGCGTGTTAAAGTGTTGGATAATGTTTGCATCAGGCCAAAAACATGAAGCTTCAAAACAAGAGCTGTTATCCAAAAGCGCCAGCATGTGTTTGAGCTGATCCACATGCGTGTTCCCTCCATATAAAGCGAATATTAAAGGACTCAGGGAGGAAAAAATCCGGCACAAAAGTTGAACTGAGACGCGCAGAGAATAAAACTTCACTCGGGCCTTGGAGCTGCTGCTCTGTCGGAGCGTGAAGACGGAAGTTGCTGTCAGCTGTGCGTTCACAACAAACCTGCTCTTGTGCTGCTCCCCTTCGGTAGTTTATTACAGTCCTAATGACGATGTGTGAAAAATATTTGCTTAATCAAAGGACTCGGATAGTTGCTGTGCAGTCGCAGGTGCCGCAGGCCTGAAGCATGTGGAGCTGCAAGCTGAGAAGCTTATTTGTGGAAAGCTCTGAGTCAGGTGCAACTGGAACTCTAGCAGAGTTTTCACATGTTGGAATTACGCATGAAAATGTCCAAAATGTGTTTGAGGTACATTGTGGGGGAAAAAACGCGTAAAAATGTGTGTTATTTTAATAATCCATGTCAAAGTAATTCTCTGTGTATTATTGGTGCCTCTGTAGTAACACATGACTCCTGGTTTCTAGGGATCCCAGTACGAGCTGAAGGAAAGTCCTGGCGTCCATCCTGCCAGCTTCGCGGCCCACACGTCTCCTGCCTTCTATCCATACGGTCAGTTCCAGTACGGAGACCCGGCCAGGCCCAAGAACGCCACCCGGGAGAGCACCAGCACCCTGAAGGCCTGGCTCAACGAGCACAGGAAGAACCCGTACCCGACCAAGGGGGAGAAGATCATGCTGGCCATCATCACCAAGATGACGCTGACGCAGGTCTCCACATGGTTCGCCAACGCCAGGAGGAGGCTCAAGAAGGAGAACAAGGTGACCTGGGGCAGCAGGAGCAAAGAGGACGGCGAGGAGAACTTGTTCGGCAGCGGAGACGAGGCGGAGAAAAACGAAGACGAGGAGGAGATTGATTTGGAGAGCATAGACATCGACAAAATCGACGACAACGACGGGGATCAAAGCAACGAGGACGATGACGATAAATCAACGGAGGGCAGCAGGGACCTGAGGGGCGCCGTCGGAGCGGCGGGAGACTTGGACAGCTTGGAGAAAAGAAGGGCCTTCGCCCTGCAGGCCCACGAGGCCTTTGAGAAATCTAAGAGCACAATTTCAGTTCACCAAGGGAGTAAGGACAGCTCGGACGGCAACAACAACAACACAACTCGAGTTTTGTCGCCGGACAGACCTGGGAGTTTTCCTCTCCCGTCTAACAATAAGCCCAAAATCTGGTCTTTGGCAGAGACCGCCACGAGTCCAGATAGTTCCTCCCAGAAACCTACGTCCCCTTGTGGCCCAGGGGTCACAACTCACCCGTCAGCGCCCCACCACCAGATCCAGACCCACCCGGCCTTCCTCCCCAGCCACGGACTGTACACATGCCAGATTGGGAAGTTCCACAACTGGACAAATGGGGCTTTCCTGGGCCAGAACTCCCTGCTGAATGTCAGATCGTTTCTGGGAGTAAACCAGCACCATCACCACCACCACAACCACCACCTGCCTGCCCAGCAGCAGCAGCAGCAGCAGCAACAGCAACCGACCTCCGTGGTGGTGTCGCCGGTAGCAGCTTCAGCAGCGCTCAGCAACGACAGCAAGGCCGCAGCAGAGACCCACAGCCCCAAACACATAGGTAGGCGCGCACACGCACTAAAATGGCATGCACGAGCACAGAAACGTATATTAAATGCGTTAATGTATTATGCCTACTTTTAATAGTGACTGTTTCTGTTTGCTTTTAACACACAATTATAATATCAAAGCACTGTAGACACACATTTTACGCACGAGTAGCCTCCATATATCCACACACTTAAACCCCCAGTGTCCACATAAATATACAAAAACAATTGTTTGTTTATATAGTCGTAGAAATATAAGCCTATAATTTATCCAACTTGAAATACTGACATGTGTATTTGTTTGTTTCCTTTTTTCAGACCATGAAAACGGTGTTAGGTCTGATTCACCTCCAACACAGACCCTCAAGTCTTCCTTTCGACCCATCCATGACAGGTGAGATGAGCTTCTACTTTTACTTGTCTTGCTTTTGCTGAGGTTTGGAGACACGTTGTCATAAGAAGAAGGAAAAAAAAGCAATTTACAGCCTCACGTGGAATTATTAAAATTTAAAGATGTGATTGTTGCATTAATAAAATAAGGAAACTGCATTTTTGTACACCCATTAAATAAAACAGCATTTAGAAATGAAAATAAATTAAGCATGGATATTTTAAGGAAATTACAATTAGTATTTTTTTTAATTAATATAATTATAGGGGTTGTAAAGCTAAACCCTGGTGTAGTTGCTGAACGAATCCCTGCAGAAAAATCTAAAGCTCATGTGCAGCAGCTTTTTGAATTTTAGTTTTCTATTTTATCATTTAATTAATTTATTTTACATAAAGCAATAACAGCACTACAAAATAAAATATAGGCAACGATTTAAAAAAAAACAGTTTGCTTTGCGGGTGACAGGGGTCTTGACTCCCATCCCACACCCCCTTTAATTCCTCCCCTCTGGGGAGAGTGTGGCTACTTATCAAGTCACCGAGTAAAACGGGCTCTGTCTGTGGCTGTGTGCTTTCCCTAAAGACCCCTGGGAGACCCGGAGCCCAGGGGAGAGAGGGAAAAAAAAGTTTACCTCTGTTTCAAGTATTACAAATAACCTCCTCTCTGTGAGCAACAGTCCTGCTTTTCATGAATTGTTGACAGCTGGTGCACAAAGAGGGAGTTTCTTTTTCCTACAGCGTCAAATATTTTCGACTCGTGAAATTATTATTATTATTTTATTATTGTGGGGGGGAAAAAAGAAAGTAAGTGAGGAATTGGAAAAAGGAGGAGGGCTGCAGTCTGTTTCTAATCAGAAGTGTTCAGCCAGACACTTGAGATGCATATTGAAACCCGCTGTCCAAACACGGCGGGGGTATTTATCTACCTCTCTGTATTATTCTTCATCCAGATCCTCTCTGCCTTCCAGCGCCAGGAGTCCACAAGACGCCACGCAACGGGTCCTCACTGCCCTCTCCTCGGCTTGATCAAGACATTTTTTTTTCGTGCTTGAAAAAAAAAAGAAAAGAAAACGAAAACAGAGAAAAAAAAGAGACTTTACACTCCCTAAAAAGGACAATGAGAAATAATAATGCAGCGTAGCATTCAGTCGGTACAGAACAAATGGCGTAATTTGGTAATATCCTGTGGATGGATGGATTAATTCCTCTATTGTTGTGTAGCCTATAATCGCGCCTATAATGTTACTCTCTCTCTCCACTTTGCCCAGGCAGGCTGGGACATTTTGGTAGGCTTTTTACTTTATTATTATTATTATTATAATTATTATTTTTTGTCTCTATCTTGTGTTTTTGGTGTCCTTTCTTTAATGTAAATACCAAGTGATTTAAATTTGTAAATAGGAAACGTTGAAGGAATTTGTCCAGATCGTATATTTTGCCTAATAAACTAAATGAAATTATAGAGAAAACCCAAGATCGTCAGCCTGCATTTCTTTGGATATTAATGTTATTATTACATAATTTATTTGTGAAGAAAACGTTGGCCTGCTACCAATTTTATATCTAAAAAAAAAGGGTGGGAATGGAAAGGGAGAAAAAAAAATATTGGCAGTCTGCTTGCAGCTCGGCTTAATTTTATTCAAGTTTGGGAGGAAAGCAGCGTGGATGCATTGAGGTGCTAATAAGTGTCCAGATGGTTGCTGGTGACAGAAAATGGACAGGAGCAGCTGGGAAGGTCATTAAGTAATAATATGGGAACGCCCAGTCCAAACAAAATCAAATGGTTAAAATCTAATCTGTCAGAGGGAGAAGTCGATTCGAAGATAAATTATTAATATTTTTTTTCTTTTCTGGGGTGGGGGGGAAGGAGGAGGAGGAGGAGGAGGAGGAGGCTGACATTGTGGGCCATGGTGGAGCAGGGTCACTGTTTGGGCCTCTGTCTGTTCCGACACTGATAGTGATCATTAGCCTGTAAAAGAGGCTTCTTTGCTCCTCAATCGGCGACCAAAAAACACATATTGATTCAGCGCAAGCAGCCTAATGGGCCTCAGACGTAATAAGAGGGGAAAGTGTAATAATTAGCTGTGATTGGAGGATGATGGGGAGCATGGTGTTTATTTCATTATGCACGTTATTTTATTTTTATTTCACAGCAGCAGCACCCAAGAAAATTAGCAGGAGTTCAATGATATTTTTATTTTATTTATTTTACTGGCTGTGATGTTAAAGCCACCCTGTCATCAACTTATTGTGTGTTTTTTTTAAAATGCATATAAGGAAAGAAAAAAATGCTTTATTCTGAAACAACGTCTGACTGCAGTTCGGGTTGAGTTTGTTGTTTGAGTCACTTTTTCTTTTTCTTTCTTGAAAATGACAGTAAGCTGCAAAGTGAGCTGTTCCAGAGGCGGAATGATTTAAACCTGTGGAGTGACTTATGCACGTTTGTTTTGCAATATCACAGCGACCTCTATAGGCGAGGAATGGACTGGAGAAAGCCTGAAACCGTTTTCACCCTCCAAAAACCTCCAAACCACAAGGAAATAATTATTAGAAGGCTGCCATCACAATTAATACAATACATACTTAATAGTTTTTAATTTAAAGTTATTGCATTTAACTGTATTTTGCTGTTAGAAATGTTAATGGAATAAGAAAAGCAGGAATCCCCTTGTTTATATTATGACACACCTGATATATTATAAGATTTTTTTAAAAGGTTCCAATATGATTATTATTTTATTTTCTGATATTAATCTGAAACACATAATTTGCTGGTTGTAATGATAATTATTAATGCTTCTTCAAATAATTAAATAAGCGCCCCTATTAAGTAATTACAAATACTTCCAGAAGTCAAAAAGGCCACAGTCTTTTGGGGTTTTTTCTGATGCTTGGTAAACGTTGACTGGCGCATATCTGTGCGCCAGAGGGGAACGTCTGCGCGCATAAATCTGCCACTTAAGCGGCCATTCGGCTAAACAGTCACACGGTGGAGGAGCGCCGTTGAAAAATTAACAAAGGTCACTGAGGGTTTTTGTTGATCGGGTCATTTCGCTTTTATAATCACATGAGCGCAACTTTACGCACAGAACAAACACGCTGGATACAGAGTTCAACGCCTGTCTGTCAGTATAACTTAACAGTTATTTTTTAAAATTATTATTATTTACTTTCCTTTTCTCTCTCTCTCCCTTTGGTAAAAAAAACCCATCTGGCATTAAATTGCGTGGATGTCTGCAGTCATTAGATCGCTCTGTCGAAATTAGAATAATATTAATTCACGTGGAGCCCGGACCGACTATTATCAATTTTACTTATGCTGCAGCACGTGTTTGGCCATAATGACTCAAATATTGCGACGGGAAAAGGCAGGTGTGTAAATTTCATATTCACCTCCCTCCCTCGCCTCCCTCCTCCTCCTCACCCCATTTGCACATGACATCCTCTCATGAGCTGGCTTTTGGGGCTAAAATTAAATAACCTCTCGGTGTCCCATTTATTTCTTTTGTACTGGAACAGCGTGAGGTTAGGCGCAAAGGCGTTAGCTGCAGGCCATAATATTGTGTTTCCATAATATATACAAAATTATTCATTTAGTAAGTGGATGTACAGTGGATTGTCTAATGGGTAATGAGCGCAGTTGAAGCTGATAATTAGGCTGTCACTTCCAGCCATTTCTTCCTCGGATGCCCTGGGCCACGATGCAGGGAGGAGGAAAAGAAAAGAAAGATCATAAAATTAAAAAAAAAAAATAAGCAGATAAATGAATTAAATGTAAATAAAGAGCTTAAGAATGGTACTCTTTGTGCAGATAAACATAATATTATTTCTGATGTGACACACAGGGTCTAATAATACAATTGATAATGTAATTACAATTCAAATCCGTAACCACCACACATTATAGTATAATTAAATATACTCCTCAGGCCTACTAAGTAAAAACTAACAAAAGAGTATTTTTTAAGAGAGGAAAACAAGTTATCAAAAGTGTTTTTAGTAACCTTTCAGAGGCTGTAACTCTTTTTTCAGAGGGCTAGAAAAAAGGTTCTGCTATTTCCATCTGAGGACTGACTGCTACTCGGGAGATATGTAAATTCTGGCTCATGCAAAGACAATAAGTTGTTGACCCCAAAACAATTTAGCATTCTGTCACAGGCTGTGCTCCCCATAATACCACAGTCTTTTGTTGGTGAACAAGGACCATCTCCCCCTGCAACTGAGACGTGTCACGCTGTGGCAATCCATTCATTTTAGTGGTGAATTGTGCATTGTGACACTTTGTGTGTGTGGGTGCGAGCGCGCATGTGTAACAGGAAGAGTGAGGGGGAGAGAGGTGACTGCATGGGGAGGAAAGTTTATCACTGTCTTGTCTTTTTTGGCAGAAGCAGGCTATTCTTACAACAGACTCGACCCCTTGTTGTCCGACAACACAAATGTCTTTGCCTCTTCCTCCATCCCCTTCACCCTCCTCTTTCAACCCCCGCTTCCCCTCAACATCTCCGTTGTCTTTTCTCAAAGATGCCCGCCCATATCTGCCCCCCTCTAATCCATTTATCTAGTTTCATGAGTGCAGCACTGGTCGAACACTGACACAAAAGCCATCCCGGGCCCCCGGCCTCAGCTAGGGGAAACACACAACAACAAGCAACAACAAGTCAGTGGAGCCCAGCAGCAGAAGCCACAGCAGGGCCACCGTCGAACTCTGCTACACCATGTTCAGCCCAGTACTTTGGTCCTGCTTCTTGTTTCAGCAGCACAATGGCAGTGAAAAGAGAGGATGCCTTGGTCGTAGGCTTTTCATTCCAGGAGCGATAGGCTGCTGTACGACACGGTTCCTGCCATAGGAAGAGGTCGGAGGATTCGGTTGGAAAAAGGGGAAAACGGAGGGAGGGAGGCTCTCGGCTCGGCTACACTCAAACACAAATAGCAACAAGGAGCTGGTGCTCGCCTGACAACTGGCTGGCTGACTGACTGACTCGCTGCCGGTTAAGCAACAACTCACAACAACTCAACAACCCGTGCAGACCCCTGCTGACACACAAAAACCTGGCCTGGCTTATAGATGTACTAGAAATAAACATGGTCTCTCGCTCTTGTTTGCCTGTTTCTCTTTCATTTGGCCACTCAAAGCGACATTCTTGCGTTTTGATCGGGCAAGAAAGAGAGGAGGAGATGACAAAGTGAAGCAGGGAGAGCAGTCGAGTAAAGTTTTCTCTGTCTCAGTTGAGCGTTCTTCCTGACTCTGAGTGAGGAACACAGAAAAGCTCTTTCACTCCTCCGCAATGAGGACAATATGCTTATTTGGAGCTCAGTCAAAGCACAGTGCCAGATATTGGGGCACTAATTAGCTGGCCTAATCTAGAAATATTATCCTCAAATCTGATATATCCTAGTTGAAATGGTCTATTTTAAGAGACCTCGGCTGAACATAGAGGTTCATTATTATCTCCTTGTTTGCTACATGTTTGTTGATCAAAGTTACTTCCATGTGTCTGTTGTTGTTTAAAGGGCATTGACAGGGTCCAATATACACACATAAGCACTCGTGTTCAGACACACACACTTGTACTGGAGTTGTGCTTCTGTTCCATTAATGACTCCACAAACCAATTAAAGCTGCTCTGTCTTGAGTTCTCCTGAAGTATCCGTACATAGCAGCCCCACCACAACAGAAATATATTTAGGGAGGAATGCCTCACGATTCCCCCTCCCACAGTCACACTCTCTATCTATCTCGAACATGCACACACACAGACACACACACAGATGCACAAACACACGTGCACACATTCCTTGTACAGACTGTTGGAGGATCAGAAATATTTTTGCCTTAATTATCCTTCAGTATGGATCATGTTCTTCAGGAGGGACTAGTAATGATGGGGTTATTTATAGTCATTCATTCTCTCTCTCTGTAATTATACACTCCTCAAAATTGGGTTTTTTACATTTGGCATGTGCTTGAAAACGTAAATTAGACAGACAGCACTGTTGTTAAGATTTCTTTGAAGTGAATCCCCTTTTCCAAACACAATTTGATGGAAAGTTTTATTCTCTGCAAAAAAAAACAGTTCTCTTCGTTAGCACGGAGTTTGTTTCTCGGCACTAGTTGAACTGTGTTTCTTCGGTTGGGTGTGATGTTGCATCTGCTGCAGCGATTCCTCTGCAGATTGCTTTTGTTTGACCACACTCCCTACAAAATTATTGGCTTTACTGCCTCCAAAATTAGAAAAATAAATAAAGGGAAATGATAAGTATAGCATTGTTTACATTTCAGAACAGCGCCGGGCCATCCTTGAGCTCAGGGCGTTTTAGCTCACACTTATTTGAAGACAGTTGTGTGTGTGTGTGTGTGTGTGTTTGCAGTAATAAAATGCAGGTTGACATGGCAGGGAAGCCAAGGGCCTTGTGCCCCCTTTTCCTCCCTGCACAAATATTTCCACAGCGACAGATAATAAAGTCTGATTTTCCTGCCTTCTTTTCTGATGTGATGCCATTGTGGTTTGGGCTAATTCCAGGGGGCTGTACAAAGGGAAGCGCAGCCATCTGAAGTGTCACACTGCAGCTGTGGCTGAAGCACAGGAATTTCCATTTAGTAGAGGATGCTTCTCTCTCCCCCGTACTCTCTTAGCTCTCCCAGCACATGTGCGGTGCAGAGGCTGATATCAAATGCAACTCACCATTTTCCTCCCTGCTAATGTGAAATCTTTAGTCTCTCTGTCCAACTCTCCCTCTCTGCTGCTGTCTGTCTTGGTTTCCTCTTTTGCACTGTGGTAAAAACTCTCCACTTATCCACTTACAAACAGGGAATTTCTATTTATTAAGGCTGTGCAAATTATTACATATATTATTTCATTAAAAAATACATTTTTACTTCAATATATGTGGAAAACTAAATCTAACCAAGTATGCCAAATAACACTTAAAACATAGCTGTGTGTGATTTGAGTTTGATTAAATACTTGAACTATTATTTAACTTTCATATATAAAAAAGGGGATATTTGTAAATCTTGCAATAGTATTATTTTGACCTGACCCTATTTATTGATTGTACTGAAAGTTGCTGTTGAATGTGATACTTTCCACATGTTGTGTTTTCATTCTGGAATCTACAGTGTCATAAAAAGTTTTTTTTTTTCTTATTGTTGCTTAAAAATAAATGAAATTTGCAAGATGGAATATTTTTGAGGATTGTATCTAAATACAGAGTAGCTCAACAAAAAGTGAACCCCTTGAAAACAAATTTGAATGTTTCCAGAGCTTATTTTGTAAATGTAAATTACCATCATCACGACTCGCTCCGACCAGGTTAGTGATACCAACAGCACCTCTCAGCAGCGGTTATCAATAATTTCTACTGAAAGGAAACATAAGCTGTATTACACCCTCCATCCCCTTGCCCAAAGCACACAATTACAATGTCAGAAGCTGTCACCCAGAGTACAGTAGTCAGTACATCCAATGCCGGGTCACCTGCCAAAGCTGAAACAGAAGAAGAGCAGAACAAGAACACAATGTGTTGGAACTATCACTTCACACACACGCAAACCTGAACTAAACAGAGCAGGCCGGTCAACAGCCAGACTACCTCGCACTGATACCTTTCCCCTCTGCTTGAACTGGAGGCTCTTTCTTCACACCTGCCCTTCCTCTGTATGGTTCTCCTCATAGCGTAAGCCAGGACACAATACCAGGAGTTTCAAGAGAAGCTAGCTATGACAGATATTGACAGCAGAGCTATTCATGCTATGTTACGCAAATCATACAGGAAAAATATAAGATTTTGTTCCACTGAATAACCTGTTGGTGATTTTTTTTGCATGCACAGCTTCTTGAATATTAAAGGCACAGAAAGCAGCAACCAGAAAAACATGGATCAAATTTATACGAACTTTCACAAAAAAATAACGCATGTTGTCAGTCAAGACTGCATAAATTCAAATTACATGGTACATGTACTGCACCAAGTCTCCTTCCAAAAAGATTTTAATGGTTTTTAGCTGGTCAGTAACAATGACATTCATTGTATATGGGCAACACTTGAAGAAAAAATGTTCAGTATGGCCACAAAAAGAAGAAGTGACAGTTCAAATGAAGTCAACAGAGATAATAAAAAGAGCTTCAATGAGGAAAAACACTATTATAGTACAAATATCGGTTGACTATGGACAAAAAAACCCATCTACGCAATCTTAAGATGTTGCATGTGTATGACAGCCTTTAGATGTTAACATTTGTTTGATCACATGTCATTATATCGCATTATGTCTTTTAACTGCTCAGCTAATGTATTCAGAAAGATCCAACACAAAGGACCTGTGGCCAAATGTGACTTCAAAATGAGGAACATCACATAATTTTGTTGTACCCGTGATACCAACTGTCTCCACCACTAGCATGCTGAGCATGTAACCCCTGTCATCAAAGTACTATTCGACTATAAGTGCACAGTCTTTCTTTACCAGAAAGCTCATTCTGCATGCTACTAAATGTCCTGAGATCAACCTACACTATTACTGAGACAAAAAAATTCTGGATACCCATACAATATGTATGAGCCCTGTTATTGAGACCATGTGAACCACACGAACAAAGCGTTTTTTCATGGCAAATCATGTTCACATCAAAGTTTAAAAATACACATGCACATCTTGAGGAAATGCCATCACGTTTTCCTTGTGATCTGTCTGGGCACATCTGTAGCCAATACTGTATCGCATGTGGTCAGCTCAGTTTGAACCGCTTTATCTCTGCTTTAGTCCATGGGAACAATGGCAGCAGACCCTATAGGCTGCTAAAGCACACATGCACATACTCAAATGCAAGAAGGCATTTAGATATGAACGCAACGGACGTAAACATGGATGCACATAACTCTGTTGGCTTGAGGTCGACTTCTCTCCACTGTCATAACAGCAGTGAACATGCACACACAAATATTTATATGCTGACATAAGCCAATATACCTATTGGCTGTTGATTTAAAATACATCAGCCAATAGGTATATGCTAATTTTTTAAAATTTTACAAGCATGTTGATTGAATGCACAGTTTGCATGTCCTTCCATCCCAGCAATTTGTAGCATGAGCGACTGGGCCTCTATGCAGGAAAGAAATGGTATATGGTGCCTCGCCTTTTAACTAAGATTAGTACAGTTCTGATGCACTGCAGCCTTTAAAATATGTATCAAAGCTGTTCAAATACCAGCAGTTGGTATGTGGCAGGCAGGGGTGGCAGTGGCTTGGACGATTGGAGTTATCCCAACTTCCAAGTCCTCAGCAGGCCACCCCCTGCCTGGTGCTGGCTGGCCCACCAATCACTGGTTCTTCACATAAAAAAAAGAAAAAGAGGGGGAAGAGTGCAGCGAAGAAGGGAAAGAGAGATGGATAGATAGAGGGACAGAGAGAGGGATGAAGGCAGGAAGCGTCGTGGCTCTATCTTGTCTCTGAGCAAGGTCTGCCCCTTGATTGCCCAGCTCCCTCCCCCTCCTCTCATCTTTCTCTCTTTCCTTGGGAAAGCACTTGCTGAGAAAATCTTTATGAACTCCTGGGCCTGTCGGCGTTGCTGGGGCTGCTTAAAAACCTGCCAGTTTAACAGCTGTGTGTATGGGCTCGGCCTCGGATAAAGCACTTGGAAGTGGCAGGGCTTACACCATAGGGTGAGTCTTTATGAGGGGCCCTCCTGTGTGGCGGCCGCTGCTGGGGCTGTTAATTGGCACACTCTGAAGTGCTGTATATCTGCCCTTCATAATCCAGACACAGGCAGAGGCAGCAGGGAAAACCAAACGTTTATCCAACGCTCAGGCCCCGAGCTCCCTCTCTGCTCCTTCTACTTCAGCAGCTCTTTGAACGGCTACATGACTTGACCAGCCTTCCATTGACTGCAAAAAATTAAAAAAGGAAAATACTTCGTCCTTCAATATTCAGGTGTTGATATTCAATAACTTCATAGCTTTGATTGAAATAGAAAACATCCCCATATTGCACATGTACGGCTGCAAACACTTACATATACAGTATATGGAACCCCACAGGAACCCTGGCCTTGTGTTACGCAGCTTCACCCTGGTGCACCATGGGAGGAAAATAAACACACCGGTCCAGCTAAAGACCCCAGGATGCCATTTCCTCCTCAGCTGTGTTTTCTCCTGTGTGTGTGTGTGTGAGTGTGTGTGTTGGGGAGTGTTGCTGTATTACCTAGTGCTGGTGTTAGTAGTGTTTGCTGAGTCCCACAGAGAGATCAAACAGTGCTTATGTCACTATAATTAGCATCTAAGATGATCTTTTTCTTTCTCTGCAATACAAGTCAGCTGCAAAACTTCGTCAAAGGCACCTTTCTCTTGCCGATCCAATCTGGTGTGCATTTTTGAAGGATCTATATTATCTCCTTAAAGTTTGATTCAGCCGTTCAGTATGATAGAAGAACTACCGCTGGCTTGAAATTCACTGTATGCATTTGCAATTAATACATTTTAAAATGCTGCATGAGTGCACAATGATGACAAAACTGACAAAAATTAAAGCAGACGTGATTTTGATGCTGTGCAAAAAAGACTCACTCTACAGAGGTAATGCTAGGTCAGATCCAAAACATGTGCTCCACTAGTGGAACAGATTAGCAGAGGTTGTCTTTCAGATGCTTAAAGTTCATGTGCTGCAGCAAAAAATATGTTGCTTATTGCTCTTAAAATAGAAAACCACAAGGTTAATCTTCAGCTTGACCTTTAATGTGTCTTTGCTCTGTAAAAATTAAGCATAAAGACAGCAGGCTCCCTCAGCATTCGGTGGATTGTGAAACGGTAGCAAAGGGTGGACACAAGTTTGGCTGAAGTAATGACTTTTAAACAGTCACAGTGAGAGGTAAGTTTAGGGTTACGTTTCACCAGAAAATATTTTTGGTTAACCCCTAACATTAAGTTTCTAGTTTTAGCTAAATAGGAAAAAGTTTAGCAACAAAAAAATCATAATTTATTGCTGAAAAAAAAAGAAGCATCTTTTTATAAGCTAAGCCTGAATCCCAGTTCTGTGAAGTTGAAAACAGATGTAGCCTTCCCACTATCCAACCACTGCAGTCTACTTTCACTGTCGAACCATTCTGACTTGTGCCCACTTCACTTTCTTACAATGTGCTTTTTGCATTCATGTTTACGTAATAAATCTACATACATTTTTACAACTTTCAAAGCTCTGTTCGTTTTAAATACTTTCAGTAGGCCCGGCTCCCAGCGGCACTCATTTGAGATAACCATCTCATTGAGCTTTCTGCTTATTGCTCGCGGGGCAGTGATGCCAGCAGTCACTCGGCATGAGTTGGTGTCATTTTTTTTCCAATTGGGAAATGTTTCAATTTGGAATGAAAGACTTAATATCACTCCGCTCATGTATTTCTTCTGGAAGTGACATCAGTGCTGAGTCAGATATTTACGTCAGTCTGGCATTAAATTCGTTACGTCAGCCCGCCATTAACTTAACTCAACAAACCGCTCAGGTAATGGAATAAAAACAGGATCCAATCAGCTTTAAAGGAAGGTTTTTTACCAACGTTATCAACACTGGTGAAATCTTTTCATAAATTTATTACAGAAGTAGCTCTCTGGGGCCATTTGGCAGAAACTGTGAATGTGATGGAGGAGAAGACAGAAGATGAGCCGCGAAACCTGCTCATGAACTTATGCACTCAGCAGATTTTGCTCATATGACAAATTGATTTACTTGAGCTACATCCCATTCCAGCCGTTGCTACATATGATGCACACATGAAAGGCTGACTAAAACTAAGCCATCAGCACATACCAGCAGATGACATGTATGACTAGAGACAGCTGATGCGACGACTGGCTTCACAAAAACAAGAGAAACTGTGTTGAGAACGTAGAATAAGGGAAAGAAAGTTGGAGGAAGAAACAAAGGGATGTTTAAATAAAAAGAAGAAAGGGGCCATTTGATGAGAACATAGCAAAAAAAAGTGAGAAAAAAGAAGTGTGATAGAGGCAGAGGACAGGAAAGGAAGGAGCGACAGGAGCTTTAGAGTGGATGAGCAGCCCATAAGGTTGCCAGATGAGCTTCAGCTTAACCACAATCCTCAAAACGGAGACAAACATACGCCAGTGTCTCCTGTATGCCTTCCACAGACGCCCCTAAACGATTGTAAACATTAGTTCTCGAGGAGAAGGGAGGGCTCCCCGGGGCCACTTCTGTGCACGGGATCACACCACCTCTGCAGCGGTGCTACATAATCACCAGCAGATAATGTTTGGTTAGCGCAGACATTTCTGAGGACGGATTTCACTGCTGATGGCGAAGGCTGTTAGCTTCAGATTAAATGACCGTAACTGTTGTTGCAAACCTGGAATTTCTACTATTCCAGTCAAGTTTTCAATGCTTGTGGCTATGACTGGAGCTGAGTCAGTCATTCTTCCAGTCATCGCCGAGAATGAGATCCCAACGCTAACAGGAATCAAAGTTACAATGATGAACATCTGCATGGCTTGAAAATGAGCCATGTTATGAGGTCAGATTGCATGGGTACATTCTGACAACAAAAAAAATGATATATAGATCAAAGCTAGTCCCTTTGGGCAACTTTATTTAAAGCTGCAGATGTCTTCCTTCATACTGGCCTGCATGGACATTTTAGGTTTGTATAAATCATATAAGTTATAAATAAAAGTTACAGATGTAGCGTGTTCCTGTCAAACAAGGGTATTTCAAATTGACTGCATTCTTTATACACATTATATCCAAAGGAAACTAACAGCCCATGTGCCCCCTGCCACTTATAAATATACAGAATTATATACGACAAAAATCTTCACAAACCTTTACAGGCAAAATGGGAATGAATTGTGAATCTCATCTTGCATGTTCCTCCCATATTCTGGACTCCTTGCCAATGCCAGAGGTGTTTATGTCTTTCATGCTATTGCAGCCTTGAGGTTGGGTTTCTGAAGAACTCCACATTGCTCTGAATCAGCTAATTATTTACCAGATTTGACACCAACCTCTCTGAGTTTACATTAAACAGGCCGCGGCTCTCTGGCAATTTTCACAGATGAAACATTGCGTGTGTCATACAAAGTGCGTCTCCCTTTGTGCCTTGTTTTTATCCCTGGAGGACTACTTCACTTTGTTTGAAGTCTCATTTATTTTACCTACATATCAGCTTCAGAATTGATTAAACCCACCCTACATATACCCACCACACGCTGTTAGTTTTACGTGGACATTTGGAGGCAAGCTCCTCCTCGCCTGAGCCATTAAAGACATAGCACGTCCTGACATTATTACCATTTCCAAGCTCCCCCAGAGGAGTACGAGAGGAAGCAAAATGTAAACAAACCAGACATCTGAAAGGAGATATTTGATTCAAACGCTCACATCCTCTTTTCTAAGGTTGCTTGAAAATGGAAACCTGGGACTTGTTTAGGTTTGAGTCCCCGGAGATCCGTAACATTTGGCCTCTAAGTATTAATTGGTGAACTGGCAGAATGTCCACAGCTGCTTAAGGCCTCAAAAGAAATCCAACAATGCCAAAAAAGTAAATACAACATGTAATGGACACTATAGCTGGTTTCATGTAGACTCTACCGTGAACTGGATCTGTATGAGGGTTTGAGAAGCAGCCAGGCCTAGAAGTGACCTTCTGACTCACATTGTGATTAAAATCCCTCTCTGTAGACAAGAACTGATACTGGAATTAAACAACCATCTAATTAGATTACACCCTTTATGTGTGACGCTCAACAGAATCTCTCATGTATTATTCTTGTTCCCATTTATATTATTTAGGGCCCTGATTTATTGTGCTAAGCAACATGTTCACGGAGAGCGGGATCAAGTTTAACGGTAGAATTTGTCACATATATTTACAAAAATAAGGGCAGTTGTTATTGGGTCATGTTAACTAACCTTGGGGGGAGAGAATTAATATCATAAAGTATTCAAGAACGTCAACAAGTCAAGATTCAGACCGTCTGGAGCAGCCGCCTATCTAAACAATGAGAACATTGTTATTTTCGTAAACCTGTTGACACAAGTCATTGAGGACCGTATTATATGCCAGACAGCTGTTTCGACATGAACTCAGGGGTAAAGGCGGAAAAGAAGCGAAAAAAGAAGACGAAATTAATGTAGAAACCTCTTACTGAAGTATGATTATATTATCCAGGCAGCATACTGTAATCAAACAATTATAGGGGAGCAATTTACTGGTTGACTACTGCTGCACCCAGTCAGCTGCAGTGTCAAGGCTGATTCTCTCTCACACGTGATATAAACAGAACAATTACCATTATTAGGATATATGATCGAGTTTCAAAGTTTGACCCGTAAACATGAACAGAGGACAACATTTTCACAGGATCTCAGAAGTAAAACGCAACGTTCCAATGGGGGGCATTATTAATAATCGAAGGGTCAGAGATATAAAGTGTAGTCAGAGGCTAAAAAAGAGAAAGATTGAGGAAAAAAAGACAAGAAAGGGGAGAAAGACAGCGAGAGAAGTAGAACAAGAAATGCTGAAAGTGTCCCTCTCTTGGCAGCCCAGCGCTGTCCGACAGACATGCTGTAGGGGTTGGTGGCGTTCTGGTAGAGAATCAGAGTAGCATTCATCCAAGCATGCCACACAGAGTCTCTGTGGCCAATCCACGCTGGAGGCCCTAGGACAGGGAGTTTGTGCCGCTGAAAGCTCGGGACAACATAGCTCGACAGCATCACACACACACACACAAACACACAGCAAGAGAAAAGACAGGCTGGTTTCCCACAGGGCAGGGCTGAAAGCTACACCATGTTCAGCTGGTACAACATGATGAAAGTGAACTGGAACACATTGTGCTGGACTACCACCGAAGGGACATCGCCTCTCTGGTGATCTTTTTTAAGCATGAAGCGTTGTGTGTGTGTGTGTGTGTTTTCTCTGTGTGTGTGTAAACCAAATAATGTCAACTGAAGTTGTTGGAAATTCTGTCGCCATGTTGCCATCAATCGATTAAGTGACTTAAACTTGTGAAGCAACTGTTGGACAGTGAGGGATCTCTGTAAGTCGACTGTAAGCAAGTGCCGATGCAAAGTGTTCAGGGGAGACATTTTGGTGCAAAGCAGCTTTCATTTATTTGTGTTATGTTATACAGTCATTTGTACAGCACAACTTATTATGTTATACTATCAAAAACAACGTCTGGACTTGTTTTACACAGCAGTTAACAGTTTGTGTTCAACTTTTTAGAGGATATGTTGTTTATAAATTCTTGGGATTGAAATTTGGAGGGTTTTAACCTACTTTTCAGATGCTGTGTACGTAAACAGACACCATACAGCTGCGCACAGCCCTCACCCACATCCATACACTTTGTCTCGGCCATGTTTTGCGCACGATTTCGTGTGTTCGGGTCAAAGGCGACCTCTTGACACGGGGAGTTTATACATGCTAATGAGGGCTGCACTCTAACCTCATGGCTAAGTGCATATGGTGAGCCCTGGCCCGCTCCTTGTGTTTATGTGGGTTCTGTGTGTCCGTCATTGAACTGAGTGGTGAGGAGCTTTCAGTCAGAGACCCCCGAAAAGAAAAAAAAAGACAACAGGAGGGTGGAAAAGTCTCGCTGAGTGAATCCCACATTAAACGCAAGTTTGCAAAAAGTGCATCCTGAAATGTCCAACCCAAACACCTTCTGATATTTTTTGTTTTAAATGTTCATGTCATAATCATTCTCCACATTACTAGCATAAATTATTACCAATTCTTTGATTATTTTTTTTTTAGAATTTCCTGCTTAAGGATTTAACTGTTGCATAACGTTACACTTATTCAAGGGGGTAAACTTTATTCATCCTTTTTTGAGGACATTTAAATGCACTCTCTCTCTCACACACACACGCGGACACACACAAAGAATTAAAAAAAATCATATGCTTTGGAAAAGTTGCAGCTTTGAAAACTCACTTTTCTCAGCCAAACTTCTTATACATATTTGCAAGAAAATCAAAGCGCCTTTGTGGGGCTGGCCCTAATCCTTTCTCCGGCACATAAAGGATGTACCTTTAAACTGGCTTTCACTCCTCTGACAACCATGCAAATTGGTGAGAGGTAGGATGCCATCTCATTGACATTGTTTGTTAGAATAACATAGCACAGGGGAAAGGTCCCGTCTCAGGCATTCCACTGAAGCCCTCCCCTCTGTGAAGTTGCCTGATGAATTGTCACAAGCTTGTTATTTGCCATTAGTTTCTAGCATTTCTTCCTTCTGCTGGCCAAACTAATTCAATCTTTTTGGGGGGTAATCTCATTGAATCCCTCCAGGAGGTTTGGGGAACTTTTCTCTTTTTTTTTTCTTCCCTCCTCATTTCTTTTCTCCACATAGTGTTGCACCTAACCCAGTTTGCTTGGATCCAGTTTCATTCTTATGTTATTATCTTAAATCTTTTTTTCCTGGATATTTTGTAATTGTTCTATAATCAGAGTAAGTAAATTCACCAACATCTCTCCTATGAATACTGTTTTAGCTTCCCTGCTAGTGTTGTCTTTCATTCACACTTTAATTTGTAGTGTATTAACATGACAAACTGCTTTATTTACAGAATGCATTGTTACAGAACAAATGCAAAAATCTTTTGTATTGTTGTTCCTAACTGCATTTAAAGAATATGCTACATTTAAAGCATGTTTTCATTAATTTCTAAATCTGTTCTGCAGCTGCATCAATACTTGAATACTAACTCATAATTTCACAACTTCCGTGTGACAGTCCGACTGAAAGGGACAGAAATGTGTGTGTTTACTCACAATGATCCACCCTAAAGGGCATCAGTCAGAAGTCACATTGTAAAAAGATCCAGAAGTGTGCTCAGATCAGAGCAGGGCACTGCTAACAGCCATATCCTTTTGATAGCAGTGTGACTAAGAGTTTAATTTGGGAGCAGCCATCACTTCAAAGGGAGATGTGAGTATTTTCCTGCTTATTTGCACCCCCAATGGGGCCTATACATTATAGTATAACCATGTCCCAGTCCTCCGCTCATGCACTAATGCCATCCTGATTGCCTAATTTCTCATGTCAGCAACTTCTTCTGGGGAGAGAGAAGAGGACAATTAGGGGACAATTGAACATGATTGTGATGGGAGTGTTCTGTGCAGCAGCAGGCAGCCCGCAAGCCGCCTCACTGTAGGCTGGTTTTGGTTAAGAAGAAGATGCAATTTTTTTTTTTTTTTTCAATCCATGTTTTTCTCAAAGTTCATCCTCAGGACACATCAGGAAGCGAGTGTGATGGGCAGGCAGTAAGCAGTCACAGAGGGAACACCACGGCTTCTAGCTAATTAAAAACATTTAGACGCTCGCGAGCAAACGGGTGGAATCACGGGTGGTTTGGTTTGTTTGACAACACATGCAGCTTCTTGTATGTGTGTGTGTGTCGCACCTTACACTTAACTTCTTTATTTACTGTAGATATCTGGGGAGTAAAAAATCCTCATTGTAAAATCACAGAATTTTTTTATATTAAGACATTCCACAATAGACGTGTGCCAACTTTTTGTCAAACATTTTGTCATGCATTTGGACTAAAATATAACAGTACCACTACAAAATCACTTCTGTTGTCAAATTCAAGCATTGAAAACAAAATACAGCACTGGGATGATATATATTAGCTCGCAGGCTTCCATTAAACAAACACTAAAAATAGACAACTGAGGTGACCGCAGGAACAAACACTTGCATTGACTTAACTAAGGAAACAAATTTGGACCGCTAAGGTTACATGCATCTAATGTGACTGTGGTCTAATGTGTTACATACTATGATTACATAAGTTTCTCCATGTGGCAGCAGAAGGAGCTCCCTTATAGAGAAACTGACATGTGCTGTTTCAACCAAAGCCAAAAGCTGAAGCATGGGTTTTTAGAAAATGTGGCTTTCCATAAAGGAGAACATTGTTCAGACTCAGCAGCAGACTCGTCCACTACAAGCAAACTTAAATTCGTGAAGTTACAAATGGGATATGTATGTATACACGACAAATACTTCTAATGCACAGCTTGTATCGCGGAACAAAGCAGCAATATGCTTAAGTTTCTGAGTGTTATCTCATTTCCAAAATGTCAAAGCTTTCAAATATTTTCCAGACAACAAACTCACTCCTGCGGTGGGATCTCAGGTTTCACTGATACAGTATGTGCTTGGTTAGTACGGTGATAAATGCTCTGTTACAAATGCCAAAAAACACAACATCAAAGTGCACCTAAATAAAAGCTCTAATAAGTTTCAGTCACAGCTCGACAGTGGCATTATCTGGTTGCGAGACCGTGTATGCACTATCTTGTGTTATTGGACTATTTGTCATAAGAGAACACTTCCCTTTGTTCAAACAAACCAGTCAGTGTTGCAGGTCCAGAGCAGGGGGCTGAGAGAATTCTGGTTTATCTTACCTCTGGACAAATAAACTATAATGCTGACTAATACTGGCCTGGAATGTGAGGAGAGCTTAACTCTCAACTCGGTGTGTTGTTAAGCATAATGAATATTACAGGCCCCTCTGTATACAATGCCAAGGCTTAGTTTACTTTACTACACATGGCTGAGGTCCTTTAACTGAACATTGACCCCTGGGTGAGACAAGAGAATTCACTTACGCATAAATAACTGACTTGAATTAGCATAAAGACAAAGGTGACGGCTGAACTTTTCAAAATAAAGAGAAATGGCATGTTAAGGAATGTAAAAAATAGGCTAAGATAAGGAATTCAAAAATGTTTATCTAGTTGATTTTCTGGAAATGATCAGAATATGCCACTACATCCAGTGGAGAATAGTACATTGTATCTGAAATAATCACATCACAAAGTCTTCACAAGAGCTGTAAGGAACTGTGGTGGGGCAAATGCATTATTCATACAGAAACATTTTGCTCATGTACTATTTCCGCGCTCGTAAACATATCAAAGTTATTTAATTTCAGTTTAACACACAAAAAAGGAATTGCGTCTATAAATAAGTAGGCAAAAGGTTCGTGCCACTCTGCGTTATGAGGGAAAGAATAGCAGAGTAGCACGGCTGTCCCGCCTGTCTATCGTTAACAGCGGAAGACACAGCAAGGCCACTCGGTGCCTCAGCGGGCTGTAGCTGTCAGGCTTTCCAGCGAGTCGACAGCCCCCGTGATAAGACCACTTTAAAGGAGAAATACCCGCCACTCCTCCCCTTTAAGAGGAAATCTGCTTAAAATACCATGACTGTCTTGTATGTGGCTTATGGCGGGTGCGATCACTGGTGGCTGCCTTAAGAGTAATAATAAACTCAATACGGTGACTTCCTTGCTTTGTTCGTGGCCCAGTGACGGGCACAAGCCATCAAAAAGCGAGAGGTTGTCAGTGTTTCTGTCCCACCATAACCCGTATATCTGGCTTGATGCCATCACCGCCTGATACAGAAGAATAAGCCTTACAGTCGGATATCAGCTGCTGTTGTGGCAAGTAAGCAATCAGTACATTGAATGAAGATTTTGAGTCTCACACTCGTGTTTCTTTACAAAGTGATAATGTCCTTCAAGAAGTGCTTTCCATACATATTTATACAAAGGAGATATTTTATGAATAATGACAACAAGGGCTTAAAGTGACAATGAGATCAAGGTTGAGAGGATCAAAAGGATGTCAGGGGTGAAGTATGAAGGACACTAGATAGGTTACAGTTTGACAGAGTATTTCTCTCCCCTGGATGCATACTGTGGTGGCAGCGTACAGTGTGAGCTATAGAAACACTGGCCAACTCCCTTGAGCCCTCCGGCTCTCTCCCATCCCTCTGTGACCTAATTCCCCCGAGGTTTCCAACTGCCTGTCAAAGTTTTGCAGCAACTATCGAAATGGAGAAGGGATTTCTGTGGCGTGAATACCCTTTACGATCAACCGAGTTGTAGGTATCTGTTTTGCTTGGAGTTGCAGAACTGAGGCAACATTCTGATGAGGACGCGTGGAGGTCAACACCTCGGTGAAAACAATGACAGATGCAGTAGCACTGTATAAATTCAGCATGGCATCCAGCCTCAACTGTCAGCAACATCAGAGGGCATCAGGGGAGCCCTCTGCAAAAATGAGGGGGGAAAACGAGCGCAGGAGAAAGGCAGCAGAGTTTGTAACAGTGTCTATTACGCTGCAGAAGAATTTGCCTGGGAGCTCGGCTTGACAGATTAGCCCAGCGCTCAGATGGGGCAGTGCATTGGTGAAACAAGAGCTACTTTTATGAGGTACGTAACACAAGCCTGGGGTAGCCACGGCAAGGCCAGGTAAGCGATCTCTTGATGAAAGTGAGGGCAGTGCTCCACCTTTCATGTTTCCATAGGTTTTATTTGGAGCACGCACAGACGGGGCTGCAGACAGAAATGACAGACAATTAAGATTGCACAAAGGCAAGGGAAATTCAGTATCGGGCTACATGACCCCTGCTTGCCGGCAGTATTTCAATGCATATGGCTGCCTTTTGTAATGAAATTCTTAGGGAAAACCTGTGTGTGTGTCAGTGAGAGAGACACATAGAAAGAGAGAGGGGGGAGAAAAGAGGGCCTGAAGCTCAAGCGATGGGTAAAACATGCAGTTATATATACCTGGCAGATTCCAGTTTCTAAACCCACCTTCATGCATCAAAGAGCCAAAGCAATAGACGGGTGTGGGGATTAATGTGGAAATAAACCTTGGGCTTTCTACATATCAAAGACCAGATAAGCTTATGAAGTTTAATTCATATGTTTTATTCCGGTGAAAAACGGCCATTTGTGATGATGGCTGGGCTGTCCCGGCGGAATGATAGCACGCCGATAACGATCCGGCGCCAACACTTCAACTGAATCCATTTCTAAGGAGAAAGGAACAGGTCTGAGAAATATAAATTAACCTCACCTCGCTGAGAGTGAGAAAAGGAGGGGGGATTCTCCCATGAATGTCCACTGACAGGGATTTCTTCATCCCAATAACTAAGACATCTAGTTTGAGCCAATAAGGAACGATGCCGCAGACAGGCAGTCTGTGGCTCCAGACAGAATAGAACATTTTTGGTGGCGAGAGATGTCTAAATCTGGGAATGGATTTTATATTTCCAGCGTAATATCAAGGGCGAGCAGGTGAGCTTCCTGGGTTTTCATTCTGCAGACACCTAATCTTGATCTCCCTGCACATGTGGATGAGGGAATGAAGTCAGACAGCATTGAAAATATGCCCATATTGGGAAAGAATTAGAATGAACTTGGCACATGTTTTTTTTTTTTTTTTACAAAGTTCTCAGATGAACATCCCCAAACTAATGAAAATATGTATTACCCGCAGATAAGTGTTTGAAATGAGTAATGTTTTAAATACAAGCCACATTACATCTGCCAGTTAGATGTGGGACTCCAGACCCCGCCAGTAGCTCTAGCAGCTTGTTTTCACAGTCATATAGTTTTATTTCCAATGCATATATTGTGGGAAAGTACTGTTGTTGTAATACAACAGAAGTAAATTATACTCCTTGCCTTTAGAATATATACAGTTACATATTTGTTATAAAAATAATGCTTAGGGATCAGGTACAAAACGTTTGCCTTTATATGCAAGTGACTTGGTGATATATTTACTGGGTTTAAAATGCTGAAGAACTTTCAAAGAAAATGAACCGAACACACAAACACGATATCACTGGTGCTTAATATGGAATTAGTCACACTTTAGGATTATCACTGTGTATTTGCTTTGTTTTTGGGAGGACTAAGAACGGAGAAACAAATTTATCACGTTTGAACAATGGAGCCAAGCAAGTTTTGAGACTAAAATAATACGGGGGGATCAGGTACAGGATGTTTCCCTTCAGAGCGGCTATCGCAACTGGAAATATTTTCCTCATTGAGCACGTAGATTATTACAAAATGTTCCTCTGCAACTACTTTTCAACAGTACGCTGAAACTCTGAAAATTGTCCCTCTCTCTTTTTTTTTTTTTAATTCAGAGAGCTTCTTCACAGTAGAATTTCACCCAGGAGGTTTTACAGGATTGTTCCCTTTAATGAGGCCCTGGAAAAGCTTATTTTCCCATCTGTGGCCTCTCTCATTCCCATTCAGTTAATCAAATTACACGGCATCTTTAATCTTGCCTTATGAGCCAGTTTATTAACTTAAATTCTTCAAACCCTGCAGCAGTGAGTGGGTGAGATTCAAAGGAGATCTATATGCAGCGCAGGGAAACGGTGCGCTTCCGTCTCTTTGACAGTCAGGCGAGCTGATGATGACACCTCTGATGAATTTTTCACCACAAACAGTGCTCAATTGATATTTACTCTCGAATGGAAGAGTAAACACATTTCAAAATGACAACCTACAAATCACAAAACTTGCTTTATTAATTTTTCCAAAAACAATGATGGGAGTGCAATTACAGCATGCAGTCAAGATCTGCTCCAGCCCTATAGGGTGGAGTTATTAATGAATGCAACTGTTCTGCCAATCCGTTAATCGCAACCACACTGAACCACATCATATATCACACAACCTCACTCAGACAGCCAGCCAGCGAACCAATCAGTCAACCAGCCAGGCACTGAGGCAGCGAGCCAACCAGCAAATAAAACAGCGGATCAGGCTGTAAGGCCGCTACTTAGCCGGCCAGTCAGGTGGTCATTCAGATAGCCTGATGTCCAGGTTGTCAAAGGCAACAAAGTCAACCCAACAAAGCTAGAGTTAAGCCTTTCTGTGGAGTCAGTCAGCCAGTCTGTCTGCCAGCCAAAGCAACCTGTCTTGGCCCAAGCCTTGGAGAAAACAAGCAGTATGCAATCTGTACACCATAAACACAATGTGACACTTAGCACCGGGTTGAGCAAGATTTATCACACACATTCTTGGCTCTTCGGTTAATATACTGCACTGTGCTGTGACCCAACTTTCACTGCAGACTGTCAGGCAGTGACTCTGTGACACCCCTGCCCCTTACCATTAACATCTCCCCGTTTCACTTACCAAAATATTTTCCAAATATCTTACAAGTAGTAAATCTGTTTTTGGGATTAATAGTGAGCAGCATGGCATTTGAGCCCTTCTTGTCAAAGCCAAACTAAATCTCTCTAAAGCGCAGCCCAGTTATGGTTTTAAGCTCTTGATATATGAAATAGTACATTGGTATTAACAGGGTTCAGCGAACAGGTTGGTGGCTGGATACATAGTTGGTCCAATATGGGGGTCGGCGGAATCATATTCCCTCATTACAGATTATTTTTAGGTGCACATATTAAAACATTTATGTTTCACTCGGGTTTCACTGCAGCAAATGAAACTGCATATTCTTACCATGTTGGACATCTGTAGTGCAAATTACAAACACCAGAGAGTCTCTTTTTAAACTTCCACACCACCAGATTCTCACTATATGGTCCAGGAAACGATAAATCACTAAATGTCAAACGTCAGGAGGCATAAAACGATGGCATGTTATTCTGGTTGTATCAGGGTCGCACGAATTTGTTCACAGCTTTACTGTGGACAGGAAACCTTTGAACAAGTTTATTTTAAGCATATTATAAAACACCTGTGTGATCTACACAAAGCATGTACTGTATGTAGTATTATAACTTTACCCTTTGCTTTGTAGGAACTGAAAAACCCTTGTTAAAACTGGCCCAGGCTGCAGTCGTGCGACAGGTCAGTGTCACATAGTTGAGAAACAGATTGTGAACACATGTTTGGACCTTCTGTGTTCAAGAATTTGTCTCACATTGGAATTCAGATACTATATATTTAGCTATTTGGGAGCCTTTCAAAAATAAGGATAGATTTCATTCCAAATACCCTTGTCCCTTTCATTTTGTGATTTGCATATCCCCACTTCCCTTGATCTAAGATAACTGAATGCTTTAGCTGCCTCAGCTAGAATAATGTCAGAGTCCTGTAGAGACTTGGCATTTGCAAGTGTCAACTGGTTTACTGTATGCAAACTATGGAAGGTAGGGGGAAGGTTGCACCATTTGTTTCCTAAACTGTGCCGGAAATCCATTATGTATCACACTATTAATGTGATAATTACTATTTTAGATCACACATTTACCTTCAATCACTGATTTAACACTATAACTTGTTTTTGTTTCGTTTAGAAAATAACATAGGAGAACCAACCGGCCAGCATTAACTGCATTCGTCAGACAGATCACTGTTTCTTGACAGAATAATTAAAAGGACACGAAAGACCCAAAAATCAGTGTCTCATTTATTTTACAACAATTTACAGAAAATGCCCAAAGTCTGATAAAGACCCCTCAAATACATAAACTGGATTTTATGAATAAAATATCCTAATGCAGACTGGAATGGACATTACAAGATATTGTTACAGGATATTACAAAAGTCTAAGGACAACAAACACAGACTAAGACTAAAGTTCTTAGTCTGCAGAAGGTGCTGCATGTGTGGGAGAATTGTGGAAGTGCTTGGAATTAGATATAAAGAAATGAACTATTATTATATATTTTTCATCAGTACATATTTCATTTTTGCCAGTTATCTTGCAGGAATGTTGGCAATCATCATGATTTTATAATATCAGGATTTAGCTTTTCGTTGGAATCACACCAAAGACATTAGAGCGACGCCCATTTAATACCCTGCAATAGATCAGTATACTCATAATACCAGAGGATCAAGAATTAAATACAGCTATATGAAGAGGAAAAGGACTGTTTACATTATATGGAAAAAAATAGCTCAATAGAGTATATAGATTATAGATTAAAGATGTAATGTGATGCAATGTAATTGGTCGTTTTGATCAGATGATAAAATTCAGTTGCTCCATTCATTCATTTAATATCCTTTAGGTGTAATTTTGTAGTCTGTTTGGTAATATTTACTATTTTTGTTGGTAATACCCTACAACCAGAAAAAGAATTAAGTTCATAAAAGTAAAGTACCTCTCTGAACTTGCCCCATCAACCCTTGGCATCATCAGTTTTAACAAAGAGGGCACTGACTTCCTGTTCTAAAGCTGGGAACATCTATCAGTTTGTCAGTATGGGACGGGGATGTAAGGGATTACGCAGTTTGCTGACCCCAGCACTTCAACCAGATCTGTATTGAGACGGTGTAAATACAGCAGTTACATTTGGTCGCTGTCGGTTATTCGTTAGCCTCAGTGAGTCATTACATGTTAATGTTCTGTCTGCACAGGAGGTGAAGTAAAGCAGAAAAAAAACAAGAGAATAAAGAAGAGATAGTTTGGTTTGGCACCTTTTACCCACCTGGAATAAAAGGAAAATGAAAATCTTCAGATGGCTGCCCTTATCTGGTCTGTAACGCCTAATCAAAACCCAACTCAGCCTGCCTGCCTCTGTGTCCAAAATATACCTTAACTCCGGTGTTGACCCAAGATTTGTTTCCCACAATGTCATTCGAGAGCGGCATGGAAAGAGTATCACTCTGCTGTTGATATGACAAATATAGAGTTGAGCCTTGAGAACGTAGCGTAAAGGTCAGCCAGAATCCAGCCGATAAGACTCTATACATCCAACACCATCAAAGCGCTTCAAAGATGCCAGATGTAGAATAATGTCTTGCCAAAGATGTTTTTCATACAGTTAAGCAAAAATCTAAGCTTTCCTATGTGAAGAATGAAGAGCTCTAAGAAAACAAACAGCTGAAACGCGACACTTTATTAGAGAGTCGCTTGTTTACGTAACAGTTTTCCGAGGGTCAGTAGGTCAGGGTCCGTTTGAATGATCTTTGCAGATCTCTTCCTCTGTCAGTGAGACGTCCATGTGAGTACAAATAATTTAATCTGCCATTCACAAAATGTACCACAGCCTCCACGTGCTGGTTATATCTGGACACGTTTATCGGTTTTCCCATAATTACCTCCACTATCGATTTCACCTATTTTTAGATTGGTGGGTAACCGAATCTCCGAAAATGTGCTTTAATATCTCCAACAGCGGCTTCATGTTAGGACGTACAGTCCAGAAGCTTAAGCCAAATAAATATTGTTTTTGAGAAAATAAATAATTATTTAATGCAATTTATATGCGTAAAAAAAAAAAAGGAAAGAAAGAAATACAGAAAAGAGAGAGACTGTTTTCCTTCCATTGAAGATGCAGGAAAGCAAACAAAATCTTCCCCAGGCAAACATATGGCAAGAGAATGCCAGGATGGAAATTAGGCCAAAATTATAATAATATTTGTGGCCAGAAGCCTACCGAGGACATCTGATGCAAAGCTGGTAAATAAACGCTTCTCTCAGGTAGGAAACCACTCAGGTATTATTTCATTCAAATGAGCCGATGTACAGTTGCAGGCTCTCGTCTCATTTGTTCTTCATACAGTGTGTTTGTACACATGCTGAGCTGGTCACCTGCCCCAGAGGATTAGAATGCTAACCAGTTTACATTCTGCCCACAGCTTTTGAAATGATTCAATTTTCCTAATCTTGTTTAGCTTTAGAGTATGTGGCTTTGAGGCAATGTGGCATCTTCTTTCAATCGTGCATCCTTTTGAGTGCATTTGCATATCTAAATTTTGTACTGAAATTCAGGACAGGCTCTGCTTTGCGGCCCGAACTGAGAAGCGACGCTGGGTCAGCCCGGAGGCTCAGTGTATGTTTGATAGGTAGAGATAGCCACCTGCTTTTTTCCTCTCTTACTCCAGTTTCTGAGAAATGTTGAAGCCCTCATTGATGTTAATAGGATAGTCTGCTATTCTTCATAAGTCACATCCTCCTCCGTCCTCCCAAACGGATAACACATATAGAGCTTTTTTCTAGGAAAGTAAAATGCATTCTTGAAGCATTAGTTACAAGGCATATATAGTTTCCTGCTTGTTTGCATTCACCCTTCTTATTGGGTGCGTGTTAAAGAAATAAGAGGCACATATGTGTAAATTTTCCTGAAGCATTTAACGGTATCTGTTTCCAAACATAGAAAATGTAACGTATTAATTATTTCTACAAATTTAGAGGACTGGCAACGCTGTGTAATCTGCTAAACCATCTGATCCTACAGACAGATTAAATGCATTGGAATTAATTCAAAATCTCAGCTGTGTTGCATGAAAAAAAGAGCAGACTCATGTCCTTCATTGGTTTGTACTCACATAGCCAGGCTTGCTGCAATTACCTGCAAGAGTTAATGTGCACTGATCTGTAAAATAATTGTGAAGTGCTGAGAGGTTTTCCATTCCAAGTGCTCCCCAATGAATTGAGTGTTAAGTCCTCATGGCACAATAATGCAGAAGACATTTGTTCCTCAGATTTAGCCAGCAGGGAAGCAGCAGACTAAATGAAACCAGATTTCCTGCTCATATTTGTGCAACTGCTTGGTCGACAAAGTGAGCTCCAGCTATGCACTGTATCTGAAAAGATGTTTTCCACTGTGATGGAGTAGAGGCTGTAAATATTGACAATGGAAGATTTTAGAACCCAGTTTCTAATTTGATATTCTAATTTATTATGAGAATACACAGTAGCAGTGAAAATGTATTTTTCTCAGAACGATAAAACAATAAAATCCTGCAAACACAGATCATACTGTTGCAGGCTGACATTTATTTTATGTGATAATACACTGATATCTGCTTCAAAACAACACAGCCTTAAGGGAAGAGTTACTTCAGTAGCACAGGTTATTCGTTTTAGTGATAAATAGTAATTCTGTCAATATTTTTAAAATGCTCCTTGTACAAAGAGAATAAACAAGTTTTTATCAGCGGGACTGTGGAGCCCCTTCTTGTGTAAAGGATGCACGTCACAGAATATGAATATTGTTTCAGAGGCTTTAAAATATGACATGAAAAAAAAGATTAATCTTCCTAATCCCAAAAGACCATCTTGATCTCAGAGCTTGGATGCTCACTGTGAATCAAGTGAAAAAAAAAAAGTATTAAAAAGGGACAAATATCGCTTCTCCATTCGCAGCTAGATGTATGTGATAAAGCGAAATGTCAGCAAAAATACTAAAGCGGGATGTCAGCAGAGCCAGCTGACAGACGGGAGGGAAGAGGTAAAAATGTTCTATCATGTCCGACAAGGTGTTCTTTTTGAGATTTAAAGATCACTGCACAACTTTAAACATGTTTGTCACTTTTTACTCTGACGCAGAGAACTATCATGGGCTTCACAAGAACTTTATCTGCTCGGGCTCAAGGTAAGGGAGAGGGGGAAAAAAGTCCATTCCCATTTATCTTAGCCAGGTTCCCTTCAAAGGCAACAAATAAATTACAGTGTACATTTGATACAAATTGATTTCTTAACTCAAATAACAATGTTGTCCCCCCGGTCAGGGCCATGTGTCACTCAGTCGCCAGTCTGAGTGAAAGCCTCAATCTGTCTCTGTGATAGAAATAGGGCTGACACATCTCCACCAAGGAATGCTAATCACGCGGGCCTGGCCTGGCCCTTTGTGGGCAGGCCATGATAAGGAAAATCAGTTTCCCCTCCTGTCAGACAGTGGGGCCTGCGCCCTGATCGCTGTCTGGGAGGAAACAAGCCATGGGCCTGGAAGTTACTGTCCTAGTTGTTTTGTTGTCTCGGTGTAGCTACATGATGGAGGATAGAGCAGGAGAGAGAGAGGTGGAGGGCAGACTGTTGGAAGAGGTGGAAAAAGTGAGGGAAATGGAACGAAGGCAGCAAAAGACGGAGGTGACAGGTAGACGGTGGAGGAGCCAGGTAAAAGACAGAGAATGAGAAGGGAAGAGAATGAAATAAAGAGATTGTGAGCAAGTAAGAGAAGGAGAGAGAGAGAGAGAGATCAGGACAGATGCTATGGTTTTAAAGCCTCGGTGGCAGCTGTAGCATCAGAGATGGAGCTGGAGTGAACCCCAGTGAATATCTTGAGCCGATCTTATCAGCGGCTGGGAGAAATGAGATATTGGCAGGAGCTGTTGAGTGCTCTCACAGCTGAGCAGGTTAATAGGGTTGGAAGGCAGGCCACAGGCTAATTGGATTTGCCGTGGCTTGATAAACAGTGGCAAGCCTTTTTTGCCAGCCAAACATACAGGTCGACTTCGCCGCCCCACTTCAGCCCCCCACAGCCCACTTCTCTTCCAAACCCCCTTCGTAACCACAACAAGAGAAGAGAGAGCAGAATGAAGGCTATTTTCTTCTCCTTATTCCCAACAGGCCCGACGAGGAGGGTCTGTTTGTGTATCTGCGCTTGTGTGCATGTGTGTGTGCACGTGTGAAAGGGAGAGAGAGAGAGAGAGAGAGAGACTTGGCCATCTACTGATTTTAATCAAATACCATTTAACCTGTCTGACCTCCAAGAGTCATCACACATGGCCAGATCAAGCCGGGCTGTTCTTCTCTCTTGCTCGGCATTAGAGCAGCGGGTGTAAAGAGGTTGTCTGTGTAGACTGTTATTTCAACACCTTTCGCTCTAAAAGAAATGCTGGTTTCCACATCATCACCCTTTTTAATCTCGGATCAAAGCAAGTATTATTTATTGGATAAGGCTCACTCAGAACACTGTATCGACAAGGCAAAATGTTTTGAATTTTAATATATTTTGGAAAATGTAACAATTTAAAAAATGGGCTGAATAAAAAGAAATTGTTTCTGTGGAATTCCAATTAAATTCAATGACTGTTCTTTCTGTATTGACCACGTTTGACTCATCAGTGCGCAACTCTTTCTTATGCAATGAAACTGCTCATGTGAAGTTCTTGTTTTTGTCTGAACAATCACTTGTGATACCCTACAAATGATCCAGTCGGATTATTTACGTGCACAAACCTATGCCCAGCAGGAAGCTCACATCAAAAGACTACACTTCCCACTCTTCCAGCTAAAGGTCTTCCAATCAGCAATACGGAATCCATACATCTCTGTCTGAGTGTTGAAGGCAGGGGCTTCTCCGACTAACTTGGGTTCCCACACTTGTTTTGATCATATTCTAGTAGGTGGCTAGTGTTTGATTCTGTATGTTTGTGTATGTTTTTGCCAGTGTGCGGTGTACACTCAAGTGGGTAGTGAGTCTTATGTGGTAGAATTATTTGTACTTCGAGTGTGAGGGCAGGGAGGAAAGCGTATCCATCAAAATCTATTTACAAGGCGAGGGACTTTGAGGAGCAAGCGACACAGACAGATTCAATTTTTTTCTTCTTCTTCTTTTTTTTTTGACGGAATAGTACCCACTGTGAAACACCCTGGGGTGTCACACTGTCCTCATTTATATAAACAGCCCCGACCGGTGGATAACTCCTCTGCATGCTTGGGTGTAGCCAGATTGGCTTAGTTAGTGAGCACCCCACACAAGACAACCCAAGGAAGAAGTGTTTGGAAATAGAGGGGGAGAAAGAGAGGACAGTACACCAGGCTGCCTCTGGATATCCATTTGCGAAAGAAAAACATCAAGGCCTCAGACAGCTTTGAAAGGAGAAACTAAAACGGTGATTGATGTGGAAAAGGATGTTGGACATCAACTGTTGGACAGACTGCATTTGGTAAAAGTTCACAAATTTGCAGATAAGCCCCAATGTAAACGCAGAGAGAACCAGCCAAAAGAATGATAATGGCCTTCGGGGACAGGGAGGCGACTATCTGTTTGTAAAGTCCATTTTGGGATAGGTTTGTAACATTAGACGAACAAGGCCAATCTCCCAGTGCGCGTACATTCTGCAGGAAAAATTCTATCAGCGCTCTCGGAGGGGAAACAAGTCCAGGGATGGTTCTAGGAGTTCTGCTAAATGGACACAGTCTTTAGATTATAGGAGGAAGAGATGAGAAAGTATGGAGATGGGAGACTGACAGAGAGGAAAAAAAAGGAGATGGAGACTTTAAAAAAGAGGCAGACTCTTCCTTCATCCTTTTATCTCAACTGTTGCGGGTGATGGCAGGGTTGAAGGAGGAGGGCGTTTGGCATGAGCCATCTCACAGACTGAATTCATCAGCCTCTATAACTTCAACTTGCCCTTAAAGAATTTATGAATCCTCCGATAGTAATCGGCTGCATCCATTTCCTGAAGAAGAAAGGATAACTGATGTCTGCTAAACTGCCCAAAGGGACTGACCTCCACTTCTGGGTATGGAAGAAGGACACACATGCACACAAACAGGCATGTATGCAGATACTGTATGTTCACAATGTGTACACACTCACATATACACACACATAAACAAACAGATACACACTCACAAGGCAGATAAAAAATACTTCCTCAATACTTCCTCTTAGTATCCTTTTCAGAACCATCATCACCTTATATTTTGAAACTATATACTGCAACCACTGCTTTCTTCCTGAGTGAAAAATACAAACTTCTGCTTTTACAGCTGCTATTGATAACTGATGTATGAATAGACAAAGATCTGCACTGATGGGATGATAAGATGAAGATCAAATATAATATGACAAACTGTCAGTACCAGGGTAACAGTCCTGGAGTCTGGTTATGGATGCAGGGAGATCTTATTATACGTTCAGTTAAAAAAAAACAAAACAACAAAACTACACCTTACTTGTACATCTGTATACTTAATTTTCTGTTATTCATCCGTGTTTAACAAATATTTGCGTCCAACTTTTAAAAACTCGTCAACTAGTTTTACACCTTTTGCACATTATGCAACAACCTAATCTTCTTGCGGCAACAGAACGAATAAAAAAAACTTGACAGCTGACAGTCTATACATTGACAATATCAGTAAATCTTTCAGAAGCATTTACAGTAAAAATAGGATTTTGTTAAAGTGGTTTACATTTAAGATGTACTTAAATCAGCAGCTCTCTTGCAAGCAATCAACATTTTAAACACAAAAGGGTTGTAAAATAAAAGGTTCCATGATTTACTATGCCAGGGTGTCTGTTTTATAATAAATACTTTGGATATACGAATAAAGCATATTGTGATCGTGCTGTACATTTTGGAATTATCTTTAACTTTTCCCATCTACAAGTTCATAAATACCATCAATGCGTCATTTATTACTGTCGGTTTTAATTGTGTGAAGTCAAAGACATATTGCTCATTCCTCTTTCCAACTTCCAATCTACATTTTGCGCATACCTGCGATACATCAGTCAGTGCAATTTCTGATACATTTTTAAAAGATAGAAGGTCTAATTGCATGTTTGAAATTGGATGTGATGGCAGTGGGTGAAATTCAAGGTTTTCTGCAGGTTTGCATGAAAGTGTACTATTGTAAACAGGAGTAAAAAGATGGCACAGTGTAGATGGGCATTCCAATTCTCTGGAAGTCATGAAAAGGTAAGTCAAAATGTATCAATAAATTCTGGTGTATCGTTATGCCACTTTGACTTCTGTTTCTACAGTTTTCTACAATTATTTGTCTGAATTCATATATACTGCCTTTATATAATGAACAGTTTAACAATATAGCAACAAGCTTGGAGTTTCTACTCAGGGTACATATTACATATTGGTACAAATTTGGTTCATATACAGTAACTAATCATCAGCATACAGAGAATTTTTTGATCAGCACCTGTAGCCATACATCGGTTTCACCTCATCCAGTGAACTTATTTTCTGTCCCAATGGCTCTAAAGATAAAGCAAATCAATAAAGGCCAGACGGGGCAGTCTTAATGAGAGCTATGGCTCAGCAGGATATCTGTGCGACCGCTGATTGCCTGTTTGAACTGTGGCATTTAGGTTATTTTAAAAAGTAGTCATATATTATTAAAAATGGCCACGGAAATGCATTGTGTAGAAAAGGTTGGGTCATTGCAGTTGGTTTATATGCTTGTGCAGCATTTACTGATAATATGGCACAAGGAGTTGAGTTTCTATTCTTCTTCAGTATACCACATAAATGCATAAATATACTCAGACCTGCTCATATATACTTCATCTACACAGTACAGCTCATGAGTTTTCTCTTGTACTTCCTGTTTCTCTCCTTCTCCCTCTGTCTACAGCAGTAGGTAGCAGTATAATTAGCACCTTAAGTTGTTTCTGGGCCCATAAACTCCTCCAGGTTTGGGATCTGGCTCTGTAAGAAGTGGACAGAACATAAGCACCTTATCTGGTGCTGCCTGTGTTTTCACAGCTGACCATTCCCTTCTTTTTTCCTGACTATCATCTTTCAGGCCGTGCTCAGATTCCATTCCTCACACATCAGAACGGAGACATTCATCTTAAGGATGACATCTGTGGTGAATTTCTCAATAACCTAATAGTCATTCGGCACAGGAGGGGCGAGGGTTTTGAAAGTGGGGAACAGGGGATTATGACACATAAAATGCTAAAACCCTGCTAGGTGGGCGTGGGGCGGTTGCGCATAAAGTTCAAATTTGGTAATTCAAGTTAATGTGGTTTGTGGTCCTCCAGAGGCTGGACCATAATCCATGGCATGATACATTCAAGCCCAGATATGTAATACGTTTTACCAAGGCCATAGGTTCCATATAATATCATTAGCTTGCAGTTAACACAAGAATTTGTAGGAGAAGAAAGTGTTTGTTTACTTTTCTCCCCAGAAAAGGCTGTTAAAGCCAAGAGTAACACCACATTTTACATTGTAGGAACACATGTCATGCACTGAAATGCTTATGTTGGTCTTACTGCCATGGTTACAGAGTGGGTTGAATTTCTTCTCCATTCTCACAACAGACATACATCTTCTTTTTAGGTTTCAAATTAAGCATTGCCAAATTATACAAACAAATTACAAATCTTCAGTTTATGAGGCTCCTAATGCTGTAAAAGGCCGCACCCTGACACGCTGTCAGACAATAGTGTTTTATGAGAACTATCTCCTGCCCCAACACCTATATGTGATTTGTATCTGCCACGATCCATATGGTGTGGATGATGTGCTTTGAAGAGGCCCATCAGTCAGTTAATCTAAAAGAAAATAGTAGCAGCAGATATCTCCCTCTTTTCAAGACAAACCAAAGAGAGAGAGAGAAGGACAGAGGGGGATTCAAAGCAGAGCAAAATCAGCTCCTCTCAGAGATGGAGAGGGTGGTTTAGAGGGGGGATTAAGGCACTCCCTCACTGTGGAGCCAGCTTTTATAAGGTACATCATATTACTTCAGCTTCACACTTTCATAGATATATCATCATCTGCCTCCCACCAAAGCCAGGCTGTTATGCCTGCGTATTCTGTCTCAAACAAGATTAATACTTATACACTTGGTGTGTAAGGAAACACAGTGACAGTAAGCTGACAGTACCTACTGTATGTAAAGCTTACACTCAGTTCAATATCTTGTTTAATGTGTAACCCTGTGGAGATTATTCCCTAATGCATCTTAAATAAGACATTGTGTATAAACATGCAATGCAACTAGATTTGTAATATTTCAAATGTTAAATGTTCCTTTTCATCTTACTTTTTGTAAAGAGCAATGTTGCACTGACTTTGTGCCTAAACTGATGTCTTGTTATGTCTTTTTAAAAATCTTATTGAATGACAACAACAGGGACAGAGACTGAAATCTAACTTACCAACCTCTCAACTCACCTACTGCAGGCTGAACAGAGGAATTATGCCAAAATTCTGTCTTGGACTTCCAATGCATTTCTGGGCTTGGAACAGTAAATCTCCCCAATAATTGTGAAAGACCACTCTTTATTTTGTACCAGTTTCAAAACAGGAAACCTGACAAAGGGAATATGTAAAAAAAATATAGAGATATATAGTCTTTTTATGTCAAGCCAGTGTCCTAGAGTAAGATTAGGGCTGCTGTGAACATGTTTGACTAGTCAGTTCATTGCCTGGGGAGAGTCCCCAGGCAAAATCCATACCCTGAGTTCAGGGCTGCCTTTAGAAGCAAGCCACGGAAATGATTAGTGCTGCTCAGCTGAAAGGCACAAAGGGGCCCGTTGGCTGGCCCTGAAAGTTTCAAAGTGAAACCAGTACACCTTGTGTCTGTGTTAATTGATCACAGGCACATTATCTTGCCTGTTCAAGGCTTAATTTGCCCTCTGAATCAACACCTTTTGTCGACTACTGCAGTCATTTGTTGGAAGGGGAAAAAAAGAATCACCACAGCTTAATCATTCCAAGCAGGTGTGAGTCCCAGCCAATTTTCTGCTCCCTTTTGTCATTTAGTCTTCTCATACAGGTTGTATTTCATTGCACAGAGTAGAATTTAGAGCCCTTTTCAGTGAAGGGAACGAATATCACAGAAAATAAAACAGGAATGGAATACGCCTGTGCGTGGATGTGCATGTCTTTTGCAATAAATTAAATTGTTTTTCAGGTACGGAGAAGATAGAGTAGCCTCATAAGAATACTAGTTCTGTGTAAGTGTTGAAAGCCAAAACACATCAAGATCCAGAAGTGCAATAACTACATATATATATATATATATGTGTGTGTGTGCTTATGTTTTTAAATAAATTACAGGAGCAAATATGATAAAATGATATTTTCTATACAAAAATGCAGCACAATACAATCAGTATTTTAACAATAGCGGTCTTTATTTAATCCCGGCTTCTGACAATTCATGCATGAGTGCTTCAGAAGATCAGGAATTCATGAATACATAAAGTCAGAAAAATAATATGAAAAAGAGTATAAATCTCTCATGTAGCTCACTGACAACTATAATACATTTATACATTATTTGCAGTGATACATCCCAAACCTATTTTATTTTCGAGCCGTAAACAGTGTTGAATGCTGGTACACGATGCATGTTTTTCAAAGCTTTGTCAAATGGATGGTTCTTGTTTTTATTCAAATTGAAATAATATTGTCACCTTGGAGGAATATTGATGTGGCGGATAAGCCTTTGCAGTAAGTACCCAGAAGAATATATTCCAGATTTTTGAATAGCACAGAGAAGCCATCTGAATCAGTTTGTTTTTGGGATGATCTTGTTTACCAGCTTGCTAAGTTGCTGCAGAAAATCACCCAAAAATAATTACATTGTAAAATAAATGCACATTTATTTTAATTGCATCAAAAAATTCTGAAAACTCAGAAATGGATAGATGGATAGATGCAAAAATACACTGTAACGACAAAGTTGGTGTGGTCAGAACTTACTGTGCAGTTTTGGGGCTTATATTTAGTTCATTTCCCAACATCTGTCCTTTATCCGTCCACTGCTTCCCTGCATGCCTTTATTATAATCGAGCAGAATTCCCTTACAAATAAATCTTATTTTATTAACCACACATGTTTTCCTCCTAAGACCCAGTAGGCCTTTGACAAGGTGTTAAATGTCATTTGAAAAAGTGACTCACGGCCTGATTCTATATGACACGGTTGGCTTACTACAGTCGACAACTCACCATGCATTTGCTTTGAGATAAGAATGTTATCAACACTCTGGTGTCTGTGCAATGAGGGTGATTAGAAGACATATAGTACAAACACTTCCATTTTGACTTCAGAAACCTTACCTCCACCCATTTGTAGCTGCACAAATCTATCATAGGAGGGGATCAGCTAAGGGAAATGTGTATTTCATTTCAGTTGCTGTCCCCTTTCTTAATGGGTAGCCATCCAGAGAGAATGAAATGATTGATTTTTGTCATCCTGAATGAGGATAAATGAATGGAAGCTAAATCTTCCATGAGGAGGAGAAGGAGGAGGTGGAAGAGGAGTCGCAGCTGAGGGGGGGGCTTAGCTTTCCTTGCACGTCTGGCTAGACGGAAACTCAGCAAACCTGTACGGCTGTAACAGGGGAAAAAGAATGGAGTGTGTGTGTGTGTGTGTGTGACTGAGAATTACAGCCGGTGTGTGCGCACATGGGCACTCATGCACGTGCGTGTTCGCTTACACTTTGCTTCTAAGGTTACCTAATGAAATATTGATGGGAGATGTGGGAAGTGCGGGGGCTGGGTTGGCTGGGGGTTGGTGGTGTTGGAACTGTAACTGCTGCTTCCTGTAGCTTGGGACATCTCTGTCACTCTGGATCTCAGCGAGACAGCCCTGCCCTAATTTAATCTGACTTTGAATGAGTCTGTATCACAGGAGTTTAAAAAAATGCAAACTTACTGCTCTGCACAGAGAGAGAAAGAGAGAAAGAGAGAGAGAGAGAGAGAGAGAGAGAGAGAGAGGAGAATAAAGGAAATGCAACAGTGAAAAGGTGCTACTGAAAAGTTCACAAACACATCATAATCAATATGTAACGCTGCCTGTCAAAGATGTCAAATTTATACTTTTCAAATGTGACAAAACAAAGAGCTTATTATTTAGATGCGACGCAGCACTGCTCAGGCTATTATAATGTCTGACTGATGTTATACTGAAAGCGTGAGTCCGCTAATGGACCGAGATACATCTTGGGATTCATTTCATGATTAGATGCAGCTTAGTAGTTTCTCGGCAAAAAAGATAGCAAACTGTGAACTGTGTGACGGCAACGAGCTGCTCTACAGAGCGGCTGCTGCATAATTACCTGCCTCTGACACCATTTAGTTTGTCCATCTCTGAGGCAGAGGTCCTCCAGCTTCTATCAGGAGTCGCATTGTTTGAAACAAGACCGGCTTTTTTCCAGATTTGACTTTGCTTTGTAACGTGAGACTACAAGGACAGAAAATGTTTTTATTAATAAAATCTCAAAACACCTGTGTCAGTGTAGGAACACGATGGCTAAAGTGCAGGTCATCCAAGGCCTATTCATTTAAAGCAATAACACTCACTTAAATTCTTTATATTTCAAAAAATTCCTAATATTTTGTCCATCTCATTATTGTATTAATAGTTAAATGTATTACAGTCCAGTACGGCACTACCTACTATGACCTCAATAATAAACACAAAACAGAACCATTACCATTCAAGCAGTCATTAGTGTAATAAAAAAGCTGGTAAATTATCAGTTTTATCCATGAAGTCAAGTAAAATGTGCATCTAAGGACAAACCACTGAGCTTAACAGGAGACATGAGGGCTGAAAATGCTATTTCATTAGTCCTCTTTATTTCACCTACCAGGTTTCTCTGTTTTCAGGGTGTCATACTTTATCCAGGTTCTTGATTCCACTGTGTCTAAGTAGCTGGATAAATGAGAGCACATGTGCCAGCAGCTTAAGAGTTCCCGAGAAGAGTTGGGAGTAGCTGATGCAGCTCCTGTGAGTTCAACCAAAGGATATCGAGATGCTTTAATAAATTGAAAAATTTCAGCAAACGCAGAACACCAGTGAAATGAGATATTATTGACCCGCCAAAAACCGTTCTGAATGACATCCACAATAATTACACAGCAAGTCACATGCAACTGCCAAACTAAATGAGACACATGCTTGCGAAATGTGAACATGGTGTTTTGATTTGTTTGGCACTCACAAATGCCAAAAAGTCATCTAAGTACTCATCTTTGCGGTGGAGATATCTAAATGTGCCAACCTGAGCAAAATTAGGTCTGTTGGGAACGAGAATGATTTTTATCTCATCCATCATTTTGTGTGTGTAGCAAGCACTTGGAATAATCTGCTAAAAATCTACCAGTACAAAGATTTTTCATATTCCATTCTCAAGCACTTCTCTATCTTAGCAAGCCAATCGTAAAGCCTTTTAAGCTCCTACTCTGAATAAATATATCTAACTTATCCATTTTCACTCGCACTTTCTGCGACTTTTTTTACGAACCAATACACGAGAAAAATAGAATTAATAGGTTATATTTTTATCGACCCTCTTATCAGAGTGGCAAAACGTATTCGACAACAGCAAACACTATGTTTTCTCCGTGCTATCTCTGCTAACATGATGACGGCTAGCATGCACTAATCTTGTAAAGTCAACCTTTTAAAAGGGAAGAGGCGGCAGATGGGGCTGGGAGAAAAAGGGCTGGACGGACAGCTATGTACAGGATTGTATCCGCACTAGGAGCTGCCCCTGTCCATATCCAATGTAAGGTTATAGGAATATCATAATCCCTCCTCTGAGCTCCTTTGCGCGGAAGATGATGACTAAATTTCCAGTGTCTTATCACACACTCCCAGACTGGAACTAGTACAAGGGGTTCTGAGGGAGGAACCCAGCATGAAAAGTGCTGGGGATGAGATGATCAGATTAGCGGTGGCTATTGGATTTGTTTGTGGTGGTTGCAATCGGAGCGAAGCAGGCGTTGTTCAAAATGCCCATGGAGATGCAAAGCCTCCACCGATCCTTTCACCCATAAAAAATAAATAAATACTCTTCTTGGGGGTTTTCAGGAGTGTAATGTGGGGTGCTCCTGCAGGGGTAGGTGGGGGTTGAGTTGGGGGAAACAAATTTAACACTTCAGGGGCTTGGAGAGGGAGGGAGGGAGGGAGGGAGGGAGGGGGAGGGGGGGAAGTTGTGTATTTTATCAGGTGGGAAGATGCTGGACTACTTCACGCAGTGAGACAAGTGGGATTGACTGGCGGTATTCAGCAGGCTGGTTGAGAGCTGACGGCTGCCTGCGAGGCGGAGGCTGTGGCGGTAGGTCTGCAGAAACCTCACCTGAGGCACAGCAAGGCATTGTGGATTCAGCAACCTCTCCCATACCATGCATGCCATGTGCAGGGCTGGATCGGGGAGGAGACAACAGGCAGCGCCGCAGATGCCTCGGAGGAAGGCAGAAAAGTAGGGAGGGTGAAAGAAGTGGGGGGCTGAAGGGAAAAAGAGAGAGCTGGCTGATGCAGGGATGAGCTTCTCTAAACCGAGATAACACAGACCAAGAAAGTGTGTCATTGTTCAATTAGACAGGAAAGAGATCCAAGTAAAGGGATATTACATATAGAAAATATGTCTTTGAGGTTTCAATGGCAGTATCAATCATTGTAATGACTGTGGGATAGATTCTTAATGATGATGAAGTAAATACTTTACACCATATTGAGGAATGGAGGCTATTTCAAAAGGAATCATTGCAGGACTCTTGGGAAAAGAGGGGCAAAAAATCCTGCAGAGGACATTATCTGGTGAATATACAACTTTATTTTGCTTTTTGTTAAAACTTAAGGATATATCTCTTGCTTGTATGGTGTAAAGAAAAATAAATTTGCATCAGCTCAGTATAAAACAAGGCTGTTAAGCACTCAGTGTCAAATCACATCTCTGCTGGCTTTAAATGCTTCACTCCCATAAGAATTCCAGTCTCGCAAGCTATTTTCCCACATGTTTAATTTTGTTAAGTGATGCAAAAGGATGTCAATACTGGTCTGTACCACTTACCTTGAATACCTTGTGCGGACAGCAGACAAAGATGTGGCTTTGCTTATATGACATAATACAGCGGTGCACTTTGTACCCCTAAGCCAGGTCATTTCAATAGAGAAAAAGCCACTGAGTCAGCTCGGCGAGACAATGTCGATAAGGTAATGGCACAGATCAATACCAAAGATTTGAGCCAGATCTTAATTAAAGAAACAGCTGCTGATACAAATGATGTTTTCAATGTATTGATATCGCAGGGGGGCAAAGGGTGGGTTGGCTGTAGCCGAGCACCTGATCAATGTACTTAACATTAGCATTCCTTTTCATCATGTACCAAGATCACTTAATTCTCCCTCTCCTCGTCTTGTTCTATCACTCTATCACTCTCCCTCGCTTTTTCCAAGTGCCTTTTCAGAGTCATCGGAGGCAGCTTGCATCCCCTCCCCCGCCTCGCAAGGTGAACTTGAAGGTCTGCAAGGTTGTGCTTTTATGTGTCTCAAACTTCCTGTGGTCATTGTGTGTTAAACTGAGGGAAAATCAAAGGCACTGTTAAGACCAACAACAGGATTCTAGCATCAAATGTATGAAAATCAATTGTCTTTTACACAGACAAATACACTTTCAATTACACAATGCTAATCTTTGGCAGAAGCTTTTTTTCTTCCCTCTTCAATGTACAGGTTAATGATGTCAAATAACTGAAAGGGGATTTCTGGATTACTCATATGGAATTGTATCTTTTCTTTGTACTGCTCCCTTGTGTGTTGTTCTTTGGAAGAACAGGTTGAAAAGGAGGAGCTTGTCACGACTTAGAAAAATGAACAAAAAAAAGCAAAGCCCACGTTGTAAATTCCTTACGCAGAAACCAAGACAAGAGAGTGTCTGTCGTCTCCAGGCAACAGCGAACAAAAAAAAAAAAAAAAGAAACATAAGATGCTGTAGCCTCTTGTGAATGGTAAAACAATAATTATTAAAAGGGAAGCTGAATTGATGGATCCCATTAAAGCTAACACAGAGTCTCCAGAGGCCTCGCAGCACAAACAGTCCAAAGTCAATAGTGCGATTCCCCAGGTATCCCTGACCAGGACCCAGTTTAAAGAGACATCAATCTGGCATGTCAGTTCCCAGCTAATGAAGCTACAGCCGATCAATATTCAGGATACTACTACTACCTTAAATGAAGTACTAATGCTTGTAGAGATTACACCATATGGGTTCACACACTGAGAAGTTTTGTCTTAACTGCGGGGAGTCGTGTCACAAAATGACAGCTTTGTAAAATTACTGTAAAATTACTAACAAATAAATTCCAAATGCTAACTACAGTAAAAAAAATGATCCACTTTACCACATTGGTTCACAGCAGTGTGGAAGATATAATAATTATCTAGTAATGTCTGTGTGAATTAGCAGTCACTGTCAATGGGAATTTCTCTAATCAGTATCAGTTTTTCAAATAAGATGCACTTAAAAATCTATCAGGATAATTAAAAATTAACTGTCAATGCAAAAACAAAGTTCAGAGTCAAGGTTAATTTAGTTTCATCTTATAATATTAAGGCTAATGTAAGTATGTATGTGTTTTACAAGTATATTTTTTACACAGTACAGTTTTTCCTCAACGTTCTAGAAAGATTTTTACCTACAATCATCATAAACATTTCCACCCGCATGTGCAACCGCCAAAAAACTGAGCACATGTGATAATCAAATGAATAATATATAATTGGCAGCCTAGTTACCCCTTTGTGACGTGCACATTCTATCCAAAAGCGATGTTTTTTTTCAACAGTCTTATTTGAGCCATTTTTTCTCTCCTCGTTCTTTCATTTTATGCATCACATGTTAATGCTACTGAAAGTTTTATCATTCGCTTCCATTATCCTAATGCATGTGATACGTGAAAGCTCTCTAAATCATGTATTAGGGCATTGTGCTATGTAAAACAGACTGTGAATTACACTGTAGTCGGGGATAACAAGGGCGTTTGTCTTTGAACTCAGATGATGCTTTTTAGAAAAAGTGTTTGCACTGTCCTTTCCGGTGCATCAGATCGTGTCTAGATTAAAATGGCATCTTTGCTTTTTGTTTTATTAACGTTATTATTTGAATCAAACATACACTTTATCCTATATATGTCTTGTATTTCATGTCGTGGTGTACAGCATAATGTTCATAATCCTGCCTGCAACCAAATATAAAGACATAGCGAGGAGAGAAACAACAACAACGCTCATTCACATTTCCACCCCAAACTGAATATTCTGCATCAACTAACAAAACAATGAGATTAAAGCATCCACAGGCCTTTTGAAATCAAATGTGCTGCACACTAAAGCACTGAAGGCAGTGTAGTGGATGTAGTAGCTCAATCATTACCAGTTAATAAGGGGGCTAGGTGTGGTAGAGGATTGACTGACATCCTAATACTGAAATAATTTCCACTTTCTCACCACCTCCCTCTCACAGGCGGGGAATTATTATTATCACATCAAAGGCTTCCTTTAAAATGGGTATAAAAATCATTTAAACAGAGAATGGCGGTGATTATTCAAACTAGGTTATTTGCCAGGGTGTGTATGTAATATGGCATCGTCGTCAAGACAACTTCATTTCCCGCTAAATTGCTGTCTGTCACCAGAATAAGTAAATTTGCCACTGTTTTATCAGCATCATTGTGTCAAGTTAGGAGGAATACATCAAACAGTCAATCTGATCAACAGGAAATGAACACACAGTGAATAATGCAATGACTGAAAGGAGAGCGGATTGGTCTATTGATGTGCCGAATGTAAATGTCCCCCCATGAGTTTTTTTTTTTTTTCGTGGTTTGTTCAAAGGCATTAAAAAAAACTCCCATCATCCAGTGAAATGTTGGCTTATCATAGAGGACTGTATTTATTACCTGTTACCTCAGCAGGCTGACATTTAAATTTAAAATGTATAATGATTCACAACCTAAATGCACACACACACACACACACACACACAGGTAACAACACAGATATGAATATATTGAATCCAGTTACTTGTAAGCACATTAATACAGTGACTTCCCTATACTTCACAGCTACCTCTGGTAAAATGACGACCCCCGCTGTTCCTGTTTGAACCTATGCATCCAACATATAACTATGACCTCAGTGGGATCATTTAACCGCGAGATTCCAGCACGCTGAAATTACCTTTTCTTACGCTCAAGAGAGAACTGTGATACTCTCCAAAAGATTGGGCGAGAGAGAGAAAAGAGGAGGGAGAACGAGGCAGATAGAAAAGGGGGGAAAAAAACACAACATAATGGAGTTTGGAGGTCTTTTGTGGAGCTGATATTGTCTCTTAGTTTGATGTTTGCCTTCAGGATAAAAAGAGCTCCTTTGGAGTAACAATATACACCAAAATAAAGAATTGAGCTTGAAAGAAAAAGGGACAACAGCAATAACGGAACAATGGTGCACAATGGCAGGTATTTAACTGCCCTAGGAGAAGAGGGATGGGTTTACGGTCATGTCTCCCAGAATAACGCCTCACAACTAAGGTCACAAGAAATGTTTCCTGGCTTTTCAAAACCTGCCCAGATTCATTATATTTTGAGGGGATCAGGCCAGAGATTCATGAACAGCGGTTTAACCCCCCCAATTAGTCAAAGTCCCTCTGAGGCATTCTCTATCTCGTGTTGATACATGAGGCTACGGTGACAAACCTGCCCCGAGGTTAGATGATTCAACTCCAAAGTGAGTTCAAAGCACTCTTGTTAAACTTGGAACACAATACTGCTCTGCCAAGGGTAGAGGTACACCCTGAACAGGCAACAATGGCCAGACGCTGTATTGGAACACCTGAAAACTATAGAAGGACACGGATGAGGGCATCACGTCATCACTGTGCTCAATGTTTAATTGACACTGACGATTTTAGGACAATGATTAGACATGACAGGTAAATCCTAAGCCGAAATGAGACAGGAGAGGATCAAGAAACAGGCTTTGAGATGTCAGATTTTTGGCAAGTGTCAATCATTTTTAGTGGTTTCTTACCATGTTATCATATTTTTCACAATTACCTCTACATAACTAGAGTGAAGGTAGTGGTATCGCTAAGCTGTGTTTGAGTACAGTAGTGAGATATATAAGGCCCAAAGCACAAAACCAGCCAAAAGACATGTTTTTCAGCCACATATATTGGCTGGACTCTAGAAAGAGTTCCCACTGTTAATACATTATATTTCTTGAGCTTCATGTAACGCCAGAACCACACACATGCGCACACACACACACACATGGCCAATACAGAGCTTTGCAGCAACACGCCCAGAGTCTAAAGAGTCACAGATCTTGTTTCCATCTTGGCCCCACAAGTGGAAAATGAAATTTGCTCCATTAAAGCACAGTAGTAATTCAAGATGGTAGTATGTCATTATGGCGGTTTACTCAGAGACAATAAAATGAAACACGTTCAGCGCTTTAAACTATGGAGTCAATTGGTTTGTTGAATTTGGCAGACAGATTTAGCACCACAACAGTATTTTTTTTTTAAACTTTATTTTCATGTTCACTTGGAACGATGGCCATTTTAATGATGATGATGTCTTATTATGATTGTTACCAGGACCACACTAAATATTTGTGTTGCCTAAATTTAATAGCACTTCTCCCATATGAGTGGTAGATCAGAAATGCATATGGTTGCTTTGCTATGGCACAGAGAACTGACTTATTTTGCCATTTCGGTATGAAGACCTTGATGTACCATCATGTAAGCCAATATATGGTCATTTTGCTCTCACCTCTTCTTACCACAAAGATTAAACAAGTTATCTGTTCCAGAGGAAATGGCCCAAGTCCAATCCTATTTTTCCTTCCTCGTGATTCTGTAATAGAGTTGTCAGGAGACTAGAGTTTTTTTTGCCATTCAAAAGTGCTTTTTGGTTATCTATATCTCAAAAGCTTTCGACTCATCAATGAGTAATTTCAAACTGTTCCAAGATGATAGGTGTGTGAATAAGAAACATTGCCCGCAGCAAATAAAGAAAGTGGTGGAAAGAAAAAAAAAGAATAGAAAATATATATTTATTTTTTATATACGGGGTGCAGTGAAGAATGCAAGGAAGATAAATAAGACAGATACTTTGTTTCATTGTCAGTGGCACTCCAGGGTTATTTGAAGCACTTATTTATGCACTGTAAGCAGAACAATACCGGCGAGCAGAAATGATTAAATACAGACTCTTCAAGCAATAGACATCTCATTGTGGTGGGCCCTGGCTTGCCACTGGGCCAGCTTGATAAAAGCACTATGAGCTGATAGCTGATACAATTTGCCGGCGATTTGAATGGGAGAGGCTGGGAGGAAGGGGCTGCGGCTCAGTTGGTCTGTCGCTGACAGCCTGTATAAGCTATAATAAAATCATTAGAATGTAAATGCTTTATTGCAAAATAAGAGCCTCAAGCTAGGGTGACATTATCTGCCGCCACCCGAATGAAAGCGCCGATTAGCATTCCCTGATTCAATGATAGAAGCAACTTATCTTTATTAAAATTTTTCAAATCGAGTCTTCATTTTTCATGATTGAGTTTTAAGCAAATGTAATATCCAGTTCAGTTTGTGTATGAAATGGATGGAGGGAGGGAGCAGGATGCCCCAGAAATAATTAGTGTACACATTTCTTCCCTACATGTGTTTCATAACCAACAAATTGGATTTCATATTTGACGTGTCACTATCTAATACATTTGCATGAAAATATGGGGCTGAGTTTACAGAATAATTACTGAAAGTGTACACCTCTTTAACATGTGTCTCATAAGAATGAAATTTGATTTGTTTGAATGTGACTGTTGTGCTGTTGCCAAATAATTGTCGCGGAATATGAGGGTGAGACTCTGGCTTGATTTAGATGTTCATATTCATGACACACACATTTTCAGCTGAGTCTTTAAGCAGGCCGATGCTTAGTAGGCAGACAGTCAATTCTTATGCAAATAGCTTGCTACTGAGTATGGGATATAATATGCTGTAGATCAAATGTCACACTGGGAGTAAGAGTCTGTGTGATATAAAAATGGCTGACTTACATATTGTTCTGTAATATATGCTTCCTAATTTGATATTCCTATTTTATCTCTTAGATGTAATTCCCCCCAAACGTACAGCTTTATAGGAAGGCTGGTGACACGCCAGATATCCTCAGAGTTGTTTGCGACACCTTTGAACAGTTAATGGTTGATAAAAGTGATTATGTTGAAACATGTCAGCGCTCCATACAACTGATGTATGTGTTTGGTGTCAGTCGGATCTGTTAAATCATCCCTGGCTTATCATGCTTGTCCATTTCCAGATCATATTTGGCGGCAAATAGCCTAAAATGAATTGCTGGAAAAAGCAAATTTAATTTTGCATCTTGCGAACGCAAACAAAGACGAGCAGACCTTTCAAAATAATACAAGAATATATTTTGTACTATAATAATACTGCTTTTCATAATACATTAATTTAAACTGTAGGTCCTTATAGAGGGAACTTTAATTTGCCCACTATTTACCCTTTGAACTTGAGAACACGTCTCTGGAGGAGCTCTCTGCTTCCTTGGAGCTCTTTAACAACTGGAATTGTTCTGAAGAGCACCAGCGCAGTCCGACGCTAACACAGCCAACAGGACGACTTTCACACTGACAAGACAACGTATTGCTTTCAGTCGCAGTCAGTGTCAAGGTTTTCACGCAGAACATCCAAGATGCGTGCTCGGCAGCGGCATTGTTAAGAGCTCAGGGTAGTCCAACACAATGCAGTTGTTATGGTGCACCCAGAGGATTTGCAGCGGAGTTCATGTGCGCCCTCTTATAGCAATCACTGGGTCATACATCTTGTGGAGTAAATTCAAAATCCCAGACCTCTGCCCGATTCATTGAAGACAAAAGGGGGGACACAAATTGGTCCGAAAACACAGTGTAAAAAGAAAAGCTTACATTAAGCTCAAGGGGACTCAAGGGACCCGGGCCAATCGTTGTATGTGAAGAAGAATGGTGGTGGAGTTAGGGACCGGGCACTAGTAGATAAATCACTGCCATCATGCAGATTTACTGTGTTGGAGTGAAAAGATAAATGTGTAAAAGGGGTGTGTGTCAAAACCCGCAGTGCAGGGCCACACGGTAATGCTGTGTCAGTAATTGAACTTTGCTATAATTATCCTGAGGAGATAATATTAACTTATAGTCTTTGCGTGAGAAAGAAGCTGGTCCATAATTCATTTGCTGGATAGGGTGATGGTGCTGGATGGCACTCTCTCACTGTCCCTCTCTCTCCTTCCTTTCGCCTGCATTGTGTTACTGAAATATGACGGCTCCATTTTTATCCTGTCACAATGACAACTGATGGGCTTATTTTCCTGTGGCCCCAGGGGATGATGAAATAGTAAGCAAACATTCTTTCTCAGGAGGAGAAGGGTGCTCCATCATACGGCTGGGGCCGCCACCGCCGCTTGTGTTGTGTGGCAATAACAGGAGGTTATGGGATACAATACACTTGGCCTCCTCCTCTCAATACAGAGGGCCTATACACTGGCGCTTCTCCACAGTTTCTTTAGTGTCGCTTTTTGCAGTTCACAACACCACCTTCACGTCATAAAGTGTTCTCTTTCGGGTGAGTTTTAAAGTCTTTTCTTCAGATTTCGCAGTCTGGATTTTTTTTAATTTTTTTATTGATGGAATGTCATTATTTTGCATTTGTGCAGCGATCGAGTAATTGCTTTCATGGGCGACGGCCTTGTTGTTTTACAAGAAGTATGATATTCACCACATTTGTTTAAACAGATCTACATGAGTCTTTTATCACTTTTCTATTTCACAAAGTCCTTGTAAATTAGCCAGGTGTCAATTTCCCGTGCGAAAATTGATGTCATGGCCGAGCCGGGCTGATTTATAGAGAGACTTCTTGTAAAAACCTGACACCCAAGGGCCCATTATTTACACCGAGCGGCACTCCTTCAGTCTAAGCAGCTATAAGCAAAGGTACCAGGGCAAGGTTGCGACATCTACAATAGGTCAAAATAACACTGCCACTTGGCTCTCGCCGTCTGACAATATCCCATTCATCTCATTTGAATAATGAGGGATATTGATGGACATTAGCTGGGGGAATGCGGCTGCAGGCACCTGAGGGAGCTGAACACTGTCAGCTCTTATTTTCTCGTCCAGTTTGTTAACCAAGTGTGTGAAGCGGTGGCAATAAAAGCGATAAGAGCATTCCTCCAGCCGCAGTGCTGCTACTCCAGAGTAAACACCGTCAGAGCCCAGTTTATCACCATGCTAACTGGATTTAGACAAGAGCTACAAAGGCAGCCTGAGCAGATATCCAGTGACAACAATCAAACATTATAACAGCTCTCATTGTGTGCGCAGTCATTTCCATTATTGATATTCAAAGACGTTATTTTGAATTATAAATACGCGGCTCTAATCCTCATTACTCCATCTTTCTGCTGGTGGAATAAAACTGCCTGCTGGAACACCCACCTTGGTGTCTTGTCAAGTCACAGCCAGCGGGGGCTTTTGTCTCCTCGGTGTAAAGAGAAATGACAGTGTAATGTGATTTACAGACGATCGCTTCAGCTCAATTAAATTAAGTCCCCAATAATCCATGATGAATGCACACCTACGCCAGTCATTAGGATTCAAAACAAAATATGGGCTTATCGTATCATGGCACCATGGAGGGAACACACCCTTTAATAGATGTGCTGATTCATTTAGTCATTTATGTCACAGTGTGTAATGCATCCACTGTCTGTTTGCTGTTAATGACTAGTAAGCCTCTCAAGAAGCCAAATCCAGGAAAAAAAAAAAACTGACTGGGAGGCAAACCACCAACACACAGCACATCAAAAGGAATATTAATTCATGGGATTTAGAATAAAATCTGATTACATTTTGGAGAATAATTTTGCAATTCTAACATGCACTCTCTGCAGCATCCGGTAAATAACAACTTATAAATAATCTGCCGTCTTTCCTCTTCTCTTCTGGGGGAAATGTGATTTAGGAGGCAAAAGAGAAAGACCGGGCACTCAGAGAAAGCTCGGCCACTACATTTTGATTGACAGTGTCATATTTGTAAGAGGGTTATGAACCACAAAACAAGGGTTAAAGGGAAATTGACCCAGCAGTTGACGGGTGAGTGATACACTGAACTGGAGGTCTTTAATCTTGCTGTTGAGCTTACATGAAGCTTATATAACAAATTACAATGCCTACAGGGTAATACATCACCTGATGGACTCCTTCTGCTTTTCTGTCTTCTGTCCTTCTCCTTCCCTGGCCAGGAGAGGCCTGTAGATTCACTGGGATATGGATGTCTGGGAACTAACTACATCTAGTTATCATAGAATGCACTTATGTGAGATGCAGACAAGTTTTGGGATGTTTTTCAAGCCAATATTGCTTAAAGTACCCAAAATTATATCGTCTTTTCCTGTTTGTTTGTTTGTTTGTTTTTTTCATTTTTTAGCAAAGATTTATCAAAACATTCATGTGTACACCCTATTAAAAAGTAAATACACTCAAGATATTTATTCAGATATTAAAGTACTTTTCTTGATCTGTTATCTATATTTTCACAGTTTAAATTAAACTCAAATCACATATTTTCTGTAGCTGAACTGGGACAGTGTGCTTCATCTTTCAGGTTCTGGCACTCTTAATATTAGGGAGTTTTATTATTATTTATTAACCTATGTTTTCTTTGCATATGCCTTCTCCATTTACTTTTTAAATTACTGTTTTTTTCTGTGCAATGTGCTCCTACACTGTCTACATCACATCACTGCTAAAATTGCTCCTAAAAACCTGAAAATAATTACTATTCACCTGGTTCTCTATATGTTTTGACTAAACTGCCAAGCTTATGCTCATTTTGACTTGATTCTCAACCAAAACAACAGACTGTACATTATCCAGCACACCAGGTCCCAACACCGTCATTTCCCCTCTGAATCCCTGGCATCAGACACCGAGATATATTCTCTCGATAAGAGAGACTCTGTCTGCCTTAAACCTTGTCCTGGCTGCACCTGGTGAATGATAAAATGTATGACTTCTCAGATAAGCCCACAAGTAGAACAACACTGTCCAGGTGCAGATTATTGGCGAAGTATAAGCCCCGTCTTGGTATGCAGAAGGAGGCAGATTCTTCCGATAGCTCTGCAAAAGGGATTCAACTTCAGCACCCCAGCTTTAGATGTATTCCGCTGTTCTGATCTCCTTAGACTAGTGTAAGGTCAGAGGTCATCGTAAGTGCTCACCGCAGTACGGCTGGAGATATACTGTCAGGATGTCACGTTTTGATCACTGTTAATGCAGGTTTTCTCGAATATCACAAATGTCTGCGCACTCTAAAACTCTGTAATTACAAAAAGCTCTACGCCCAGCTCACCCACTACAAGCTTCCATTAAAAAAGGCTGGATCGCACAATGTACAAGTCACAAGTTTAACTCCACTCATGGCTCAACAAAGGTTAGAAAGTTACCTGTGGATGTAGAGACCTTAACTGTCACAATCCAGACTCCCAAAGCATCTTTAAACAGAACTACTGATCTTGGATCATAACCTCTCATACAGTAATTGGTGGTCCTGGTTCAGGGGCGTGCAGTCAGCACTTCTCCCAGCGAATAAAGCCGTCTGAGGCTGTTCTGGCAGGCTGACTAATCAGGCGTTACCCACAGCCAATTTAAGAGCATCTTAAAGGGGATGACAGAGGCATCTTAAGTTTCTGTAACCTGGGGACGAAAGCAATCAATTTAAAGCAGTGGTTTCATCTGGTGAATGTGTAGCTGCATGTTAGCATCAAAAAGTGGTAAATGCACGATTTTTTTGTGTTCATTTGCTTCATTAAGGGACCAAAATAGCTTCTGCTAATAATGTCTTAATGACCTATTTAATCAGCTACCTGAAGTTTCATTCTATCGCTATGTTTGGAGTTTTGTCAATGCTACTTTTAGCATTAAAATTCATGTTATTTGCCCCTAATAAAGCTATCAAATATAAAGGATAAAATCTCCCTTTTCTCAGGGCACAAGAGTCATCAGATAAAAGAACAGATTAAAGCTTAAAATAGGTAATTCATAACTAACACTGATACCACGAGATATAAATGCTAATGTTATGTGTTAATGTAATCTAACATTTCTGCCAGTTAATAATCATTTTAAGATTGTTGGACCCTGTTTGAAACTATGTGTGTGTGTTCACCACATGGCTGTCTGCAGCACTTCCTGCCATTAAAGGTCACGTAAAGTCTGAAATATCTGAGGACATCAGAATGTTGGAACAGATTTAGACATTAATTCCCAATCTTAAGTCAGAAGTTGCACAATTTTATGAACTGAAAACTTGCATTTTTTTAAAAGAATGTTGTATTATATGTGACATTGTGTTTTAATGTTTAAAAATAACAGAAAGAAATGATGTTTACAAGACATGTTTAGATCCACTGTACTACACTGCTGGTTATTCATGCTTCAATGTACATGTGTTTGTAATAAGTGTGAGATGTGGTTAATCTTTGATAACAGCTCTGGTGATAATTAATCATCTGAAAACTATGTGTCATGCCATTTTCAATGTCAACAAATGCGTGCTAATTATAGCCAAAATAAGTTTCTTTGACTTCTTTCTCAAATGATGACATGATTTGGAATGAAGTCCTACACTAAAAAGTAAATTCACATTTGCTCAAATCTAAATGATTCTCAAGTTTTAGTGTCCAGATTCACACTTGATGGCTTCTACCAAAGTTTAGCTCCTTTCTAAAGTGTATTTTGTTCTAATTTATTTGAACAGGTTTGGTGAAAACAGTAGGAGGAAAAACAAATTCAACAAAAAAGTTAAAAAGCCTTATAAAATGTGAGATGTGCTGCCTTAATTCCTTGTATTCTGGTCTGCAGACAAAGCCCCACATCTCCTGAAACCAAATCCCCCTCCCACCCAAGCACACAGATGCCCGGGACTATCTCCCTTACCCCCGTCTCTCAACAGCTTTTGAGAGGTCTAAGTATAAAATAGCGAGGTGCACTAACAGTATCTGTCCATTGCAGGATACATATAGAGGGTACGTGGGGAGGCTCAGGTAAGAACTTGCATCAATCTGTCACTCGCTTCCCTCTGGGTGATAAGAGAAATTCCAACAGAGAGATAACGCTGGACATTCAACTTAATTCCGAAGGAAGAACTTTTCATCAGTGGGTCACATATTAGCTTTCAGAAAAACTGACTGCTGCGAGTTTCATTTTTTCTTCCTTCCCCCTTTTGCTCACATTGCACAGTCCAAGTATGAGGATGACACGGTGAACTCGTGTGCTTACAATTCCAAAGCAGACATGCAGTTTTGAAAACTCTTCTTATTTTTTTTTCATTATTTTCTATCGCCATGTTTCCTGACTTGAAGTAAACTTGTTAGATAACACAGTGACCAGACCCTTGGTAGTATCTGCAATGTGTTGGGCCAAAACATTAAAAGCGATGTAAGAAATTCCGAGGTCAGCCAAACTCTGCTGCAGGCTCTGCTCGGTTTTCTGTTTGGATTTTCTGCATCTGTCAGACAATCTGAAATGACACATTTCAGAACAGAAGTTGCTTTGATTGTCATTTTTTCAGGCAAAACATTGCTTTAATTACCTGAAATAAATCCATGTCATTTTGCAAGCTGTGGGAGCTAAGGCGTGGTATTTTAGGAAAAAACCAAAACCAGATTCCTGCAGAAGCAACTGAAACATAGCGTGCAGAAAAGGGGAGGATGTTGGATCACTAATTTGAGCGTACATGGCTTTGGTTAAAGTTCAAAATGTCAACTAAATGGATTTCATGAGGTGCAGCTGGCAGCAAATTAAGTCCTAATCATTCACAAATCCCTCTCAGTCATACGTATTATGCCAGAAACATGCGAGTCCTCATAGCTGACGTGCTTTTATTTTCATTTTTTTTAATAAGTTTATCACTTTAGCTCAAACTCAAGTTTTCCAAACAGCAAGAAAACTTCAAGCACAGCCTACTGAGGAGTGGTATTCTGTAAGTGACTGCACTTCAACATACATTTGCTTCACAGGAACACACACACTGAATGCATGACATCATCTGAAACGCACAAGAAAAACAGCCAGCTGCCTCTTCCTGAGTATTCTCAACATGCATTTTGCTAAGGTAAGAATCCGGCAGAGGAAAATGATGCAGTAAGAAAACACTGACATTGTGATGCGGAAGACAAGTCGTTCCATACAGAGACAATTGATTAGCTTCGTGGCGCAGCAATAGCCCTTACTCAGCTGGGGTGGTGTGTAAGTGCTAGTCTGGCTGTTTTTTTTAGAAAGATCATATGGATCAATACGACATGGCACATTTAGGAGACCCCTACACCATACCCTGGGACATGAGAGGCAAGAATGAAGCCCCCCTCGCTGCACCATCACCACCACCTCCACCCTCTTCTCTTGTGCTGATTGGAAGGGGGTTGGGGTGGTGACAATAATAGCTGGCCCAATACTCCATACCCTTGTTCAAGTGCATGACCAACTGGGAGGATTTTTTGATTGCGAGCCCGTTTTATTTGGTATGTTTATGTGGCACTTGTCTCTCAGGTTTTCACAGAGGGGACTTTATGGCGGTGGTAAGTCAGATACAAAATATGAATGTTGACCTGCGGTTTAATGGTTGGTTTTTGTTAGTTTTCTTGCAGGCCGTCTAACGGACAGGGTGTCGCCCTGCAAACAAAGACTCGTGCAGGTGGAGAGGTGAGATAAGCAATTAAAAGTGGCCATAGGAGATCAATCATTTATTATTATTCTGGCGAAGGGGACAGCAAAGTTTCCAAAAAAAGAGACCTCTGGAATACAAGAAACTACCTCTGGAACATAGTATCCCAGAAAAAAGAGAGTAATTAACAGTGACATGACAGCTGTGCATCTATTTAAAATATATTTTTTTCTAACAATATTTGTTAAAAAGAAATACACTACAACATTTACTGATTTGCTCTTGAATTTGACAATTTTGCATCACAACCACACACTACAGCCCGACACATTTAACAGCCACTATGCTGCACATGCTGTGTCATTTAAATAGAATGAATGAATCATTTGAGCTCAAAACACAAAAGGGGAGGGGGGGAGGACCACAATTAGAAAGCCATAGTACTAGTAAAAGCTGCTGGGGGTTGAAATTAGAGGTGGCACAAGGGTAATACATTTTCATTGGGGTCACCATAGCTACATAGGCCCCACTAATATATTGCTTTATCTTTTCAGCTGTGTTAAAAACAGCTGTTTGGGGCTGTAGTAGATAATTCAAGTAAGGGTTTTTTTTTTTGTCCATGTGGGTTAGCAGGGAGACAATGGAGACCCATCGATTGGAAGGGAGCTCGACATCCTGGCTTCTTGTCAGCTGAATAAAAAGACCATTACCCCTTCAGCTCTGGTGTGAAATACACCACCAGGAAGAAAGAATTAGGACTTTTACTCCGGTCCCATCAAGCCATATCTTCTTTTTCTCCCTTTCTTCCCTGTTTTTGTCTCTTTTTCTTCCGTTTGTCCTATAATCATTGCAATCTTTTCTACATTACCGGGCTGAGTTTGTGAAACAATAGAGGGAGGCTAATAACTTTTCCTGGAGCGGCAGTTTTTTGCCACGGGGAAGAAAAGGGGAAGGACTGAGATGATAAAAGGACGATGGCCTTGGTCAAAGGTCAGCCACTGTGATCTCATTGTCGTTCCTTGTGGCCCTTTCAAGACGAGACTTCTGTATTTCATTACCTTGGGATGGAATTTAACCTATTTCTCTGAAAGGTTTCCCAGAAATAAAGGCTGTTAAGAGCTGTGAAGGCACGGAGTGACGAATAAACACTCAAACTTTATACAAGCCGTGTGTTTTGGTTGGATGCTAAACCAGTGTATAAAACATTTTACAGACTTCCAGCGTTTTCAAACTACGGCTGAATTAATTCTCTCAAAAATGTTAATTTAGCTTCTGATTGTTTAGAAGAAGTTTGCGCTTCTGTCCACAAGTTAATTACTTCTTGGGATTTTTGTAATTATTATTTTACAATTCATTTGATTAATTGCTGTTTATTTAGCCAAAATGAATATAAGAATCTTGAAGGTAACAACTGATATGCAGTGTAGTTTTATCACAAGTTTGACTTTGTGGCATAAATAAAGCATTTTTTGAGCGTAACACTAAAGTTTGTTTGTTGTGTTTTCTGCTTTTGAGATTTATTAATGCAGAGGAGCCCAATAATAGGCTTTTTAGGCTACGTCTTCCTTGATATATCGTCAAACTACATAACAATGACAGCAGTATGTCACACAAAAAACTGATTTCCTGCATGTTAATTTTCTTGTACTGACCCCGTACTACTGTAAATTAGAGGAAAGAGGCCACCGTGTTATAAAATTGCCATTGAGAAAGACGGTGTAAATCAATGGCGTGCTTTGTTTTGGTCCAGGTGACATTCCCCTGTACCTTGTAATGCTATTTGAAGATGCGCATCGAGACACAGCATGAGACCCTACTTGGATACGGATCACGGCTCAGATTTAAGTTGATATGCTTCTCCTCACTCTACACCTCCCTCCCCCCTCTTCATCGCCAATTTGATTAATACACTCCAATTTTCTGAGAGATAGTTTTCTTACAAAGAAGAGATCCATTTCGCCCGCAAGATCGAAAGTTAGAAGCCGCGGCATAATTGATGACCTCCCGGGACAAACGCTCTCATATTTATCACCACCTGACCTTTCCTCCAATCTCATCCATCATAAATTAAAGTTGTACAGCGGTGGCGTGGCCCTCTCTCCTCTCTCAGCACAACCTTTTGTCCAGAGGTCCCCTCCTTTGCTTCATTTGGAGCTGTTGGAAGGAGCAGCTTTAAAACCTGCAGTTCAGCACCTCTGCTGTTCAGGGCAGATGGTCATCACTGAAAGCATCTGTCAAACTCAGCCCCCCTCACTAGTGGCCAACCGGCATCCTCTTCCTCCCTTCTCTTTTCTTCCCTTCATCTCCTCTCTTGTCTTTTCTCCATCTCATCTTTATCATCTTATTATTTACCATCTTGTTACATCTCTGACTCTTTTTTTCCATCTCGCTTTACACATTTCCATCTGCTAATGCCCTTTTCCCTGTTGTTTTGCTCAGGTTCGTGTTCATGTTAGTTTTACATGAAATTACGCACTGCTGATTTACATCTGTCACAGTTGGTAATTAATGGCTCCTGCTTAGAGAACATACATACACCGGAAAAACAAGAAACAAAAACCACCTGCAAAATAGCAATAGCTTAAATTTTAAATCTTCCACAAGAGTTAAAGCAGCACAAACAGTGAGATGTTTGATTAATAGACTGCAGGGTAACTTAAGTATTAATAGAAGTAGTACTTAATTTATAAAATATAAGTACTACTTATATTTTATAATATAAGTAAAAACAAAACTTATAGTAATATAAGTATAATATGTAATATAAAACCTAGTTCTTTAGTTAGTAGTACTCTTAAGAGTACAGCTGTCTTCTGAGCATATAAACATTACTGCTGGTTCAGTTTTCTGCCATTAGCTAAAGCATCACCGTCAGAATCATATGTCTCTCCCACCTCTTTTTATTCTCCCTGTAAAGATCCCACCCACATACACAAACTGACACTCTCTCTCTCTCTCTCTCTCTCTCTCTCTCACACACACACACACACACACACCATCCCCTTACTAAAGGCTCCTTTTAATATTGATGAGAGGTAAGGCATTAATGTTAAAACTGAGCTTTGGGGCCGAGCCCTTATGACTCCACTGTAGTGATTAACACAAAGCAATGGAATAATTTATCATTCGTGCCATATTAGCTGGGTGAATTTTCAAAATCTCCAACGAGAGGAGGTCAGTAATTATGGGCTAATATCTCTGCCAATTATGGATTTCATGTGTCTGGCTTAATGATGGGTAAAATCGGTATTGTATTGATATGGAAAACATGCATTTTAACCATCTTGTCAGATCACCGGGTCACATCAATAATTAGTCTTGCTGCATTGTTACCGTCTTGTGTTTCTATCACTGCACTGAGATCCAGAGGAGAAACTTCAGAGTGGAGTAACTCATCTTTGCTGCTCAGCTCCACAGGATAAAAAATATAAACATTGAGATTCACTCCATACTATTAAATCTTTTTTTCACAATTTCAGTGTCTGTCATTAACCAAGCTTTATTATTTCCTGCATCACAGCATGCATCCTCTGTAAATTAAGATAAACCCTGCAATCTAGCAAAGCCGCTCTCCAGTGGCCATTGAGAGGCAACAACTGAGAGGCAGCGATTCATATGTTTATACATTGTCATTCAGTGCATGACTACCCCGCACTCCCACCAGAGGCAGCCTACAAGTGACCCCTGAAAAGAGGGGGTCAGGGAGTAGGTCGTGCGGAATGGCCCGGCTGTTGGCTCTGACACTCTATGACAGCTTTAAGTAGATCTCTTTTTAGCCATTTATTTGGAGTGTCTAGGGGGAGAGAGAGAGAGAGCAGAAAGAACAAGAGCAGAGCATGACTTCCTCCTTAAAGGGAAACTGAGACTATGATGCTGGAGTGAACTTTCCCCGAACGTCAGAACAGAATCCCGATTGGGGCCTTGAAGAGATTTTTCTTTTTGTCTGCAGGATCCAGCAAAATTTAATGGAATACCTTCGTGTTTTACAGCTCAATAAACATGATCTTGCTGGGATTTACTGTACTTCTCATGCTTTAATCAGTCATTCTACCCATATGATGCTAACACACAACACTGTTTGCTACCAGTGTGCTTCCCCATGTTCCTGTGGTGATCCCTTGTTCAATAATGTCCACTTCTGCAATAATTTCTGCTCCCATTCTCAAAAATCTTGTCACCATATATTCATATCTTATACTAGAAGAAATGTACCAAATATATCCTAAGAAATGAAAGATTTAAGCTTTATTAACACCAGCTATTTGTTGATGTTTATTTGCACGCAGCAAAAGACAAACTTTGCCGTTGGTCTCCTCTGCAGGTGTTTCTGCAACAATCTGTGTTCATACTTGCACAAGCTGCACTCTCCTCCATGCCGGAGACACCATTGATCTCTGACACTGTAGTGGACGCAGAGGACTAATCTGCAGCAAGCACATGGGGAGGCTGTTCGAGAAAAAGAAAACAGGAAAAATGGATGTGACAGTCCTCAGTTAAAACTTTTACAGTTGCTGGTTCCTGCTTGTTTCTTTGCTTTTCTCATATTTATTAATAGCATGTGATTACTGGTGTGCATTAGGAGGAGGTGGAGAGAGGGAAGTGATCGGGTCAGGGTCCCCAAAGACCAACTAGCAAGGCTTGATGCTTCAGGTTTCATAGAGGGGAGCAGCTCTGGGTCTGTGCGAGAGCTGCAATTACATAATTGCAGAGGTCTTGCAGAGAGGCATGTATGTGGCCTTTTTTGGGGGTTTGTGCGGCGAGCTTTGACTGATCGCTTTTACTTTGAATAAATCAGTTACTAAACAACCCTCGTCTACCTCTGGGGTGCTAAAGAAGAAATTAGAAAAAGTTGAAGACATCATATGGGAGAGTTCAGCTAGATTACTTAAATACAGTAAAGAAAGAAGTAATGGAGTAACACTACTGCATTCTGCCATATACTCAGATGATCAACAGCACTGATTTTGTGTACTTCACTACCAAGTAAAGCCACTGTTATTACCAAAAGAACTGTACCAAAAACCATGTAATGCAGGATAGGAGGCTGGAGTAAAAAAAGCTGCAATAAGGAACATCTTTCCATTGCAGTGGCCATGTGTTAAATAGCAAATCCACTGCACTGATGTCACAAATCACATAGTATACAGGTTGTGCATGCTTTAAAAAAAAGCTTACAATTTTTATGAAAGGCTATAGTAGGTAGTTTGGCACTCCTTGTCCTCAGAAGAGTCCAGTCCAATACTGGCTGTCTTGTGGTGTATAATGTAGTTTTTATCTCCACTAAACCAACAGGCCATAGATTAGCATTATAGATTCTAATTTGAAGTCTTGTCACTGCTTCCCTTGTCTGGAATTGTAAGTGCAAGGGCTGCCATCTGCTTGCAATAATGAGCCTGACAACCCTGGTAAATGTGCTTTTTACAATCATAATGGCTGGCGTATTGATCTTAATGGACGTAGCGTTGGCTTGTTCTATCAGTCAGAGGGAAACAGTGGGGCACGGTGAGCAACACCACTCCGCATCTAACAGATTAGCTGCTCCTCGGCAGCCCTCATGGCCACTTCATTGATATCATTAAGTCGCCATATGTTTTGCTAATTTACCACAGTTTTTCGGATGCCGTACATAATAAGACACGCTGACCGTAAACTTGCTTCTGACACTGTGACAGGCCGTAAAGAATTTTACTCTCTCCTCTTTCCTCTGCCCTGATTGTGTGTGTGTCTAGGTGTCAGGGTGGTTTTTTCATAGCTAAAAGAGCCTTTTCCTTTTTTTAAATCCTCTATTTCCTTCACGTGTTTGTCCTTACATTTTAGTAAGCACTTTTTCCAGTGTTATCCATATTAAGTGGGGGTTTTTTTCTCCTAGAATCAGTGGCATTTTTACCATTTGAAATAACTGGGTCCATTTTATTAATCCCACAAGCGTTATTAAAATTTTATTATACAGTATACTAGAAAGACAAGTTTAAGTCTATTAATTGTTTTCTTAAATTGTTTTTAGTGTTTTATTGACTTTATTAAAAAGTATGGAACACTGGTGTCCAATCAAGATGGCGCATCTTTAACATGCACTCATTTGTAGCTTCAGCTTGTTTGAAGTGGTGGGAAAAGATTCATCACAATGTCTCATTTGTAACATCATTGACACGACAATAATGATCCTTTGGCAGTACAGAGTAATGGGTGGCTCTGCCCTTTAACCCCGACCAATGAACACATTTAGTTTAGGCCGGCGCTCAGTGATTTATTTCTGACAATATTACAGCTTCTGAAGTCGTCGAGCTGGACACACAGCACACTGAATGGGACAATCATTAACTAGGCAGGGCCATGGTTCACTTTCCCTCTCATTCCACTCTGTGAAGGCATTTAGAATTTTAACACCTTTCAGATTGCTACTGGTTTATGGAGAGAAACTAACAGGACTTCACTGACTGTGGTCCAGGTAATGTGTTCTCAGGCTGAAGGTCAATGTTGAGAGATTTTTACTTTTTTTTTTTTAACAGAATACGATGTCGCCACTTATAATATCAGCATGTCTTTATATTTACTACACACTAACAGTCACTGTTAGATATTAAAGTCACGCTGCCTCTGAAAAAGTACACAGTGTCAAAATTCTTTCAAAGTGAGCACAGGCTATGCTTCTTGAGGAACATATCGACTCGAAAGTGCTAGAAACACATCGTTTGGTGACCATAGTGAATTTAATATTTCAAGGGTTTTGAATATGCACACTAATAAACACATATAATGCATTTTTGTGCATATAACACATTACATTCCCACCTGGGACACACTCTGTTTGAACTGCATCTTTCAGGCAGACGTTTCAGGATGATAAAAACAGGAACTAACAAAATGACAGTTTTTTTTCCCCAAAAGCCGTAACTGCACTCAAAACTTCCAAAACTTGAAACATGAAATATCAAATGTGTTTTTATTTTTAGAATATTTCCTTCTCCTTTTAAATAATCTTTTATATAGTTAGTTTAGAAGCATTTTTTTCTTTTATTTCTTTATTCATATACCTCTGACTTGATGCACTTTGCTGTTTTGCACTTGACAATTTCAAGACAAAGATATTCTATTCTATATTCTATATTATGGAATATTTTGTGAGGCATCCTAATGGAAAGGTGATGATAGTGATAAGTGCTGGTGGTGCATTTCATAGATTCCTCATTCTGTAACATCAAAGAAAGAAGATCTTGTCTTGTTGTAGCAAAAGGTCTCAAAATTAGCAGCTAAACAAACTTTCAAAGCCTAATAACAGTTTTAATGGGTTACCTGTATATTCCAGCTAACATGGAAACCATCAGAGAGGAGCCGAAGGGGTGGAGATAGTAGCAAAGGGAGTGACAGAAAATATAGAGAAGCAGAAAATGGATAGACTCTAATAGAGAGAGAACAGAGAGAAGGAGCAGAGAATGGGCTTAGGCTTCTATAAACAAATCAACACATCTATCACCCTGGGCCTCCTGTAAGGGCCATTGGGTCACTGGTGTGTTTGCACCGATCCCATCACTCACTCAGAGTCGACAGGCCGGCCATTCCCAACCAACCACAGTCTGCTTTTCCAATCCAGTCAACAAAGCCCAGGCCCTGGCACTGTCTGTTTAGCTAGAGGGGAAAACTGTCAGGAAAAGTAAGACGAATGAGCTGCCCTGATTGACTATTTCCTTAGATACTGAATCAATGGGCTTATTATCACCAGCAATTACAGTACTAATACAAACAGATGCTTGGGGAAAGACATCTGCTTAGAGAGATGAGACAACTAGATTTTCAGTCAATAGAGTGAAGAAAGCTCTTCTCTCACTGACCCTCAACAGAGGTATTTGTATTCATGTGAGACCCAGAGGCAAATCTACAACAGTGCACATGAAACACCCACAGATACTAAAGCAACAGATATTTATTGCCACTTGAAGAGCAATTAATTTGTAATAATGCCTGTATCACGAGGGATAACTGGGCCGTTTCCCATTCCCATCCATTTACTAATAAACAGTTCAAGTCTAAAGGGAAGCTGATGTGTTGCTTAACTCTAAATAAGCCGTTTATTGAAGAACATTGGTGAAACTAAACAATTTAAAATGGACTACACTGATGTAGTTATTTAAATTCAGTAAATTAATTCACTTTTTTTCTTTATTTGCTTATTTGCTTTTCACTTTTACAGAACATATTTGTTCCATTCCTCACCCCTTTATTGGCTTTACCTTCTCAGATGACCTCTTTCTTTCAACATATTTGACCAGGAGACCAAAACATGGCCGCCGCGTCCTGCCTTGTTGAAGGGGGATAAAAAAGGGACCTGCTCCGCTTCACTTCCTTATTATGATGTGATTCAGTCCACAGATCTCTACACTGAGCCCCAACAGAGACACAATCATTTTTAACACTTTCCTCTCTTTCCCATTATCCGTCTCCAACAATAGCTGCGACTCAACACCTCTCCTCCCATTGCTCTGACAGTGAAACCAGTCTATGGAGTTTCGGAGGGGAGTGAGGCATATCATTGGAGCTCAGGCCATGCAAACAGCAAGAGGGCCCATTCAGAACAGGCTCTGATGGACGTGGTGCCACTTGAAGAGGACATGCCTGACTTGCCAGTCCCTGACAACCGTCTGTGTTTGCCAGGTGGAGCATTGAGGGGCTGTGCAGTCGTTTTTGTCACGGTCTGCGCCGTTACCGTTTCCCCGCTGCAGGGCCCTTGCTATATACCACCATGGCTAGCTTGCTCTCTAGCTCCACGCCTGAGCAGGTAGCCTCAGGAAGGTAGCCGTGCATAAAGGTTCGTCCCCTTTCCCTCTTTCTACGCTGTTTCTCACATTTAATTATCTGATTTCTTCTCCTCCCGTGGCTGAGAGGAGACAGGAATTGCTCCTCACGCCTTCTTGCTGTGGAGAGCTGTTGATTGTTCTCACGAAAGCCCACAGTGGACTGAATGAAAGGACACCTTCTTGTTTCACATGACATATTAGACTGCTCCATGCAGGCCCGAGTGTTCGTGAGCACTGGACCCGTGTTTGGAGTCAATGAGGAGAGCATTTCAGCCGTGTCACCACAGAATTTCCAAGAGAGGGGGGAAATCTTTATTTGAGATTTGTTGCTCTGGAAACCAGGCTGCAACTCCTCCTTCCTCTCCACTGATTGAGGCTGATGCTGAACCAGGATACTGTTCTCTATGAAACTGGATATACAGTCTATTCAATTTTCTTTCCGCTATGATTTTTCCTGCACAAAGTGAAAGCTGAGGCAGAAGTATTACTTGTTTGATTGATAATGATGCTGAATTTTATTGGCAGTTTACACAAGTGTTGTCACTGGTGTTTTGGTGGGTACAACACTGACAGACCACAAGAGATATCTTAAAGTTGTACCCTCATGACCGTTTATGTAAAAATGCATCTTGCCATCACAAGTTACTGAGCATTGCATAAAAACATCAGGTGTGAATAACTATTTCAAAGTAGCAAAGGAAAATTTCAGTGTGGAAGCGTGATCAAGAAAACCCAAACAGATTTGTGGTTAGTATTTTCAACATGTATTCTAGCCTGGAATCTCTGTCACAGAAAATTTTGGTTCTAAATATGGCAATATTTCCTTCTGTTTTCTTCTATTCAAAAACCAAATCAAGCTAAACGGGGGTTTCCCAAGGTCAGTGACTGATCTCGCAATTTCAACACAGATTTGCCTTAAAATTAAATGGGTTTTTCCTTTGCTAGTGGTCCACCTCTCCACCAAGTTTCAACAAATTTAGCTTGGGAGTTTTTTCATAATCCCAATGACAGTCAAACAGACAAAAAGGCAAACAAGTGGCACTGAAAGCATAACTTCGGCAGAGGAACACGGTCAAATCATTGCATTAATGACTTGAGCTGCCTGGTCAAAGAGCCAGCTAGGAGTGATCACGGTAAATCATAGCACCTGATTAGATTCATCAGTCATTATTAATGATCTTTATCTGGTGGTCTGAAAAAAGTCAAACTTTTGCTTGGGAGTAATAAGCAAAAACTGCATATTAAACTCAAAGCAAAGAAACATTCAGGCTTCGAATGAACGTCAGTGCAGACGCAATTGACTTGAATATATACATATTTTTAAAATGTGCTAATTATTTTCCCTTGTGGTGTTTTTCGAAAGATGGTTGAAAAGTTTAAATCTTTTTGTTTCAACTTAAATGCAAACATCTCTTGTGTAATAGGTTCCTTTATGGTTAAGGCAGTACTTCATGCTGTTATTTTAAATGTTTACAGTTTACAGTAAATTACTATCCACTGAGTTGTTGCTTCTACATAACAGTCATCTAAAAGGCATTTTTACTGTAAAATCATAGTTCACTACAGAAACACTACAGCAGCACACTGCCATATTACAGTGATTTAGCTGCACAGCTGACAGTGCTGTCCTGTCATTTTAATATAATTTACTGTGAAAATGGTTCAGTATGTTGTTGTGAAAGTCCTGCTACTGGTAGTCAGTAATTTACAGTAAGCTCAGAGTCAATTATTTTCCAGTAATTACACTGTGTATCCAATAATCCAGTCACCATGTTCTCACTTGCGCTCTGTACAGTTCTTCTGTCAAATATTGTGTTTTCTTTGGAGGTTTTGTCATGTAACCTCCTTTACGTTCCCTCTGACTGGACACTGTAAGGACTAGTGGCCTAAAATGCCATGAAATCAGATGAATAGACTGGAGGAAAATTAACCCCCTACTTATGTGGCGATTCCATTTGAAAATCACCTAATTACGCGATTATGTCATTAGGAATGGGGGAGGGGGCATTTCAAAAGCACACAGTGAGTCTGTCTGTGAAATAAAAGACGCAAAAGGACCTTAAAGGTAATTAATCCATTTAACTCCCCAGCTCAAGCTCCACATGCCAAAGCAGACAACACAGCGGTCCCACAGAACCGACCGAGGAGGGGAAGAATGCTAGTGGATTGCTTTACAGGAGCAGCCCTTTGAAATATATACATAAATGACAAACGTACCATTCTTCTGAAGCATGAGGCACAATGGGAAAGTCCATTTCCCCATCTCCCGCTCTCTGTTGTGAGAGTAGTTATGTGGCAGCAATTATAGGTTTATGTACTGTACAGGGAATATGGCAAGACAAGTGACCGTACAATGGTTAATGAAGGCATGCTGATTGCAGCGCGGCACAGATACTGTATTGTATCTTGGGAACTAGACTTTCTGTTATTTCATGCTGACTGTAGGTAGCACTTTAAACCTCCATATGTTGTTGTTGTTGTTGACTACTGAAGGATAAAATTATTGACTTAAATACAGAATTCACAGAATAAACTACTGTAGGATTATATTGTAATTAAAGTCTAAATTGAGATTGTTTCATAGTTTAGTGACTATATTTGTGCATTGAAAAGGGAGGAACATGCACATATAGTTGTACAGCCTGACGGAATATTTTCATTTATCCAATTTGAATTTATATTTGCACTGTAAATACATTTTATTTAAGTACAATTCCCCAACACCTGATTGTTGTGATCCTTATACATCTAACTAGATACTTTGCTGCTCTGCACTAATACAGGCAAGCGGAACATATTTTGAAAAGACCTGGAATTTCAATAACATGCATAGATATTCAATATTTAATTCTCTAAATGCAACTGGTAGTTGTTGTGCAACTCGGTTAATTAAGGAGAGCTGATTTATAGAAGGTCAGACACAGGAATTGTGCCCTGTAAGGAAAATAACGATATAAGATTCATAATAAACTACAAACAGTTATATATCGCCACCATCGATAGGATTTATGATGCAGGTTGCAATAAAACAGCGGCTGATAAATTTTAATGGTGCTTTGTACTAATAAGGCCTTGAGGGAGGAGGAGGTAGAGCTTACAGTTGGATAATGGTGTCAGAGAGTATTACAAGAGAGCACAGTGGTTTCAAAGCCAAAGTGCGGCAGAGCATGACTGATAATTTCAGGAAAATAATTTTTAGACTGTTTTTTATTATATCACTAACTTTCTTTAATGTCACTTTGCCGACGGTTTTTGTAATACGATGAAAATCCGACAGCAAACACGCCTTACTGCCCTTTCAAAGTACTGGCTATTTGGAGTAGTGTTCTGCTACAACATACAGTGAAGCCAAGTTTCCACTGAAGCCCCCATCCTGTGTACAGTAATAACTCACTGTAGCTGTCCTTGTCAAACCACCTAGCCTGAAGATAAATATGTCATTCTTTATGGCCCCCATCAGAGTCCTGAACAGATTCATTTGAGAATAAAAACAGGATTCCCCCTCCTAGTAAATCCATCAGGGTGATGAACAGTCATTTAAAGTGAGTGCACAACTCTTGACATTTGACTTTATGTGTTCAGTAATTCTATTTGAGATGCTCCTATACTTTTTTTTGTGGAGTGGGGAGAGTGGACTGGACACACCACAGTAGTTCATTCAATTATGGCAGACAGTGCAAATGAAATTTTAACTACCAACTGCCACCAAGTCTGTCCGAGTGGTTTCAATTACCTCCATGTATACAGAGCAGTTTATAAAATTAGTTTAGACTCACAGTAAAAGTTTGAAATGCATCGGTGGGTAATGATAAAGCACCCCACCGCTGTGGGCCTCAGGATGTCCGCAGGTGCATTTTAGAGCCAAACTCCAACAGATTGGCAGAACAGTGTGGTGTAGGCCATTTGGCACCGAATGCAGTTCACTGGCTGCTCCATGGGGAGACACTCCCTGACCTTATTCCTCACTCCATCAGTATATACATCCTGCATGACATTTACATCTTAGAGAAACCCTATATTCCATCAAGAAATACTGAACTAATTTCTTAGATGTTTTTTTTATTTTTTTATTCTAATCCAATTTAGCTAGAAACAATCAAGGAAGAAAGAATCAAATCACGTCACCACTGCTGGTATTTTATTGAGTTTGCTTATTCGTTGCCAAATTCAAATGCAAAAGTAAAGAGGCAACAAATGCTGCACTTTCAGCCAAATATTCTCATATTGGCAGTATTGGGACCATACTGAGCATATGGATGAACAGTTTGTGTGCATATTTTGTAAACCATCGTAACTGTGAACACAAAGTGCCTACAAATGTTTTCAACCACAAAAGACCAAGTTAACAACTCTGACGGACAAATGACAAATGCTGCAAACTGGATGGGACCTTGCTTACAAGGAATATGGTTATATAAGGCATTGTTTGCCATTTAGGATGGAAAAAGTCATGAATACTTTTCAGAACTGAGCAGATCGAGAGTGTCATTCAATGACAAAGGTAGCCATTATACAATTCATTGGTATTTAAACTTTTTCTTTAACTTGTATATCTTACTTTAGCATATAGCACACCAGACCTTTAGCAACATAGATAAATCCTGAAACATGTTTCCACAAGTAGCTGGCTATTGTATCAAGGTTTCATTGGTAAGAATTCATCTGCAAAGAGCAGCCAAAAGGGAATCCAGTGTCAGATTTAACAAGGTCACACCATGGATTTTGCAGGTTTGAATTAATTTCTTTAACTTTTTTAAACCCTCTGTTGTCTTCCTGTTTCTCTTTTCTCATCTTCCCTACTGTTTCACATTACATACACTCTCAGTGGTTCAAGAATAGGAAGGAAGTGCTCATTTAAAAGCCAAAAACCAGCCGAAGAAAAGGCAAAGAGACTGGTAATGGGTGACCGGCTGGATGGCACCACATAGACAGACTGACTGGCATTCTGGTGACTCTGCAAGTGAGTTAGAAAGGCAGAGGAGAGATTTCTCCTCTCCTGTCTCCACAGTGCCTACCTATCCCTCTCACCTTGCCATCTCTCTTTATCACTAAATCGTTCTCTATCTCTTTCTAACTCTCTCTTTAACTCCTTTTCACTCACGTTCACCCTCCTGTCAATTCTGGCCCTCTTTCAATCTCCTCACCCGCTCTCCTTCTCTAATACTCTGAAAACTACTCACTCTGCACCTCATTCTCTCCCTGAACACTTTCTTTAGCATTTACCAGGCAACCCTAGTGACTGCTGGGCTGTAAAATGGCCATATGAGGGAGAAAGAGCAGGAGAGAAAGAGCCTGAGAGAGAGGTGTTAGATTCTTGACAGCGGGGTCTCCCATTATCTCTGTAATCTGGTGATAATTAGAATTAGTGCTTCGGCACCCCCGGGGTGAGACTTTCAATGCCTCACAATGTCTGCAGAGGACCTGAAGGTACACTCCCTCCAAAACACACACACACACACATAATCCTTGACTTAACCTCACACTGGCCCTCAAACCTTTTCTTTCTCAGTGCCAACTATTAAAACAATATCAGAAAGCCTTGCATACCATGTTCACCTTTACCCCTAAATGCACAGAGCCACTGCCTGAACTCATACATATGCACACATACACACACATACACACACACATATGCACACACTCCACCCCCAAACCTCCACCCCTACTTCACCCCTCTTCCTTGCCCCTGGGCGGTGCACAGCTGAAGGTAACAGTGGGTCGCTGGTGTTGGTGGTGTGGAGCCGGGCCTTTGCTGCCCATTAATCTGCTGCTAATTAGAATGTTCAATAGACTCCTAAAATAGATGTTAGCTGTCTAATTATGCTATCAGCCAGCTAGCTCACTATTAAAGGGAATTGATAAGAGTGGAGGGGCAGCAATGAAAACTTGGGGCTGAGAGAGAGCAGAGCAGGGCTGCCGGTTTTTTTGTCTCTTTCACCGTCCTCCCCTGTGGCTGCTGCTTAGGAACAGATAGGTCAGTTACAGGTTATTTTGAAAAAGAGAAACATGTCACCATTGTGTTTCAGAGTTGTCCGATCGCTGCGACCAAAAATAAAAACAAGTGCAAATCAAGTGTCTTGTTGCAGAAGAAGCAACAACTTTATATTAGCTTTTAAACAGCAGCACAACAACAAAATGTAACCAACATTAGAACTAATGTCCTGTTTACCACTTATTTAGCTTAGTTTTGCCCTTGGTGTTGGGGGGCTGAATGCTGCATAATGACTGCAGCACCGATGCACAGTAGTCATTATTTGCAGTTTAAATGTTAAGCTATTTTTGTAACAAATTAACCAACACCCCCCTACCAGAGCAATTTCTTCAAGAATGGAGTAAAGAAAAACCTTCTAACCAAGCATATTTGTTTTTAGATTATAGTTTTTTCTTTCCAAACTTTACCCCAGAAATATGAGTTTTATTCCAAGCTAGAAGGAAGATAGAGAAGTAAAACAACGGCCAATCACACCGGATTCACCCTGAGAAGAAACGGTTGTTCATACTCAAGGTGTGGTCGGCGGCAGAGGCCCGGCCACGGCCTTTAACCAGTGTCGTCTGCCATGAAATGTTGTTTTGGTGTCAGTCACAGCCACTGTGACCCCTGCTGCCTCGACACAATACCTCCAGTACCCCCCAGCCCAGTGTGCAGCTCATTCACCGAGCCTCGACGTGCATTCCAACCATTCACTTCCCCTGGAGACTCTCTTTCCCCCCCCGACTCTCCCTCTCCTCTCGCCCCGTCACTCGCTCTCCCTTCCTTTCTCTCGGTGTCTCTCGTCCTCTGTTTCCATCTCATGGAATAATTCAGAATAGGGCAGCACAAAACTCGGCAGCAAAGATCAGTGCAAGCCGGCAGAAGGAAGCGTGGAGGAGAGCAGAGAATGAGGAAGGGCTTGACACAAACCTTGAAATTCTAGTGCGGTAAAACTGTCCTTTTATTTCTAAAAAATGTATGAAAGGAATGTTAATTTATGAAAACTTCAGATATGCAAAATGTGTTCCTTAATTAAAAACAATTACGAAATTATTTCTTTTGAGCTTAACAATTAGTTTTCATAATGATTTATAAAAGTAACCTTAGAAGATAAGATAACCTTTTATTAATCCCACAGTGGGGGAACATGCAATCTATCTTAAAAATACACAGTGATTTAAATGAAAAGACTGACACCTCAGTGATTTAACTGGAGATGGAACATTGTTGTAGGTGTTTTATTTGTTTTGGGAGAGAAATTCTAAAAAGAAAGACATCCAATAGCAGGAGGTCAAGTAGAAAATAAAACATTCTACATCTTGTTCACTAACTTTCAAAGAGTTAGACTTAAAAACAGGAAAGTACAAATTCAAAAGTGAATTTAAAAAAAATCCATGTTGATTTTTTTAATAGTGTTGTTGTAACTTTTCCACAAAGCATTAACAAACTGTCACTCTGTTTGATGCTAACTCCTTTTTTTGTACTATATTAATAGAATCCCAACATGAAAGAGCACATATTGTACAGCCGGTCAGCATATTCCCAGCAATCATCTGTAGCTTTCAAAAGGGAAAAAAAGTGCTTGAGTGCGATTCAAAATCTAACGCAATCAATACAAACCACGTTTGTAAAGAGGACCATTAAAGCAATTTTCAATGTCCGACAGACAATCAATTTACATGTTTGAAGAATCAAGTGCTGACCTAAACTAAAGTATGCCCAGGGAAGAACAGGTTACTATTGATTTAGCCGAGGATGAGCATGATGTCTTGTATTTTTCTCCGTGGGTTGCGTATAATGTAGACTCAAATTGACAAAACAGCCATTTAGTCGGAGAGGACGGTGCTTTCTTTATGTTGATTGTGCAATAAACTCAATAAAACATGAATGAACAGACAAAGTGCACAATGAGCTGGAGCAGCACTCACAGTGGAGCAGAGTTTTAGAAATATTATAAGTCAGTTACACTTAACAGCTTGCAAAATAAATAAAATCATACGTCTAAAATTATGTGTTTTTGATAAATCTGTGAGGAATACACGTATGAATTTGCTGCATGTACAGGGAATTTAAACTACTGTTGTTTTGATACTTGCAAGACTAAGAAGAAAGTGCTTATTACAAGGTGACGAACAGAAAACAAAAACCCTAACCCACTGACTGTCCATTTAGAAACACACTTTCACAGACTCTCCCTCTCTCTTCCTGTGTCTCTCTCTTGCTGTTGTTTGGAGATCGATAGAGTCACCTTGGTTAGCTATTTGTAGCCTCACGGTTGGTGGGGTTATATGTGTGTGGGAGAGAATGCTCCTGTGCAGGGATGGGCTGGGTTGCGTGTGTGTGAGTGTGTGTGTGTGTGTATATGTGTGTGTGCGTGCGTGCGTGCGTGCATGTACAGGAGCGAGAGCGCACAGGGTGTGAAGAAAGCCATGGGGATCAGCATTAGCTACAGAGCCCTTTTTGCTCCTCTTTAAACTTGATCAAAGGCAATAGTAGTTGAAGCCTATTAAGCACGTCCCTCTCAAGTGCAGGATAAGAACACCGCATATTCAGAGGGGACCCATATTTTAAAAACCGCAGCCGCTGAAGCCAAAATGTATAGTTTTTTGAAAACATTAATGCCTAATAGTGAAAAAAAAGTGAATTGGAAAATAAAGAGGAAAGTTTTCTGAAGGGGTAAAGGCCTAAATTCAAAGCCACACCTTTGAAATCTTGAACGGCTTGATCCACACTCACTAACTGGTTTATCAAAATCACCACAGCTATTTGCTGTGGTTGTCTGAGCTTATAAAAATACAATTTCAACTTCAGGGAAATGTTTTTGATGGCTTTTCAGTCACATTTTTTATACAGTCCACCAAACGCAGGCAGCTTTCTTTTGAGAGTTTATTTTCCCTGTTCTCCACCTTATATTGCTGAAACTTAATCACATTTCAATGTTATTTGTCTGTTGGAATACTGAATTATTTTTGTCCAAATATGAGAACTTACAGGGTGATGATAGAAAGACTAGCGCAATTCTGAAAGTCTGAATATCTGTCAATAATGAGAATTTAGATTTTATTTGTATCATCATAAAGCCAAATGTTAATGTAAATCAAGCATATATCTGTTCAAATACATATTAAAATAATTCAAAATATATATTATAGCGTTTTGAATATATAATATTTACTTACTGCACTAAAGAGCCTCTTCAGCTTCCGTATTCAAGGGTCAAAAAGTCTGTGGTGGAAGTGGTTTGCGGATGAAACAGATACAACTATTATGACTTAAATGACAGATTATGAATGGGCAGGCGGATGTTGTGTGCAGAGCTGAACAGCGAGCGAGGAGGTGAGGGGAGTTCCTCATGCCACTTATAGCTGGTGTGTCTGGTGCCTGGTTTCTCTGTATTTCGAGCGGTCCTCTGGAGAGATGAATTAGAATAAACATATATAATCAGATAATTAGGCATTCACCATAGATCTCCCCACACACACAAGCGCACATTCAGCTGCATGCCTCGGGCTTGGAAAGCCAATGAAAGCAGATTAGCAGATGTTTAAAGACATTAGTGAGTGTTGGGGACTGTGTGTTTATTTTTGTGTAATGACCAATTTAAGGTTTGATTTCTCTTTCTTTTTAAGTGCTGTGATTTGTTTAAAATTGATTGAAAGTGTTTTTTTTTTAAAGAATGGGATGTAAAATGTTTTTTTTTAATATCATCTGTGTCCATTCTCAACAAACATTAAAGACATAAATTTGGTTGGTGGGCTTCAAAGCAAACTGAAGATTGACTTGTTTTAGCACATCACAAATTATGAATGTCAGCTACTTGTTCATTTTGAGAGGAACTCTAATCGAGGCAGAGGCCATCCTTTCATCAGCGGTGGGTGATGCTGCCCTTGTTCATCCCATCCTGTCAAATTAATTAGTACCCATCATTAATTTGGTACCGAAACTGGCTGTGACCTGCTAATCCAGCTCCACACTGGTATCAAATCAGCCGTGTATACCTGTCAGATAAATTCTCATATCCTGTCCTATTTCTTATTCAGGAAATCTGTCAAAGTTACCTCAGCCTTACCCCTTCTCCCCATAATGAAAACAATCAACCAGGAAGGATTTGCATTTGACAGTTATGGCCGAGCAGAGGGGGGCTCGCTCTGTTTCAAGGTGGAATGACTGCACCCCCTAAAGGTCTCAGAGGGAACTTCACATCACCTCCAATCCCCCCACCGAGCTGCCAGACAGTCGCACAGAAGGGGAGAGTGAGGGTGAGGATGAGGGACAAGACAGAGGGGTGTTCGTGCTACCAACATCATCCTCTCCTCTCCACCAGCCTGCTCTCGTCTGCCGGGGTGCTTATGATCCATTTTCCCCCAGATATGAGAAAGTTGCTCGCTCAGAGGAAGAAAGCAGTCAATCAATGCTACTGAAATAGCCCCACTCCATTAGCAGGCGGTAACAGGAGCTGTGCCCTTGCTTAGGGGACTTTGGTTCAGGCGGCTCCAGTCCCCGAGTCTCTCTCTCCTGTCTTTGACTTACTGACTCTCTCCCTCTGCCAAGCCTCCCCCCCACCCCCGTCTCCCAAACTAAAACCAGATCCAGATAGTTTTACAGATATTATGGCGTATCTTCCAACCGCTCTCTTATTTCCGCCTCTTTATTTCCTCCTACCTCAACACCCGCCACTACAGTGCAGTTTGTGTCATTTTAAAAGCTTGTTTGTGCCCGTCTAAACATCCTTGTCTTTGTCTTGCCAAGTCGGCCCGGCACTCGGTCAGCCAGTCAGTGCCCTGTTTGCCTGCTTAGCCCGGCTGCCTGTCTCTAAAGACCTCTAATTGTATTAAAAGTACTCCCCTCTGAAGCCCCTTACACCCCGATCTTTGTGTCGCGGAAAGCCGATACCTCAAAGCTCCTTTTGTTTTATACGGGGGAAAGTCGTTTGGGAGTGGACCCCAGGATCTCCACCTGGCGTGCATGCCTCTCTCAACTGCAGATTATTACAAGGAACATCTGCTCGGGGGTCACCAACAGTGTCAGTTGGCATAGAAAGACAGGCAGCATGGGTCATCTTCACTTAAGCCCTGCACCCTCCCCTGTTTGCACTGTACAGGACAAGCAGTTTCATTATAAGGAGTAGAAAAAGAGAAGGTCTTATTAGAAAAAGTTATGCAGGATGAGATTAATTATATGGGTTAAGGTTAAGAGGTGGATTAGCATTAATCCTAGTAAAGGTGGCCATAGCATCAATTTGAATTAAGAATTAAATATGATTTCAGCTGTATATTGTAAATGAGGCCTAAATGTGTTAAATTTCATTCTAATGCCACTACATTATCAACTAAAACTGCATAAATCTCACACTCCTTGACATCTACTAGCTCCAGATTCGGTGCTGTCTCTTCTCAGGCGCACTCACCCCGCCCAAACCCCTGTCTTCCTCATCCCCCACCTCGCCTGTCCTATCCTAACCCAAACTCAGCTGGGCGGCACAGAGATTGTAGCTGTGTGTAACGCTGTGTCAGGTGCTATTAGAGGCTGTTAGGTGGCAGCCTCCATCACTCTCTGCCTCTCCGTGTCCACTCCAGGGGTGAGGCAGTGCAATTGCCTTACATACACGCACACCACAGTGCAGTGACAGGAAGGCCTGATTGGCAGTGACATGACCATGTTGCAGAGGGATGGTGCAGGGAGAGAGAGAAAGCGAGAGAGAGGAGGGGACCCAGGTGGTATCGGAGCAGCTCCACAGGGTGTTATTCTATCCAACAGGACCCGAAGAGCTGATGGGAGAATCTGTGTGTGTGTGTGTGTGTGTGTGTCCCAGGTGTTAGCATGGCCAGTTCCCCAGGTGCTCTGTTGGGACATATTACATATACTGTACAATGACAGAGATGGCCCTGGATGAGAGCGGATGGACTGGTCAGGGAAAAGGTGGTGTAAAACATGTGACAGAATGAAGGATGTACTTGTCTGCTCTGGCAGAAATCTCCAGACGACGTGTAGATTATGAATTATTGTGTTAGGATGGTTATTGCTGTGAATTTATAGCAGAATATGTTCACACTGCATTTGACAAACATAGTGAGCACAATAAATATTGGTATTAACTAACATGCGGGTGGCATGGCAGTTAGAGTATTAAAGATGGTTTCATCAAGCAGTCCAATTAAAATCAAACTAAAAAGTTAGAAAGATGCCATATCACATCCTTAAAATTCAGTTGTTAACATACTATGGTGGAACAAACACCTATCTGCATGACAGAATCCAGAGCTCTTTGTTTTGTGATGAACAAAAATGAAAGGTGCATTGGGGCCCCCGACGGAGCTGCCCTTGTCTTGCCTGATCCGACGTGTTGAGAAAGTGATGGCAGCTCTCTGGCAGGATGTCTCTCGTTTGTTTCAGCCGTTGCTCAGCTTTCTTATTACCCCCATCTGCTCCGCGTCTCCACCTTGAACTTCCTGCGATATTATTAAACCAATGTGGGTATCGATATTCTGGGTCACTTGATATCTCCATATCACGGACCATAAATGTGTTAGCGTTGTCCCTTTTGATTATTTAACTGCCCCAAAATGCTACTTTTAATTAAAGGCAGTAAAGGTTCAATAAAACTGAATCGCCTGTGTCATGAGGACGAGCTGGTTATAGTTCATGCTTATGCAATAAACGGTGGTTATATTCCAGATTAACTAATGGGAGGTTAAAATGTTATTGTCATTAAGGCAATGTAAGAAGCTACAAATATTATGTAAAATGACAACAACGGGGTCTTTTTGATGTGGACTCATCCTCTTAAGGGCTATATATGTGTTACTTGTTTGTTATGCTCAGGACATTCTATATTACAGCACATGTTAAACTAAAAATGTTCCAATCTCAAGCTGCATAATAACAATGTAATATTATAATAATGAAACTGTGTCCCTGTGTCTGCTGTCACCTCTTGCTTTATACCCATTTCAGCTTTTCCTTCTTCATTTTTCCCCCTGATTACATAAAATTCACAAAAAAAGAACTGCTCCACCAGTACATCCACCAGCTTCCACAGGCACGGTATATTGTACTCCATGTTTCTCGGGTCACCAACAAATAGGATCCATCACACAATAATACCTACACAAGTAATTGCCTTTCTTCAGGCTATAAGGCCCCGAGGTCCTCTTGTCCAGCGAAAGCTTTGCTCATAAAGTCCTGATTCTAAAATTTGATATTGTGGAGGCCCCGCTATTGTTGCTCTTACCAAAGCTCGGGTGATACTGTGTTAGCACCGGGGCTAAATCTCATGTTCTTCACATTGTATCTCATAACCCAGTTAGCTTCTCAAAAACACAAGATGTTTTCACAACGCTCGGAGGGAAATGACTAATGTATCAACTCTGGCATGAGAAAAGCTGAAATTATGATATGAACAACTTGTGAATTATTTCTGCAATCACAAAGTAATTTTTACACTGCTGTATCTCCACCTGTATTTCTGGATTATTAACCTCCCTCAACAACATTTCCTTCTTTTGCCTCAAATTATCGGCTAAAACAAAAATGCTTTGGGCCAACAACAACCACTTTGCTGCCCCCACTTATCCACGACTCAAAAAAATATGTCCAACGACAAAGACGGAGCTCCAACACACAATAAAGACAATTTAACAGTAATGCTCAGTGTAATTTTTAGAATCAGACAGTGTGGTTTGTCATTTCTTATTTGATTGAGTCTCAGTAAACAACATTACAACCTTTGCTTATGTTGCTTTGTTGCCTTTGGCTATCTGCCAAATGCAGCCAACAAATCAGGGCTTATTTCATAAATGCATTTCCCCGGCTTATTGCATCGGACACAGGGAGATCAGATTTATTTAGGTATATGTGTAACACTCACTCACTACTGACGGTCACACAGTATCAGTTATGTTATCACTAACGTAGTGATATTACTTGTCAAAAATACATGATTCTGTCCCAGAGCTGTACAGATTTCAAGTTTTCACTTTGAACCGTGTTGATATTAATGGAAGTATGCTGGTTGAGAGTCGGCAAGCACATAATTAGGCATATTTTCTCTTAATATATACAGTGCAATATCACCGAATGGCCTTTCCACCTAGCAGGGAGCTGTGCAGTCTGTTTACATGGCTAGTTCTCTTTGAAAGGGACAGACCTTATTAGCGTTTGTTTGTCCCCTGCCTTGAAAATCCAAGCAAATGACAAGGGAGTTCCTTTTCCTAACATCTTTGAGCTGAACATGAAAGAATCTTCTGGTAATTAGTATATAGTGATTAATGATTGTCAGTATCATAGCTACTTCTGCTTTAATCAACTAAACACACACACATAAAATATACCCTGTGTGCATCCAGGGTGCTATTCCCACTTAGGCATGGTTTTGTAGATTCTGAAATTACTTTGTGGATGGAATCCTGCAGCACAGCAAGGTTTTGCTAAATTAATGAGAACATGGCGCATATTTACCCTTTATCTAAAGCAGGGATGTGTGAGTGAGTGCAAGGCTGTCCTTGCACTCACTTGTGAAATGATGAAAAAGAATGCTTAGTTTGGTCGGACTGTTTGAATGCATGACACCAATAATATAAATGTTACTATACACTGAGTATTTCAGTAGCTACGTAGTGGATGTTTATTTATTCTAAAACAAAAGTTAGTATTAACAATATTATCTGCCCGGTAGCGACTACGAATATTCCTTCAAATACCATTTGGCAAATAGGGAAAGGTAAACAGATTGATGCTAGCTGCAGGAAAGGGTACAAACACACATGCGAGCACACACAATTCATGCATCCAAAAATCATTGCTAATTATTTCAAGCAACACACTGATCAATCCTTCATAACATAACATCATTCCGCATGTAGGTTCTGGGCTACAATCTGATTCTGGTAATGTTTTTAAGGCTCTCATGCCTTTAGCTTTTCTATTGGCTTTATGGATTTTGCTGCACTGAGAAAGAATAGGAGGGCAATTCTGTTCTAAAGGAGTTTATCATAAACCATCTGATTAGATTGACAACATATTCAATAAAGCACTTGTTAAAAGTAATCTAATAAGAAGCCAAGCAATGTTACCCAAACTAGGCTTATTGTTGACTCGGAGTACTGTATATCGTTGGCTGTAGTCGCCAATTTCAATCATAGTTTTGGATTACTGAAAACTGAATCCGTTGCTTCCTTTAAATTTTGATGAGATTCTCCAGACAAGGGCAGGTAGGGGTATTAACACCTCCTGAAAATGTGCACTTCTGCACATTTATGAACCCCACGGCTTCCCCCTGCCTGGATTTCTCAGAGGTGAAAGGTTCCAAATCCCTCTTTAGATGAGTTGATCTTCTCAGGCCCATTATGCCCCTTCACTGTGACAGACTGGAAGCTGAGAGCCAGTCTGGGGAAGAACAAAGATAAAGGGGGAATTAAAGCCGAAAACCGAACTCAACTTCGGCATTTGTATAACTTACCCTATCTTACACCTGAGCATTAGCACAATTCAGTTTGTATTCCTTCCTTAATGCCTTGTTTCCCATCGTCCTACAAACTAGTGCGCTAATACCCTTCACAAAAATGTCAGCACATCAATCTGGGACAAAAGTTTTTGTAGAAGTAGGGAAGTGAACAATTTTTCATTGGCATAATCGCACTAGAGACTGATTCAGATGCATCCTTTATAGCACCTCTTTTATGTAGTAAAAGACAAATTAAAGAAAAGTAAGACAACTTGCTGCTCCTGGAATCAGTTTTGAGAAGCTTTTTACGAAATATTCAAACTAGCTTTCATTTTTGATTGATGGTGCTACGGAGAATCCCAACTATAGTGTAGGATTTTGGAACCTCCCAAAATTAAACTGCGTAAACTAGTGTTGTTTTACATTAAACCCAAAATTCTGATCCTTTTTCTATAGCAAAATTGAAAGTGTTAATGTTTTTATAGTCTAAAATGGAACCACAAGAGTTGGGCGTCCATTCACAGAGACACATTTCAAGAGAGAGCTTTGACCGAAAGCTAAACATGTTTTATTTTCAGTTCTAATTGGATTAACGGCAGCGCTGCCCAGTCCACTGTTCCAGCAGGACAAAGAGTATCTCATGACAGTAAGCTGACTGAGCTGAGGGCAACAGCCAAGTCCCCAAAGAGAAAACTGAGATTGACTGTTGGGAAAGCTGGGACACTAGTCATCCCCTGAAGCAGTTGATCACAACACAAATGACAAATAATTGACTGGATGATGGATGATGAGATTAGATTTATGGGTTTAAACAAGGTCAAACATCTCACTCCCACCTGCTAAACCACAACATTGCTCCAAACGATGGAATCAGAATTATGGTTATGTGCATGATAATTTTCCTATCGCGGCCTTGGGAAGGTTGTTAAGGACTTGTGTGATATCCAATAGGTGTTGGGTTTAACAGCTGAGCCTACTGGGTCAAAACACAAGGTCAGAGGAACAAGGAGAGGATCCATTTACTGCTACCAGGGTAGCAGCAAAGGAAGTGGTTAAGTAACTCGGTCTAGGTGTTTGCATCCTGGATTTTTTTTAATTCTACCATATCATTTAACGACCAGTATTCACAGAATGCCCAGTGAGCTGAAGAAGAGTCTGCACTGGTGAAATTAACTGCTAACTGAAGAATAACGCGTGACTATTCCATCATATTCCTTGTTTGTTTAACGTTATTGTCGCTTGCCATAACTTGCACGGAAAAGCTGTGATATTTTCCCTTTACGAAATCCCGATCATTAATCAAAAAGTTGACTTTGTAGATATTTATGAACATGACATATGATTCCAACAGAGTCCTCCTATGCTGTAAATCAGTATTTACACTGGCTCCAATGTGGCCTTCATGATACGTAATGATCTTATTGTCAGTTTTTACTGTAGAAAATTAAAAAAAAAAAACATCCAAAGCAAACATCCTGTTGTCAGTTTGAGTACAAGCCTGAAGCCTCACCATAGTTCCTGGATGATTCTGCATTCGAAAATGTGAAGGGATATCTCCATTTCATTTATTTATAAAGGCAATTTTCACTGCTGATTTAAAACCTTCACTTAAACTGTGCAGTGTTTACCATAAATCCCCTTTCTCTGATTAGATCAATCATTTGGTCATGAACTCTACACTTGAGTCCCATAATGAAGGCCAACCTGCCTCATATGGGGTATTTTTTCAAGACAAAATGGAGCTTGCAATGCTGTTTACTTTGCTGTTAACTCATGAAGAATAAATTACCCACTTTAAAGGTTTCCAACTCCACGACTAGTGTGAAAAAAGCAGCAGAAGTTTACTATTTATAGAAGGTAAGTGGTTAACTTTTATATGCACTTTGGTAGTTTTTGCACAGTTCGTCTCCTTCATCCTCCATGGCTCGAGGACAAGGGAGCTGTTAACTGTTGAGCCAATAAAACTGTTATTGCTGCTATCTTTAACATGCTGTGAATGAGGCGAGCCTTACACAAACTACAGACTGCACTGGAAGAATGATTAACTCTTGTGTTTATAATGCTCACTGTGTAAGGCAGCCAACCGTATTTTTCCAAATGGTTGGATTTTATTTATAGGACATAAATTTCCTAAACCCTTGCCAATACATCCGCTGTCAGCTACAGGATGAGATATAGAAATGTGGTATTTTTCTTTTCTGGAATAACTGATTTCATGTGAAATGTTACTTTATCATCAAGTGGAATTAAGTAAAAAAATAAAACATTAAAGTCACATTTAGATAAACGCCATCCTTACCACCGTTGCAGTGGCTGTGTATCAGTGCTGAGTTCTGCGATTAAGCAGTAAATACTTATTTGTAGTTAGTTGTATTCACTTGCAATTCCAGGAGGAAATAAATCTCCTGTTTAATGGCTAAAACAGAAACAAGTTCAGCTCAAGATCATAAAATCTGTGCCTGAAAACTACTCGATTAATGGACACAGGCTTATTAGACACACACTATATCCTGTTTTCATTCATTTGCGCTAATTGTTACCATGCTATTTTTTCTTATCTTTAGTGACAAACACATAATTTTCCTTAAAATATCTTTTTATAAAATAAAAATCCCATATTGCTGGAGCAAGCAAAACAAAGGCAATGAATCTACAGTAATAAAGTTACAGCAATCCATCGATACGAATACCTATATGTTATGTTTATGAGTACCAAGTGAGTGAATACTCTGCTGAAGACAGGTCATTACTTAAGAAGCCATTGCACACACTTTGCCTTTTTTATAATAATTTATCTAAGACCAAAATAAATCAATGCATATTTACAGAACATATGTTACTAGATTTGGACAAGCTGCAAAGCCCAGCTCCATTAATAAATTGAGAATGTGAGGGTTCATTACCGTATGGGTTTCGAGAGCATATCCATGCAAATGGCAAAGAAATGCAAATGCATAGGCATCATCAAGCAGAGTGCTCTAAATAGATTGCCACAAGGTAATCATAGAGCCCACCACAAACATTTCCACTGGACTATGCTGCTCTATCAATTCAAAAATCACAATGTCCAATGTCTTAAACATGGGCATACATTATGTCATGGAATATCTATTTGATTTACTTGTTGATCTAGAGCTGCAGAGGTAAGACTACACGCTTTCACTGACAAATGGCATTTTAACTTCTAAGTGAAGATGTGAAATTGCTCTCCTTAATTGGCCTTTAAGACTGCAGCACCAATTATTAATCAATGGGTGTCAAGGGAGCTGGGCCTCCCTGTATTTAGAGCAATAGATTGCTGAATTATATTCATATTTATTCTAAGTAGGTCTTCATTGTAATTGGCATGTTATTAGGCTGAGGGCTTTTAGTCTGTATCAAAGTAATTCAATTAAAAAAGTGAAATATAGATCTGTCTGGGATAAACAAACAAGCCCACTGTAATATGACAGAAATGCGGTGAACGGTCTGGTTAAGTAGCTCATTATTTTTGCCCTTCCTTGAGGAAAATAGCTGCTTCAGGAGTGTAGAGCCCGTTTCCATTGTAGCAGCCGGGGACTATGGAGGCACCTCATCAATCCACTTATCCCTGTTCCGTTGGTTGGATAATCTGAGTGTCTGACACTAATGGTGAGGTTGCCTCAAGACTGAGAAAATATACAGAGGAGCCAGCTGAACCCCCTCCTCAGTTCTGTTCCTCTCTCGTCTTTAGACACACTCTCCTTCCTTCTATCTCACACACACAAACACACACACACACGGACAAACATGTAGTGCATACTCCATCTCTCTCTCCCTCTCTTTTCCAATGTTCAGTCAAGAGGGTAATCCTAAGCTCCTTTACTTATCTCAGGGAGGAATTTCCAGCATTAGTCATGATAAGACACAGGTCCTCACTGATAAAGCGAAGGAAAAGCTCTCCAAAGCTAACTAAGTTGGAGATACTTATGGAATGTAGTTTCTGCAAGAAACCTGCTGGATATGGATGAAAGGCTATTGTCTATATTGCTTTAGACAGCACCATAAGCTAATTTTAGACACAAGTTGCTAGTACTGACGTTCAAATGCATCATATCGCTAATATTGGCAGTGTCTATACGAGCACAGATTATTTTTTAATTGCTTTTATATTCTTAAATAGACAATAGTGCACAGTATATAACTGGTCTGCATCTAGTTCCTTATAGTGCATCATGTCCTTAACTAAGTCAAACACCGTCACAGGCCTGTTCCTCAGCCAATTCTAAATAATAGAAGAGAATATTTGGCTTGTTTTCTAACTCAGCTGTGTAGCTTCAGTAACACAGACAACTCAGACATAATGATTCAGACTTATTAGGCAGCAATCAGCCTCCTGTCTGCAGAAACAGTGGCGTTTACTTTGGTAAGAAATTGCAATACATTATGTTTTGCTACATATTGTTGAGGGGGTTTTGCAGGTCAAAGTGATTTACACCTTTGGAGAGAGTCTGGCTCATGCAAGGGTGAAGTGCAGCAACGGGAGGAGGGGGTGGCGGGATGTAAAGATTTATCATTTCTATGAACTTTTTACAAGCGTCATGCCTTATCCAGAAACAACAACACAGGTATTTAACCTGCTCCTTGTCAAGCCTTGCCTGGAAAACCTCCATTCTTCTTCAGGGAGTACGTGGACATTTGTTTATTTTCGACTTTGGCTAATTGACCAAACTATCTGTACAGTTTTCCATTTGCAGAAGCATAAGCAGTTGACTGAAATGAACATTCTACCTCACAGAAACAGCGTCTGACGGATGGCGCGGGTTCAAAGGAAGGTTAGGGCCTATGAGCGTGGAGAAACTAAAACAGCCCCCGTCTGCAGCCCGGATCCTGCGTTAAAGAAAGCAGCTCTGTCACATTCATCTTGGAAGCAAACTTGCAAAGCAATTTGTTGAAGGTCAGCAGAATATGTGATAAAAGTGTAGTCTTGTTAAGCATCCATCACAGGCTGATTCGGATTTTGAGCAAAGATGTAGTGACAAAAATACACAATGGGTTCAGGGTAATGGGTTTAGGCAGGGATATTGGTTTGGGTAATACAGTTAATAGGTCCTTGGATCTGGGGGCTCTTTTAGGCAGATATGAGAAGCATCACCGGCTGTCATATTCTCCGATGAGAGTATGCATTAGAGCAAACTCTATTTAGTAAAAGACAATTCAATTAGGGACTATTCAGAGACCCCGGATTATTTCCCTATGGGCATCCGCTGATTCGAGGCAATATTCAGATTTCATTGTGTTTTCAAAGTGGAGAAATGTCAACGGCTGGCTCCTCTGCAGTGGTCGGGGGGCCTGTATGGACATTTATATTTCAACGGTCAAACAAATGAAGACAAAATTTTCTCAATACAGCCCTAATGTACGGCAGCAATATTTTATGGATTGAGTGGCTGCATTTATCTTATGACACAGAGGTTTCATGCCTCGGTTTGTGTTTGCCTCGGTGACAGAGAGTCCTCTATTTCCATACATTCAACGGCACCCAACAATGAACTCGAGATTAATCATATATACTGTGCATCAACTGAAATACAAGCAGATTAAGGTAGAATTTGATGCACAGTTGTTACTAATATTGTAACATTTAGCAAAATGCACACTTCAACATATCAACCATCTGATTATGTTTCTCCAAAAAGAAGACCTGACTCTGATTATTTTCATGTATAAAGTTTACATTCGAAAAATTTATACCTCATGACATGTTGGGATTTTCTATACATAAAACACATATGCTGTACATATCAGGTGTGACCATACAGTGAGTGATATATCATCCATTATCAAGCATGAAAGTATATTTCTATGTCATACACACATATGTTGCACATATCGCGTATGTCAGCACAGGGGCTCTATACTTTAACATTCTACTATGTCAGTACATAAAGGCATATGTCTACATCGTACGCACATATGTTACACATATCATCAGACGTTGAGACTACACCTGTCTCTACATGAAACCAGAGATCCGTGCCTGCATCCAGGGGCTATGCAGCGCAGTGACAATGCAACTGGGTCACAGATAGTCATAAATCCAACCTCCTAAGGTTATTACACAAGAAACTGAGATGCCAGCAAATCAATTCACAGTTTGGCAGTGGGCTCATAAAGCGTCTTTACTAGCTCATCTAAATCCAATCAGCATGTTTCCTATGTAAACAGAGCCGTACAGTATTTCATGCAAAGGGACTTCCTGGAGATGACATTGCAATAGGGATGTGTCACATAAACAAGCAGGCCATTGTTAAACATTAGCAAATGTTAATCTAATCATTTCATTGTGTTCGGTTGGTGGCGGTAGGCGAGTCTGCTGTTTTGACAGTTGCTAACTTTATTTTAACCAAATACTGACAGATCTGGGGGGAGCGTTGGAGACGTGACAACTTCTTGGAAAACATAAAACTTCACAATGTTGGTGCAATTAATGAAGCGCTTGAAGAGCCCTTCCTCGAGCAAGGAAAGGGCAGACAATTTTACCAGTGGAAAGAAAGCAAGAGAGATGTCTCAGTAGATTAATTCGTCGTAGTCACAACGGTGTTATTACCGGGAACAGCTCCAGGATTTCTATTTCACCATGAGACCGTGTTGATGAAGTGCTCAGAGCTCAGGACATGAATCTGCCCAAGCAACACAAGTTGGGCAGATTTTAACTGTGTACATTAGATATCTCCTGTGCAGACATATAGAATGACGAAAGACATGACATGATAGTGGCAGGCTACTAAGATTTATTCTGAAATCCAACCATATCACATAACTGCTTTGAGAACAGTAAACTTAGTTCCTGACTCCAGCTGACATTCATTTTAATCCACACTGAATCATGTCCTTCCTGCAGCTCCGTCTCATAGACACGGCAAAAATGCAATGAATGCATTTTGACATCAGGTCAAATAACATTCCGTTTTTTTTTTTTATATTATACACATGCAAGTTTAATCATTATCAGCACACTGGTGACTGTCCGTCTGTGAGGTGTGTGATGTTAAAATATGCTGGCACGTCTATTCTTAAACTCTCAATGACAGAAGGGACCTTGGTAATGAAGAGCAAATGTCCGTATTCGTGTGGAGAACAAAGGAGCTTGATATCAGCACAATGCTTAGGCCAGTATTTCCAGCACCACCACCGTTTGTCCCAGTGGGGTTAGCATTTTGCCTCCGACTGATTGGCTGGTCACTGCCCTTCTCACTGATTATATAGACATTGACTTGTCAGAGGAAAAAGGGAACAACTTTGTTGATGTCCTTTCTTTTTCTACTTGCCACACATATCTTTGCTTTGCGGTGGCAAAGTTTGACTGAACCTTTTGTCTGGGGGAGTTGGGGAGAGAGAGAAAGAGAGAGAGAGAAGGAGAGAAGAAGGGGGGAAAGGGGACACAACAGCGACCATATGTTCAATGTGACCCTCATTATTCTCAATTAGGGCAGCCATCCATGGAATGGTCTTGCTGATAACAGCCCATAACACCTTCAGTGGAATGGAGCACAATCTTCCAGTGGCACGATGGACAAGCAGGGTGGCAGCAGACGTGCACGTAACTACGTGTTGTGTATGTGAGTTTGTGTTCCTCGAGTAAATCTGCACAGACACCTAATGTTTGTGTGCACTCATTGTTGTATATGTGCATGATATTGTGCAAGTGCTGTTGATTCTTGTGCATATCTGAGAGACCTATGGTGGGTGGGTGGGCAAGCTTTCAGGCTTTGCCAGCTTCTGGAGGGCTTACGGGGGGTGTGCAGGGCCACAGCCCAGGTCCCCGGGACGTCTGGATGGATCAGTCGATGGAGAGTAATGGGGTCACATTGAGCATATGATGTAAAGGCTAACCTTATGCCTAACCGTTAATGGCATTATGAATCTGGCAGTGCAATTCCTCTTTGCCACTTAATGTATAACAAGAACAATATTTTGACTCGGGTGGGGGGAGGATGGTGAGGGAGACACATACTGGTCTAATCTCTTTGTTCTTCATCCCCAACACACTGTCATTCTCTGAAGTCATTATTAGTGCAATGCTGAGCTGAAGGTGACCCAAGTGAGTGAAGTCAGTGAGAAGTTCGGGAGCTTTGCTTTTAATAGACTTGTTCTAGTCTCAAAATTGAACAGAATTTATGCATTTATCAAAGTTGCAACCTTCGTATTTATTCATAACCAGAAGTGCATGTGTTTGCAATACGTTTCTATAAAACAGCATCTCATAAATAATGTGAATGTCTTTTTAGTTGACACTCAAAGTGAATGAACTTTCTGGTTGAGGTAAATGAATGAGGCTCATACAAGTCATCTGTGACTATTTCTCCTGGCCGGCTTCCCAAGCGCTTACTGTAACCCAAGGAAGCAGTGACATCACCCTCATTCCTTCTTCCAGTGAATTCAAAATGGCCCAGGTGATTAAGTTCTCGATAAAGAGATGGGAGCCAGTGCAAGGCTGCGGCATTGAGCAGGGTCATTGATTAAAACCAAACGAAAGCCCTCAGCGCTCTGCAGCAGCAGCACAACTCATAGTAACTGGTGCATCATTTGTCTTTGATCTTGTCCTCTTTTGACGATTGACTTCATCGGCCCACTTTTCTGCTGCAGCCGGTGTCCATTAACAGTAGCCAGAATCAGAATTACAACCAAAGTATCATGACTCCTATCTGATGATCTCATATGATCGGACAGTTTGCACACTTTTCTACAACCTGGTTCATCGTTTTATCGTCTAACAGCATGCCAAAGGTACTGCCAGCCATTTAGCTAGTTATTTATATTCCTTAGATAACAAATATGCAAACTACACCTAGCTTTATAATTCAAAAACAAAATTATGATGAGACAGGTGATATGCAATTAAAATGGTTAATTTCTATATTCGTAAAGCACATAGCAAGACAAAAAACTAAAGATAAATTATTTGACGACCTGTCTGACCTGTGAGAAGATGCAGTGCTCGCCATATGTTACATATCAGCTGTATGAGTCTGGTTTCCCACAATGTAGTAAAATAAGCACAATGCCATGAAAAGCAAATACATGATGAGTTAATTATGCAGCTCACTCTGCTGTTTTTAAAATTCCATCAGTAGGTTTTTGCTTATTTAACTGTTCTCTAAAGTTAAAATAAACCTCAGCACATTGTTTAAATTTACTTTCCTAACCTTAACCAAAGTTACACATGATCTGACCAAACCACATCACCGTTACCATAATCCAAAAAGCCGCCATAGTGACAGCTGTAACCGCAATTAAATTTGTGTTGCTGTAATGTAACTTTTTGAAAACCTTTTCATGTGACAGATTGGGGGAAAAAAACTCAATTTCTTCTCATCTAATCAGAGTCTCAGTGAAGAAACGTAATCAGTGTATGAGTTTGTGTTGATTTCCCATAATTCCATGAGTCGGTCTTGTAGTGGAGGTATTGCAAAATGAAATGAAAACGCCATACACACAACCATAATCAAGCCACAAGCTTCTCCTCCTGTGTATCTAAAACAGAACAAGCCCATACAAGTTTGAAATTGATGAGTGCGCCACTACAAGTTCATGACTTTGACCTCCAGGGTATTTGATCCCTTGACACAGAGTTTATTTTTCTAAAGCTACAGCTTGATATTCCAGCACTTAATTTAAGAGTGCAGTTAAATCACAGAAGCCATAATATGTCAGGCGATCCCACTACTGGGGGTAAAAAGAGAGTGAAAACGTATAGGGGGAGGGAGGGAAAACAGTAAGTAATGAAAAAGCTATGATTGCTTTTCTGTCCCTCCAAATGACAGTTAGCACCTCAATGACCTGCTCGGGGCAGGGCCATCTAGAAATGACACGCTAAGGCACAACGTCATCTAACAGGGTAGTTACAAAAATCAATACAAAACCCATTTCAAAGATGCTCGGTGAGCTTGTGTGTGTGTGTGTGTGTGTGTGTGTGTGTGTGTGTGTGTGTGTGTGTGTGTGAGGCTGCGAGTGTGTGTGACAGAGAGGGAGAGAGAAGGACCTGCTGTTATGTTCATTTATTGAGTAGGCCTGAGGGGCAGAAAACAAACTTTTCTGATATACACATTACCTCGTAAGCAAAGGAATTCTGAAGGCTAAGCAATAACTGCATTCCCAGTCTATTACTTAAGTCATGAAGACCCCTCTCCACAGAAGGGGGTTTTTCATTGCATGTCAAGTACGGCTTAATTCTCAACCCACTGCCCCCAGCCCTCTTCATTGTCACACTTTTAACTAAACTAGGTATTGGCCACTAGAAGAAGAATGACTCTTTGTCCACTGGGGAATCGATACGCAGTCTCTCTGATATTCACAGAGAACACATGTAAACCAGCCGGGCCGGCCGTACGACTATCTTGTCTTGTTGGGATACTGGCAAACATCACCATATATTATCCTCTTTGATTTGTTGTCAATACCCAATCACGGCGAAGAGGTTCAGGTCTAGCGGACCACAAAGACACTAAGGAGTGTAAAACAGACAAATGGGCAGGGGGAACATCAATCCGAAGGGCACGTCAGGCTGGCCCCTGATGAAATAGGGCGCCACGTCGACGGCTGAAATTTATAGACAGTAACATGTGAAAGTGCTCACTCCTCACAGCCCCGAGAGAGGTCAATAGCCTGATGCCTCTGTCCAAATGGGCTTCTCATTAAGCCGGTTCATTCACTGAGTTTTTTTTCTTCTGTCTTTTGCACAACAGGAAAGAATACCTGGCTGTTTGTTGTTTCAGACCAAATTACCTTCACTTACAAAAGCTTTACGTCCAATACAAATGGATGTCCAGGCTTTGAAACATTTTGGTTTGCTTTACACACTCATTCCTCTCTTTCTCCTGCTTTCTCTTCAATTACGCTGTCTGCATTAAACCTTAGCATATATCTTAATTAGGTCATATATCAAGGCTGTGATATTTGTACTTTACTGTGTGAAAACAACACTGAAAGGTAGGATTCATTTGGTTCAGCTGTTTGTGGAAGTCATTTTGAATTTGGAATAGACACACACACTGCAGCAGGTGATTGAGAGGTACGATGCTGGGTCCGCAGTGCGCTGGATTCGACAAGGATATTCCTTTAGAAACGCAACTAAATAGAGCTTTTTTTTTTAATCCTGTGAGAGGCAACGGTGCTCCAGACATCCGATCAGTTTTCAGCAGTACGCTGTTGCTATATGTGGTTCCAGTAAATTACATACAATATGAAAGGGTTGGGCTCTCCACGATGGACCTCAAACAATCTAAGAGAAAACACGGGTACATCGTCCGGTCGTAGACGCTCACACACACATATGCACGCGGAAAATAAATTTAATGTTGTCACTTCCTTCAAAGCCGTCAATGTCAGGAGAGACTACTGGCAATTCAAAGTAATCGGGAAGCCACGAAACAAAAATAAATTTGGGGCTTGACACGCTGTTGGAAAAGAATAGCAATCAGCAAATTTAATGCATTTCTGATGTATATTTAAGGCTCTGACACTAGGCCACAGATGTACATGTGTTGGGTTTCTATTTTGCAAAAGATATGGTTGGTGATAACCTATTATGGGACATCGTCAGCTTCCCCACTGCCTCAGTCTCGGATAGGAAAAATTCCATCACTTGCTCTATCCAGGAGATGTAATATCGAAACAAATTATGGCTGGAATTGAAAAGTCACAAGCTTATTCTGTCTTGATCAAACCACTGCCAAGAGGCTAAGTGCAGAGGTGGAGATACCCCCAAAATGCTTTTTATTGCATTATCATCAATGACATCTACAGCAGTCTCAGTTCCCAGCTTCAGCAGTGGGTATAAATATATATTTTCCAAGCTGTAATCCAACACACAGAAGACCAGCAAGAACCAGCAGACGGATCATTAACAATTAGGGTTGTTGTTGTTTTACTAAAACAAAAAAAATCAAGTGCAGTCAATCAAAATTGCCTGTAATGAGGTAGTCAAGTTGGTCCAAACAGACACAGTTCAATATCTGATTTAATGAGTATTAGAAGAATAAAACAAGGACACGAAGGGATTCTGCTCAATGCAACAGCACCTCTGCTATCAGTCAATGTTAAGGTGTCTGAAGTCAAACCCAACAAGAAAACAAGCCATTAATGTGAGCACGCTGCGCAGACAAATCTTATTTGGTGGAACATCGTTTGTAAGATGTAATGATCACATATCAAAGTACATAACGTTTGATTGGACCGCAGGAGTTTGTTCCGGTGGCAGTAATAATAAAAGAAGTCTCATCTTGGTTTTATGGTGGAGCATATTGAACCATCTGAGCGCCGCCTTGCTGTACGGTGGCCTGGAGGCGCTTATTCTTCTCAGCGGTGATCAGTCCTGACACACACGAGGTCTGCCGAGACCCAGTTAAAGATTTTTATTATCATATCAAATCACACACCAGTGCTCTCATTATAATTGACACATCTTGAACAGTGAATAAAGGCTGCTCTACATAATGCATAATTAGAAAGTTTTTTGACATTTTCTTTTTTTTTTGAATATGGTAATGTGTGATAAGAGCTGATGTCAGAGAGAATAGCCTTGGTGGGACATTAAAAGATCTCATAGAAGTTAGAAGATTATGGTTGGGTACACTGACCTCCTGACCCGGCTGGATCCCTCCAGATGACTGAGCTGCGGTGAAGCTCGGGCCGGCAAAACCGAGGCGCCGATTCCCCCGTCCTTGCCGAGACCTCGTTAACGACTTAGAAGGCCTATCAATATTTAACAACTCTATGATTGAAATTTCAAATTCATCTCCTCAATGGTAAATCACAAAGGAGAGGGAGATGGGAGGAGGAGGGGAGGGAGAGGAAGGACAGGGGGAGAGAATGAGAGCGACTCATTTTATCAGAGCTATTTTAAATAAAGACTATGATTTAGTGAGGCCACACCAAGTCAATTAGGGGCAGAATATCTGAGCTCCGTTTAAGTAGTTACTGAATCACCATATTGGATCTGACTGTCTGACAATCGCTCTGATATGAAAACATACTCTTCCCGCGGAGTGTGTGAGATACAAGAGTGATTTCCCTCCCTCGACTCTCCACTGCTCCTCGTCCCCCCGTCACCGCACTTCCTCTTCCTCGATTCCTTTTCTTTTATGCATTTCTCAACCCCCGTGCCCTCTCCTGTTCATCCGACAGACTCGAGTCAGAGAGCAAGAGATAGTTTTACTATTTTATGAAGGGCTGAGGTTTCTGAGTTTTCCATGTCGGACAAAGTAAACTTGCCCGTGAGAAGGTACTCCGAGACTGATGTTCAAGACAGAAACCTTAAATGCAAAATAATGTGTAACATATAGATAAACGGTTAAAATGTAGGGATCATGCTTCTATCAGTCAAACACAATATGAATTGGCACATAAAAACATGAGGTGAAAGGAAAGGATTTTTGACTTATTTTTTTAGTACACATATATAATATTCCCTGATAGATTACAGCGTATGGGTTCAGACAAAGTATATGTTTGCACTAAAAAGAAAAGAATACCAGCATGTGTCTCCTCTCTGTGTTTTGTCCTTTACTCATGTGGTTTCTTGGAGTCAAACAGTGCAACAGTAAAACCACCAGAAATCACTCCCTGATGCAGCACAGTCATCCTCCTCCATGTATCAAAGACTATTTTTTTTGTGGGAGAACCCCTGCCTACACATCGCATCCCTCCCCAGCCGTGTGTGGCTTTTGGTTCACTGGAGGTCAAGATGATCATTCACCCCAAGGCCTGAGGGCGCCCATATACTCTCCCCTTTATGACCACATAAAGAAAGCCAAGTGCTCAGGCGTGCCTGATTAGCTGCCCTAATATGCTATTTGTGACTAATTTCAGAGGCGCTAAGTCACAGGTGATGGTCCCAGGCTGTAAATCTACCTCGGCCAACCTTTGACAGTGCGTGTGTGTGATCATGCGCTTGTGTGTGTGTCCTCTCCCCCAGGATGCACGAGTAGGTCCCGTGGTGAATATGCAGAGGCCATTTAGGTGAAAGGCAGGACATAAAAGTAATGGATGGTAGATGAAGCCATCTCAAGCTGACAAGTCAACTTATGCAGGGAGGAAGTGCACGTGTACCTGTGTGTGTAGGCGTGTGTGTGTGTGCGTTCACATGTAAAAAATGCGCAGGACCAAAGCAGTTTTGTTTTAGCACAATCATTACTCTGCCTCCGGCATTGATACACTTTTACTGCAGAAATTTGGTGGTGTTACATTTGTACATTTTATGTGCTGTACTGATTGACTAGTTCACACGATGCAAATCAGAATAGTTGAAAAATGGTTAATGAGTGTCTTTTGGTTGTGTTGGAGTGGAACAAACTGTTTTACACAAACAGCAAATGTTTTCTGGTGTTGCCCTACAGTAGACATTTAATGCTTTTTCTTTAAAATCACATTGCAAAGATATGATATTTTGATACACATATATAGCCATTTGTTCATGTAAAACCACATTTTAATTTTTTTTTAATTTAACAGTTATTATTTTTCTTTCTATATTCATTTTGAGAATTATTTTTTCAAAGCTCACTTGAAAAGGACCTCAGACAGTTAACAGACCTCCAGTCTCTCTTCTTGTCTCTACGTCCTCATAAGGTGTCAACAGTTCCCTGTTTGAGCTGTTTTCCTATTATCCCCCTGACCGCTGCCTCTCTGACCTCTTGGTGGAGTTTTGACAGGATAAAGGAGGAGATGAGCAAACCAGTGCTGTTCAAGTGTTCGCTGTGTGTGCGTTTGTGTCGGCGAAATAGAGAGGAGACAGAAAGACAGTGTATGTTTGTGTATTTAGAGGAGACAGAGGGACAGTGACGGTGTGTATGCATGGTTGCATGAGTGCATTTGTGCTTTTATGTGTGTGTGTGTGTGTACGAGTGTGTCTACGCAGCATGTGTGTAGGGCTCCAGTGACCTCTGCGCTGGCTGTGCTGTGTCCTCCAAGCTGACAGAGTCCTCTCCTCCAGCTCCTCAGTGTTAAACACCCAGGGTCTGTTCCCAGATGGGCAGCTTTAAACACCCCCTGCTTGATTCACACACACACACCTTTCAGCTGAAGGGCTCCACTCTGCACCCAAACACTGCTCAGCTTCGCAGAGGTGAAACCGTGGGTGGGGGTTGGGGGACTGAGCGACACTCACCTCAAAGCCACATAACCAAAAGGTTAACAGTTTTGCCAGATGTGGGGTCACCACCAGTAAAGAATCGCATTATTTCTATATGAATGACAATGTACAGCCTTGAGACATTTAGACTTGTATTTATTCAGCAGAGCTGACAGAATATGGCACCCAAGACATTTCCCGGTGAATTGTTGAGATATGCAGCAACAGGGCTGAGACATTTTTAATCCATTTGCATTTATGAGAAATGAATGACAATATAACGTGAAGCACTTTGGGTAAAGAAAATTACAGCAGGGCCCTGTCACTGGATTTTCATCAGTGTTGCTTTTGAAAGTCTGCATTTTCTGTGAAATTTTCCAGACCTTAAAATATTTTTGGGGGGGATATTTTTCAAACTATTCAGGCTCTGAGTCTGTAAAGTTTTCCTTTGTAAGGGGCAGAATGGTACAACCTGTACTTTCATAAAAAATAACAACTACAAATCAGTATGTTTAAAATAGGGAGACGAGAATTAACAACTGCAAGAAATAAATCATAATTTTAAAACTTGGAAAACAGTTTTTATTCTTTACTTTCTTAATCTGTTACTTGCAAAATCATTTTTTAAAGCTCTGTCCTTATGTCCCTCACAGCCCCAGGAAACCTTACCCACGCGGGTCATAAACACCCCAGTCTCACACAATTGAACAGCCGAGGTTAAAGAATAGACCAAATAATAAGATGCAAGCCTCCAAGTCTGGTAAATCAGTGTAAAAAACACTCTTCCCTGCAGCCAAAATACTTCAACCTCCTGTCCCTGTTTTGAAATCATAAACAGCTCGCCATCCCTCACCAGTGGTAATGAAATGCAAAACAGTGTGTAAGAAAATATCAAAACCTGCCTCAGCTTTGCGCCCTTTTATCGAAAACACTTCAGAAAAGCAGGCAGCATCACGTAGCACAAACACGGATTCTGTCAGAGCCAAATTAGGAACATTAAAAATCACAGGCTGAGAACTTGCTAATTATTACACCCCCTTACAAACAGAGACAGTCAAGCTAAACAACGAGCCACTGGCTGACTCTCAATGTCACTTTGACCAGGTAACAAATATCCAAAGGTCAAAGTGTGTTTCTGGGGAATAAGGTAAAGCTCAACAGGACTAAGTGGTGTGTGCCTCTGCTTATATGTGTATCTTTGAAGTAATCTAGCCTCTTATGTCCTTTAAGACTATGCTGCCACCTGCAGCTCTGCATACGAACAAAGACACTGGGGCAGCTAAGGAGGATAACAGACAGGATGGTTAAGTCATGTGCAACTATTAAAGCATGAACATAAGATCTTTTTTTTTTTTTTTTTTTTTTACAAAAAAATGCATATTATGTGTTGTAAAATGAAGTTTTGATTATCCTACACTACTTGACAGTTAATATGTTTAAAAAAGTAACTCATCCTTGAAGATTTTTGCAACACTAGACTGAAGATTTCCATGATAACTCATTACAAGAGAGCATTTTAAATATATTTACAAAATGATTACATGAGGAAAACAGATGCATATTCCTACCTGCATGGCGGGATTTATGCAGCATGTCTTAGGTCTATTGCAGTCCTTATGGGGGAACTCGCATGCAGTGAATTATCCCCCATCCCAAACACCTGCTTATTGTCTCGCAACCCATTTATTGTTGCAAAGGACAGCAAGATGTATGACCCTGCAGCAATTAAAATATTAGATATCAAAGTGTCGATGCCAGGGACTGTTGAAGAAATGTGATAGTCAGCATGAGTAATGACAGCACACATGACTTGTCATAAATAGGGGAAGAAATGAAGGGTGGGGGTGACCTCGAATGCAAGGATTCTGTATAACAATATTCCGTAGCCTAACAATGAGAACAATATGTATTTTTTTTAGGAACCCTCTTCCACAAAGAGCGCTGAACTTTGGACTGACACTTGTACAGATGTGGTAAGGCTAGAAGCCATGCTGTAATTAAAGCACTCACCCTGGGAAAAAGGTGCGATCTTCTGTCATCTTTTGACAAGGCTCCGAGCACCGGGCAAAGCAATATAGTTACATGCTTGGTAGCAGCTGGAAAGAAGAATGACTGTGTGTTTGATTGCCTGATAGCCAGACTGTATCTCCAAGCTATTGTTTCTGGTGATAGTGATCAAAGTTGTGTGTACATTATGTGTGTGTGTGTGTGTCTACATGTGTGTAATTCTGCATTATGTGAAAATCTATCAGCACCACTGTAGGTCTGGAAAAAAACAACGTTTAAGTATATATTTGTCTTCCACTTAGCTAAAGTAGGGATTAAAAATGACATTTCATGATGAGATTGATTCCAAATGCGCGACAATCATAGCCACATCTGATATGCAGCATTGTAACCAAATCCCTTCTTTACGTCGACGAGCATTTCAGTAAATATATTTTGACTTGACTTCACTGCCTTGTGGAAACCTGAGACAGACACCATATATGCTCTGTCAGAATCATTAAGTCAACATGCCATCAGGTTCAACTCAGAGTCTCTCCTCAGAATTTGAGAATGATACAGCCTGACGCAGCTTGAACTTTGCGTCTGCCAGGAGGGGCTATTCTCTGTCGGTTTCGCCATTCTCCCATGGCTTTAAATATTGTAGGCATCTTGGGGATGTGGAGACGCATTTGTCATCCTTGTTTGACAGGCTTGATGAAGGGGTTGTCTGTCAGTGTTTCACAAATCCGACCCGACCGCAAACCCGCTGGTGGCACACAGACAGTCACGAGCGGCGGGGAGTTCCCTCCCCTCCTGGCTCACAGGGTAATTGTGATAATACTGAGATGGAAAATTATAGAGGGGTGAGTTAAGGAGATACTTGAGTTAAATGCAGAGGCTTGACACACTGAGGAGAGTGTGGGTGGTCTGAGGCTGTGAGGGCAAGTTGTTGCAGTTCACTCTTAAATGCTGTGATAGTTGTAGCGCTTACATGTACTCTAGTATTAAATCTAATAAGCCAAACTTTTTCTTTTTTTCTGTCTGTGCACACAACTTCAGAGGTGTTGAAAATTTCTCAAGGTTTAAATTAGGTTCTGCGTTGTTTAACCTGTATTGTTAAACTTGTCACTTATTTCATAGTTACTAAACGTCAACTGCCTTAAAATTTCAGGTTATATTCTTGGGGATTTGGAGACAGTCACTCCTTAAAAAAAGAAAAAAAATAGCACATTTTCCAAACTTTTGCATAAAATGCTGAGATGATCTAACCCAGTCAGCAAACAGTGTAACAGTCCTATAAACTAACTTCAGCTGGAAAGACACAACAAACACTTTCCTTCTCTCCCTTTCCCTCCCGCTCTCCGTCTCTGACATCAGGGTCAACCTAGCATATAATAGACAAACTTGGCAGTAATCTGGGGACTCTGAGAGAGGTCCGGGAGATTTATCAATCAACTGGCCACATTAAACGGATTTCCTAATGAAGTGAAGTCTTTACAGGGATTAATCCTCTACCACCTGCGAGGAGCCACCTGCTCGACTGCCATAATTGGCATGGATGGCACCGCCACCATCAGCAGAAAGAGGAGAGGCACAGAGAGAGAAAAAGAGGGAGAGAGGGGAAGAGAAAGGGGGAGAGAGACGACGGCGATGAACAGAGGGTGAAAGAGAGAGAGAAGGAGACGGACAGAGAGGAAACAAGTTGGAGAGAGGACAAAGAAGCTAGACGTTGGGGTGTCAAACTCATGCAAATGATGACACTCAGTGTGTTGCAACGACACAACGAGGGAGGGAAATAAATAAAATATTTTAAAAAAGGAGACGAGACAGCACCAGGTCTCTTATGACATGGCGATGAGCATCCAACCCTTAGTTTGTGCCAGTCTTGCAGCAATCCAAGACCTTGACAGCAGCTCCTCGCTACATCTTCCAGCTGTGTCAAATCTGCCTATGTGCTAATGAACGTGTCAGCACCCCAATCGTGCCATTGCTGTGTGTGTTTCTATTCACCTCTGAGCAGTGAAATCCTACCCAAGGTGCACCAGCTTACACAATACATTTACCCACAAGTATTTCTGCATGGATAATTACAAAAGTACCAACCGTGAACTTAAAATCCAGACTGGTGTCCTGGTTATTCTGCCAAAGCAATCTTTTTGATTGTGCGGCTGATTGCTTTAACTTGACTGATGCTGTGAATGCAATGTGGGCACATATTTATACAATCCCTCATGAGACTGATCAGTCTGGTGGTTTTAGTATTATCTCTGACACATACTTGATTGATTGTACTACGATTAAAGAGTTACTCCTGTTAGCACAAAGGAAACAACATTATGAAGTGAAGATCTTAGCACCCTGTTTTTACAAATCAAGTAAGTAGTCTTTAGTCATCATGCATGGCGCTACCATATTTATGTTACCAGCAGATGGTAACGATGTGACCAGAGGCAGAGATCAATTAGCAGGATTTTTTTTTAAGTGGCTGGCAAAGGCTCACGTATGTGCTATACATTTACATAACATGTAATGCATGATACAAAACATTTTCCCATTGAGAGTGAACTGTAGAAGTCTGACTATTTTAATGATGAAACATTTTTGGTAGCTCTCCATCACCATAATATTTGCAGTTAAAGTAAAGCTCCATTATGTTCAGAAGCGAAATCTCAAGTGCTACATGTTGGACGCAAAGGGACTCATGTGACTCAGAAAGTGGCTCATGAAAGTGATGCAACTCTGAGGTTTCGGGTCAGACAGAGTTTGTAGTTATCAGCCTTTGGGAATTCAGGGTGAGGGGATGATTGGGGATAACTGGACGCAAGTCTGGTGCTCTCTGTGAGATATTAACTTACAGCAGCCTCCCCCCAGTGACGCAATGATGGCAAACCTTTTCTGTCACCTTTAGGAGTATGATCAACCTGAAGGAACCACCTTTATGAATGATGGGTGTGATGGGTAATAACCTCTGGGGAGGTTAATGTTAAAAAAAACAACATTTTACAATATTTGGATTGATGTAGTAATTTATGTATGGGATGTAAAAACATTAAATTATCAAATTGGTATGTATTTGATCATATTACAACTTCTAAAATCTGACTTAAAAAACATTAATTTAATAAGCAATTCACAGCATGCAGTTTTATATAAATAAAGGCATTTATTTGACTTTCAAACAGATGTATTTTCACTATCTTAAGCCAAAGACATAGAACAAATTGAAAACCTGTGCAAACAATTTATGCCAAGACTTAAGGTAAGTCTAAGTGACCATTTGAACTGCATGTTCAATACACTTGACATAGGAGTCACATTGATTTGTCCTTTAACCTGGAAGTAGCGTTGTATTATAATCCCAGGTTATACTCATACTTCTGCATTAAAAGTATGAATAATTGGTTAAAATATTAGGTGACCTCAGATGCCTAAATATCACAAAAGTTGACTTGGAGCTTTTCGAGACTCGTCGTCCTCGGTCACCATGGTCAGAGCAGTCGCAACCTGAGTCGCATTAGATGAGTGTGTGTTTGTGTTTCTGTGATTCCTGACTAATGATCAACTCTCCAGAGTCATAACTCCTGGGAAGAAAAGATGATTTTGTGGAGTCTGCCAAGGGACCGAGATTATTGGCACAGCTAGGGTGTCCCTCATTTGTTATGGAGCCATACTGCCACCTTGCCAAAAGAGGTGCCAGGCCAAGGACAAACCGGGTGTGAGTGTGTTTGTGTTTGTGTGTGTACGTGTGTGCGTGCTGCCTGACCCCCATCCTTGGACTAATAACTTGGTGACAAGCCATACTGGCGTCTAAAAATATTCTAATGGAGCTATAAAGTGGAAATAGGCAAGGTTCTTGTGTTTGTTCTCAAAGACACACAGAACTCCTGTTACTATTCTTTAATTAACTGATACACACGAATGGAATGAATTAGTTTTTATGCATTTTTGTCTATATTTTACTTGCCTGTTTATTGCTATGGGCCAAATTAACTAAGCAAACTTGTCCAACTTCTCTGGATTTGTTGTAAACTAAAGTAGGACGTGTAACCTACTTAGAGTGTAATCGGCATGCAAGGCCTACTGGGTTTTCCAACATACTGTCAGGTTTGTAAAATTATAGTTTACATTATCGTCGGACAGGCTCTGTATCATTCAGTCATTTTGGAAAATATCACAAAATGCGAGGTAATATTTGTGAGTTTGGTATAAGGGCTTACCTCTTAAACACAAACGCACACAGAGCTTCATCCACCTCCTCATCTAACTCTTCAAGCTGTGTTGTTTTGAGTGAAAGAAGAACCATCCCTAATCCACTTCACGGATCAGTTTCACAGAGACGGTAAAGCCATTCTCCCTCCAAGCTAAAGCAATTCAGATCAGACACCTTGATGTCTCAAAGAGCACACAGTGAGCTCTTGTTTTCTGTTTTGACTGCTGGGAATCCATGCCAGACAGCACCCCCTGATTCCAGCTCAAAGATAAAACTAATGAGGTTTTCATTCAAGTCCGTTTTATAACAATAACTGAGTCATCGGCAGACGTGGCTGTTTTCACTAGTGCCTGAGATTCTATGATCCACTAATCTAGGATTTGGGGGAGTTGGATTTCCGAACCTGAAGGTGTAATGCCGTACAGCATCTCAAATGCAGTTGTTACCTCCTTTTTTCTTTCATCATCACTTATAAATGTTTTATGACAAATTGTCTCGCAAAAATGAGTGAAACCACAATTGGTCTCAGACTTTTTTTGAGATTCTCTTGCTGCTTCCCAATTATGGAATTCACGGAAAAGGCAATAATAATTTAATGCATAACCTCAATGTCTTCAAACACATTAGCAGTTTAATTTGTATTTGACACCTGAAAGAACTTCTCTCTCAATACACATTTGCTAACGCTGTTCAGTATGAAGTCTCAGTGGCATTAATGATTTCATTTTCAGCTAATTGTGCGGTAATAGGCGGGTAATTATAGGGATCAGCTATCTGACGTACGTCTACCTGACACCTGAGAGGGACCTGTGGACACGCCCACTGCGGCTAATATTCCCATAACCCCTTGCTCTTTCGTTGCACCAGGAGGTGACATCGGCATTAGCAGCTAACTTTCACATCAAAGACGAGGCCTTAATCCTTTAACAATAACCGAGGATGTCCACACAAAGACAGTGTTGATAAAGACATCTCAGGTCAGACACCTCATCCAAACTTCCACTCGATGCCTTGAGGTGACTGTATTGTCAGCAGAATTCCTGAGCCCAGAGCTTTTTTGTCAGAGAAACCAGTTTTGTCTCTTGCTTTCCATCTGCAAGCAGCAGAGGCTCATCTCGCCTCCATAATGTCTCTACCAATGTATTCAACCTGGAAACGGCAATTCAATAAGATTACTGCAGGCTTTGATAATTCCTGTGTCATAACTCAAATCACGTAACAGAGTCTGGTTTAGTTTGTTGGGTGTTTGTCTGGACTTGTTTTAGGCGATTACAGTTTCACAGCTGCTCGGGTTTTTGCTCCAACTCGCAGCGCCTGTGGCTGCACTTTTTCCCAGTGACATCATGATTAAGGTAAACGGTTACAAAAGAAAAGAATCGGGTCCAAGATGTAACAAATGTGAGAAAAACTTTTATCCATAAAAAGCTGATGACACCATTTAGAAAAGAAATGTGTTTTCCTCCAACCTTTCTTCTACCCGGAGGCCTAATAACTTGTGTGAACTAAGAGCCCACCTCCTGGCCACAGGGTCACCAGGAACATAAATAACAGATTGTAGAGCTGCTCTCGAGTGGTGGCAGGGGCTTAGATGGGTTCGATAAAGCAAAAATATGGTATATAATACACACCTGGCAAAACAAAAAGAGGCATAAACTCCTTCTAATAGGATAATCAGCCATGTATTCTTTCACAGGCACTGTGACAGAGTCCATCATTTCCCAATAATGTGTTTCCCAAGAGGTCTGGACGCCCCAGTAGAGATTCTACACTACATATTTGTGAAACTGCAGTTGATATTGTGGATACTCAGCCTTTTTCAGATTTTTTTTTCACTCCAGCTCTTCCCCAGAGTATGCAGAACTTCTACACAGTTGTGGTTACATCAGCAAGTTGCCAGTAACATTGTCTCACACACCACTTTAAGGCAACAGAGCAGGTGATATCTTGGAAGGAATTTCTGAAAACTCGATTATGCCCGCTTGGCCTCAGACACTGGTGTGCACAAGTTTAAAAATCAGACCCCCAGCGTGACGGTCCTTCCCTGCAAAGATGTTGTCACGTCAGTCTATCAGAAGACAATTCAGCTGTCACTTTTTTTTTTTAGATGCTGGTCCGTATACACTGACATCACCTTCATTCATAGAAGTAGACTCGCCAAAATCATTCTTTCCATGGCTCCAAGTTAATCAAAAGTCACGACAATGTCACTTTGGAGGGGTGCAAGTAATTATCAAAGCAAATCTTTGTTCTTCACAGTCGGTTTGTGTGGTATGCACCATCGGAGTCTTTCCGTGAGGCTTTCGTAACGTCAACGTTTCAAAGTAAGAATTCACCCCATGCCCCAAATCAGAGGCTCAGTTAGCACTGACTTAAATCTTATGTAACTCTGGGCTTTTGACAGGCAGACACCTCTGCTGACTACAGATAGGTAATTTGTTTTGATCTGTGATTATACCCCTCGTGTTCAGAGAAAGATGTAAACCCTCTTGTGAAGCTGTTAGGCAAATCCTCACAATGTGGGGAGAAGTGCCCCTGGGGGTCTCAAGTTTTCACCCTCCTTCTTCGTCTTCTTCTTTTCTCTCCATCGCTCTCTTTTTTCTTTTTTTTTCCGTTTTTTCATCTCGTATGAGAGACAAAGCCTCCTGCCAAACACTGAAGCCCCCCAGGAGCTCATCATACAGAAAACTAGGGCTCCTCGGAGAACAAGAAGAGCGAGCGAGAAGGGGGAAGGAGGAGGGCAGCGAGAGATGGAGTGAAGACAAGGGCTTGTGTAAAGGTGGGAAGAGGCTGTTTGCATGACTGTGTGTTCATGTGGGGACTCTGTCTACATTGTTAATGATTGTTAAGAGTCTATCAGAGCCACCGGGCATTTTGCACATCCCACAAGCCTCCATCCTTTGACACCCTCCCTGCTATTTTCCTTAACACTGCCTTTTGTGGCTTGTGCCAGACATACCTGCAAAATTATCTACTAATTATCTGCTAAATATGTTTGTTCATGTTGGTTGAACAGCTTACTTAATTGAAGGGGCGCTCTACCTTCCCTCTATTCCCCTCCTTCATGCCCTCCAAGTACGGGAGGTGGCGGTGGAGGGGGGTGTGCGGGCTTAGGAGAGTGGCTTATCTCCAAGAGCTCGTTATATTAATGCCAGTAATTATGTGTTTTGCTTACTTTTGATGTGCCTCTGTTCAAACGGGGAGAGTTAATAAGAGGATGATGGCAAATATGTCGGAGGGCCCTCTGTGTTGTCTTTGGGCTCTGGAAATTCCTGTGTGTACCCGTGGGGGTTTATACAAGTGTGTGTGTGCGTGTGTGTGCGTGTGTGTGTGAAAGGGGTGGCACCTGACTCACAAGAATGTCAGTACACAGGTAATGGCATGAGCTTATGATCAAGTCTTGACTTCATTTTTAAACTAGTGCGCTCCTCCACTCAGAGACACAGCCGCCACCTTCCTTTAGAACCCAGAAAAGGGTGGGGATGGAAAAGGGGTTTCGTAGAGGGGATTATTTCAACTGTATTTAGGAGGGTTCAGAAGGGAAGCGGCTCTTGCCAAGATGAGAACAGGTCTCTCTGCTCTCCCTCTGAGGAAAATGCTGGCATGAAGAGGCGCTCTCTAATGGAAAGAAACAATCACTAATGAGGGAAATAAATAAAAACCGAAAGAGGAGGGGTTTGGAGGTAGAGAGGACGACGACGGGAATAGAGTAAACATACATCTGAATGATAGCAGAGATGCAGGCGCATACATGGACTCGGTGATGTTTAGCTGTCATTGCTAATAAGAGCGTCTGTGATGTAAGGACAGGATGGAGATTCAAACAGACAGTCGAATAACATTATCTTCCCTCTCATTGTGCATTGTTTGTGTTTCTTCCTCTCCCCTCTTTGTTTCAGTGCAGTGATGAATATGCTAAAACAACAGAGCCTTTACATTTCCAACATTTGTGGTCCATCAATTTGTAAAGCAAGAAATAAGAAAGTTTGTGTCAATTTTGATAAAATCCTTCCACCCACGCACCGGATTTGATTAAAAACTCTCATCTCTTTTTTTTGTTTTTATTTCCCTCTGAGGTGCGTAAGTGAAAGGAGTTGCATTTTCTCTGTCTTATTGGCTGTCGTGTCTTCTGGGTCACAGGGGCAAATGTCATTTTTCACAAGAGTGCCGTGAACAAAAGTGACATTTTCAGTGCCTGTACACAACAAGTACCTGTGTGAAAATATTGAATTTTCCTGAAAGCACCACAGAGCCGCAGCTTTCTAGCTTTCTGTGACTCTGCTTTTAACACTCACCACTTTGGGGCATAGCTTCTATTTTTTTCCCCAAGTAAATCTGGTTTTCCTGACACTTTCAATTAGCGGTGGTTGTATTTTCTTTCGCTGACTGTTAAATTAAAAGCGTGTTTTGGTCTGCTTTGGTTTGGTTTCTGCAAAAATTTTAGAGGCTTGGAAGGGGGAAAAAAATCTTCTGCTCTCAGTGCACACCTCCTATCTGTGTGTCTCGTCTCTTTTCATCTCTTTGTACCTGTCTGTGTCCCCCTGTGTCTCTGAGAGGCTCACTGCTTTGTGAATTCGCTCCCTGGGACTGTAAAGGCGGAGACAGAGGCTGCTTGAAACACACCGCGGATTCAACATTCACATTCCACCGGTGTTTTGACAACACATCTCACAAGAGGGATCTGAAGTGGTTTTAGAGTTTCTCTCTTTGCCATTTGATATCAAAGAATGATCCCTGCAATGGCAGAACACGCAGGACTCCGTGGGAGGGATTAACGCAACATTTAAAGTAATCCCCAGAGTCAGACGCTGCTCCTTAACCAAAGGAAAGAAACAAAGAGACGACAGCGCTGGATGTCTTTATCGGAGCGCTGATACTTCCCCATGAGTATCAGGAACAGGACCGTCTTCCTGTACGAAATGTTTACACTGCTAATATTAAATAGGCTGACACTGGTGATGACAAGAGTAATAATTATCATTACATGCATGGCTGCTCGCTACCTCAAAGCTGAACAAGAGATTAGGCAAAGATTACCCACTATTTCACGGCTGTGTGCCTGTGCATTTTCCTTTAACACATCAAATATAAAACAGCTACTTTAAAAATGGCTCATTAACATGTCTTTGGTCAGGAGGTTGGCCTAAGTTGATCAGCTTGGATCAATACTGTCTTTATGTATTTATCATACCAAAATAAAGAAACTAAAAATAATTCCTGAGTTCTAAATAATGGAAGCGATTCATTTTTAGCTAATATATTATGGAAAGTCTCCTCCTTCCTTTATAATAATGGTGAGATACAGTACACAGTGATAACTATTACACATGGAGATTGAAATACATTACAAATATCCCAACCATATGGGGCACCAAAGCCATGTAGAGCAAGAAAAGAACTGCGAGTAAGTTAACAAAGGCCTACACCAAGTACCAGCATGCTCTGATCGAGGAAAATACTTTAACACAAGTTCCCAGTCTGAGATATGGCATTTCAGTTCTGCTGATTAGCATATAATTCAGGATTATTTTACTGTATGCTGATGACGGAGCGCTCCCTTCAATACCTGCTGCCCTCTTCTCTGTTAACCTCTCGCTGAAACCGCTCTGACTTTTAGCACTGCCCCATTCAACAGCGGCTAATGATGTAACGGCCTCCTTAAATATGTAAAGTATAAGACTTAATAAAACCCAGCAGTGTGATTATGTTTTAAGACTAAAACCCCACTCCTGGATATGCAAGTTCTACAAGGTGATCCATTTTAAATCAGCCTCTTATCCACTGGAACAAGGGGAGTAAAGTTCATGTGTAAATTACAGAAGTCGGTGTGGTGGAAGTTTTCCAATAAAAGAGTGCTCTCGCTCGCAGTTTCTCAAATTTTATGTTGAGATATCAAACACTCATTAAACTAAAGGTGAAAGAGGGAAATGTCACAGGTGTCAAAAGGCAATTAGTCTCCCTGCGCTATCAGAGTGTTAATCAGAATGATGAAAAGGATGATATGAAGCTCATTATCATGTTTTCAATAGCAGATATTGCTTTCATGAAAGATGAGACACCAGACGAATAATGAGAAAACCTGAGACTGCCTTGCTTCCGTGCAACTTTGTTGAACATTTGATGATTTTTGGATAAGATGAAACCAGTGATATGTTCCTAGAGGTCTGCTTTAAAGTGGCGAGTTTTAATTGCTGGATAAACATTTTTTCATTGCTTTTTTCCCCCCTTCAAGTCAGTTAGTTCAAAATATAAAAATAAACAAGCAAACACCCAAAAAATAATAATCTCACTTTTTGGCACTTCCTTGGTCACAACAAGAGAAGACAGATCTCATTATCTCTGTTTGGGAAAAAAAAATGAAATGTTATCTTGAAACAACAGACAAACTGAGATGAGCCTCTCTTTAAATTTGAGTGCTTTTATGCCAAAACACAAACAGGGGGGGGGGCGAGTGGGGGAGAGGGAGAGAGACAGACAGACAGTCAGAAAGACGGAACAAAACAGACTAAGAATAAGAGAAAGCGTGAGGGGAAAAGCATAGCTAATGGCATTGGTATCAGATTTATTCCAAAGAGGCAGCAGCAGAAGGAGGCAGGAAGGAAGGCTGGATGATTTCTTCGCCCCGTCTTCCCCTTTCCCTGATTATGAAAGGAGACATGGCGCGAGGTCGAGGGTCAAGCCAAAAGGAGACAGCATTGTGTAGAAACTGTCACGCACCGCCACCTATTTTGACATGCACAGGCCCGTTTGTTGTCTGTCGAACATGCAAATTGGCGAGCCCAGGCTGTCATATAAAGGCAGGCAGATATGTGCCGGTCGGGAAAATGAGAGACCACCTGTAACCAAGAGAATGGGGAGTGATGGACAAGCATTCAGTCAGCCCGCTCGTCATTTCCAGGCCCGCCATTCACCCATCAGCGGAGTATCCCCCAGCGCCCTCCTCCTCCTCCCTCTCAATCGTATCCCCAGCGCACACATATACATGTAAAAATCTATTCTTAATATTCAGAAGCAGGAAGTGAAGGGAAATAAATATATACGACGGAAGGGGATTGGAGGGGGTCGGTGGTGGTGATTTCAACCTGCTGGCTGCCTAATAGGATCCTGCATGGAGACAGCTGAGGGTCAGACCCGGATAATTAGTTGTCCACAGAGGAAACATCACTCTTCCACAGGGAGTGGACAGGAAGGGGGACCCTGGAAGGTGGCCTTAATGTTGTGAATCCTAAAGAAAGTCCACAATGTGTCAGGTAATCAACAGTACACTGTTTTGTCCCAGCGAGGCTAAAAGCTGGATGACGGGGATTCTTTAGGTTTTAAGTTAACAGGGACTGGTCATCGAGGCCAGACACAGCATTTATTCGCTTAATTATACAGAAAGATGACAGTGTGTCATGTAAACTTGATGCCCTTATGTAAACTATCCCGGGTGTAAAGTTGACCAGATAATTAGCTGTCCGGTCGGAACATCACCCTTCCAGAGAGGCGAGACGGGGAACAATGGAGGAAGTGGACAGAAATTTTAGTGTAAATGTAGATCTGCCCTGGTTGAGTTTTGCTTTTGCATGAACCTGTCTGTAAAATAGACAGCTTCAATTCAGAAATCCTTCAGTACTGCATAACACATGGTCTTCTTTTCCGTCTGTTTTTTCGCAGTATAACATAATACGTAAAGCTGACGCAAGCTAGAACTTTGCAAGTGAAAACCTGATGGCAAATGTTGAAGCAGATTTCACTCGACAGAGATGCAAAGTTTGGGTTGGGCACTGATACCAATGGAAAAAAGTCTGTCCTGATTCAGCTATATAATGTATTTACACTTGTAATACTCATGCAGTTGGGTCATGAATCTGTCTGCATGGTCTCCATAATGTATATTATTAGCTTTTAGTGCTAAGACTTGGTTTAAATGGTTATAGTTGGAGTATATTTTGCAGAAAATTAATATAATGTCCTCTGAAGTGATGGAAACACAAAAGTATATCTGCGCACAGTATTGCAAAGGATGACCAAATTTTATGCCGTAAAAAAGACAAGATGTTCATACTTTTAACTTTCTCAGGTTGCTAATTAATGATCGTCAGTAAAACACTAAGTAAAAACGACTTTGTCCCACTCACACATGCAGAAACACAGACTCCACCTCCAAGGTTCAGCCGTTAGACACCGTATGCGCGATGTGGTCATGTGTAATTTATTAGGAGATGTTTTGAAGAGTCAAGTTAAAAAGAATTATTTTATTCCCCCAAGACACTCCTTTTCTGAACTGAGCGACCAAAACAAAAGGGTCACTGAATTGACTGTTCTCCTTCTCAGTCATTTTAAGACATAAACCATGATCCATGTAGACTTAAGCTAATCACTGCTGTCTGTTGTTGTCAGTTCACCAGGCAAAACAGTTTTTCTTTAGCCAAATGATCCATTAATACTGAGGGATTAGGGTCTCTTTTCTGTTATGATATAGGGCAGAAACTGTCCTCATTATATGATTTAGTCCAGTCAAATGTATTCAAATGCCACCTTTATTACCCTGGAGGTGCTTTGCATAAATTGAATAAATCCAACGGATACTCTGCAAGAATCAAACATATCAAAGGTTTCCTGTCTTTGAAGTGGGGGTAGTCTCTAATTCCAAAACAGATTTTCATGATAAATAAATGCATTATTTATGAAATATGGGGTAGTGGCGGTATAAGAAGACCAAGAAGAAGACCAAGAAGAACAGGAAAAAATGAAAACAACGATAAAAATGCATAAAACATTTTACGCTGCGGAAATGTCAAGAGACATAAAATGACACACAGAGTGGCGCGTGCCGACCAACTGCCTGACTGATAAACAAACTGATTAGCATATGCACATCGGAGCATATGTTGTGCTCATTTGCTTACACAAAGTCTCAATCAGAATAATACACCCCGCACTCGACGCACGTCATGAAAGTCTGGAAATATGTTGATGGGAATGATGAAGATGGAAACATTTCAATTATTTCATTTCTGACAATTACACTGACGGCGTGACAACCTCAGCAAGCGGCGTGCAGCGCGGTGCCTAATTGCCCTCAGGAAATTTATGGAAATGAGAAATAAATAAAAATAAACTAACATGTTGACCAACTGCAGCACAAGTCTCCACGTTTCTGTATGTTGACATGTTGTCGTAGTAACGTTCCTACATGATTTAATATCTTATAACACAAAATGGAATTTGTAAATGTGCAAAAGAATAAGACGCCAGTTGCACAGGAGGCCCAGAAAGAATGTTGGTAACTGCATGTTTTTCTTTACAAAGCTTTTTTTGTGGTGCACCAAGAATGTGAGGATGGATCTTCAAGAAATGTCAGAGGTGAATGTTAACACAGAGGCAGATCAAGGGTTAAGGTGGGACTGGGGGGGCGTGGCATCCAGTCAGGCCGCATTTCTGTCCTCAAAAGAATAAGCTTTAAACTTGGCATAAAGACTGCCCACACAAGGCCTGTATTTGCCTTTGAAGTGTTTCAGGATTCATGATTGCAAGTGGAGTTATTTGAATACATGGTTTATCTTACCATCAGGAGGGTTTTTGCTCAAAGGATGAGCCAATATCAAATTCCCAAATACACCTGAGCAGATGTTTTCCTTTCACTTTTATTAGCTCTGCACCACGTTAGGTAGTTCTTGCACCGCCGAAATATTATATCAGCTGTATAGGGAAGCGTAATGGCATTTATTTTAAACAACAGTTGGCATGATGATGTATGCACCTGGAAAACAATTTAAAATGTGAATACAGGTGATTGTTCCACAGTGTGTAGGCCCCAGGAGGTGTAGGAGCAGCCTGTATTCCTGCTGTACAAGACTTATTACTGTCTTAGCGCTACACAAGCCAATGCTGCAGTGTGGTTATCATTTAAAACGCCTGTTTCTTTTTTTCCCCTGTCCCCTAAGGAGCAGAGAAAACGTACATTAGAAATATTACAAAAATTATATTGAGTGGAGTGGGGGATTAATCAATTAAACCTCTGAGTAAATAACCACAAAGGGGAGCCCATTGGGGGTAAATAATGGAGGTTCTGCACCTACGCAAACGTTCATTTAACCTGTGAACCACAAGGTTATTTCTGTTAGGAATGACGTTAACACATACTTACACACACACACACAAACGCACACACACACACACACACCAGCCTGGAGGAAGGATGATTTATGTGGAAAGATCCATCTTCATCATCTTGCCTCTCACCTTGGTCTCCATCAGTGTTAATTAAAGGAAGGTCAGTGTCACCCTCCTCGCTCCCCCCAAACCAACCCTCTTTTACATAATAAATCACTCCAGACACACAAAGGGGCTGTTGACACAAACAGAATGCTCGTAGCTAACTAGCTAACTGCAATTCGTTGGGCTGAGGAGTCAATTCAAAGCCTGCCATAAATAATACTGAATGTCACAGTGTTGTGTCTTTGTCTGGGAACAAAGGCTAGAAGACAAAGACAGGTTGTTCTGGGACTAAATTAATCCATGATATACACAATATGCGCGGGCACATACAACATACAAAAACACATACAAAAACAAAAGTGTGGCTCTGGATTCTTGTACTCCATAATGTAAATGCTCCTTTAAAAAATGTAATTAATTGATTTTTTTTTAAAAAAACTTTCTATGACAGGCAACCAGAAGCCTTATCTGCAAACGGCGCTGAAAACTCAGCGGTGGGTTGTCACATCATGTCAACAAGTTTATCTAAAATCATCCGAGACCAAAAACATTAAAACCGCAGAGTAGTTATTATGTGGGCGACTTGCTGCATACGCCTCCATTCTTTATCCACCCAGAACAGAATGTGAAAGTGTGGCCGACTTAAAAAGAAATATCCATTGGCATGAATACACCAGACACCCAAAAACAGTACATCAGCTTGTGTCAGAGCTTTGGTCAGCCTCGCATTGTCTACATCATTACTTTCTTGGAATCAATTTTCCTCCCCAAAGAAACAAGAAACATATGCTTTGTATTGTGTACAATTTCCTAGGTTTTCTAGGTTACTGTCAGACTTGCATAATGAGGGCCATGGCGCTGCAGAGTTCCCCTCTTATCACAAACTAGCATGCATGGCCCCGCTGCTCTCTCCTCAGTCATCAAGCAATTGATGTAATTGAACCAGCCCTTTGCTGTCAAGCAAGCAGCGCAGCTCAATAGCATATGCTCCGAACACTCTGGACAATGAGAGCCACGCAGCCAGGCAGGAAGGCAGACTGGCTCGTTGCTGTTCTGTCAATAAATTTCAATTCCACTAATTGTTCGGAATTCATTAACTGAGCCTTTGAGACAATGTGGTCCCGTGGAAAACAACGAAACAGTACGCGGGGGGGAAAGAAAAGGAAGGTTTTTGATGATATGCGGTGTGTGTGTATACTGAACTGTTGTTTTGCATTCTGTGTGTGGCGTTTGAGTGGATCCAGCAAATGATGAGGGTATGCAGGGACTGAACCGTCCCTTTTGAATAACATTATTGAGGTAATCAGTGAGTGACAGCAGTGTGTTTGTGCAGAGGACATTTCACTGTAGTGAATTCACTGATGGCAAATTCAGGTCTGTTAATTTGGGTACATTTTAAATTTGAATGATTAATCACTTTGTTGCTGCAAATATAGGAATAAATGTATTTATGCTTATAAACCCTCTGTATTCTTCACTACATATTTGAATTTTCAAGCCTTCTCTGTGGGTTATATCGTACATTTGATATCCTACAGTGACTTTCTTCCACTTTACAGGATTATTTTCCTTCCTCTTCCACACTTTTAATTCAAATATTAACTTTAGCATGATACTCTAATTTTCCTTTTCACATTAATTTGATATACCTGATTTGACTTCATCCTAAACAGTGTTCATTAGTGCAACATCTGACTTGGGAATTATCCTGATCCTCCTCCTCCTGCAGCATCTGAAGTCTCAATAACAATAACTTCTTTCTCCTCTGTTTTCCTCCTTCATCTGATTAAGACTGGCCTTGCTTTCTCCGAGTCCTTGTCGTCCTCCAACAAAAGCCCTCAACGTCCCACGTATCTGCCTAAGTGACCGGCCAGGGTTCAGGGGTCACCAGGAGCTGCCACTTCCCCTGTCACAGGAAACAAGCAGCAGGAAGGCGAAAGGAGAACGACTGGAGTGGAGGGAGGGCGAGCTGGAGACGAAGGAGGGAGGTGTTATTAAAAGCAGAACAATGACAAGGAGGTGCTTGGAATTAGTGCTCTCTTTCTGTCTCTGACACACATGTACAGACACACACACACACTCCCACTTTGTAGGGCAGAGCTTTCAGGTGGATAATAGCAGCGGCAGGAAAACGCTTTAAAAGGGTATAAAATTTAAGGGTCTTGGAAAAATTACAGTTTTTACACATTTTCTGCCTGTATAAGGTGAAGTCACGTTTCCACAAAATGCTGTAATATAAACAACCACCAGTCATGGAAATGCACACACAAACACACATATAGGAGGGCCCCAGTGAGAGCAGGGTTATGGTTGAGTAAGCATGGAGCCATTGCTGCTGTTGAGCCCTGCGCTACAACTCAGGAGGGATCACTAGATCACATTATCAATCATACAATGCTGTACAATCAAACATGCACTATATACTCTGTGTGTGTGTGTGTGCGTGTGTTTGTGTGTGTGTTGCAGCCAGTTCTCTTCTTTCGTTGTGCGTATTTTTATGTGTTACAGTGGATCTTCCAGTAAAATACTCCTTGTACACTGCATGGGGCTTCCAGGTAAACCAATTACAGGCTGTAATCCCTGTGTTAATGATGTTTGTATGTGAATATTTCAGATTAAAAATATAAAATTGTGTAAAATATTGCTGCACTTTCAGCATATAAGCCTCCATCCAGTTTTTGGAAGCACTTGCGGTGCAACAGTGCATCAGCAGGGCAGCTATCATGTAAAAAACCTAAAACTTGGTGCAATGGCTGCATCCACAGAACCGCTGATTCTCCTTGTGGGCACCAAAACACCACTTAGTGTGGCGACACTGTCATCTCTTTATTCGTAAAAGAGCATAAGCGCGGTTCCGTGAAATGAAAATAACTATTATCAAGAAGCTTCCGCATGTGCAGGCTGCCACAGCAAAAAATGCTCCTTTGTGAGACTATAAGCTGACACATACATATGTGAGTGCAGTTATAAAAGTTCTTTAAAACGCTGTGCACCTAGTTATTTTGAAGGCCGGCCTGTCATTATGTTTGATGTCGGTGCATGCTCCTCTCCTCTTTCACCCGTCAAGCTTATTTGCCTTTGTTTTACACGCAGCGAACTGGGAGCGAGCTCGAGCGGAGGCCAAAGGAGTGGAGATATGATGAGGAAGGAGGAGAGTTTTCGTGTTCGGGTTTCGGAAGTCAAAAGGTTTTGCCTAAATTCCTCTATAACTGAGGACAATTTAAAATAAAGACGTAAAGATGAAATGTACCCACTTGAAATGTCCACATGTGCACACATTATCCCAATAAATTACATCCTTTGAAGTCTCTTGGAGAAAACCAGAAACATGATGTTAAATACAGCAGCAAGTCGAGCAAAGAATAATATTTGTTGTGGATAGATGATAGAATTTAGTTGGACTTTCATGCAAATAAATTTTGTTTTTATAAGTTAAAATTTTATCAAAATTATGACTTTCTAAAAATTTTAGAATTTAAAATGCATACACTTAGAGTAAACTCTAGTTCATGCACAATAATTCATACTAGATTATTATTATGCTTAGAAAGTATTTACATTTTTAATATTAATAGAGCATCAGAAAAATCAGGAGAACATATTGACTACAAGTTTTGGAGAGTATTCCACTCAAAGCCTCAAAGCACACTCTATATTCCCTGTCCATGTAGTGACACAGTAATGGGATTTTATTTCATAATCAAAGTGTGTAACCATTTCAAGTATTTTGTCATATATTTAATCTAATATTGAAATAAATTAGCACATTATGTTATATTGTATATACATTGTAAACAACCCTTTACCCTGCTGCCGATATTATTATGCATGTAGTGATTTACACTATTGAAGGCATTCAAATCAAGGAATTTAATGGAATAATTCATTGATTTACACAAACAGTGACACAAACTTGGTTTTCTGCAGCGTTATTTAAGAACCTACTCTATATTACATCCCCTTTTAAACTATAGATTGTAAGGAAAAGGTGAGGTAAAACTTTTACATCATCCTCTTTGTTAAAACTGATCAAAACATGCAGCAGACCTGTGTGTTTACCCGAAACCCTGAGACTGCACTGCCCTCAAATGGCACAAAGAGGTCAATGCATACGACTCTTTCATCCCATCGCTGCTGCTGCTCTCTCTCTCTCTCTCCCTGCAACTGCTCCAGGACAAAGAAGCATTAATTAAGAAGCAACCATGAGCAGCCAAGGAGTCTAATGCCCACAGACGAAACACACAATCACACACACACACACACACACAGCAGTGACTCACAGCTATTCCTCCCTATTCTCCACAGCTTCTGATAACTGTGAAATTCACTCCCTATGCACAAAGAACAGGGAGGAAAATAATTTCAGTAATAGAGCTAATGGGTTTAAGTGAGACTGAAGAGCAGCCAAGAGCAGCTAAAGAGGAGAAGAGGGAGGGGAGGAAGAAGACATGGTTGTGTGCACAGGATTGAAGAAAGAGAAGAGTGGAAGGAAGAGAGAGGGGGGGAAAAACAGAAATGCAGAGTGTCTTTTGTATTGTTTCACGATTAGATTGTTGAAGAACAGAAGGGAATGCTCATTTTCCCCTGACTGCCATGATACAGTAGCTGATAAGAGTCACTCTGCGTGCACAATGGGAGGATTTGGAATGGTGGTTAATTTAATTGATAAAGCCAAACAATGGCACAATGCTCGCGGACCGATTACATTTCTTTTTGTGTAATCACCATAGAGGGAGTTAAACAAAGAAAAGTGAGGCTTCCAGGCAATCTGCGCCGATTCCGAATGCATTTTATCGCTCTCTGGTGAATAAACACACACACACACACACACACACACACACACAAACACAGATCTGTGCTAAGAACAACGTGGCCATTTAGCACATCAGTAGAAATGCAGGTTTATTCTACTGCATCTTTACCAGGATTCACATGTGAGTGTTGTTTTCATGAAGCATTTTTTTGACTTTTGTGCAAAGCTTATGTACATTTTATGAGTAAATACGGAACTTTGAGCAGCATTGTGAAAATAAAAGCAGCTTTTTAAAAGTAAAATATGTATTAATTAATTGAGGTACTATTTAGCTTTAATCCATGTGTTAATAATAATAACGTGTAACTTTTAGAAACCCAAATGACACTTTATGGCTGACACAGTACAATAGGTTTATTATATATAGTGACTGATATGTAGCAGAAGAGGGTTTGCTTAAGTTTATCCAGCTGAAACATTTAGTTCTAGAATAAAGTAATGTAATACTTAATGTACAACACAATAGTCTTACAGTTAATGGAGTAATTGACAATGTCCCTGTGTTCTATCAAAGGTCAGAATCAACTTTTAAAGTGTGAAATCTTCGCGTTAAATGAATTCATTGCCGAGTCACAGCTGACCAGCTATCCCATCAAAGTTACACACACATATTGCAGCCCGTGCTGGTGAGCAAAACATTGGGTTAATTGCTCGTACAGTTTAAAAAGTGCATTTGTATGTTTGTGTTCCAGCAGCGTTCCTGGTGTGTTTCTTTGCCGTGTGCAACACTGCAGCTGCATTCCCCCCCAGGACTGTAGTTTTATTTCTTAAATGAGCAATCTCAGCTGAACAGCAAAAGAAGGCACCAAAGTAACACAAAAAAATCCCCTTGTGATGATGGATGTGATAATTAAGCAAACTACTGTGAAAAATGGCTATATCATCTCGGTTACTGGCTTAAACTGGTCTTAATGTAATTGCATTCGGCGGGATGCTTTCATTATATAAAGAGCTTGTGTAGAAAGGAGTTTGCCAGCAGCTGCTGACTGCTACATCAAGAATTAACTGTCACCTCCTCAGCAGAGGCTGAGCGAGGGCCAAATGAACCCCTTTCCTCCCTGCTCCTCTCCTCTCCTTTCCATCCACCCAGCCAACCATCCCAGTATTAAGTGAGGCGAGCGACAGAGATATGAATGTGATATTCCCTCTGGTATTTTTAACCGCCGTATTGAATTCGTATAAAACACTTAAGGCTCCTCAGCTTCTGCCTGATGGGAGCCTCTCGCCGGGCTATCTTTGAGTCTCTAGAGAGAGCTTCTCTCCTGCCACGAAAAATTTCTGTTTTCTCTCTTGCACATCTATCCTTCGCCGAGCTCCATCCAGGCCTCTCGTCCTTTTGCTCTTTGATGCATGTGGGGATTTCATGGGGAGCCTCCCCGCCCGCCCTCACTCATAAAAACCTAATGAAGTTAGAAGGAAAAGTCCATAAAAATCTCATTAGGGGTTCACCTCTTGATATTGGATACAAATCAAACTTAGAAGCCCTCCTGAGGATTGGTGTAATGAGTGTAGATAAGTAGTATATCTTTGGGAAAACCTTCTATTTCAAGATATGTGCTAACAGAATGCTTTGTCCATGTCATGTTTAAGTTGGTAAGTAAGACAACGAGTCCCACAGTAAGTGAAAGTAGCACAGAGGAGATGACGATGATAACGAAGATCATATCATAAAGTCAGAATAGACGGCCAAGTGGAGGCATGGTGCAGGCTTGTATTACTCCAAAAAATTAGCCCTCTCATCCAAAAGAAATTAAATTGAGAAGTTTCAAAATATTTAGACAGAAGAACAATCCCAATGTGGGTTTGAACTTAGTATTTTCAAATTATATGACAAATCATTGTCTGCAAATGTCCCCTTAAGAGAAGAGCCCATAATGACTCAGTCAGAAAGAGGAAGTATGCATCATATTAGGCTGGATTATGAATAATAGAGGACCCTTAGAGACGCCTACACTGATCGAACACAACCTTATGAATTATACTGCGATGGGTTTTCATATTTATTTCTGGGCCTCGGCTATTTCTCATGCTTGAGTGAGGCTTATCACTTAACAATCAATTATTAACATGTGTCAGAATAAGGAGTGCTATTACAGGGATTGAGATGCATGTTGTACTGTACACCGGCCGGAGCTGACAACACTTCTTGTATCTCGCACTCTCCTGTCTGTTCGAGAGGCTTGATTTTTAAGGTGGAACCTGAAATTTCTGGCTCTTAATTTGTGAATAATGCATCGACCGGAATATGCATTATGCCAAAAATGTAGGAATAAGTGGAACGGTACATTAGAAAGGTTTCTCGCTCTACATGTCTGCTTTTTGCTATCATTTGGTGGAATATAATTAGATTTGATAGATATAGGCAGCAATTATTCTTCCCTTCCAAGTCAGAAAAGTTGAAAGTTCTCCGTCTGTCATTGTGATTAAACACAGCAGATGATGTAAACACTATTTTAAAGTGTAAACAACACAACTGAGGTTTAGCATATTATAGTTTTAAGCTCTTCAGTTACATGAAATCAACATTTGGACATAACGTATTCAAGTACCTCCCCTGATTAAGGTTAAAACTGGTTTGCCCCCACAAGAATATTAATAAGGCATGCAAGTCAGTCAAGAATATCATCATCACGTCCCTCTTGTCCATCAACAATGGTACAGATGTAAGCATGTGGTAAACCTGATGACCGTTAAACAAAGACCACATTCATTATGCAACAGATCATCGCTGCACATTCTGTTCATTTGCATATATCACAATCTCATCTATTTGTATGATAATCTGATGGTTGATGAAACGTTGGCGTGTTTTGATTGGGGCTACAAAAGGTACAAGGGATGGGAGAGAAGGGTGGGTGTCTTAATGCGGGTTTTGAATATGCAATGTGTGTCCGACCTCACCGGGTACAGAGGAAGGCGCCATGTAAGATTTATAAGTCGTCTGCAGAACCCCCGATCGACTAAAACACAGGGGATCATTTAGATAATGTAGCCCCACTCCCAACAACTGCTTCGGGTCAAAAAGTAAAAGAAGTCTGCATTGACAGCTGCAGCCATTGAAAAGGTCCCAGTCAAATACAAACACAGTGAATCTCAAACCTACACTACAGTTTAAAACATTTCCTCTGCTTCCAAGTTTGATAGAATTGTTTACTTTTGGTTGGTTTGTTCATGATCTGATGTCATATTTTGTGTGTGTGACCTGAATTCCAAGAAGGGGGGGGAGGAAAAGGGAGGACCCTTACCTTAGCTTTTTTTTTTTCTTCTTTTGCAATGGCAATCTGGGTATGGGAGATAACAGAGTGAAAAATGTTGGAAGCAATCCACTCTGCCTTGGAGTAAGACCTTTACGATTTCACCACTTCATTAGGAAGTGGCTAATCTCTCCACTCGAGAGGCCTGATAAGGACTCTGCGCTAATGCAGGGGGAGTCAAAGTTCAAACAGCCTTCGATGTTTTGATGCTTAACTTACTAAAGTTCCTGTATGTTCATTAGACAGCTTTATCAGGAAACTCTTCTCTTACATTCCCCAATACCCATCAAGATTGGAAGAGGAGGTGGTGGTGGTGGTGGTGGTGGTGGTGGTGGGTGGGGAGGGGACAAGGTGGAGAGCGGCGCAGCTGTGTGGAGATAACAGATAGCGGGGGATAGCGGGCTCTTGTAGAAGGTGAGATGGAGGGATGAAGTGGGGAGAGAAAGGGAGACGACTGGTCAGACCATCTTCTCCTCTCCTTTGGAGCGCTCCCTCCATATCTCGATTAAGCCTTTAGCCCTGACTGGAGTGTAAGTGTAAAGCCAATAGAGAGTGTGCGTTTGCCTTCATCCGTGTGTGTTTGTGCATGCACATGCGGGGTTCCTGTGTGCGTCGTCCACATTTGCATGCGTCCGCACAGTTGTTGTTGCTGTGTGCACATGCGTGTGTGTGTTTCCGGCCTTGATGTCCTTATGCAGTCACATCTCCATCCACGCGACAACAGCCCAGGCCCCTCCACTCATCAATTTTGCATTGCCATTTAAAAAAGCCTATCGCAAGTTCCCCATCAGTTTCACATCGGCCCCTGGTGCACATAAAAAGGCCTATTTATACTGATCCCCTCTCCCTGAAATTGTTTTTCAAAGGGAAGATATTATTTTGTGCCCTTCTAGTATCAAAGGCTCGTCAGCACTCCAGAGAGTCAACCAATATCAAAGTAACACAGGAGCAAGAGGACACATCGAAGAGTGTGCGAGCAAAAAAAAAAAAAAAAACATACACACTTAGCATGAACTACTTTGGGATGTTTGGATGCTCTTATTTTTGTTTACTGAATATGAATTCTGTCACTTTGTGTCAGGCGACATGCGAGCGGCCTTTTAATTGGGTCTGACATGTTTCTCATCTTAGACTAACTTTACCGATGTACAAACATGCTGTTCATGCTTCACTGAGGAAGTTGTGAGAAATATAGAGTACAAACTCCAGAGAGTGACTGAATCAAAGGTTACAAAATGTTCAGACATAGTTGAAGCGGTGCAATGTGTTTGGGTGCACTTGATAAAGTGTGGGAGGACTGGGAGCAACCTCCCGAGCGCAGGTACATTTAGTGAAGTCATGGCACTAAATCCTCTGGAAATGTATTACACAGCAGATCCCCTCCTTGGCAGGAAGAGTGGATTAGATACTCAGCCTTTCCATGATAACAGGTGCAGTATTCCATGGATGCTGTGGTATTCTGGGGCGCAAAGGTTGCTGTTGCAGGGAAGCACCTGCGTTCACATACTTGGCATTCAGTCAAGTATGATCAAGGGGGGCATACTCATTTAACAAAGCTGCACCTTATTGCGTCTCCTACAGTTTGTGAAGCTTGTGGAGGTGGACCCTGAAGATTTCACATTTTGGCGAAATTACAAAGGCTATGATATTTACTGAATGAATTGCAGTTTCTTTGTTTTTGTGGAATCACTTGCTGTAAGTCATGAATCACACATCATAACTACACATTTTAGTGAGTTTGTTTATACATATTCACATATTTACCTGGCTGACCTATATCAGAACACGACCCAGTTCTACCAGTGGACAAGCTGCCACTTTTCATTTCTGTACAGATGATAGTAATATTGGACTTCACAGACATCCACATGTCACATGGAATAATAAAGAGAAGAAGTGAACATGTCTAAGATGTTTTATTCTGACATTTCTCCATACCTACACAGACTGTACCTCGCTGTATCTGTGAGCAGATAACAAATGAGGGTGCCAACTGGGCCACAAAATGCCGCAGAGATAATCTGCTATCAGTGAGCCTCACTGATCCCAGGGAAAAGAAATAGGGCTTAGAGGGCGAAGTGTCAACACCTTAGATATCTGTACATACTTAGCCTTGGAATCAAAGCTAAGGTGGCAGGACCTGCTCACTACTTAGCCTCGTATCTCCACAACAGTGACATCTCTGAGCTACAAACCAAAGTGTCTCTTGACTTTCAGCCCTGCGAAGACGGTGAATATGATCTATACATCTGAGGTGTTTTTAAGACAGACTATTCACTTTTGTTCATAATTAAATTCTCTAATTGTTTGTTTTAAATGCTAAAAGGCTTTGGCCAGGCTGATTGGGCTTTTGACCTACTTGTGCAGGTTCTTTTCTTTGTCTGTGACCTTGTTTTTTTTGTTTGTTTGTTGTTGTGGTCAAAATCTAGTGACACAAAACAGGATGTTTTATATTTAAAGTGAGCTTAAAAAATGTAAATACTTTGCATAATTAGTTGTTTAATTATGCATAGTTTGCTCACTGAAGTGCCTCATTTGGGAAGAGATCAGGAGAAACCTTGAACTTTATATCAACTTACAAAATAAAAGGAACATTTAACAAAGACAAAGAGGACTGTGCACTGGGAGAAATCCAATCCAACATGCCTCTTCAATGATCCTTCGCTTTAATAAACACTGTACTGATGCCCATTTTCTACAAATTATATATTTATATTTTTGTAGACCATTTTCCAAAGCGGTCTGTCTTATATTTTTTTTATTTTAATGTCACTGATTGTTGTTTTCCTACATTCTCATTAAGTCAAGATCATACGATAACTCGTGTTTCACAACATTTGCATCTTCCTCAAAAGTATTTGATTAAGAAAGATATACACAAGATGGTGTCTTAAAATACCTTATGTTCCCACTTTTAACAGGTCAAAATGACAACAAGTCACAACAAATGAGGTGATAAACATCCAGTAAACACCTACCTAAGCGTGAGCATTCCAGTAAAAAAAAAAAAAAAATTATTTACATGCATCGCACCGATTTGTCATTATTACAAAGACACAAAAACTTTGAAAACTCAGATTTGTGTCTTTGTGTTGGTTGGAAGCTCAAAAGACTTTAGAGATGTCTCAGCAGCAGCAACATTTTATACCAAAGAACTTTGTCCTTTTCAAGATGTCTAGGTTTTATGTGATTCATATTTAATTTGTAGGATTAAGAGGCTATTTTCCAGCACCGTTCTGTAGCTCATGTAAGCTTTTGTGTGCGGCTGCAACACTTCATGAATTTCTGAGCTTCCAAGGAGACTGTATACATCATTTACATAATACATAATAAGTGCATAATTTTGTTTTAAGGTGTTCTGTAACACAGAGTTAGACACACAATATGTGTTGCCGGTTTAACCTTTCAGTGGCAAAGCAGATGGTTTTTAACGGATACTTTGCTTTAAAACACATTAGATTGTTTATGTTCTCAAAACACAGAGTTGCATCTAGAAAACTACACATATAACAAAAGTAAGATCTGGTGCTCTTCATTACATGTGCAATGTTGAGTTCAGTGAGAGTAGCAACAACTCAGATACACACTGAACAGTGGACTGTATCAAACTGCAAATGATTTGGGTGTTTTTGAGGGAGCGAACCTTTTAGTATAGAAAAGAAAGTGGTGTATTAGGCTTTATAAGGGTTTCGCGGTTCTCTTCCTTTCTATGACAAGAAGATCTTTGCAAGTTATCTTCTTGAAGGTAGAGTCAGTGATACTAATTCCATACACATTGCTCTTAAAATGGGAAACTGCAGGAACCTGGGGCAGGTCTGAGGTTTACAGGAAAGGCACCATAAAAAGCTCTTCCAGCCTTTTGGTTTCCATTGCAGTGCATGATCCAACAGCTAGTTAGCATGTTAACATAAACGGCTAATTTTACATTGATGACGCCAGTGTGAGAGCGGAGAAAAGTAAAATTCAATGAAGAGGGTCAAAAAAAGCTGCTCCTCTCTATTTTAACCAATCAGTGTCAAATTTTGTCTTTCTTTACCAAAAATGTTCCCAAAACAGATCCTACAGGGGCGGTTCCAGTGGTCAGAACACACGCAAACATCCAGGCTGTCCTAACTAGCTAAAGGTTTAAATCTACTCGCTGCAGTAAACCAATACAAACATTCTAAGCTTCTCACATTGATTATTCTTTCTGGTTCTGGGTCTACGGCTCTCAAAGCAGCAGAGAGGACACTTAACATTTTGAGAAATAGAAAAATCAATGGAATAGTGTGAACATGTCCATAACTAATCACTGTGCTGCTGCCCAGCTCGGTGTGTCTGTAAGTGTAAAGGAATGGTTGTGCATACCTGTGTCTTTTTTAGAGGCTTCAGACAAATGTGTCGGCATATCAAACATGAACTTTCCTTTTTTTCTGCTTTTCATTTTGCCATTGATCTTAGTGCAGTCACTTCAAAAGGCCCAGACAACTATAGGAGTACAAAGCATGCCTCAATCCCTTCTTTACATCTGAAGGGCAGCCTCGGCCCTGGATGGTACCACTCTCAACCCGACACTGTCAGCTCGGTCTGGCTTTATTACCTAGTGATTTGAATCTGCAAAGAACAGAGGAGACACCAAATATCAATTTGCTGCTGGCATTAAAACTTTTTTTGGCCTTGTCTGTACCCCATCACTGTCTGTTTGTCTTTGTCATTCCATCTTTCCACCTCTATGTCTGCTGCGGCTTTCAGCTTCAAAAAGGTCACTGCAGAAGCAGTAAACTACAGAGAACAGTTCTTTAGTTCCCTAACTACCTCCTATAATTCTACTGCTCTCAGCCTTAAACATATTCTATCACTACAGTCATAGAATAGAGAAATGCAGCACACAAACACTTTACCTATATGTGGAAATGCAGTTCCTTGCTCTCATGATGTCCATGTAATACTATATGTACATTTACACTCTCACACATACCATAAGCACACTGCCATCTCCACACACGTCCTCCACCTCCAAATCACAGCCCAGCAGCTCGATCTTTAGAAGTTCCCTTAATCAAAGTGCAGTTGTGAGGCTAATCAAAGGGCTCTAAATAACTCCATCTCCCAACACAGGCCATAGGAGGATTAAAAATCCACTAGCCAGAACTGGGTTTCTTCGATCTGGGGGCCGCTAACGCCTAATGAGAACTCCCCAAAGCCCCAGATCACAGCTGAGCTGCTGGGCGCAGCATGCCGAGGCCCCTCTTTAAATCCTAAAGAGATCCTATCAGGACGAGATGAAAATAGATATTGCCCTCTCTGGGTGTCAGATGATTAAAAGAATGGCAGAGGATTATAGAGTCCAGTTTGGATGTTAGTTCTGGGAGGGAAGGAAAAAAAAAACTCAAAGTGTTCCTGTATTTGTGTGTGTCTTTTACATGGCATTAGGCCGCTAACAGAGAACAGTAGTCTGAGACCAGGGGTGAATGTAAAGGCAGGGATCCATTACTCAGCCTTAGAAGACCTACATTTTGTTTACTTAGATCTTATAGGGATTACAGAACAGTTTGCCGGGACTCTATTAAACACAGGAGCCTTTTGTTCTAGTATGAGGCTTGATGGCAGTTAAAGTATGTTTGTCTTTACTGAACCGGCATGATAACAGTTTGCCCTGCACTTCTGATAAGTGGATTATGATACTCGTATGCTTTGGACATTGGATAGCTTCATATGCTGCAGTTATCTGTCTGGAACTGAAATTTGCCAACATATGCATGAAGTAAATTTGAATAACCCAGAGCAGCCATGATTTGAAACGACTGCTGCACTTTGTTAATGGTGTCCTACAATTCTTGGAACTTGGAGATACTCGAATTGAAGGACCAAATGAAAAAATGCATGAATTAAAAAAAACACATCACTTACATATCCCCTTTTATGGCATTCAAATTCTTAAGTGTGACTGTACTTACATATATTTTTAAACGGCAATATTTGAATGCACTTTAGCATTTTTAAAACTCATTCTAATCTCCATATATTTTGCATACTTGTACATGCACATTCATATTTGCAGTATTAGGAATCCAACAATTAGTCAGTGGTTTTCTTCTCCGTGCAGGAAGATACACGCTGGCAAAAACCATCTACCTGTCGATCTTTTCAGAGTGGAGGATTTTTATGCTATAACTAGACCAACGCAGATCTGACAAGGTTGTGTGCACCTGTCATGTCCCACTCTCCTATAACTTTAACATGTTCATGTCTGGGCCTGGCAGGTCATTATAATAAATGAGGTGGGCTCAGTGGACAGCCATGCCTCGTTCCTTTTCCCTAATGGGAGTGAGGAAATCTGCAAACCACTACTTTACATTGACTGATGCTGAAGGCTCAAAGAAACTCGTTAAAGTGGACAATTAGAATTACGGGGGTGGGGTATGTCTCCCTGTCCAATCACATGAAATGTCCCTTGTTATTTTAATAATTCAGACAGCAGCTAATTTCTACAGCCCAACTGTGTCAAGGTAATGTGCAGCTCACATGTCTTAGATGTGTCACTTTGAACTTGGTCACTATAGCTTCTAAAGTGCTGCAGACAGGTTTCTAGCAGGGGAGACGTTGTGCGGTTTCAATTAAATCAAGCAACGGGGGGACGATATGAGGAGAGACGAAACGCAGGAGGAAGAGCTAAAACCTTTTTATTGTGCGCTTTAACAGCTGTGGTGGTGTATTTTTCTGTGCATTGTGTTTGAGCGGAGGCTTGTATCTCTTTCCTGATTTGACAGTGACCTCAGCTCTGCAGCCGCCATTCACCACAAATATGTTGAACTGAACACAGAAGGCATAACTTGTATGAAATTCTCCCCCCTCCTCCTGGGCCACATTCTGCCCTCAGTGCTTACACAGCTCAACAACAGACCTACACACATACCTTGATGCTCAAGTCTAAGGCTGTTAGACCCTCCACTCACATCTGAAGTGGCTTAGCACAAGTGCAAATCTCTCCAAACCAGACCCTGAGGACTCTATTTCATACTCCCAGCCCTTCTCTGCCTCTTCCTCTCCAATATGCCTGACCTAGACGTCTGCGCTCCTTTCATCCACATTCCCATGGAAACTCATTTAGCCTAGCTAGAGGGAGAAGGCAGCCCTGGGTTCAATTGGCTGGATTTACACTTGAGATATTATTCATTACATTAGCTGCCATGCTGATCTCTTGCTCGGTTGTTCTCTCTCTCACTCTCTCACTTTCTATCTCTCTCTCTCATTGTCTGGTGCCAGGCTTCTCAATATATTCGCTGTCTTAAAATTCATGGACTTTTCCTTAATACATACCTATATTCAGTTTTCTTCTATTGTTACCCAGCCTGCCTCATTGCCACATGGAAATTGCATTCTTGAATGTCAAGAGCAATATTTTCAAGGACAAATTAAAGCGGTGGCACAAAGCCGCCGCATAACAAAGTAAACTTGTCTTAGATTTACTTGAATGTATGCCCGCGATTGTAACAATATGCAAATGCGGAGATATCTCCCTCTCTTTTAAAAAAAACACAAAACAAATAAATAAATAAAACTAAGAATAATTGAATTGTCGACGCTTGTTAAAACAATTCAACATGGTGTCCAGACAATGTAACAGTGAGAGGATTTTTTTATCTTCAAAAGCCAATGTGTGGCTATCAGTACCATGGAATGTAATGGCTAATTGTCCTTGCTGCTGCAGATTTTATGGTCCTTAAGCTTATTATATAATTGCTTGCCAGAGCCTCTTTCCTGCAGTGAACTGAACCATAATGAGTGTGCATGTGTCTGTGTGTGCATATCAAAGGAAACGTACGATTCTTCTTATTCACATTTGTACTCAATCCTCATCCGCCATCCTTTCCTCTTTCTCCACTCACAGCCGATTTAATTATGTTGCCCGTCTGTTGTTCCTCACCTGTAGGGAAACAGCAGCATAATATAACACGTTAATGGATGTTTTATGACTGGAAATGGAGCCGTTTTTTTTTTTTTTTCAAAATGTGCATTAATGTCTTCTCCTGCACGCAGCTCTGCTAGTAGTAATGTTAGAGGAGAGATCGACAACAATTAGCTCCAGCTTCTGTCTCTGATTGTCTGACTGGCTTCTGGTTTTAAGTGGATTTTATTGAACATTCATTTACTGATCAGTGGTTTTGTGTTTAAATTGTAAACATATGATGCGTAAATAATAAACTATACTTTTAGGAGCTCATCAGTTCAAGCAGAGCACTTCACTTCTTCTTCCTGCTCTGATCACCCTTTTTTTCCCAGTATTCACACAATGCAGCCTCTAAATTCAGCTCCAACTATGCTAAACTCCATTATCAGGGACTTCTGGGCAAAATTAGCAAAAACATTTTGCTTTCCTGGAGGTAACCCATCAACAGTTTGGCCGAAAAATCCAAGCCTAATAGGGAAACATCCTAAAGTAGCACAGTTTTTAATACATGTTGGGACAGTGAAATTCAAACGCAATTGTATTAGACTTCTTTCTAACTTGCTCAACCGCTACCATGGTTAGAGGTTACTGCAGCTACAGCCCAGTCCTCACACTGGGACATGGTAATAGCTCATTCTCCAGGTTCTTCACACTTCCTCAGATTCTCTTTACAGGTATGAACAGAATGACGTGTAATTATGTTGCCTTAAGTGAAAGTCAAGTGCTGCTTTAACAAAATGGTTTAGATTTACAGACTACATCATTTTTAATTCCTTGGATCTACACACTCGTAGAGAACTGCCAAATGCACGTCTGCCTTTCATGAAGTCTTTATAAAGAGATGATATAACAATAAACAAATTGTAGATTAAAAAAAAGATTATTAGTCTCTACTTTTGGCTTTAACCGGCCTTCTTGTCTGACACACTTCCGGTCTATGAACTGGTATGGTCTCTCAGGACTCTAAGCTGTTTAAGAGTACTGGACAAAAACCTTTGTCACTCTCAGCCTATCTGAAAATCTAAAAACAGATGAAAGTGTTGTTATCTTTATATACAAACTTAAAACCTACATTTTTATTAAAGGCTTTGTAGCCATGATTGCATCTTATTGTATCAGTGGGGTTTTTTAGATATCAATTTTATTGATTTTAGGAAAACACGGTGTTTAAATCTCCCTTCTCAGAATGGATTCTGCTTCAGAATTTCTGGCAATTATTATGTTTTTAAATGTCCACGTTTTAATCCCGACATTGCTTTATTTGCCATTGTCACATCAATTTTAGATAGATTTTTAATTTATGTTATTTGGATGGTTTTAAAATGATAATGTTATTGGTTCTAGGATATCATTTTTCTTTGTTTTCTTGTGTGATTTAGCCCAAAGTTGTTTTAATCTTTGCATTTTTTATTATGAGCTTGTCAGACATCTGTAAAGCACATTGAACTACTCTACTCTGTATAAAGGTGCACAGAAATAATACGAATATGGTTTCACCTGATAATATTGTTCTTTAAATGCATCAGTGTGTAAAAATATCTTTAGCATGTGCATGTTTCAGTGAGTGTATGTCTTTGGTGCATTACGGTCAACTGCATGCATTTTTTTTTTTTGTCGGAGCCTAAAGTCCATAGTCTCAAACGTACCTCTCATGTACTAAACACACACCAACATGCAGGTGTACCTGCTTTGTGGGCTTATATGTGTTTTATATGTGCTTATATGTGTGTGTGCACATTCACATACCGTATGTGCACATGCCTTGTTGTCACAGAGAGAAGGGGGGTGTATCCATCTTTCCCAGTCCATTTTTTGGAGATAATGACGACCATTTCTTCTTCTCAGTGACTGATGACAGGCAGAACTAACCGCTAATGGCATGCCAGTGCTGGAGCGCGCCACTTATGTTATTTTTCCTGACAAGGCTCAGGGGAAGACTTCATTTTTTTGACACTTGACCATGCAAATTCACTCCTGCTACATTATTCCACATTTACATCCATCTTTCACCCCCCACCTCCTCGTCTGTCTACATCCACCGTTCCCCACCCATCTCCTTCCTTCAGAATGGGCTAGTGGTTGCAGACAGCAAAAGCCAGGCAAATAAAGTGCCATAAAAAATGACTTAAACAGCAATACAAATGGAATTTTTGAAGAATAAAATAAAACAACCTCTTCTATTCTGTAACTTTCCAGCTCAGACCTTTTCCAAAGCAAATGAGGTGGTCAAACAGGAAGCTGGTAAATGCACAGAGATGTGGTAAATATGAGCTGTGCCAAGTGCAGTCAAGGTGAATATGAGCTCCACCAAATAATTCATTGACACAGGAAATTTCAATTTGCGTCTTTTTGTATTGTTCTTTATTTTAAATCTCGGATTGTGACAAACGCCTGTACTGTACGTTACAGAGGAGTCTTATGATTGAGGAAACCACTCAGACAATTTGCAAGATTTATTATCAGACTTTTAAAAAAAGGATTGAATAACGAAAATAGCTTTATGAGGTAGACTCAGTGTTAGATTAGAAACTGCATGTTACAATAAAAGTACTGGCAGGAACTGACACTTCACAGTTCCACAAATTCTCTCCTCTCTCAGATGTGTATTGCATGGCCTCATATTTAGTGTTTAGGAACACAGGACTAATTTTGCTCTGCTGATTCTGCAATAATTTATCTACAACAGATTTTCCTTAAATTTAATTTTGAATTTTAATGTCTTTTTCCATCAGTGTTTACATTCTTGAAAATTGCTATCCAAATTCCTCTGGGCTTACAATTTCTCCCACATGATGAATAATAATAGTAATAATAATATCAATAACACATAATAAAATTAAAGACACTTAAACATGCACAAAAGTAGGCACAAACGCAAAAATAAAAAATGGAGAAAGGAGCGTAGAGAAAAAAAAAGGATTATGAAAGATGTGTCTTATGGATTTTTTGCATATGAAGAGAGGAGGATTTAAGCATACTGTAATAAAATTATAATATGGAATTACAGTATGGGTTTTTAGGAACACACACCTCATTCAAAACTTCTAATTCATAATTATCACATGTGATTCACATCTAAGTGATCTGAATTGTTATCCTCTCAATGGCTGGTTTCGGTTTCGTGCATTCGGCCACATATTGTCTTTAAGCATATAGATGTGCGCGCATACAGTCAGAAATTTGTGTTTGTGCTTCCTCAGCCGAGATGCGAATGTGTGTGTGTGTGGGTGTATGTGGGGAAGCAGGGGGCTGATGGGTCTTGGTGGGTCAGCACACCTGCTGCGGCTACAAGCACTCTGGGACAGCTAATGTTCTCTGAGCTGACAGGAATCTCCCCCACCACTCCATACCCAGCCCTCCCCCTCTCTCCTTCCCCTTTAGCTTGAGCTTAGATAGATTGCCCTTGTAACGGGGGCTAATAATGTGCCACAGAAGGCTTTTTAATGGGGAGGACTTTGATAGGTTTTCCAGGACACAGAAAAAGCCACACAGACGAAGACATATGCATGGCATGTGCATAGAGACGAGAACGGACACACACATTGATGCACACATGCATGCCTGTGAACTCACAAACTTAAACAAATGTGCACGTGCACACACATCATTGCATAGACCCACACACACTCTACCTGTCGGCTTGTTTTACCACATTATTATGGCTGGCAGGGGGTCTCTGGCCCTCTGCTGTTCTCCAAAGGCAGCCTGTAATGTGTCAAGAGAGAGAAAATGAGGAAGGAGGGAACCGAGGGAGGAAAAGAAAGAGGAAGAGGAGGAGGAGGTAGACTGCCAGCTGACAATGAAATAAAGCCCATTAGAGAGAAGTAAAATAACACAGGGAAGGAAGTGACAGCAGGCCTGTTACACATACAGCTTTACTGTCTTTAACTACTGTCAGCCCCACTGGGTGACAGCAGCTGCCATCTCTCACACACATAAAAGAGGCATATACGTATCCACACACATGCACACAGGTACAGAAACACAAGCATGCACACACACACATGGGCTCACAATCACACATCCCCTGCTTGTAATCATGCACATGCAGCCTTTTGCAAATAAAGGGACACACAAACACATAGATTCCCTATGGGGACAGCATGTACATCAAAACAGCAGCACAGAAATGCACAATTCATACAGCATTTGAAAGATCTGCTTTCACAGCGTATTTTTTAAATGACAATATGTTTGTATGGTGAAGCACCCTCATGTATTGTTGAATAAAGTTTCAAAATAAAAACTCTTAACATTAAAGGGATGAAATAATGATCAGTCGTTTTTGTGACTTTTTTATTATTATTATTATAATAACACACATTTTTTGTACCCCGACCGCCTGCCAGTGTCTTCTACTTTTACCCAAGTTTTCTAAAATATCTAAAAATACTTTGAGCAGCACCTCAGCAGCCTGTTGCAAATGATGTGACTTTCAACATGCTAAATTTAAACAGACTTCACTGCGGCTGTAACCTGCAGGGTTCAACTCCCTAAACATTTGGTGGCAACTGCGTGATGCTGAGTTTCACTGCATGTTTGTATCGGCATCTTTGGACTCGAGACTTGAGATTATTAAAATCTCTTTCTCCTCTGCACTTATATAAACCTCCACAGAACCACCTGTTGTCATCAGTCTTCAATCCTCATCATATAACTGGACTCTCAGGGTGGAGTTATCGCTTTATTTTCCCTTATTTCAAGTGTTTAAGTAGCAACACCCTCAACAATGCAGATTTAAACACAGTAGACTTTGATATAATTAACCACATTATAGAGTAATACATATACATAATACATATTAATACAAATTAGACAGGAAACAAGCCCTCTATGTATATTAAAACCGAAAAAAACATCTAGTTGTGAGAATATATAAGGCAGTTAAAATTTTGAAATGTTTGGTGTACTGCTATTTCCATAGAAATTTTCCCTCTATATATGCATAATTATCACCTTGATTCCATAACAAATCTGTCACTTATAAACAAGTTGAGTCTCAGTGGATATTTGCTTTTAACAAACAGTGAATTTACCATTATTCCGTTACTCCAGAGTTCTAAGAATTACTGTTCTGTTTTTCTTAAAAAGTGCTTGAGTTGCTATTTGAACTTCCTTGTGGTTATTTAATAGATACTTGATGTGACCCTTTTGGAAATAAAAAGGACGTCATGTAAAGGCAGATTTCACTAATGTTCTCGTCACCATGGTCATTCAAATGCACATTTTAAAGGGACATGAGGCTGACCTGTCAGGAAAAAAATGGACTTTTAAATGGTATAGACAGAAGACTTGTAAGGCCAGGTCTCACTAATATTCTAAAATATTAATGTGTACCTCCATCAATGCATGAGTGAGGGATATTCTAATAGATGCTCAATTATTCATATCCATAAATAAAAACCTGCTTACCTAGATTAGGACCTAAAACCCCTACCAAGACGGTTTATGAGGACAGTCTAATAATGTATGTATGCAAAGGTTTCTGATGTTCAGCCGTACCTGCACATTAAGTTCAGTCCAGTTCAGAGGGACGGGTGTCACAACTGAAAGCGTGGCCATCAGATATGGGCTCATTTTAAATTCACAGGACACAACTTTCCAGACCTTTACAGCACTATTTGCCACAGCTCTGCCACCTTGCATATTTCAAAATGTACAGCGAATATATGGAGAAGTCCAGTTTGTTAGACTGTCAGAACATCATGCATGCTTCAAATGTTTATGAGCGCTGTAATGTGAATAACCTCAACACATGTCCAGTTCTTGCATATAGGAGAGCTATAGGTAGCAGGAGTTCTCCCAGTGCAGCATGCATGAACAAATTACACTTAAAATATTTTCTGCTGCAGATTCAAGTATGCAGGATGCTTTTGAAATGCTATATTTATTTGTACCAGTAAACCCAAATTTATTGATTCATTAAAGCGTAAAGACTATCTTGTAAAAGCAGTGAGGAGCGCTATTCTTCAGAAATACATAAATCTGTCCTCACAGTAAGAAACTCCTGCAGAAGTACCTTCCGTCACCATGCGGTTGTTTTTCCTGACACGTCTGCTTTGTCGTATCCTCCAGATCTCCAAGACCACTTGTGAGAGAGAATTAACTGCTAATCAGTTTTAGTCACAGGCTGTTAATATTTAATTGAATAAACAAACAGACACAAACAACTTAATGGGGAGTGTTATGATAATGTTTTGCATATTTCCCCCTTACTTAAAATTCTGTCATGAAAAATGTCATTATTGTTGAGAAAATTAATCACATTCTAATTACGTCGTGGCGGAAGACAAGAGTTGTGGAAGTAGGTTAAACATAAACAAAAGTTGTTTTTTTTTACTTCAAGTTACATTTCACCACCTATTGCACATTTAAGTATGTTTCAGGAAAAGGTGATATTGTTAGTGTGAGTATTAACAGATGGTTAAAGTTAGGCTCACTATTCTTTAATTGTACTTTAACAGAATAAAAGTCATATTCTGATTTTGGTCAGAGCATGTATAGAAACACGGCTGTGTCATATATTGAGGTTGCACTCCAGTCTGTTCCTGACCTGCTTAATATCAATTTAACTACAAGACTAATTCTCCTGCTGCATGCTGATTTACTTCCTCCTTCTGTTTTGGGTTCAGTAAATTTTGTGTACAGGCCACCTAAAGCTAAAGAGACGCTCTGCCAGTTTTGTTTGATTCTGTCAAAATACCAAATTCAAAGATGAAATGTTTTCATCTGACAGCATCAATACGTCTCTACACTCCCAGTTAAAAGCACAACGTCGTCAATCAAAGTGAATCCTCTAATAATCAGTGATTACTTGGAAAGAAAAGAGCGGCCTCTATTACTGAATAGACGGCGAGTGTTTAAAGACTTCTGATGAGGCGAAACCCAGAAAGCCTGTGGAGAATTTGAGAGGCAGGTTCCACAGATAATGAAGTCTTCAGCTGCAGCGAGGAACACAACGTTGTGTGTGTGTGTGTATGTGTGTGTGTGTGTGGGTGTCTGTGCGTGTGTGAATAACAAACCCAAAATGTGTAATTAATTATGAACACGTCTAAATAGGGGAGAGATTTCAACAAAGGTTTGAGATACATGCCGAATTAGAGGGAGAGATTCACAGATCATTGCTGCTTTGGAGTTGCTTCCATCTTAATAAAGCAGCAGGGTGAGAGATGAGCCTGCTGTGCCCTCCTGTGGCCACAATAGTGAAAAATTGCCTGTCCCACCTCTCTGTCTGCCACTAATTGCAGTCAGTCTGAATTCTATTATCCTGCAACAGAAATGCAACATGGAGGGTGGTTTTAATAACACTTTTGAACAGAAGCTCGAGTGCATTGAAGAAACACTCCTCCAACAGGCCTGTAAAATAGGAAGCTGTCATTTTGCATTTAATATTTACGTGATGGGATGCTTAACTGAAGACGAGCATTGATTACATAGGGGAAGTAACCAGTTAAATGAAGGACAACAGAATAAAAAATAAGACAAAAATTAGCTTTACGTTTAATAAACACTGCTATTTTAATATGTATAATCTTTCTTACAACAAAGGGTGTTAGTGCAGCAAATATACAGCAAAACAATCCCCTGAGTGTTGCTGAATAAAGAGAAACACAATTAAGAAGAGGTTATAGTCCTTGTTATGGCAAACTTAATTGGTGGATGCATCATTAACAAAAAATGAAATAATGCTGCTGCTGTTTACAGATCATTACCGGTGTTCCGTCGGCCATTTTTAAAGCGTTTAACAACTAACTATTGAGATGACTCGCTTTAATCTTCCTTGTTTTGTTAGTACATTCGCAAGCAAGCCACCAACCACAGCCTGCGAGACAAACAACCACCAATCCAGCCGCTCAGACAGTCAGCCAAAAAAGCAGACGGGCATCTCAGCAGTCAGTCAGAGTGACAGTCATTCCACCAACAAGTCAATCAGACACTCGGCTAATCCTTTAGTCAGTCAACAAGCCAGTCAGCTATCCAGTCGGCCTGCCACTCATCAGGTTAGCCAGTCAACATGCCAACACGTCTACCAGTCATTTAATTTGCTCCCACACAGCCACCGAACCAGCAGCCGGTCTCCACTTCAAATAACCAGTCAGTCACTCAGTCAGCCAGATAGGAAACCAGTTAACCTCTGCCAATGAGTCAACCACTCCATCAGTGTAACCAATAGCCTACCTGTCACGTTAGCACAGTATATTTTAAGTAGGGCTGAGGAGCACACATGACCTTTCCTGCCTCCAAATCATTAATATTACTATGGTAACCATTGGGGGGAAACACAAACTTAGGACACTGAAGCATTTAAGAAAGGCTCCCGTTGCACAAACATATGTGCATATAAACACAAGGACATGCATGCACACACACACCACACACACACACACAAACATGCATGCACACACACACATACACAGTATATGACATGTGCCCATCTCCTCTGTTCTGCCCTTGGAGAATCTAAATGCTAAATGTATGTGCATATTTTTTCATAGCAAGAGACATATTAGAATTTTTCCAGCGACCCCCACTACCCCCCATCCACAGCCGCCGTCTCCCATACGGAGGACATGAAAGAGTCTGAAGCGCATAATGCTGCAGGAATTAAGGGATTCCTTGGTGGCCCTGAGTACCAGGGGCCATCGTAATGACGAGGAGGCTTAAGCGCTTTGTATCCTCCCTTTTAGCCCACTCTGTCTCTGGCTGTCTTGGAGATTTCATTTTTCATATTTTTTAAGGGCGTGTGCATCATTAAATATTCATTTTGAGGTAAAGTAATGATCATCTGTTTTTTTATTGAAAGAGGCACATATATTAGAACACAGAGGAGATAGATTTGTTCTCTTGTTTGGAATGGGAAGAGACGGAGCAAGGGAAGAGGAGAAAAATGTCCTTGTCAGCATGTCAGTGCATGTGCATACTGTATGTGTATTTCTCTGAAATATTTGAACTACAGAACATCTTCAGAAGGACAATGTAAAAGGCAGTTTCCTATTTTTTTGTAATAAATTGATTACCATATGCAAAAAGGGCAAACGGCCAAAAAGACACATTTCCCCCTGTGAGTTGAGATGATCTCACTCTCCTCTTTTATCTCTTCTTCTCCAATGATGGCAATTGATCTGGGTCACAGGGAGCAGAGACAAATTGATTGAGAAACTCTAGCATGGTCAAAGAGGAAGGATTCCCATCAGACCTTCTGACTGGTGTTTACTTCATATGGATCCCTCTCTCTCCATCAGGGGCCACTTACCGTCCATAACCACTGTCAAACATTATATTATAGATGGATAAATGCTCTCAGTCCCATGGAGGAGTGAAGCAGGGCCAGTGAGGAGGATTTAATCAGCGAACTCCGCTGGCTTAATCCAAAGAGACAATAAAGATTTGAACATTTTTGGTTTTGACAGTTGATTTGAGGATATCATCTCGTGAAGCTGATGATAAAAATAGAGTTACAGTATGATACACTCAGTCACAGTTTTAAATACATTCCTTTAGTCGAGATTCCCTGTCAGCAAGAGCTGTAAAAATGCTAAGTATTAATCACTGATAATCTCTGACCATGTGTTTAAGATGTTGATAAAACACCACTGACAGCAAATATCCACTAGAGGGAGAGATTGAACCGCTCACAGTTTGCATCCACATTGTTCCTGCATATTTATCCAACAAACTCATTCAATCAGGTAAACTAATGTAAGAGACACTATTTAACATAATTGCATTCATTGGTAAGAGTGTTTTTCTTTCTCTGGCTAAACCTGCATGACTCTAGATCTTCGTCCTCATACTCCTACTGCAAATGTTGCTTTCCCTTAATACAAGTCATGGTTCTATTGTTTTGTGAGTCTATCAATTCCATTCACTCATGACCTTTGCAATGGAATGCAGACAGAATTATTTCTGTTTACACACAGCAAGGCCCACTCTCTGTAAAGTTCATGCATCAAAAAGTAGCTTATTTCACTGCACTGCATCATAAAAGACTATTGTGCTCCAAACCCTCACCACGATCAGTGTATTCCAGCAATACTAACTCTTAAACACACCATTCACTGGACAAAAATAAGAGTTCCTGTGTGACAGAGGTCATAATGCACAAATATAAGCTAGTATGATGCCTGCTGTAGTGATCAATGGTGTACAAATAATAAGTATGATTATTTATGTAGTAACTGCTTATGTTTTAATGCGAGTTCAGTAGGTTCTACGCGCAAGATAATGAACTGCACACCAGTGATGGTAGGAAGGCTGACTGCAGTGCGGCAGGTCAGATTCATGTTTTGTGTTAGTTTTGGCATTCTTCCCTCTGAGTGGGAAAGTGAGCTTCCGTCAAAGTGTTACTTATCCTGATCAAAGCCGACACTCGCATGGTCCGGCTTCTTCTGCTGCACTCAATATTAAATGCATGTGTAAATAAGTACATATTATGTATGCATACAACACATAAACTGTGTACACTAAAGCATAGACATTGATTTTTATCATGAGCGTCACAAAACACACGCTGATATAGTATAAAGTACACACACACTGTACAGGCCACACACACACATTAAAATACACACAGCTGAATTAAGAGACTCAGTAAATCAGCAGAGGAATACTTTCTGGGAGAAAAAAAAAAGAGAAGCCTCTCCTCGGAGTGTTAATCCCTTTTGTTGTTATCGATGTTAATTGAAAGAAGGAGCTCTATAATATGGTCCCCTGCTGGGTGATTAGTTAGCCCAAGCATAGCCGGGCATGATTCATAAACACTTCCAGGAAAAGTGAATTACAGCCATTCTTTGAACTTTCACACTTAATAAGGTGACAAAGCCCCTCACTTTTAGTGGGGGACAGTGTTTATTCGATCAGTTCTGCTGTGGGGGTTTATTCTTTAGAGAAACTTATAGCAAAAAAAGAGACGAAACTGTGAAAATAGAGCAAACAAAAGTCCCTAACCTCTCTAATGGATTGACCCATATTCTTATAGGCTTTAGTGTCAAGCTGATTCACTGACAGTTTGGTGTAAGGTGACCCCTGAGGTCAACGCTGTAATTTTTGAAGTTATCTCCACTCAAGTCTAGTGGGAAACAAGGGATTCTAGTAAGTCATGTACAATTATGTTTCATGCCAGAAACATCAATCTTACTTTGCCCAGTCAGAGGATATACATGTGCATACATCTAATATTTACAATGCAAGAAACCCAATGACAGCAAGAGCAAACTTTTGTTAGTGCACCAGAGAAAAGAACAATGTAGGGAATTAAGTAAGGCACACTTCCTTTAGAAAATTCAGGCTCTTTCTATCACTGATTGTAAGTGTTGGACTTCTAAATCACAGCAGAAACTCTTGCTGTTCTGCAAAGGAGTCGTCAATAGCATGTGATGATTGGTGCACAAAGATGGCAGCGCAATTGTCCACATATTTCAACTTTAATGACCTGCGAAAGACTGCACCGATATCCGTACGAAGGCTTATATTTCTGTGGGTGCAGCTTTATGCACATCCACGGGGATCCTTATGTGGCTCCAGGGGGCTCTCAATGTAAGAGCAACTCTGACCAGCTGTTCGCAGGATGCAAAGTAGAAATGAAAGGCATCTTCCTCTGCAATTTTCACCTCCTGGACAGAGCATGTGTCACATACAGGGAGAATGGTGCAGGGACTTCCCCCTGTTCAGCTCAAATTGTTTTCTGGATTTCCTGCTTTCTTTGTGGGAGTTTGATTTTACACATATTAACTTTCGCTGCACCCTGTATGTGATCAGTGAATGCAATTTGATGCTATGTGCTAAAGGGAAATAAAGTTGAGCAATCAAACTGGGCTTAAGTAATAAATAAGGGGATTTTATATCCTAATTTATGCATCATCTTGTTTAGCACACAGATCCAGTTGCAGAAATGACATATATGATTAGCTGTATAAACATAAAAATGACATTAATAAAATCAAATCAGGGCTTCCAAAAGGCAGCAGGAGCTGAAAACCATCAGGTCTAATTTATTCTCAGCATTTACTGTAGTGTCTACTCCCTCTGGTGGTCAGATGGTGTATAGCTATACTGCTAGTGTTTCTGAAGCATTATCACACATAAACACCTGCAGAAATACTGCACAGTGTGCACACACAGACTAATAATATGTGTCTGATGATCAGCAGGTCTAGACTTGCCCTCAATCTGGCTAAAACATCAAAACCTCATCAATTCTGCCTGACCAACACTGCATTTAAAAGCCAAAGTGGAAATGCTTTAAGTGATAAGTTTACAGTGAGGGAACATATCACGTGTTATCACTAATCTCCAAATTGCACATGCAAATAATATGCATACACTGTGCATGCATGTGTAACATCTAAGCAGGTGCTGGCCATTCATCTTGTCAGTCTTTTTTAAGTACAGCAGTTCTAATTATCCTACAATCACAGAATAATATTTTCTCCTTTGAAAACAAAATTACAGCCCCCTCTCTTTTTCAGGCATTGTGGAATGTGGCCTTGGCTCTAAATGTGTGTGTGTGTGTGTGTGTGTGTATGTGTGTGTGTGTGTGTGTGTGTGTGTCCTCATGCCTTATACTGGAGAACTAAGCCCAGAAAGAAAGGCTGTCAGTCTTCAAACATTTGGCTCAGACCTCGATACGTTAGCATCCTAATTAGGTTGATTGAAATGCAGTCTTGGATTATCACGTAAAGGTTTCCACTCATTAGACAGAGGTTGTTTGTCACAGAATAAAAAGCATGAATTCCATCCTAGTTTCCATCCAGTCTGACTACTGTTTGAAGGACGTAGAGAAACTGTACTTCCACTCATTCACTCTTGAGACACTGGTGCAGCAAACTCTAGCTAAAAACATGATGTATAGTATAATGTAGCAAAAAAGGTGATCCGTTGAACTACATTATTTCAGTTACTTCCTTAGAAACTGCTGGTGTGAGCTGTGTTCATAGCAGCATAATTGTAGCACCAAAATATCAATGTTCTCTGCATATGTCTATGTGCATTAAGAGCAAACATACATCATTTCGAAAGAGAGTGGAAGTCACACACTGTACAGTATAGTCCTTTACGAAGGCCGTTGCTAATGCTTACCCCATAAGTTTAAAGAATGGGATCTAGCTCCAGACCAAAATGTCATGGGTTCTTCCTTTGCCCGCTGCTCCACCTCCACACCATGTTTCTTGAATTGCATCCTGGTAGTTTTTTTCTGACAAACAAATACACACACACAATAAAAAACAACACTGAAAACTACACCTCAGCTCCACCTTGGCAGAAGAATTCAACAGGAAACAAGATACTTCTTACAGGATGGCAGCATTTTCCCCTGAAACTGCATTTTTGCTGGCCTACAAATGTGACAAAAGACTATATTTCATGTGAAAATATCTGAATTCACTGTTTAATTTCACAATCCTTACTGGCACTCAAGAAAAACCTACTAGCAATGCTGGCTCCAGATGTGTGCTGATATGTTTTAGGCACTTAAAGTGAAGTGAGAAAGGTTCTATTTAGTAATTTACCTCACACAAATGCTGTAAATTTATATATATATATATATATATATATATATATATATATAGAAACAAAACACATCAGTCTTTGACCTGACCGCCCTTTGTCTTTTAAACCAGTACTAATTATTTCAGGTACTTCTGCATACAGTTTGGTCAAAGGTGCTTGTCAGGTATTTATGTGGATTAAAGCTGTCGAAATTACTTCTGTGTTTTATGTAACCCCAAACTGACTCCATGAAGTTAAGATCAGGGCTCTCTGGAGGCTGTTCAGTCTGTTGCAGAACTTCTTATTCTCTTTGGTGATGATGGATAAGAATCTAAAACTTTCATTGTATATATCGAACTGTCTACACAAACTCAATGAAACTAAGGAAATCCATTTTTCTTGTCACCTGAGGATAATTGTGGTATCAACATCTTGTTAATTCTGACTGTGTTTATTTTCATCTGATCCATTGTGGGTTTGCTTCAATACTGACATCCTCAGGATGGAAATACACTCAAAGTGATGCCTTGGCCCGACAGAGGGACTGAATCTAATCAAGCAAAAGCTACCTCAGACACTCTTCCATGATTTGTAATCAGCTTAGTCTAATGATGCTTTCAGTCTAACAGCTAATGAGCTGTAGCAGCTCAGTAAGTCACTGATTGATGTGTCTGAGTGGGAGCTTTTTATAGTGAGGGCTGAAGGGTGGGAACCTAAATAATGTACGAGTGATTGGCAACATGTTGGGACGACTATTTGAGTCAAGTTGCCTCTCAGAATCTCTCTTCTGGGTCATTACAAAAACTTTCCACGGGGGTTCTCTTGATACCTTTGTCCAGCCACACAATGCACTTACATATCCAACACACTTCTCTCATGTTCCCCCTCACTCACATAGCACCCCTTCCCACAGTATCTGTCAGTCACAGAGGAGAACACGGCAGTATGACCCAGGTGGGTCTCTTAGAGTCAACAGGTTGGAACTGGAAACAAAATCAACATGTCGGACCACTTAGGACGACATAGACTGAGCTAAATGAGGGTAAGTCAGAGCACAGAGCCCTGTTCCTCATGAGTGACAAGTAATAGTGCTGACAAGAGAGTTTCTTGGAATTTTTTTTGTATTAATCCAAAGGGGTTGTATGCTCCCATTTAACAGTCAAGTTGCAGCTTATTTCGAGTTACGGTACAGACTTGACCTCTGATCATTTCAGTATAAAATGTCATTTTATCATATTAGACCTCTGACAAACAAAATCTAATTAGTTCCTCTTCCGATCGATCGTAATGAGTAATTTAAAGAAATTCCCTCAAGGCATTGATTGAGAATGGAGAGACAAACACAATGCCTCCAGTCTCAGCTATCGTGGCACGGAGACAAAAAAAATACCACTGTCTAGCAATTACATGTGACTACAAGATACTCTGTTAAGTAGCTGTATGGTATTTTAAGTAACTGAAATTGATACCAACTTAGAATATTTGACTCGGGCCCGACATGATGAACAATATGGACTGTGCTTGTATTTGTAATGTCACAGGAAGCAGAATAAATGTGGATTTGAAAAACTAAGATTTTCCAATTATGTATTTCACTTCAACACAAACAAAGGCACTAAAAGGAGAGGACTAGAAAATGTTCTTCCATATGTAATATATGAATACTTTATTGATGAGTCCGACACTAAACATCCTGTCAATGATGATAATTTATCCAGCTACAGCAACCTACCAGATCAGACTTTACAGTAAAATAATATCCTGCTGTGATGGACCTCAGGATTCAGCCGTGTACACAATATCATCTATCCTTTGATCCTGATTAATTACACCTAGATGTCAGGGATAATTTATAATTACATGCAATTAATGAAGTTACCGCAGTTGAGTCGCATGCAAAAATGCAACTCTGTTGCTTTGGAGAAACGCATGTGGATCCTGCTGCTGTTTGCTGCTGCAAGTATTTAATAAACTCTAAATAAATACAACTTTTACAGATTTTTACTTTATCTCCTGTTTTGTCAAAGCCCAGATTACATTCATTCTTATTATAATCTGACCTAATTCTAATTTTATCACAGTTGAGTACTATGTGAAATTGCAAAAGTCTTTGTCTGCACCTACTTAAAGCACGTCTTTTGCACTCTCTCTTGCATGTACATAACCACAGAAAGACATTCAAAATCATCATTTAAAGGAAGCTAAATTCCCTTTATATTTTATGAGTATACAGTCCGATAATGGAAATGAGGCAGTGACAGAGGATGCAAGAAAAGGAAATGTTAGGTGTGTAGAGGTCACAGCCTTTAGCTTAAACACTGACAAACTTAAAATCCCTGTTCATGCTATATGATGAATGAATAATTGGTGACTACAGCTTTACCCTGCTGAGGCCTTGGTTCAAGTGATACGGGTTCAAATACAAGCTTCTGGCTGCGGTTCAAGTCACCCACTGTTCAACAGCCACCAATCACCTTTAAAACATCTGAAATGATCATTTCCGACTCGAGCTAAATCGACATTTGACACATCTCGAAGACAAATTTCTGCCCCTGACAAATGAACAAATCAAAACATCCTGAATATCTAAAGGAGCAAAGAAAACTTCAGAAAACACCTGTTAAGACAAGAAATCCCTTTTGATTAGTGTCAAGTGGCTTCAGACATCACAACAGGTGTCTGTGTCCAAACCTCTTCACTCGATTCTGTGATTCTGTCAGAGAAGTTAAAACAACTGGTGAGAAAATGAGCATCACTGGTCGGTGAAGTGTGAATTTAGCGTGGAACATGTTACCGGGAACCTCCTTCCTTCCTCAATACATCAGTCCAACTGATGTCCATATCAAATTTAAATCTGAAAACACAGGATGGAAGAAATGGGACAACTGTGCTCTTGAAAAAGAACCCTAAAAAACAAAGGCTATTCTTTTGGATAAAACATTGGAAAATGATGCAAAACAGATCTTTTGCTGCTCACGAGTATTTTTTGAAGCTGTACTCTAACTACAGAGAAGACGATGATTGAAGAGTAGCTCATTATTTTAAGGCCCATCATTTCAAGTTCACAACTCAATTCTATGATTTCAAATATGGACATAAGTAAAACTGCTTAAATGCTGTAAGGTTTAAAAGTCCCAGGTATAAAATGGATCATGCTTATCCACAGGAAACATTTTTAACATGACATTAAATTCCAAATATCTGCCAGAGGACAACAGAACTACATCCTGTCAGTAAATGTGAACCATGTATGTGATATGAAGATATGCAACTTGTAGAACTACTGTAAGTACTTGCATAGTTGTTTATGACTGGGATTGTACTGAACTGTTCATTGTTGCTGAACTAAGCAGTCATGTGTATAAATCAGGACTTGCTAGTAATGATATGCAGTTATATCACCTGTCAAACAGCCTTTTACAGTTCTATTCAGTCTGGTGTCCAGCACTGTCGCTACAATTGAATATTTTTTTGGGATCTTCAAACTTTTTTTCAGTCTCCTTCATGTCTTTTTGAATTAGTTCAGTCAAACTAATATCTGACTCCAGATTGGACTTGATGAGAGCAAATGTTCCTCTGCTGCAACGTAGTCAGGGCAGCTGCTACCAAAGCAGTCCGTTTCCAAAGAGAAGGATTAGGGAAAGCCAGTTGTCAGAAGATAAAGGAGAGCCAAAGGAGCAAAAAGACAAAAACACACACATGGGAATACAAAAATCATCTAAAAAATAATTAATACAAACATCTCTATTTCTTCAAAAAGCAGATGATGTCAATGGAACTCTTGACATTGCATAGATTCTACAGTGTAGTGGAAAATTTTACCATCACTGTGACTTTTTCAGATCTAAACACAAGACATTCTCAGTGTCTTCTTTCTCCTCCCTCTTTTTATTTTTTTCAAGCCATGTTAAAGGTCTCATTTTTCCACTTCTCCCACTGCTGAATCTGCAGACATCCTTCATGTGGGACCGGCTGTGAAAGGCTCTCCGTGCCAGCAGCCTAATAGTGTGCCATTTACAGATAATAGGCTTTTAGTTGTCTAAGCAATATGGAGAAAGTGACATCTTCTCTGGGACTGCCCACACAAAAATACTTTGCCTTTCACACAAGGACAGACTTGTGAGAGGGTAAATCGATCGGGGGCTGCTTTTGGTTGTCTGGGTTTGTCTGATTTGTTTTTTTAATGACACCTACATTGTGTTACATTGGGAGAATACATGATTTGATTGACCAACATTGACTTAAACTACCGCAAGCAAAATGGCAAAAACCCCTACTTCTGACATCTTGATAAACAGATTCACCACTGACAGGAGGATTTCAGAAGGTAAACAACACACTGTAAATTGACTGACAGAACACAGTTTGACTAGTGCCAGGAAAAAATGAAAAAGTGTTGACATTTTCATTTGACATTTCAAAGTTTAGTATGTTTGAGACCTGAAAGGTTTCATCCTGCTTCCAGGACATAACCACAGCCTGCAACACTGACAAAACTCTTACTGTTTCCTACTTTCTGTGTTTCTAAACAAGCAAAATAACCATGATTCAAACAGAAACACACCAGCCAAGTATTTACAGACTCTCAGAGTTAGGCTTTTTCAAGCAACTTCAGCTTCAAATACATGAAATCAGGGGTCTCAAACTCCGGTCCTCGAGGGCCGCAATCCAGCATGTTTTAGATGTTTTCCTCTTCCAGCACACCTGATTCAAATGATCAGGATCATTATCAGGCATCTGCAGAGCTTCAGGATGAGCTGATCATTTGAATCTGGTGTGTGGGAAGAGGGAAACATCTAAAACATGCTGGATTGCGGCCCTCGAGGACCGGAGTTTGAGACCCCTGATTAAATCATTGCAGAAATAGACACAGTGATGGCACAGCGGCCACTGTGGCTCGATGAACAGTTCGAGGGACAGACATACAGCTGGTAAGACAATGCCAACCAAATGCTGACCTAATACAAACAATAAAAAGGCTTAAATAGACAGTGATGGCACAGCGGCCATTGTGGCTCAATGAGCAGATAGATGGACAGATATACAAGCAATGCACAGACATGGCACGGCGGCCATGGAAAAACACATCACACACTTAAATTGATAGACAGTAATGACAAGGCGGCCATTTTGACTCCATGAACAGCGAGACAAACAAACATGCAGCAGTCAAGACAAGCACGTACATGGCAGCTGATCAAAAATACCACCAATATTTAAATAGATAAACATAAAGGCACGGCGGCCATTGTGGCGCGATAGACGGGCAGATATACAGTCAATGCACATACATGGCACAGCGGCCCAGCAAATACACATCACAGGCATAGATAGCTAGCTAGATAGCCAGATAGCTAGATAGCAAGATAGATAGATAGATAGCGAGATAGATAGATAGTATGGCGGCCAAGAAGACGTAGTAAATAATTATGCTACCACTTACTGTTGTCGATCTACTTGAAAAATGCCATCAGGCAGGGCTGTTTTTCAGGATATCCAACATATGTGGACGCCAAAGGAACCATCAGCTGGTGAGACAAAAATGAGAAAGAAAAAAAGGTAATTAATTTCTGAAACTCACATTCACTAATATCTACTTTTGTTATGCTGACGTCCAATGCATTCCTTAGTTTAGAAAACGCTCACTGTCAAATATTCTCTTCTAGGTCCGCAGCCTCTGTCATAAAATGTATATTCTACGGCCGCCAGCGCTGTCCAACAGTAGCATATCTCTCAGGTACAAAATGCAACTTTCCGTGTCACAGGATGGTGACAGTAGCACTGTGTTGTCGCCCTCTGCCGCCTGTGACCCGTGTGACCCCGCTGAGACCCTTTCCAGACGATTTCTTAAATGGTAACTGCAGATAAAAAAAGGAAAGTTGACTGCGAGGGCCGCCGCTTCCAGGACAGGGGGAAATATTTCTTCACTGAAATACGAAACAGTTGTGTTTACCTAACTTGCCAAGAGTCTGTTGCAGTGTATAAAGAATTCAATGTAAAGAGACACTACCAGTCAAAACAGGCTAATGCACATGACAAGCTATCCGGAGCGACCGCGCCGACAAGGTGAAGCTACTGTTAGCCGTCTTAGCTTCACAGCAGCGGCTTTTCTCACGAGGAGTGAGTCAAATGAAAATGCTACAAAAGCGAGCTATGAGGTGGTGATGCTAATCGCTTAATATGGCAAACCTTTTTCGGAGGGTGAGTTTATCAAAGACACTGTCATGAAAATCGCAGAGAGCTATTGCTCCGAGAAGAAGCAAGAGTTTGCTAGCTGCTACTGCTAGCTGCTACTGAACAGGAGACGTTGCTCTTTTCTTCTCCTTCTCCGTGGAGGTGATGATGCTCCTCATCAACTACAGCTGGAGCTCACTGAGCTTCAGTGTGACTCCGAGTGGCGTATTATGAACTTTAACCGGCAGCTGGATAAAGGCAGGTTTCCAGAGATTCGAACATTTGCAAACAAAATGCTGAACTTGTTTGGCTCCACATATTTGTGTGAGCAGACATTCTCTGTTATGAACTATGCAAGAACCGCTTGAGGACCAGACTGAGTGACTCTCACCTGCGTGACATTTTGTGCATCTCAACCACTGCCTTTAAACCAGAGCTGGCCTGTGTACTGCAATCCACATCTCAGTAGCATCCTTCACATCAGTAAGTTCCCATTTCACATTATCAGATCTGGCCCCTTTGAAAAAAGTTTGGACACCCCTGATGTAGGGCTTGCTATAATTGCACTTTGACCACAAAACATGAACATGTAGAAGCTTCATAAAAATAGAATTTTTGGCAGAGCTGTTGTATTAGATGGCATGACATTTCATAGGTGTACCTGATAAGGAGGCCACTGACGATATACCTCCATAATTAAGGCCCTATCATAACATGACAAAGTGGTCAGAAAGCACAAACATCACTCAAAGAAAAAAAAATAGTTTGTTGGCTTATGAACAGTTTCACAGGTTACCACATCAAGCACAAACACCAACAACACATAATTCAAACTACCACAAATAAGCAGCAAATTAAAGACTTCTACTTACTCTTCATGGTTGCTTGAGAGAATCCTGTGGGCCATTCCCTCCTTCTCAGCCTACAGCCTTGTCAAACACTCAATGTTCAGCTCAAACTATGTGTTTCTACCAGCTTAGAAATTAAACTTTGCAGCTTTGTTTCATTCATACATTCTGCCTGAACACATGGATCACTGCTATCCCTCCTTTGATGCAGACGTAGCTGCAAACATTTGACTTCCCCCCTTTTTTCATTTTCTTTGGCATTTACTGCAGAAGCTTTTTCAGCATCTGGGAGCTTGTGAACTAATCTAAAAATCACTACAGAGGCAGTTAACAGCAGTTAACTGAATTTAGACACTCATTGTTTTCCATGTGGAATTCAAGGCTCCTTTGCTGGAGATTTTTAAGTTCCCAGAAAAAGTTACTTCCTGAAAAACTGTCAGGTAAAATGGTGCACTGGTGGGCGGGGATACACATTCTGACCAATGAGGCTAGCCCAGATGTTTTGAATGAATCCCACAGTTTTCATTGGTTAACTTAGGTGCCACACCTTCACTGCTGTTTCAACTGGAAGTGTTACCATAAGGAAGTGAACATAAGACCTTCAGGTTGTTGAGGTGGAGTTATATAGGTGTTCTGTTGTCTTTAGGGGATAAAAGTGGTGTTTTTACAGTAAATGTTTAAAGTACACTACAGTAAGCCCGACTGAGGTAAAAAAACAGGCAGCAACTGTCGACTGAGTTATTATTTGCAAGCAGATCTACCCATTAACACCATGTGTTATATGGAATCATTAAACATCATCAAGGAAACTTTAGTTTTTAAAAAATATATTTTTTAGGGTAGGGAGATTTTTCAAGTCATGAGCGGGACTTGAACTCACAACCACTGCTGGCAACCTGCGCCCACATGGTAATGCCTTAACTCAGTGAGCCTTAGTAGCCTGGAAAGTTTAGTCTTAAAGGTAAGGTACTTTATTATATTACACAAAGACAGATAGGCAGGAGAATATGAGATCTTTTGTTTCGTGTCTGACTCAGACACACAGTATATTTATGTACAGAGACATGCTGGTATTAGAGTTACAGATGCCCACAAATGCAGCACCATAAGAATAATTAAATACTAAGCTGACTGATAGCAACTAAACTGCAAACTGAGACAATATAAATTCAGAACAGCTGAAATACAATCATGAATGCAATCCGAACAGATTAGATTAATACGCTTCTACCAGAGTAAGCAATGTTTTGTTTATGTTCCACACTGCTTATTTCAGATGTCCAGGTGTGTATATTTTTCCATAGCTGCTAATTGACAAGTCTGTTTACTGTCTCGTCTTCTGCAGAAGTTTCTTGGTAACTGCTCCAATTGTCCGCCAAGTGAAGAATGTCTTCGTGTGATGTGAAACTTTTACAGGACATTTCCAAGAATAAATATCCCTGCCAGCTTGCCTGGTAAAATATTATGTTATTTTAAACACTGGTGGATGCATTTATAAAAGGCACTCTAATTATAACTGATTGATTACGAGCATTATGTTAAATTTTAAGTGGAAATATAACCAACATTACGATTTCTGTTGAGAAATAAGTGTTTTTGTTATGTTAGAAAAACATTAGCGATTGAAGTAATATTGTATATTCCACAGTAATAATAGCCAGTGGATTATAGTCATTGTTATTATAATAAATCAGTGTATTTGTAGTGGGACTGAAAATGTTTCCTTTCTTCTCTGACATTCAACAGCTTCACTTCTTGTGAGGGTTTGATGCTGCTGCTGCCGTTGAATACAGAAAAGTAAGACTCTTACATTTTACAAACAACTACGATGGCAGATGTCTGTGATCAGATTTTAACCATGAAAGTAAGCTTTTCAGGGAATTTTTTTTTTAAAAAAAGCTTGCCTGAAAGGGGGACAGTAATTCAGATCTCTGTCAGCTAATGTCAATAGCTATTTTAGCTAAGTGATTGACTCCCAACTTTGTGGCTTTGTATCGACAGCAGGATGATACCTTCAGCACATTTGCTCATGCAGGCTTCCCTAAGTAAAGGCAAAGCTGTACATTTCCCATTTCACTTATCTGTGGACAGCAACAACTGGCATTATCAATACATTCAAGTATCACAAACACAAACTGTACTTCAAGTTGATAGTTTAACTGAAGGATGTGCAGTGATGGTTGGAAGTTAACAAAAGGCTCCATTATTTGAAGAAGACCAGTTCAAGAAAGCACAGATCAAGACTCGGTGCAATAACTTACTTGACATCTGTATGTCATAACGTGTGGCTGTATTTTATTGTACAGGTTTTTTTGTCTCAGCCCTCCACAAAAAACTTTGTCTGAATGTCAGATCTGCCTCGCTTGCCAGCATCAGATCTCTGACATCTTTTATCTTTGACCCAGATCGAAGGTAGGAATGTGGTTTTTACTAGTGGAGACATGGATATGTAAACTCCCTGCACTATGGGGTCAGAGGCCACGCCACATTCCAAAGGAGGCCCTTTTTTAAAGTCATAATAGTGACAGCAGAAATATATTCATAGAGGATTTATGGGTGATAGTTTTATTGTTCATTGTCATACTGCGCAAATTAAATACTGAAACATTACAACAACTGGAGTTTCCATCATATTAGACTTTGTGGAAATGCCCAAACAAACTGTTTTTGTTTTAATTTATGAGGTTTAGCCGTTAGGTACTTGTCATATATGAGGAGGAGAAAGACATGCAGCGTCATGATGTGCACCAAAATGATTTAAGACGGGATAGTTATGATCTGCAAGTAAACCAGTGTAGCCAATTTTGTTTTAGCCCATCAAAAAAGACAATGTTCTGTGAGGAGCAGATGGTACAAGCCGGTCTATTTTTTCAGTTGCTTTCATTCTCCAGCCATAGTTTACCAACCCTGGGTCTCTCTCAGTGTTTGATGCTTCCAAACAGATATTTTCAGGTTCACTGGCATCACTACTGAAGCAGCCATGACAGCATCTGTCAACTTGTATCTCCGGACCTTTGAACATCTCAACCAAAATAGAGCTTAGCACTTTAAAACGGACAGTCACCTATTCTGTCACTGACGGGGACACATGCTGACAGAGGTGGTGACCTGTGATGGCTGTCCGTTGCACAGAGTGTTGTTGTTGTCTCTCTGTGTGTGGGTGTGTGACCCAAAGGAGGTTGTTGCTAGAGTCGAGGTAAACCACTGGGGATGAAAATGAATCCAACTTGGTGCTTTCTCCCTCTTGTGTTATGTTAATGTGAACATTTCACATTTTACAGTTGGTTTAGGTGGAAACTATTTCCTTTTATACAAATCCATACCTGATAATGGTCCAACTTAACTTGTAGAATTTGCTCAAGGGTGTCTATTTACACAGACTCATGATTTCTAAACATATAGGAGGTCGGTTGTTGCTCATTTTAATATTAGATGAGTCCAAATTTAAGGTTATAAAATGCATTTGTAACAAAACTGCAGCGATGACAAATGTGAAATGTTCTGTCTTTATGACAGGTTCTGTTAATGAAGCCATATTTACTGTTATGCACTAAAAAAACAAGTCAGATTCCTTGTATGTGAAAACCTACTTGGCAATAAAACTTTGTGATCTGATCTGATTTTATTTAAAATCACAAACAAAACCTTATTGATAAGTTGTTGAGAATCCTCAGTAGAGATACCGTGATAAATATGTTACTTATTATACTTCAAACTATAAAAGCGTGTGTCCTAAAGTGTACAATATGAAGTGAATTTAATTCTTTTTGAAATCATTTTGCTCAGTTTCCATTACACTGTAGCTCAGCAGTAGAAAACGGCATCTTCTTTCGTGTTTTATCTATTTTGACTTCTCTAAAATCCTCCCAGGTCCTCCTCCGAAGCCTGACACTCCACCTCCCACAGGCTCACTCATGGACACTAATTCATTGCTGTGAGTAAACCTTGAACGGCCATTAGTATAATGCTTTTCAGCTTGTCTGCACTTTGAAGAAATTAAGCATTACTAAAAGAACAAAGTAGGCCCTTCATAATGAAAGGTGGAGGGTTTCCTGCAAACACACAACACATTCTCCTCAGTCCTGATTGAAAATTTGCTGTGGATGGAGTGCCATGTCAGGAGAGTTCAAAGATACAGACTCCTCAGCTGGAGGATCATTTCCTTGTCAGTTATGCTACTGTGCCACCTAGCAAAACTCCGGTGCATGTACAGTGTGTGTGCATCAGTAAAAGTGTAATAAAACTAAAGTAACCACCAACTTTACTGATATTTCAGTGGCGAGCTTCTGCTAATTTCACAGGACTTTGTGGAAAAATACAACTTCACATTCAGTGGGGCAATTTTTTCCTGAACCGTGTGTGTGTGTGTTTGTGTGTTCGTTCATGTGTGTGTATTCCTGGGTGGTCTGCGAACTTTCCATACTTTGATTATTCTAGGGGGTAGTCAGGTTGTTGGTTTGGCGACTGGTGGTGGATTGAAATTAGTATTGTGTGCCAGTTAAGGACCTGTTAATCCATAAGAACAACTTCACAAAGTGCAGCTTTGACTCAGCACTTTGGTGTAACTCATTTGTTTGAATTTATGGTGCACAAGCGCTGAAATCGGGTGAGGAACAGGTGTAGCACAAAGCAGTTCACATCTGAAATGTGATTTTCTAATCCTGACCTAGTGTGGAATCATCTGTCTCGTACATTTAAGACCATCATTCACTGTTTTATCCTGACTCAGCTATTTCATTCACTGATGTTGAAACTTGGTCATTAGTGCTTTTCATAGCTCGGCCGACCCACATGGGTACCTGGAAACTCCTGAGGTTCAGTGGAAGTTACTGTGGTGGCTACTGTATGAGGCCACACACCCTGCATGAAAGCTGTGTTACAGTAGCACGATATGTAGTGCACTGTCTGGAAGAATGTGAAAATAGTTATCGGTTTTAACACTTAATTGGTCTAAACATGGAGATTTGAGTCAAGGTTTGAGTCATTAAAGCCCCAATCAGTAAATCTGTGTATGCAAGCTAGAATTTAAAAACCTAGCATGCTTTACCTTATTTTCTGTCAGATGTATTATGTGGTCTCACACTGTATTGTAAAAAAATACTCTGGATTATCTGGCGCAAATGAAATAGCATATGTAAAAGTAATCCCTCCAAGCAGGCACAGACCTTCCTGTATATACAGGTAATATAACTCTGACAGTAGGGCTTAAAGTGGATCAATCAGAAGAGAGTGGACCTTTAGGTAGGGGGGTTTGTTTCAGATCAAGGTTGGACTGAGGAGCTGAATGATGCCTAATATAAGAAAGTAAGGAACTTTTTTGAAATGGAGGTCATGTAAAGCTTTTTATAGGAGTCCAATAGCAAAGATACAGAGCTGGAAATATATATAATAGGTCCCCTTTAAACCCCTAACAAAACAATTCATTGCATTATCTACACTATACTAACTTGCACATTGGCTGGTTTGGTGAGTTTTCCTCCACTCAGCAAGAATTTTGCATGCATGGAGCTCAATGAAGAGGTTTGTTCTCTCCCTTACCTTCCTGCCAGCAGGTCCAAATCCACACTTACAGCATGGACACTGGTGGGTTGTGTGACAGAGAGACTCTTGCCCAGACCTCGGTTTCTACAGGGTGAAACCCAGCCACCACTCTGCAGACATGCAAATGTTTGAGAGCGGAGAGACCCAGACTTTCCTTTGGGTCTGGCACTGTAATATAGAGCTACTGTACAGTACAGAAGGTGAGACCAGCAGTGCCCCTGAACCTGGCATGACAGTTAATTTTTATTTGTGCAAGACTCAGGCAAAGATTCTGGAGATAAAGGTTTTCACGGCAGGAATATTTTAATACTCATCAAGTTAAGGTTTGCTGTATCCACCTTCCGAAACTGCAAATAGGCTAGTTTTCATCTGCCATCTCTGATAAAAGTTTCACAGCCTCTTTCCAGCCCAAGATGAGAGCAGTTTCATATAACAGGGCTGCTTACACAATACAGAGGTGGTGAACTTTAGCAGGCTCTCACCCCTGCAGAGTGTCATAAGACTGGCTACTTTGTTTTTAGGTTTCACCCCTCCAGAGATGCTCTTTCTGCCCCAGTGATCACATACAGCTCACTACCAATAATTAGCGCAATTCTTCAGCCTTTCATTTTCATCCTGGGCTCTGAAACCCACAGGGAGAGAAGTGTTGTGTTAACAAGTTAATGGTGCTCCTTTATAGCATGAGGGGAATATAGAGGTGTAGGTTAGCAGCAAAGAAGGTCACTTACAGTAAAATCCAGCTGTGTTTTGTTGAAAACACTGAACTTTACTGTTAAAAATAAACTGAAATTTATCAGCGAGTTGGTATTATTGCCCCTATCGCTTTAAAACAGTAGAAATGAAAACAAATTCATCAATGTACAGCTGCTATTGTGGGCTACTGATGTTTATCGCTTAAAATAAATGTAAACACAACATCTTGATTACTTACATCCTCAAGTAGGAATCTGTGACTCAAACCATTAACTCTGCTAAAGTCATAATTACAGTATTTTGCATGCTCAAAGCGTAACCAGTGTTTGCATAGGACACTGGCTCCTGATTGGATTATTAGCCTAAACCGCTGCTTGGATAACTATAGATCAACATGATGATTGCTACTATAAATCAGATTAATCAAGAATATGTCAGCTCAACCCAGCGTTGTGTCCCAGTGTGAACTACAGCTGCTCACATGATCAAACCGGGTCAGAACAAGACCTCCCATGCTGCAACATTTCCCGGGCCAACTGATGTGGAGCACTGACATCAGCACAATAACTCCACTAATCAGTGGTCATTATGAAGACTAATACTTGAATCACTCAGCCATGTCCAATACATTATCTAGTACAGTGGACAGTTTTGAAAAGGAGGGGGTGAAGCAGTACAGTAGGAAAATCCAACTGCAGCTTTCTACCGTACAGATCTAACAGTCAGTTTTATAGTGTTTCAGAAGACTTAACATCAGCTTATTTATTACTTAAAAGAGGCAGATGATGTGGTAGCCATGTTTTTTCTCCTCTAATTGCATGCAATACAATTTACTGTTGGAGAGTAATGTGCACGGATTCTTTCTGGTCATTTTTCATCCTCAACAGACTTTGCTTGGACAGTGCAGTTGACGGCAAACACTGCATATATTTGCTGTTGACTGATGTAGTAGCTGATGTTGCTTGTGTTGAGATTTAAAAATTGCAACTGGTGAGAGCTAAATTGAATGTTAGCAAGTTATCTAGTACTGATGATAATTCATGGCTTTTTATTCTTAAACTGACTCAAATTCAAAATAAAGCACAGTATGGCATTACAATACCTGTAACTAATTATAATCATAGTCAGCACTGAAATAACTGAGAAGATTTCATGTCTAACGGTTAAATAAACCCATGGGATCGGATTTATTTCAAATTCATTTTGTTTTTCCCACTTTTAAAATGCATTTAAACACTACATCTCCCACACAACCCAGCCCAACTGGCATTACCTCTGCTCCTCTTCCCTCTAATTTATATGTGTCTACTTTCCCCCTCGCTAGAGTTTATCTGTGTCTCAAGGTGTAACTTAAAATAAGACAAAATAACAATTTATCTTTTAAAATATAAAATCCATGAATTACTGGGAACAGGTCCAGCAGTGAACCCATGGCTAAAACTAAACTTCAGCACCATCTGCAAATATTTAGGGGGAAACAGTGTTTCACTCTGAGCTGATGCGTCCAAGGTGTATGGCTTACACTAGATAAGGTCAAGACAACAGCAGTAAAGGCATCAGTATTCTTCGACAGTGGCGCAAAATCTTTGCAAAGCCTGACTAAACCTTCAATCATGGAGCTGGCTGGCAACCATCTCCCTGTGCTCCACTCTCACCTTCATCTTCCTTCCCCACCTCCCTTCACTCTTGCTCCATGTCAGCTCCCATCAGCCTCCCCTCTGTGATGCTCAGAGAGGAATTTTACAGCTGCTGTCAGCTTACTGTGCACGCACGCACACACACACACGCACACAGACCAAATACAGTACATGCATACATGTGTGAACACACCAACAGAAACACACGTGCACATAAATCACAGCATGTACACACACTCACATATGCTTACCACAAGCATGGAGTCTCATGTTCGCTGACACATGTTGCCACTATGACAGTTTTGGACAGCTAATTAAATGAGACCATGAACTACCTGCTGAACTAAAGCAGAAAAGCATTGTTATTGTCTCCCTAGAAATTACATTTGTATAAAACTCATTTGCACCAGCCCACACAGTGCTAACGGGAGTATGTTTTTTATTACCATAATCAGGAAATGTTGTAAATTAACAGAGTTGCTGTGTCTGTAAAATGTTGACACTGAGCATATGAGTAAAATCTACGTTTTTCATTCATGTGCTGCCAAAATATTTGATTTTGACTACATCTGCTTGTAGTGAATACAGTGTTCTTTTAGTTTGTTTTTGTCCTCATCAGCATCTCATGAGATGAGAGTCAGCACCTCCATGTCTGAGGTCTCTGGTTCTCTGTTGGAAACTGGTGCTTCCTCTGGGTCGGGGGTGAGATGCTTCCTCAAGCGAAGGAGTTTAAGTATCTCAGAGTTTTGGGCATGAGATGGATAGACAAATTTGAGTAGCATTGGCAGGAATGCAGGTGTTGTTCCAGACTGGCATGGTAAAGAGGGAGCTGAATGAGAAGGCGAAGCTCAACCCTCTTCGATGGTCATAAGCTCTTGGCCGTATTCTGAAAACGTGAAGTTGCAGATTCAATCTGGGCTTTTACAAGGTCATTCCACAACTCAGCTCAGCCTTCGCTTTTAGACAGATGGTCTCACATTATCTTGAATTACTTCTTGATATGATACAGAATCCATAGTTGAATCAATGACTGCAATCTGCCTGGACCCAGATGCAGCAAAACAACCCCAAACCATAACACTATATCATGTTTTACCGTTGCTATGAGGTCCTTTTCTTGAACACACGTCTTTGATGTGTGACAAACATGTTACTGTGGCCCATCGACTCTATCTTTGATCCGTTTACCCCAGGCACATTGTTCCAGAAGGTCTTTGCCTGTACATTCATTGACAAATTGCAGTTTTGTGCAGATGTTCTTTTTGCAGACCTCCCATGCAGGTCAGATTTATGCAGATCTTATCATTAAATTTTAGGGTTCTTGGACACTTCTTTTTGCATCAAACACTCTGCTCCTTGGCTGAATTTAATGGGGCAGCCAGTCAGCTTAAACCTACAACACGTTTACTTGATTTTACTCATGGTGGAATGATTTATTTACAACAATTTGGAGACCTTTTTGAATCCCTTGCCAGACGCATAGGCAGACAGAACCTTCTTCTGGAGGGCATTAAAGAACTCTTGAGATCTTTGCATGGGGATCCCACAGACTTCAATAGAAAAGATAACAGCAAGTCTGACATGTAACAGGAAAGGTTTCACCTGTTACTCCCTAAGGAGGTTCAAATGATGGGAACCTTATCCAGAACCCCTGATTCTACTTCTATATGAATTTGAAGGACTGTTTAGAAGGTGAACAAGTCTTTCCTTAATAATTTGCATGTGATGTACTTTTATTTTTTTCCACACGACTCTTGTCAGATGACATTCATTAATGTGACTGAAAATACACATGGTGGAATGAGTTCCCTTTATGTTTCAGCTCTCTGCTTTTATACAACCCCGGATGATATTGAAGACAGACAGTCAGGCAAACAGCCAAGATCACAGAGAGACAGACAGCCACAGGAACAAGCAGGCAGACAACCAGGCAGACTGAGAGGCATACAGGAGCTCAGAGGTTCAGGGGTCAAAACACTCACGGCAACCAGCTCAGTTCAGTCTACAGGAGGTTTCTTTATGTTCAGGCCCTTCAAACAATACAGCATCTTCTTTTTATTTCTCAGTCTGCTGGTTTGATCTTCCCACACGCCTCCCACAGTGAAGCATCCTGTTGTACATCCCTGCACAATGCTTCAGCGTTCAAAGGTTTGGCAACTTTCCTATCAGCTGTAAACATTTGCATTCGCTGAACAAATATAAAGAAACATGTCACACAGAAACATGGGCGCCGGATATTCTCCATATATTCACATGATAGCAGCCATGTAGCTGCAGAGCTAGTATTGTAATGCAATGAGTGCACACATGTGTCTGAGTAGGGGGAGTGTGTGTTAATGGAGGAGGAGGAGGAGGAGGAGGAGGGGGCTTTACAGTGTCAGCTGCTGCTGACACTGTAAAGCACAAATTTCCAGAGCCTCCAAACATATGGTAAGAATTTTATCCATGATGGCATTTTATCACTGATTAAATCCAGGATCGGCAAACTTAGGCAGAAATCTAGAAACAAGCTTTATAGATGTATACATTTTATAGGCTTAGAACATATTTCTCTCAGGATGACAGTGTCCTTGCATTTACTTAGCCCACTTTTTATCTGACGGAAGTTGCATTCCAGGGAAAAATTGGTCATTTGGCTCTGATACAACCATATTGTCTCATTTATTCCCTTACTGTCTTTCAAAACAAATAAATCCTCCATGTGTGATACTGTCACTAATCTAACATGACACAGACCATCTGGAAGATGCATCCAACACCTTGCATTCCAGTGGGAAACAAACTCGAGTGTCACCAAGAGCTCAAGTCCTGTCCCACTTTTGGGTTAGCTTCTGTTCCTGCAGCATTCATTTCTCAGTGCAATCTGTCACAGAGGTCTTCTCTCATCACTCCTTCTGAAACGCTGAAACACTAGACTGAGGTTTACTGCGCCAGATAAGTAAACAGCAAACTCGCATTTCTACCTGCCAGCCTTCTTGTTACTAGAAGACCCATCTTATATGTTGCTGAATGAAATGCAAGCAAAATGTTATTTAATTTGCTAAATGCTCACTTTTAATCCCATTTATCTTAAGAAACCTTGATGGTCTGCATGTTTTCCGCTTTGTAGAAATTAAAGAACCCATATGCAAGAAGACAGTTGAGCATTAATTCTATAGACTATAGGTTGAAAGAAAAGGGGTGGAACTTCATCCTGCCTACAATCACCTCTGACTTAGTGCCAGAAAGATCACGCCGTAAACCTTCACACATTTATTTCTCCTGCCGCACAGCAGAAATCTCATCTGGTTTTCTTTTGGGGGGATGAAATGCTCCAGAATATGAAACAAGCGCTCCTGATCCTTTGGCTCCCACACTCCTAAGCACTTCTATGAATGATTGTTGGGAGATGAGAAATGTTGGCACGCTGCCTATCAGTACAGCTGCGGAATACAGGAGAGATGGGAGAGAGGCGAGGGGATTACACAGGGTCACAGGTTCAATTTTAGGCTGTGAACCATTACAAATTACTGATTATCTGCTGCGTAGTGTAGTGTCCAGAGTGCAAAATCCAAAATGCCATTCCAGCTATACTTTAAAAACATTCCAAATATATTTTTGCAGGGATATCTGCATAGCCTGCATGCAACAAATAATAGATTTTCCTTTTTTTCTCTATCCCACATTGACTCTGTTCCTCTGACATGCATGTGTTCCAAGTTGAGAAATGGATACAAACCACATCTCTCAGCACAGGTGTCAAATGTGATTGGCTACAGGCTGAAACCTACTTTCCACCACCCCCTCTACACCCACCACTCAAACACTCACACCCACAGCCGTGTGCTCAGTGCTCCCTCGGCCCTGCTCCCCAGAGGAACGTATTCGGACTCTGCGCGACGTTCACAGGAGTCTGCCATCGCCAAGACGAGACGCAGCCTATTTAAGACAATCACATGATTTCATTGGGAGTCAAAATGGTCCACGGGGGTCACTGGGTAGAGAGAGAGAGAGCGGCAGAGTGAGGGAGAGAGAGAGGGAGAGGGGGAACTTGGATTCTAGTCGGGCTGTCTGAGTGGGGGAAAAAAGGAAAATGACTTGCCGGGAGAGGGGACTTAAGTTCAAGCAATTTAACGCGTCTGGATACTGGAGATGAATAGAGACCAAAGTGGCTGAACCGAAGAAGGCTGCATCTGAAACTTGTTGATGCTTCATTCATCACAAGCAGACGCGCTGCTGTTGGCTGGTTTATTTATTCATACGGCGGCTGTGTCATTTAGGCTCTGCGATCCACGGACATGGCTTTCTTGTGCCTTTCTCGTGCAGAGTGGAGGAACTGGACGCGGTGGTTGCTTGTTTTCCACCTCTTCTGTTTTTTCTCGCTCAGCAGAGTAAGTCTTTTGCATTGTCTCCGCTGCGCTTTTACGCACGTCTTTTTACGCACATGCATGCAGAGCTCATAAAGCTGTCAGCACTTCAGATGGCAAAGTGAGATCATTTTCCGTGATAATTTGCAGGATGCACAAACCAAATCACATGTGCACTTCCTTCCTTACAGAGCGTACTTTTGAATGATGGTGCTGACAGTCCGGAATATCACCGAGGAGCATCGGTTCTGCTCCGATCTCTCAACTTACCTCAACACACAGGTATGTTGAGTGTTGCACAAAAATGTCATCAGAGGGGGTGGAAGTGTTTTGTGTGCCGGAGTGCATGCACGATTTGCAGGTTTATCCTGTGCTTTACGACACAAGAAGCTCAAAAGTGTAGCAACGTTCTGCATCCGTCAAACTACCCAGCAGCATCAAACAGCGCTCACCTGCGCTGTGTGTTTCCTCTCTTCACCGCTAGGGGGCGACCTGCACCCTGACACAGAGTCACCACTGTGTGCTGCAGCACAGGATCCCAAGCAAAAATGAGGAGTAGTTAAATTTTTGCAAAACTAGTTTTACTTATTTGACGTACTCCGTTTAAATTATTGATTTGTGAAGCCTTTCAACAGGATGCAAAGGATAGTAGATTATTCATCTAACTGCTTGACAGCGCAATTTAAATGCCTCCAAAAAAATTCAGTGACATAAGTCTTTAATATGGATGCAGTGATCCAGTGATTATTGCAAGCTCTTAAATGCAAGGCCTTCATCTGTTCTTTGTTTTGTGGAGCCAACAACCCCATGCGGTGTGCTGAGTCAGCAACTTCTTTGGCTGTGCATTCTAGTCCAGATCTCTTTTTCCTTGTTGTTGTTGTTGTTGTTGTTGTTACCATGAAAAGCATCCATAAATGAAACAAAAGTTTTTTTTCCCTGGAAACATGTGGAGATGATGTGAAACAGAAGTGAGGGGGAAGCCCTATCATCTCGTAGCCAGGCCTTCAACAGCAACTGCTCAGTTTTCATATGTCCATCATTCATATAGTTGAATCAGGATGGGTGAGGACAGAAGTTGTATGTGCAATCTTTTGTTAACTTTAAGCCAAGGTACCACTGCTTAAAGCCCCTATCAGTACTAATGGCACTCAGGAGCCACTAAACCAACAAACTAACAACTGCAGGATCTTGTCCCAGTCCAGCAGACAAGATGTGTGTGAGTGTGCTCTGTTCCCGCAGACTCTTTGTTTATACACTGTCAGACATGGGTCATTGCAGCTGTTTTTTCACTTGGGTTGGGACAGTTAACTAGATGTAAGTGTGTGTGTGGGTTGGGGGAAGGTGGACAAAGTGGCAAAGATAGAGAGGACCATTTTCTGCTCTGGTGTCTGCACAGAAAATGCTTGAGACTTGAGGTATGTGTTTGCTCTTTGCAGTGCTGCAGCTCTCAAATAGATCACACCGGTAACTTCCCACTGTGGCCACCCATTACCGTGATTGCATGCTAAAGAGCAATCATGGTAAAGCAAGCTGCATTAAACAAATGTATCTGCTAATGAGCATGTTATGTTGTGTGTGGGGGGTTTAAGTCAGCCCCAGGATGCACCAAATAACCAAGCTCAAACCTCAGGCATTCACACTGCCAGTGATGACACACTGTCTGCCACCCTGCGTGTTTTTCCCACTGCCACAACATGTCTGTCTCTGTGCTATATTTACTCATTATTAAGGCTTGCCAATGCAGGTCATACTGTACAGTAACTGAGACTGTCGTGCTGACTGTACGTCCAAGGTTGCTGTTATTTTTGTGTACTTTAACCTAAAAAGTGACAGTGTATCACATTCCTAGGGCTACATTTAACACATTTGCAAAGATCATGACAACAGGTTAACAAAATCAACAATACAGCAGCTTTATTTGCTTCCTGGTTACTCATAGACCGAGATGTATCAGGAGTTAATGGTTTAAAGGTGCGTGATGGCTTATATTACCAGGCATCCTCTCTCACTAAGACTCCACCGCCGGAAATAATGCACATTTTAACACAGTTTATACATGTTGTGAGCATGTAAGAGGCTCGATCTCTAAAACCCTGCAATTTGTCCAATATTCTTAAAGACTTGATGTGCTTCATTCCTCACACAGGATGCTCTTCTGTAGGTCAGGCCTTTCTCACTCACAGGATGAACAGGAGTGGTGTCTCCTGTCACGATGTCCCTGGAAAAGCAATTTGGGTGCAACTCTAGGAGTCAGCAAGGCTACTTTTGATTTGACCTTTTGAGGAAGGACCCATTAGTTTCTGCAGCCACAGACATTTAACTGGACTTAGAGGCCTGGCCTGTGACCTGTCACCATCACCCTTTATTACCTGCAGTTACCCAGCTCGAGCTGTAGTAAAAGCTGTAGTAAAACACCAGGTCAAACATGATCCACTCTCCCCTGAAAGGCCTGCCTTGGAATTGTCTAGAACCCTTCCTTTTCTTGTAACTCTTTCTTGACCCTGCCAGCAAAAGTATATGAGGCAGGTCAAGGAGAACTTACAAAGGACAGGAAAAGGTTGTAGTTTTTGCTCTGTGTATGATGCAACCAAGGAAGCAGCTGACATGAGGTGTAATATATTGCAGTAGATGATGTTGACACATCAGATTCCTACAGACTGACCCCAAGGACAATGTGTTTTCTTGTTGTGAAGATGCATCTGCAAAGTATAATCTCTCACATTTAGTGTCACAGCTTTCTCCAAGCAAGCTTCCATTTCTATTGTTTGAACGAACAACAATAATGTTTAATACATCCATATCAAAGTAGCAGATTTATGTATGTATGTCTTTTTTTCTTCAACATTTGCAAACACCCAGTAACCTATTTTTCCTATTTTCTTCCAATCCTGTCATCTTTTATGTCTTACCAGAATATGAGATTGTATCTCCATATGAGGTCAACCAACAGGGTCTCTACATTTCTCATGAAGTCGCCCACCATCAGCGCAGAAGGCGACGCAGATCTCTGACTCCAGATGCAGGATCATCAGACAATGACAGTGAAACCGTCCACTTTCGGCTCAGCGGCTTGGGGCAGGACTTCCACATGGAGCTGAGGGAGGCCTCGGAGAGCCTGATTGCACCTGGCTTCACCATCCAGGTCCTGGGAAAGAACGGCACCAAGAGCCTGAGGGCCTACTACCAGGACGACCTCTGCTTTTACCAGGGGTCGCTGAGGTCGAGGGTCAACTCCTCGGTGGCACTGTCCACATGCATGGGGATGGTGAGTCTGAACATGCACAGAGTCAGGTTGCAGGAGGCTTTGGATGAGAAGGAGGGAGTAGATAAGTCAAATCTGGGTTAGTGTGTGTGTTTGTAGGAGCCAAAAGGAGTCCAGGGTCAGTTCATTTGAAAGTTTGCCTCCTGGACGCTTCTATTTTAGTTTAGTTTTGGCTGTATTTTGATTGATCAGTAATTGTACTCACTGATTTTGAAGAAATGGTGAGTCCGGGAGCCAAAGAAAGTTGGCTGGTCCCAGAACCCTGATAATATAAATAAATAATGTCAGGGTTCTTCTAGTTCTAGTCATGCAGAAACCCAGAGAGAGTGAAAGAGACGGATCAATGACCCTTTCTAACATTTAGAAAGCACTGAATTAACACTAAGACTAAGTAGAACTAAATGGCTGAAAGCTTAACAACATAGCACACTGTAGTTTTGGGTGAGAAGACCTTACACCCCAGATGCCAATCAGACACTGAGCGAAAGGAAAGACTGACAAGAGAAAGAAGGATGAAAGAGGAAAAAATGCAGATTAAAGTCGGCCAGCAAATCTAGATAAAACTACAATTCTTTCATTGTGAGAAACTGTCCTTCTCTTTCAATTACTTCTTTCAGTCTGCTTCTCTTTCACACAGCACTTGAGTCAATACATTGTCTGAGTGCTGTGGGCAGAAAATTGACTCTTATTTGACTTAAGTTGACTTAAAAACCCACTGACAAAGTTGGCAAGTCGTGCACAGGAGTTTCTTCCTCCAGCCTGCCATGCATCAGTAGTTCGAACTCATTCCATGCATGTTGCACTTTTGCCTGAGTCAGCTAATGAATAACTAATGACTGGAAAAGTCAGGCCTGTGAACACCACATCATGTTTGCTCTATAGGCCAGGAAAATCCAAATGGAAGCCAAACATGCCAAAATAATGTTTTGGTGGTGCTTCATCTTTTCGTTTAGCACAAAATACACTGTTTGAACAACTTTCACAGCCGACACATGAAGTTCAGCACACAGATATAAAAACGCGCTTAATATTCCATGACACTGACTGGCATTTTTGCACAAGTTCAACCAGCGAGTAATAACATCTGTAAATTAGCTACTGGAGCTGCAAAAAAGTGAAACGACTGTATGCAAATTGCAAAATACTGCAAAATTAATTCAAGTGAATTGTCTCATTAGGAAGGGCCAGGTGCTAGCATGCAAATGGATGGCAACTGCAGCAAGCTGCTTTGGCACTGGATGTAAGGTTAATATTAGCCTAATATATACAACTACGACTAAAAGCTGCACAGTTAGTAAGCTGATATCCACATCCAAAACTGAGCAGATTTATTGGTGTTGACATGATCAGCAGTGCAGGTTGTGTTTGTCTTAGATCAGACTCAAGTGTTTGAGCCAAAGACTTGCTCTGAGTTTGTTCTGGAAGCGTTCGAGGGAAGTTTTGTTTTTCTTTCTACTTCTTCTTGTGCAATACATCCATCTTGTCCTGGATAAAAGTCATTATTACTTTTATCCTTTATCATTTCTATTGCTTAAGCTAATACTGCTGAGTGGACAAATTCTAATTATATCCCCCAGACTTTATTGTTGTCTGTGTAGAATGTTGGCTGACTTTCAGCAGTCCTTGCCTTGGTGGTCCTCCTCTACTCATATGAACATAAAGGAAACATGACTGTAAGAATGACATTAAGTAAGCTGGAGTGAGGCAGCTCCACCGTAAGACCCCGAGTGTTATACTGGCCCCCTTAGCAGTCTGGACTGGAGAACAAAGGGTTTTATGAATGCACATGTAATCCTCTCAGCCTTAAACTCACATTCAGATATACTCATTTAGAATCACTGGAGTTGGAGTGCAACAGTTTGCTAGTCAGCAGAGAAACAACCACAGTGTTCCTTATTTGTTCTTAAATATCAGTGCAATCTTGCAGTTACCAGTTTGAAAGGAATCCCATTTGAGTGAATTTAGACCAGTGGTCATATAAGCCCTCTGAAGAAAAAATATCCTTCAGATTTTCCATCTTTTCACAGTTTTAACAAAACAACTGCTTTAAAAACTAGCACGACCACATTTCATTTTAGCTTTTTAGTGTGTTCAATTATAATAAATTCCAGGCCCATTTTTGCGGGTTTCCTATTTATACTTTCAGAGGACCACTGCTGTGTCTGAGAATTGCCCTCTAAAACTACAGACGGAGAATGGCACATCTCCAGGGATGCTTCTTCTTCTTCTTCTCCTCTCTTTGTGTGTGTGTGTGTATGTGTGTTTGCATTTCAGACCAGATCCCAATAAAAGATTCAGCCAAAAGGTCCAGCGCTGCAGAGACTGTAAACGTGGTTCTCACGGCTGTGGCTGGCTAGGATGGACTGGGTCAGTGCATCAATGGGAATTTGACTTTTTCTGATGTGAATTAGGAAACTGCGAAGGTATTTAGACTCCTGGGGAAAGATAAAGATAGCTACCATTTTTCAGAGATGCACAATCACTTCATCGACAGTTAGCAACTGAATACAACAGAGTTTTTACTTTTATTTTTACACTCAAAAAAAGCAAGTCCCCTTAGTATACATCATTAAGTTTAAATTTGAAGAGAGTCTGGTGGGTTTAAAGTTAGACTAAAGTTAGGTTTTGGCTTTAAAATATGGCAAGTAGTGGTTAGGGTTAGAGTAAATCTCTAAATAAATGTAAATCATTGTAATGTCCTCTGAAGTGGGATGCTATACGACTGGTCAGAATTTGGTAACTTGGCCACTTGAAAGCTTATAGGAGACCTTGCACTTTGGCCAGTTTCCTATTTGGCAGGCAGCAGGTAAATATTGACCAGAGGAATACAGCACCTGGCCTCCAAACTGCAGCATGGCCCAACTTAGATGAGACCGTTTCATCACCTTTGTTTGCTCTGTCATTGTTTTGAGAAATGAACATTATCCATCTGCGTTAAGAGTGACGTACACAGCCTGTGTGTTATGGTTTCTCATGGCTGAGAGACACAAAGAGAAGATAAAGAAAGATCAGAGTGAAAGAGAAAGATGTAGAGATAAAGTTTGTAAGGGTCATTGTTCCCTCGCTGGCATTTTGAAGTGACAGACAACCCCTTGTAGGGAGTGTGATGTTGTAAAGACTGTAAGTTGCCTTTTCAACTCTCCTCTTCTTGTAGCCCGTATAGTGGTTTGCCCTGCTTTGATGACAGTGGGGAGATCAACCGTAAAAATCTCTTACTTACAAGCAAGGAATTGGGGAAATAAAAGTAGCAGGCCAGTCCCACTGACTGCACTGTTCACCTGCCAAGTGCTTTCATACTCTCTACAGTCACACACATATGGAAGGAGAGACTGTAAAACAGTTCCTCTTCTGTGTCGACTTTATGCTGCAGCAGAATACACTTTAATCTGGCTTTTATGGGGGTAAGGTTGGTGAAGGGTGAACAGAGTGCAGTGCAGACATTGCTTCGGTCTGGTACCATGAATCATTATATTTTCTCTTCTATATATGGCGTCTTGTGTGATTTTCAGCCATAGCACGATGCAGGGTTTGGGCAAACTGATTTTAATGATCCCTTAAGTTCTCATTCAGTGCAATCGTCAGGTCAGAATTTCAGATTTTGCGGAGTTTCTCATGATTCTCAGCTCTTTGTCCATCCATCCATCTTCTGCTGCTTATCTGGGGTCGGGTCATGATGGCAGCAGGCCAAGTAGGGCATTCCAGACGTCTATCTCCTCAGGAACGCTTTCCAGTTCCTCCTGGGGGATCCCGTAAGTTCTCAGGCCAGATATGTGACCCCTCCAGTGAGTTCTGGGTCTATCCCGAGGTCTCCTCCCAGTCGAATGAGCCTTGAGATGTTAATAATAATAATTAATCCTTTATTAATCCCCTTGGGGAAATTCCTCTCTGCATTTTGACCCATCCTAGTTAGGAGCAGTGGGCTGCCACGTGGCGGCGCCCGGGGTTAAGGGCCTTGCTCAGGGGCCCACAGTGGCCGCAACGGGGGATCGAACCTTTGACCTTCCAATCAGTATCCCCAGACTTAACCTGTTGCGCCACCCACTCCACCAAAGTTACAAAGGAAGGCACCTGAGAGACATCCTAATCAGCTGCCCAAACCACCTCCACTGGCTCCCTTAAACAGCAACTCTACTCCCTCCAAGCCGAACACTCTTTCTCTAGCGGATGAAACTGATTTTGACTGCTTGTATCCACAACCTCCTTCTTTCAATAACTACCATGAGCTCATGGCCACAGGAGAGAGCTGAAACATAGATCCACTGGTAAATCGAGAGCTTTGCCTTCTTTCATTGAGCATTAATGCTAACGTTGCACCTTGTAATGCTCCATTTTCACATCACTTGTGAACAAGATCCTGAGATACCTAAACTCTTTGCTTGAGAAACCAACCTAGAGGTAACAATACACTGGTTTCTGGCAAACAACCATGGCTTGGAGGTATTGATTCTCATCCTGGTCACTTCATACTCAGCTGTAAACTGCCCCAATGCACGATAAAGATCACAACCTTTTGAAGCCAACAGAACCACATCATCTGCAAAAAAACAAACGCAGGACTCCACAAACCACAAGCCTACTTCAGTGACATATTTCCCAGAACATTTTTACGTACACATAAATATGATAGAATGGGCCCATTGTAGCAATGACCTGCCCTTATGAAGGTTTTCCTCAAAGAATTACAGTGTCAAACACATCTTAGACTTTTAATGTCTTATAAATTTGCCCTTATAAATACTACCAGACACTTATCAAGCTTGGTATCTGTCTATCTTTGCCCTTAGATGTACCTCATTATCCCTGTGCTTCTTGTACATCTGTTGGTCTCATCCAATTTCACTCAGACTTGTAAAGCTCACCTTCCTTTTGTATCAAAGGAAAATACTAAATGTCCTGCCACTACAAATCACTTGGAGGGCATGTGTTTTCCTCTTGTAAAAGGACGGGTGTGTTTCTTGCCTCTGGGCTAGTAGTAGTGGTAATAATAGAATGCTGCACACTCGTCCCACCTCTGGGATTTCCAAGAATATAAGAGGGATGGTCTACTGATGTGATGAAGCTTTGAAAAGCATACAGTGTGGTCTTGGCAGGTTGCTATCATCAGTTTCAACATTAGATACATAAAATGATCTGAAAGGACTGTTACCAGTTTTATCATCTGCTCACATCACGTCGTAGAAAGTATATTAGGTACTGAGTCATGCACAGATGAGATGGACCTGATTCAGTTTGGAACTTTTCCCCCTAATTAATAAACCTCCAGTTTGTGTAATGTGCTCTGGATAATCTGGAAATCCCTAATTGATTCAGAAATGGTGACTTGATGGTGTGATGTCAGAGTATCATTCCCAATTTTTCAATAAACTCTGTCAGCGCGAAGCCAGAGTTTGAATCGCCGCCATCGGCTGCTTGAAATGTAGCTTTTATGGGATCAGTTTTCATGCAACAAACACAGTAAATCATTGTAGTATAAATCATTGCTGCACTTTGGTTTGTCAAAAGGGACTGTTGGGAAATTTTAAGCTATTTGTTGGAATGCTGTTGAGATGGAAAATCTCCACTTGCTTTTTTTAACTTATATGCATGGTGTGCTGTTCCTGTTTGTGTCATTATTGTTTTTAGATTCTGCACTAAACACTCACACATACTGTACTACTTATATGCTTGATTTTAATTGAAAAGCATGCTTAGACTGAAATTATTCATACTAAATATGAAGCCTAAGTGTAGTAATAGTTTTTGTCTCCATCCCATTAGAGAGAACAAGTCAAAGAGAGGTAGCAAGAAAAAAAAACTACAGAGCCATATACTGCTCACAGTCAGGTGCACCTTGTAATGCACTGAATGCTTCCCCCCTCATTTCCGTTTTCCTACCGTTTCTTACCTGCCCGCCCCCATTCCTGTCACTGCTTGTCTGGATGAGTCTGACTCCAGAGAGTCCAGCTGTTTGCGCCCTCCCAAGTAGTGTTTCAGCATTTTATGACTGCTATTTGCACCTCATAGAGCGCAGTGTGTAATCTGATGACTTTGGCTATTTACGAAAGGCACTAGTGTGACCTAATCCCTTAACATAGTGGCCTGCATACATACACTCACACCTAAAGAAAGTGCCGATGTATGTTGTTTTTTTGTAAGGCAATGCTCAAACTGAAAGGCTGAGCAGCGTTTACAGACCGAAGACATCATAAAAAGATTAACTGTAGGGGTTTGTTGGCTGTTGTCCTGAGGAAGACAAAGAGAATGCATGCTGCTTTGTTTAAGACAAACATTTTGAATTCATTGGACATCCAGTACACGTCTATCACATCTGGTCTTTTATACAGATTTCAAGTCTGGTTTCTGTCCTCAAATAAAAACTTGTTATACGTACTACATATGAAATTACCTTGTGTTAAAAGATCATAGAAGCTGCCAACACAATTTAAATAATGCAACATCAACATCTGGATTGAGTGAATTAAACACAGGACAACATCCATAAAGACAGCATTCATTAAACAGTTCGAGGCACTGATGTGTCTCGAGGAGAAACAGTCCATTCAGTCAGTGTGGCAGCAGACGTAGATGAGAGGAAACAGGAGGATGTGTGGAAAGTGACTCATGGTTCTTGTTATGATGGAGCTGCAGACACAAGCATACCAGTGGCTCATCCTTAACTCAGCTTTGCAACAAATCACTGCTGAAGGGATTTTCATGTGAAGACCTTGCAAAAAGAAGTACAGATGAAGTTATGAAAACGCTCAATTTGACAACAACTTGTGCAGATAGAAATAGACGGTCTACTTAAATTTCAATGCAGTGTACATCTCTACAGAGTGTAGGGAGGGTTGGCAATGTGTAGTTAAAAATAAGCTTGCATAGTTATCTCCATGAGGAACTTTTATTGGTAGAAGACCATCAAATTGGAACCCCATCAAGTACCGTTGGAGATCTGCCTTTCTTCTCCCCGATCTGGGAATAATTGTGTCTCGTGTAACGAACTTCAGTGCTGAAAAGACAGATGAGTGTCTACACAAACAACAGATTATGAGACATGCATGTGGTGCTGAAAGGGAAGAGACAGAAGTGGCAGTCAGACAGTGAACTCTGTCACTTTGACGCTTTAGGATGTTTCTACTTGTTGACATGCCTCAAGTGGAATTGTTAAATCAGTGTGGCCCACGTTGCAGTTTTTTAAATGAGAAGTTCTGCATGATTTTTGAATTGTTTGCTTCACACATATCGGCATGCTGTTCTAAAAGCAGCGGTGAAAGTAAAGTCTTGTTTTGGAATTTCTAATTGTATGAATTAAAGAGAGCTGCAGTGTAAATAAGCTTACTGTAAGTAGTTCAACTCTGCAGATATGTTCAGTGAAAACACGTAGTTCTCTTTAAGACTGAATGTCAGCCAGATTGCACTGTGCACTCCAGACTATTTAATATGTATCAGAACATGACAGTTTCTATAACAACTTCCAACTAAACAGTGCGGTCCACAGGCTGCAGGTGTGAGCCCGATGATTGCCTCTTTCCAACATGGATTTCGTCTTCTTTATCTGTCCCATCTCATTTGACTGCCGTTGGAATGAGCGGACCAAAAATAACCGCTCACGACAAAAACAAAGTACGAAGAAAGAGTTTTCTCTTATTTCCTTCCACCAAAAGCATCAACCCATGGCCCCGGAGAGCTGCTTTCCTGCATCTCTGCACTAATACCTCAACCCTGCAACCACCCACCCAGACAGAATAAATACTTAGCGTGTGAAGTTCTGGAGGTTGACAGCAGCACAGTTCAGGTCAGAGGCCTCACCGTGACTTGGAACCAAATGTTGACAATTGTCTGTGATTACACTTTGCTGGGGCGGGTGCCATGTGGAATCACGCACCGGCTGTCACATGTGATTGTGAGCAGAGATCCTGGCTGGGGTATTTCTTGACCGTTGGCAGGCGAGCAACAGTTGAAGGTGGTAATGCATTGTAAGCGTCTTCCCAGTTCCTCTCTGTTCTCTTTTTGTCAATAACTGATCCCCTACTGCTGTCTTTCTTATTCCCCAAAGCTAACTGGAGTCAATCATCCATAGTCTCTTTGTAGTAGGTACAACATTGTGGAGAAAACTGCAGCTGTAGCCTTTCAGGAGGGGATTTTAACACAGACAATAGACACTGACAGTGCTGCTAAGCTGCTGATGTAGCAAAACATGAACACTGTCTGAGGATTTTATTATGAAGCATCATTGGTTTCTTGTGTTTTTTAAAGGGCCCTAAAAGATTGTAATCATGTCAGTAAGTAGTGAGTACGAGTTTGTTTCCGGCTGTAAATATGTCTCCAAATATGTTTCTGTGTCGCTGTTTGTGGTTTTCTTTTGTCTGTGAACCACCAGTTACTATACGGTGGGAAATGATCATTATCCAACACAGAAACACCTGTAAACAACAACTACTGTCCGCTGACTCGTGGTGAGGGCCTGAAACCAGTGTTCCCCACATGTGACCGTGAACTTCACACTTCAGAGGTCATGTAGACTCATGCAGATGTGTGTATGGTTTTTAAATCAAGATAATGGAATGTGTTAAAAATTCATATTTTTATATCATTTTAGAGAAAAAAGTCCAATAATGCAACATAAATTCATTATTCTGTAAGTTTCTTTCTCACAGTACACAATGAAAGCTGTAAACTGTGCGGTCATTGTGGTCATAGATGACACATCTGTATTGGCTCTTATTCAGCTATACTGAGTTCATCCTTTTTGCATTTGCTGCCTAATGCAGTCGTACTGTTTTCCAGGACTTTGCTCCACTAGTTTTCGGATCTGTGTGCAGAAGTAGAGACTCGGGGTTATTAGAGGTTTGCATGTGCAAGATTGACTCATTGCTACTAGACATTCTCTTACTTTAATGCAAAACGTACATGCACAAATCTGTGCACATTCACACAGACAGAGACTCAGTTGCACATTTATAATCTCTGTTTTTGCAGCTGTCTCGTCCCTTTTTTGTCTCAAACATCCACATTGTATTGTGTTTAGACATTCGCGCGCGTGCACACACACACATATATATATTTACATACTGCCACTGTGTCAGTCTGTTTCTGTCAGCCAGCGAACTGGCTGCAGTGATGAAGGACCTCACACTCCACTCACAGTGAAAAAAAAACGGAGACTGTACTCAATTAAACGTATTTTAGGGAAATCACTGTTACTGCCAAGTGCAGTTAAAGTCCAAACAGTCCGTGCCAGCTGACTGTCAGCGCAGATGTGGTGCGTGTTTAGAGAGACTGAGAGAGACAAAGAGAGAGGCAGAGAGCAGAAGAAAGTATCTCCAAGTGTCTGAAACTGCCGTGTTGATGGAAGTTTATTGAAAATGGAATATGAAAGCTCAAAATGTCTCTGTCTCCGTCCCAAAGAGACTAAAAAAGACAGAGAGAGAGAGAAAAAGGTCAACTGAAGAAATATTTTGCTGAACATTTACAGCTTTAAAATGGGCTTTCCCGTAGCGTCTCCCCTAACATTAAAAGAATAAGTCACTCATACTGAAAGAGAGAGAGAGATATTTATAACATAGAAGATCGAATTTTAAAAACCTTTTGTTACATATTATAGTCAGAATATTTCTATTTGTTAGTTTTCTAAAACATGTGCACTGTAAAACATGTTTGAATATGAATGTTTTAAACATTTTTTAACAAATTATTTGTACAACTGACTGAATTTTCACTGTTAAATTACAGATGATAAAAGAAATGAAAACAGCAGTTGTTTGTATATTAACTGTCAAAACAGGCCAAAGCTGTTAATAATCTGTATTTTTACAAATGGCAGTTTTTTTCAAAAATTTTTAGCAAATTTTGACTGTAAAAAGGAAGGTATCTGGTAAAATTGCAGAAAAACGTAATTTACATGTTAACTGTTAAAAAACTGGTCAAAACTGCAGTTATAATAATAAAGTAACTTTTACAAATAGTAATCTGTTGTTTTAGGTTCTTGTGAAAATTACACTGTTTTACAGGATTTAATTCAGAAAATTATTATCAATTATTTTACAGATATTTGCTGTTGTTTATTTACTTATTTTAAAACCATTTTGCAGTTTTGTGAACATTACAATTTACACTGTTTTTGTTTTTTTCTGGCTCCTTGCTGCCAAATTATCACAGTTTTATAAGTGGTTAATGCTTCGTAATTTTTCCTGTAATTTTTTAAACTTTTTTTTTTACAGTGCAGCATGTAGAGTGTTTACATGAGAGTTGCCCTTCAGCCTTTTTGTTTGAAAATCATTGTATCTGAACCAAGTATTATTTAGATTTTGCTGAGATAACAGTTGACCCCGAACAGCAAAACAGATGTTGAACATGAAGAACCGTGGCCGGTAATTGAGCTGCACTTAGGCTTGGAGGGTCAGGTTGCAGCGACCAAGGCTCACATCTCGACTAATTGCTGACAGAGGCAGATTGGGCAGCTGAACGAATACCTGGAGAAAATTATTGTTGTAAAGTTATTTTTGTAAGATATGACCACTGCCCTTTAGGCTGCTTTCAGTGGCAGAGAATGTATTAACCATTAAGGTGTTGGACTTCAAGAATAATAACTCCAGGGGTCATTTTTTATGACACAAGTCCAATTTTTTTTCTTTAAAGCATGATATATAGCTTGAATGTAGACAAGTTTGCATTGCTGCAACAAAGGATTAACCCAGGCTAACTAAATCTAAGAGTTGTACAGCTAATAAGATCTTCTGTTTTGCCTCTAGTCAGGTTTGATCCGAACACAGGACGCAGACTTTTTCCTGAGACCGGTGCCACGCAACCTTGCACAGAGAGAAAACTTTACAGCACCCTTCAGTCACCAACCTCACATCCTCTACAAGAGACAAAGGGAGTCTGGGACAGAGCAGGAAGGTCATCGAGTTCAGAAGAGATCCACAGATTCATCTCCTCACAGACACTTCATCACAAACACAGACTCCACCAACAACACGGTTAATGAGGATCAACACAGGGGCCTACAGAAACAGCAAAGCGACGTCAGCGCTCATCATCGCAACAGCAACAGCAGCAACAGTCACGATGACCACACCAAGCATCATCATCACCGCGGAAGCCATCGCCATGACAGTGACTACAGACATGGGGAGAAGCAGAGGCAACACTTCTGTGGGAGAAGGAAGAAATGTATGTAAGGGCAATTTCTCATTTTAGTCCCCATTTAACCTGCACACTCACATTACTCTACATATTTAGATGCATTTAACATTCTTGCAGCTGCTTCTTATGCACATATTAAATAAATAAGGAAACAGAGGACATGGAGAGAAGTAAAAGGGAAACGCACTGCGTGAAGCTTTTCTGCAAATCATTTTAAATACTTAAAGAACCCACCATAAGATTTAATTATGATATTAACCTTAGACATGTACGTTCTCCCACTTTGGGGACATTTGCTATTGGTCTTTTTTTAACTTTAACTAATTAAATTGGATAATGTAATTGTATTTTCCGTTCTGAAAAATGGCATGCAGTCATTTTTGCCCAACACGTGAAAATGGATAACATTTGATATATGTAAGAATGTTCCCATGCAGACGTATGACTCGCATGCACAGTTTCCGTCATATTATTCTTAAATTTCCACACTTAACTGAATTATCAGTTTGAACTTAAGTTAAAGTTAAGGCACATTTGATAGGAATTATCGCAAAACTTACAGTCTCACACAGAAAAGAAAAACACATGTAATATGATAATAAATCTATTTGTTGACTTTTTGGGTTAACTTAGTTAGCAGCTAACCTCACAGAGTTGTGGTTGGTTGGTGTAATGGGAACATCCGCATGTTCCCATAGTCATTTACTGTCTGTGAAAGAATGCTGATGTCATCATATGCATGAAACGATTACTAAACTTGGGCCTTTAGGACAACAGGTTAGCCTCATTTTATAGTTATTATCAGCTCCTTTGGTGTTGAACAGAAAAAAATGCAGTTGCAATGCAGCTTTTCTAGAATGGAGAGAGATTATTTCATTATTAAAGATTTTATTTAAAGACAAAATTTCACTGAGACCACAACAACACAGCTCATATTTGGATGAATTTTACTGATAAAAGAACTTCAGCCATAGAAGCTTTGGAAGGAAGTTTTTCTTAAACTATATATTTGTTATGATGACAAAGGTTTCACATGGACATCTCTGCTCGACTTAATCAGTGACTTAACCTATTGAAGGTCAAAAGGAATGTTTAAATTGACTTTGCAGTGTGACAAATGTTTGTTCTCAAGAAATTACCACAAGATCAGTTAACATTGCTGGTGTCACAGGGGTCACTGGAACAGAGAGGACTGAAGCATACCACCAGCATCAGCCTGCAGAACTCCAGCTGTTCGTCCCCTGTGAAAACACTCCATGTTTACATTTCCATAACGTGACTTCACTGAACACCTGTGCTGTGTTTTAGTCAGGAAGGCACTTTGGTCATTCACCTGCTTTCCGCCTACATAAGCAAACTTTCTAGCCTTTGTAGTTTATCTGAGGCAGGCAGTGATAGGTGAAAGTTGTGATAACCTGAAAACTTGGAAGTGGAGATTAGAGGCGATAATGTCAAATGTCACAGTGGTGTTAGGCTGTGCTTTTTCACTGACAGGTATACGATTAATCTTATGCTATAGTAAAAATATGAAAGGGATGTAAACGTAAGAAAGCGTGTGTTCACCTAACAAATAATGGCTGATAAGTCTGCATAAAAGGTCATTATTCTGATAGATAAGCATCTTATCTATGACAAACTGACATAATTTTGAGCACTTTTCAAAATTATTTTATTACCATTGACTAGCAAAGATGATTAAACAGATATGTTCCTGTAATGAATAAAAGTCTGTTTTTTGCCTTTTATTGTCTAGAATATGAAACTGCTCAGGCATCTCTTTGATGGCTACACTGACAGGAAAATGGATGCTTTAGCTTGTAAATCTTTCTTGCTCATGTTGGTGCATATATTGTGACTTTCTGTAGCTGCTGCTAATGCACAGCCACATCCTGTGGTTTCACACTTTACTTAATGGTAGCATAACACTGGGACTGCCAGAGTCAACAAGAAAAACAGTCTCAGTCTGCCGTTTATCCATGACATCAGGTCACAAATGTAAGAGTATAGTTAATCATCTAGAGTGGTTGTCAGCTGCTTGCCAGCATCTCTGGTTAAAGGTAGCCATTTGGCTAGTGAAGGTAATTTCAAAACTTTCAAAACACACAGTCTAATCCTCTGTGGGAAGGAAAGGTTTCACCTACTTGTAATGGACAATATAACGGCAATTAAATTGCTATAATATACATATATTTTTCATCAAGTCTCTGTGCAGTAGTTTGTTCCTGATCATGTTGACCCTGTAGCCACGGTGCAATGCTGGTTGTTTCCACATATTTCAATTACTGAATAATTCTAACTGCTTTTATCTTCCACCATCTGTTTTACAGATATGCCCAAACCTCCAGAAGAGGATGTTTTCATCCTCCCAGATGAGTACAAGTTTATCCCCAGGAACAAAAGGGCAGCGCTGATGAAGAATCAGGCCAATCAGAAGCTCAATGTGGAGACACTGGTGGTGGTGGACAGAAAGATGATGGACAACCACGGCCATGAGAACATAACCACATATGTTCTTACTGTTCTGAATATGGTGAGAGAAGTTACATTCTACAGTGCTGTGCAAGGAAACTTTCGGTCATCCACACCTTTATGATTATTCTTTAAAAGAGTTGTGATTGAAGTGCTCACTACCAGACTTTCAGGATACTTTAACTTGTACATGCTCTCCATCGAAGGTGCCCAAACACAGCAGGAAATTTTGTGCTACGCCATGCCTGTGTTTGATATGAGGAGTAATGTGACTGTGTGAGTAGCAAGCCATTACGAATAGAACAGCTGTGCATCCACTGTCCACTTTCACATTCTGCTTTGAACATGCAGGATCCCTTAACTGGCCTTTAGATAGATAGAGATAGACAGGCACTTTATTGATCCTGAGGGAAATTTAAGTATACCACATGTCACATAGATTTGGACATCTGTCAAAGTCAATGAGGGTTGGCGTTGACTCCTCCATGGACAAAATTTTGCCCCACAACTACAATACAAGGACAGTATGCATGCACAGACCCTCTGAGCATGTATTGAAAAATAGAAAATTATTATGATAGCAACAACTGTCAGTGTGCATGTACAAAAGGAGGACAGCAGCGTGTAGCAGTCCCTTATTTCCTTGCATCAAACAAAGTTTTGGCATGAACAATAAACTTTCTTATGATCTGTCATCATACAGCATGTAACATCAGCTGATGTTGGTTGGAAGCCAAACAGTGTATTTGAGGTTTGCCAATACTAAAGGCTTGGTGACTTGACACGCCTGTCTTCTAGACTAATCAGACAGAAGACATCTAAAAACATGTAACTGATATCTGGGTGAGATCATCGCCGCGACGCTCACAGTGTCCCCCTCGTTCCTGTCAGTTCATCTGCAAGCAAATTCCGTCACGTTGGTTTTGCTACTTAATGACTGACTGACAAATCCAAAGATAATCCGTCTATTTTGAAAACATGGTTCCCTCTAGTAGAATCCGAGTCGGAGCAGTCGCAGGACGCCCCAGAGGAGTCACCTAAATACAGTATGGAGTTTCACAGAAAACACCCAACCCTGCGCCCCAGCTGCACCATTCCCAGGGGTCTTAAGAAGGTTTTTCAAATGTTTGTTGAAAATTAAATCTAGTAAGTCTTTCCAGCATTCATGCAGATTTATGTTTTCTCTGTGGTGTAGTTAAAAGACTTCAAAAACATTTTTATTTACCAATTTAAAAAAAGCATGCTGTGCATTATGCACCACAAAACACTGGGGCTCTATGGAAACTGGTGTGATTGTTTCTTCTGAAAACACAGTGATTCACAATCATCTGTTTTGATCAGATCAGACTGTGCAGATCTGACATTCTGTCAAACACCAGCGTTTCTGGACATCTCACTTTCAATAAGTGGCTTTGATTGCCGCTTTGACTTCAGCTTTTTCTTGTGAGTTTGGTAACAAACCGCCGCCATGTGTCTTCTCATGAGTCAGTGCAAAGGAAGACCAAACATGAGAAACATAAGGAATGAATGAGAGTCTTCCTGGAGGAAAATAAAATCGCTTCATGAGTGGCACCTTATGGATTCACAGGGAGAAAGACAGATAGTGAACATGAACAAAAGATTAAGAGTCTCCTTTTAAAGCTCAAACTGTTATGACTGATCATATGTCTGTACAAGAAGCTGAATTGGAAACAGCAGTTCTGGTTGTCAGACGTCAGCAATACCATTAAAAGGGCTTTGTGTGTTATTTCCACAGGAATGTCAAGGTGTGTCGTCTCCTACATTTGAAACAGGCGTCTTTGTATTTGCAACGGTGTTATTATCAAGGCTTAATAAGCTTGACTAACTGAAAAAAATATCCGCAATAGTCTCATGATTCACACTGACCCTTTGATTTATAGCAGAGACAGAGAAAAGCATGTGGTGCTTAGCTTTAAGGATGAAGTCAGGGAACCTCTTGACACAGGAAGGGTTATGTTATGTTTTCTTGTTGTGTCAGTCAGAAGATAAGATGCTAATGTTACAGCAGCTAGTAAATTAGGTTTCAAACTACAATAGATTTAACTGGACAACAGTGTTCGTGTTGCTTAACGTTGCTTTTGATAGTGTTTTACCTTAATAACAGGCTGCAAACAGAATTTCAAAAGGCAGTTGTAGACAGTGATAATGTAACAATGTTTGCTTGTGTGTCCTCCAGGTCTCCAGTCTGTTCAAAGATGGTACAATAGGAGGGAATATCAACATTGTGATAGTAGGACTCGTCCTCCTGGATGAAGAGCAGGTGAGCATCTCCAAATCAGTGTTAGCTGAAATCCTCAAATGCCCAGAAAAGTCAGTCTCATGCCCTAACTTTTCATTTTGTGTTAGCTGCTCACATTATGCAGCCTCAAACAAAGAGAGAATTCAGAAAGACAGATCACTTGTTTGTATATTTGTTGTCATGCCTGAAGGTCCAACTCTCTTAGGTGTCTCAGATTTTCCCGGGGTTCTCCTAACTACTAAGGACTTTTACGGTGGTTAATTATAGGGTTTACGTTTCCTTGAATCTGTGCCAGATTGAGGAGGGAAATTCTCGTGGAGTGGAGCAGTTGGAAAGAGAGCAGGAGCTAAAGAAAAGAGAGAAACAGAAGGGGATCTGTCAGAAACAGAGTCAAGTAGTTTGAGGACAATGGCTTCTGCTTTCCATCCACCTGTGATGTCCATAGATTTTAATCTTCCTTAAGAGCAACTCATTATCAGCAGGAGGAATGCCAAAAATGCACAAATCTCCGAGACATTTGTCTTCCCAGCAGCAACACTTATTTTCTCTTAGATCTTCAGATGTTTAAAGATCTTGAAAACCAGGCAAAGAACCAAAGATGACTTATAATTATAACAGCAGTGCCTGTTCTTTGACAAACACAATACTGTGTTTCTTTGTGCCTTTTTTTCTCCATTTTATCTCACAGGATGGTTTAGTGATCAACCACCACGCTGACCACACTCTAAACAGCTTCTGCCACTGGCAGTCCACTCTGGGAGGCAGAGAAGGCCGACACCACGACCATGCCATCCTCCTCACAGGACTCGACATCTGCTCCTGGAAGAATGAACCCTGTGATACTCTCGGTACGTATTTATTGCTTTGTTTATTGCTGTAAAAATAACAGAAAAGCAGCAACCAAATGCACAAAACCTTCCTGGAAATACACTGATCCACTGCCATGCAAAGACAATAAAATAATGAGAAGTCAGACAGTAAGAGTGTTTTTCCTCATTAAACAAAGTCACATAAATAGCATCTGTTCCTATTTATGGTTTATTTGTTTCTCTTGCTAGAATTGTGTCATTTTCTCTCTCTGACATTCTCTGGGAAGATGTCCCTGTCCTCTGTCACACTGTGTGACCCACGATCACACCAACCAAACCAGATGTTCAAAAGATGGGCAGTTTTTCTGTGCAGCACTGTCACATGCTGTATAATTTATAGTAATATGGAAAAACTTTTTTGTTAAGAAAGTTTAAAAAAAAAGTTTTACAGCAGATAGAAAGCAAGAGTGAATCTGAAGCACACTGTGCATTAAATAAAGACCTCTAGAGGAACCAGACGAACATAAACTGAAAAAGTGTGTCCCATTAATCATGTTTTCACTTAAACCATAGTAAATTTTAAGCAGTGCTCTTTACGTAATATCTGTAGAGACCAAACACACATTCAGCCTTTGTGTATGTACAACATCAACAAACTAACGACAGTCTGTTTTTGGTAATGACCATGCCAACACATTGTTGTCTTCCACACTGTGAGAAAAAACTTCCATTTTGTGTCCCAGAGAAACCCAAAGTGACACACACTCCAACACACACACACACACACATACACGAGCAAACACACACCACCTTCCAACCTCAGACCTTAGGTTTGACTTCAAAGCGTTGAGGCTAGCATTAGCCCTAATCATTGCTATGGAAGCCTAGTTCAAAGGTGTGTGTGTGTGTGTGTGTGTGTGTGTGTGTGTGTGTGCAGTCAAAATAAGAGTTAGCGCCGACTAATTCCCAAAGGTGTGAGCTAAGATGGCCATTACCACTCACTGTGTAGAACAGTTTATTTGCATTGCAGCTGCAGCCCTATGCCTCGATGTTTTCACCCATATTTCAAACCCAGTATATAATATCAATGTCCAACCTCTGCCCAGACATAAAAAGGAACTAAATGGTGGTTCTCACAATCAATCTGCCTAGTTATGTTTAATATCATTACTCACATTAGTTATGTACATGAGAACATTGCTTTAAGGATTTTGCTCTCTACAGCAAAAGACTTGGAGCCATAAATTAAACAAAACACAAGGCTAAATTCTCCATGAGACACTGAGACCAAAACGTACAGGGAGGCCCCCCTCTGCATTATCCTTCTGATTCAGAGCCAGGGGTGCCGTGAGTACGTTTTTCAGAAGGCAAGTGGAGGAAGCGGGAGGAATATAGGGAGCCGGATAGTAAAGGGGAGTTTAATAGAAAATGAGAGATATGAAAAAGAAGTGAAGACAGAGGAGGAATTTTTAAAGTAAGGTGAAAGGTAGCACGGGGATCCGGGAATGTTCCCACAGAGTCCTATATACTAACATATGGAGAGGCTTTAACTCAGATATACTGTGTTAAACATCTCTTACATATACAGCTAGTTCAGACTGAAACTCATGCTCATGTAATAACTTTTTTAGAATTCTCTCACTGGTTTTATAGGTTTTGCTCCTATTAGCGGGATGTGCAGCAAATACCGGAGCTGCACCGTTAATGAGGACACTGGTCTGGGTCTGGCTTTCACCATCGCACATGAATCTGGACACAAGTAAGGAATTCCAATCAATCTCATGTTCACATGTTGGAAAGAGATGCATTTACATTAACAGCTATAATAAATCTGCACATCATTTGCATCAACAAGTTCATGAATTCATTGAAAAAAAATGCAACTGAATGTGTTTTAACTAGTAAATATAGTAATGAATCTAGTGGAATTACAACTTTTGCATTCAAATTTGCATGTGGGAGGAATGTCAACATCAAAATATATTGTTAAGCATATTCAATCTCTGTGTGTACAAGTTCACAAAGGCAGTGTTGTCCTTGTTCAACCTTTCTAATAACACACATCCATGACGCAGCCACTTGTCTTCCACTGTTAGATCGCTATTACATCTATTTTTTCATCCTCCAGTTTTGGAATGGTCCACGACGGTGAAGGGAACGTTTGTAAAAAGTCAGAGGGCAACATCATGTCTCCAACATTAGCCGGCCACAATGGAATCTTCTCCTGGTCTGCCTGCAGCCGCCAGTACCTCAGCCGCTTCCTCAAGTAAGCAGCCGTACATTCCCTCACTGCGATGCTTTTGTTGTGATGAACAAAGCAAACAAAATGATTTAAGAAGCTCTTTCTTATTAATACAGACATTTATGGTTAACTTTCCCTGAAGAGTCTTATTAGATTTTCAGAACATAACAATTACATTACATCCTTATGGCAGACTGATGAATATGGTCTCATGCTACCCCCTTGTTAAGTGCTCATGCAACAAAGACATAAAGCGCAGTGTTGGTTTATAAAGCAAAATTATTTTAAAGTGCATTCTGTTTATATATTTCAACATGTGTTACTGATAGATGAACATGTGTTGTAGAAAAACATGTCAGCAGCAGATATATCAGTTACTGATGTCGCTGTGATCCAAAGTGCCAAATGAAGAACTGCATTTGTGTTGGAACTGTTGCAGACTTTATGTTGCTTTCAAAAATAAAAGCTAGGACAAAGAGCGGGCTGACTTTGTAACTGGGTTAAGTGATATCTGGGGCTGTATTTTTCCTGTTAATCGTGTTTTATATATTGCAAATTTATTACGTGTTAAGCTGCATGTTAGCAACAGCTTTCAAGGGAGTGAATTGTGTTTGGGTGTGGGTGTGCAATAGCTGAATTTTCATGCATACACGCTGCTCACCCAAGCGAGAAAACAACCATCACGGTCGCAGCGTCCACATGTCTGGCTGCGTTTTTGTGTGTCTCTGTGTGTGCTTGAAACTAGATAGCCCAGAGTCAGTGCCCTCCACTAAATTTACCAGTGTGTTAACTGAACTGTCAGGCCTCCCCTCTCAGAGTGGTGGAGACAGACAGTGTATTTCCTCACTGAGTTATTAGAGCTGGGATGACCTCAACCTTGTTAGGCCTGTCAGCCTTATATTAAACTCCCATCACCCCCTGGGGCCACGTGGAGGATCTCTGCATCGCTGAACCAACCAGGGCTCGTCTTCCTGTATAATTACAGAATGATAAAATTGCTGTACGTTTTCCTAATTGCAATCAGCAGAATGTTATGATATATAAATGTTCTTTGCTAAACGTGTCTCACTGAGTTAAATGAGACTCCTGAGTGTCGCCTTCGTCTGCTGTGGAGAGCCAGCAGGGTTTACATCACACTCACTCTAAATCTGCCTCGCCTCAGTCTGCTGCAGAGCTCTGTGCCAATGCTGTATGTATGTTCAGATGCTTTATTGGAAGTCTTTATCGTGCCTAAAATGGATGGACAGCTTTCATGGCAAGTGAAGCAACATCCTTAAATCAACTTAGATTTGTTTTTGTTCGAATGAGCTCTTGTAAAGCCAATCGAAAGTCAGTGGCACATGAGACTTCCACATGTGGATCTCACAATATTCTTTTTTCTTAAGCTCTTGTCTTGTGACATTTTAATGAAATATTGGCCAGATGTTATTACCTTTACAGTGAGCCAGGCTACCAGCTGTTTCCCCTGGTCTTTATGCGAAGCTAAGCTGGTGCATTTTGGTTTCCTGCAGTTAAATTAACATGATTGACTGCAATGTTAATGTTTCACTCAAAGCAGCACAGTTGTACATAAAATCGCTTACTTAGTAAGGAGACTAGAGGCTTCTCTGCACAGCTGCCGAGCCAACCTCCAGTTTGCATGTGAGGAGTTTAGGCAACACTGATAAATTGTAGTGTATTTTTGATGAGCAAATTTTCAGCTAGTAAGGCTTTTTGGATTGAATTTTTTGGTATTTTTCCTCTAGAAGATGCACTGAATTCAGGTGAAGGAGAACCTTATTTAAGTCTTATTTTGACTGAAAGATTTGTACACGAGCAGAAATGTTGCACAGAATATTTTATCACTAATCAATGAATAATTATGATAAAATATATATATATTTCAGCAAGAATGATATAGGATGTGGAGGTATTAGTTTAAATGTCATGTTGATAAAGCTCAGAATGTTTGGCTTTGCGTTGATTGAATGAATCCGACTTGAAGCTGTAGTTTTAGTGTTTCAGGAGTGACTCATTTTGTAGAGTAGAAATGTTCTTCTAAGTCTTGCATTTGGCAAATGTCATAAAGACGCTTGAGGCTCTTTGTTTTTTTTTTACTTCCAACGTAGAAAGATTTTGCTGTGGCCTATCAGCAAACCGTGGTGGTTATAAAAAGCCCAACAATGTGTGTCTGGAAGAGATGAGTCAGGAGATCTGCAGCAGAATGAGTGCTTTTCTTTCTTGTTTATCTCCAGCTGATGTTAATCTTGTGTACAGTGCTTACAGCAAACATTTAGGGGAAAAACAGTTTGTCCTAACCCTCTTGCTCTTCCATCAGTGACTATAAAAAGCAGCTCTGAAGAGAATTTGTGAAGAGATGCTGCAAATGAACTACATAGGATTTGAAAATTTCTGTTAGCGAGTTGCATGAGTGACTCCCACAGGCCTTACCTATGTGTCTGCTGATCCCGCTGTAAATGTAATGTATTTCTCAGGAACCTTATTATGTGAATAATGTAGAATATCAGAATATTGCACTTGCACCACAGCCATTGTTCTCTGCAGACACACAGGACCCATAAAGCAAGTGAAGATCTTATATGCACACACATACACTCTGCTAAAGCAATCAGGACCACTCACTAACACAGTGAACCATTCCAACATATTCTGCCTCTTCATGCTCTTTCCACCATATTTTTGTGTTATATTCCCCCGACTGCAGTGTTTAAGCTGTAAAACATCTCAGTGTAGTAACCAGTGATATCAGCTAACACTGGAAACCCCCCGCCGGTGTTAGGATATGAGCGATATGGGCAAGGACTCTTTATGTCTGTCATAATTGAGTGTCTGATGCATTAAAACCGTTGCTGTCAGGTCTGGAGTTTGGCAACGTGTTATGTTACCATGGTGACACTTCAGGGTTGTCCCAGCATTGGGAAGAAGGAACATGTGGAGTGATGGTGGAATCTCTTTGTGCACTGCAGGGAGTCTTTTATACCAGATACTTTAGTTAGTTTTGAACATATGTCTGTGGAAATATTTAAAGATTAGTGATCAATACCACCGTCCTCCAACTCCTCCTTTCCCCCTCATCTTCCTCCTTATATTTCTTTGTCCTTTATCGTCTCTTTTTATCTCATCTCTCCCTTTTCTTGACTAACTTTTCCTCGATTATTCCCGCTCTCCCATCCTCCAGCTCTGCCCAGGCTTTGTGCCTATCAGATGAACCCAGAGCAGTCAAGGAGTATCGGTACCCTGAGAAGCTGCCTGGCGAGCTGTACGATGCCGACACACAGTGCAAATGGCAGTTTGGGGAGAAGGCCAAACTCTGCACCCTGGACTTCAAGAAGGTAAAATTGATTTTTACTCCATGATGCCAACTCATGCAAATTCAAAAATGAGTGAAAAAAATCCCCACTCCGTGTCACGACTCTCTTAGGGGTTTCGTCAGCATAACCGCTGGAACCTGAAGTTAGTTTTTAAAAAATCTGATGTATTGCTTCTAAGGAAAACCAGAGAAATAACTCGAGAGTGAGATGGGATGAATGAGGTAGAGGAAAAAAGCAAGAAAAAAAGGAAAGACGAAGGAAAAGAGAAACTGATTCGGGTTACATGCCCTCGTGTGCATGTCTCTCTAACACACACACACACACACACACACACACACAAAACAAACAGTGAGAGTTAAAATGCTGCCCATGAAATACTCACTGGGACTGATGACTAAATATACACTGGAGTGTTGCCAATGGGAATCTCTCCTTGTCACTCTCCCATTGTCATATTACTGCTGATGTTGCTGTTCGAAATACCCTGCCAGATAGTCCAGATAGGATTTAGATCATTCTGATGTTAAATGATACGAAGATGTTTTAAATTATTGATGCTCTTGCAGCTGAATTGCAAATCTCCATGCATTCAAAACATGGAGCAAAAGATGCACCTGTCCTTCCCCCAGAAATACTCAGTGGATATTTACTTGGGTTTTTTTTAAAACATTTAGTTTATGTTGAGGCATTCCAGCAAAGAGTTCATGTACTGTATTAAAGAATATGAGGTATACTGGATTCCACTTAAAGTGGTGAAATCACACAATCAAATTTGAACAAATTATACAAAGCAGACATCACCCCAAGGACCCAGACTCCTCTTATCTTTAACTGTAACATTAGTAGACATAGAAAATTAGGTAACTGGTGCAAGACTGTACATTAGCCCTCAATGACAAAAAGATATCCCCACTACAGGATAGAATTTACGTTCGATGAGTAAAAAACTATACACCTTATGAGTATTTGTGTTATCACTGATTGTGGTCAAATGGATCTGTCTGTAAACTAGGGATTTATTCTGTGCACCATCTTCTTATGCTGTTTGTTTATTGTTTTAACAATGGTTTGACCAGTTTTCTTAGTTTTATTTACTGTTACGTATTAAAGGGTAGGACATCATTGCCTAAACTTGTCACCAAGTAAATAGAATGCATATTTCATGTTTCCTAGTAGCGTAAATGCATTATTTGTTAAGTCTCACTCTGTAGAAATTTGTTGGTTATTGAGACTCATTGGTTATATGAGACTTTAAGTAAGCATTTTTGCATTTTCTTGTTCTTCAATAAAGGTTTTATTGAAGAGCGTGGTGTAGTGTGAAGGGTCTGCATTATACCAGTATATAGCACCTTTTACCTTAGCTACAGGTTCTACAAGGCACTTCTCATTCACACACACACACACACATGAACACACACATCAGAGGCAGCAGAGCTCTCATGCAAGTTGTTCGTCTACTACAGAAGAGACAAGAATTAAACCACCAACCTTCCAGTTAGTGGACAATCTGCCCTACATCCTGCGTCATCGCTGAAGAAGATGAGTTCTATATGGGAAATAAACTTTTAAATTCCAGTGACAGAATTAGCAGGATTTGAAGCTTTGATATCAGTACATGGGATCCTCATTTGCTTGGTTATCTAAGCAGCTAAACTTACATGTATTGTTTAAGCTTTAACACATGCTCGTGCATCTGGTAGCAACAAGGTGCACAGGACCCAGAACTCCCCAAGCTGTCGTCATACTCACCATCTTTCCAGGCACTTGTTGCTCGTAAAAAGCACCACGAGAATCAGTCTCAGCAGTGCAGGTCGTTGTGTAATGAATTCATATTTCATGTAACTTTCTGGCAGGCATTGTCAAGATAAGGTACTGCTGGAGGAGACAGATGATACTCTCTGTGGTGTGTGGGGTTATAGAGAGATGGGTTACCCTAAGAAAGAGCGATATAATTCGAAGAGATGTTTTTTTTTCTTCCTCAGATTCTGTGACACTCTGTCCATCATTTCTCCATTTCTCTCTCTTTATATATATATATCTATCTACTCCTGCTCCCTCTGTTCCATTTTAACTGCTATAAAAGGCCTGAGTAAGCAAAACAGCTGGACAAATAGGTCTTGGGATAAAGTCCATGGTGGCTCTTGGCAGCAACAAGCTGATGCTGAGGAGTCTGTCAGCATCTGTGCTGAGTTGTCAAAATCTGATATAGCCATTTAGATAGTAACAGAGCAGACATGTTAAAAAGTAGCAGGCTACGTTTCTCAGGCGATGTGTGCAGGGAAACCACCCGGTGCTCCCATCTGATGCTCTCTGGCCACTGCTGAGAAACAAGCCATGACATCATGTAAGTTTGGTAAGGCGATTGTGCCCTGTTTGTTCTTGGTCTTTATGTTCTGTGGGTGTTTCACTTTGTCTAACCTGAAGATGAATGCTAGGCAAAGAAAATGCATGAAAAAGTACCAATAGCAGTTGAATTATTTTGCCATTCTGCAGCAGAGACAGTGTATGTGGAGCAGCTGGACCAGACTCATGGATTTTTCTTCCTCTTTTTCAGAAAGCTGTTATCATAGCTACTGAAGCATGAATGTTTTGGAGATACACAATTGCTGTGCAGTGATAGCCTGCCAAAAGGTCATTATTCAGACTATCTCTATTCCAGCAAGTTTCCATCAACAAGTCTTTATAGCTCTCAGGAGGGAAAATAACAATAAAATAACAATGTTATCATAATTTATTGTTCTTCCCACTGCTTGCTTTGTTTACAGCTGTTGTGAGGAGGATCCAGATCATCCAGTTTTTGAAATGTGGAGCAAGAAAATATGTTCAGAGTGCCATGTAAAATACCCCCTGCTTTTTTTCTGATGTTTCTCCAGGATATCTGCAAGGCTCTGTGGTGTCACCGAGTTGGGAGGAAGTGCGAGACCAAATTCATGCCAGCTGCTGAAGGCTCAGCCTGCGGCCCTGATATGGTGACTTAACACGTGCTTTATATTTGTGTGTGTGTGTCTTTGTCACCTTAAGAATGGCATCACATGAGTGGCATGGGAACCGCTAACGTCTATTGGACTGATTTATCCATCGCCTTTGAGGCAATTCAAGTGGTCATACCAAAGACGTTTCCAGCAGGAACATGCAGCGAGATACCTCCTTCTGCAGTATGTCATTAATCATGTTGTGGAAAAAAATAGTGCACATCTATTCAGGGGGTAGAGTTACCCTTTAATCATGCCATCACTGAGATAGCCTTTGTTCCAATTTGGCTGAAGGAGCTAAAATGATGTTGTTGATACGCCTTGTTTTGTTGATTCAGGAAGGTTGTTTTTTTGTTTTGTTGGACTGGTGCCAGCACACTGTTCCATGGCAACATCCCACCAAATAAAAGAAAAAAAAACAAGAGCATCTACCAAAACCTTCTTTGCAGCTTAAGAGGGAAAAAGCCCCCCATGACAGTAACACAACTCAAACAAGAACATTAAAAAGTGTCACTTCCCAGATTCTTTCCTTTGTGCTAATGGGTTGAGCTGTGCAAAACCAAAGAAATAAGTGGATTTAATCTCAGAGTAAAGTTGGCTCAGCATTTTTTTTTTTGCTGCGTAACATTATCAACTGTGTGTATTATAAGAGCAGAAGAGCTTGTAAAAAGAGACACACACATACATTCCTCCTCCAAGGGATACTGCAGACCTCTGAGCAAGGAAATTTACAGCAGACAAAGAGCAAAAGTAGTTTATACAGGCCAAATTGAAGTTGGATGCCATTATAAAAGTAGCATTTATTGAGTGTTATAGAGTGCAAATGCTTCAAGACAAAAGGCTTGAACTGAGTGACACTGTACTTCCTTGAAAAGCGCCTTTATACGCAACAGTGTCCTTGTGTCCCAGAACGCACTATTAAATTCACTCGTAAGCTAAGTGAAGAATTTGGAGCAGCTTTACTGTGTTTTAGATTTGAGTTCAGTTGAGTACAGTGTGAGTAAAATCCCTCTTTTTGACAGAGGTACCACACTCCCCTTCCATTATTTTACCTCAGGGAACAGCTGCAACGGGTTTGTTGCTGATGTGGCAGAAATATACCATTGGGGTTGTGGCCAAAAAGCAATCTGTGCTCTTTATTTATTCTTTGTTTCTTTCGAGATGACTTCCCCCCAAAGGCTCTCTCTCTCTCTGTCTCTCACCCCGACTCCCCTGACAGCCCCTCATCGACATTTGCCTCTCAATATATTGAACTTGATGGTTTAATCTCGCCCTCTCTCCCTCCGCGGGACAATTAGCCGAACACAAACAATGACAGGCTCACATAGGAATCTGTGGCACTCAGCCGCAGGGGGAAAACTGAGGGGAAATCAGCTGTTCTAGTTCTTAGTCAAGGACCATGAGATTATTTGGAGAAGTGTGCGTCTGTGTGTGTGTGTCTGTGTCTGTGTCTGTGTGTGTGAGTGCACACACGAACACACAGCGAATGCAATAACAGCTGAACATATGTCCCTTCTATCAGTACTCATGAATGCATGAATGACTGGATTGTATGCATACTATGTGTGTGTTTGTGTGTGTGTTCTTTAGGTTCTTGCGTCTTCCTCAAAGGTGTTCAGTTGCACGTATTATGACTGATGTCTTCTTGACGTGTACAAATCCTGCTGAATACTGCACCAGGAAACAGCTTGTGACATAATGTTGCTTTAAGTGAGCCTAGATCACATCACATTTAGAGATGATGAGTGAAGTACGTCTCATTTTGGAACTTGTAATTGGTTTTTTGGGTAATGGTTCAGTCTTTTTGAAGTCCATACTGCAAATTTGCTTCATTCAGGAGCGTGAGACACGCTTGCCCTGTATGATGTTCCATGATCTCATGCAGCACAGTTTAAAAAAAACTGTATTTACATGATTTAGTTTAATATTCCTCCTCTGTTTTGCCTGGTTGCCTCATGGAACACGTTTGACAGTGTTCATCGTCGGAAAGCAGCTTTGTCAGTGTGGCTCTGATGCAGAGGGGAGGAGGTAATTGTGCACCATGGTGAAGTCTCTCTCTGCAGGGTGGAAGAAGCAACTGGTAGCATCGTGTGCACATGGCTCTCTGCAAACTAATCAGCCAAAAAGACTGAGAGGGAAATTCTCAGATAGGAAGAACGTGGGAAAAACTTTGAAGAATGGGTAGTAAAAACCCTGCTCTAGGTTTAAGTCAGATCTAAACATAAATACAAATAAATAAGTCACAAAAGGCAGATACTCCACCCTTCCACTTGATTTGCACTGGAAAGGAGTCAAATTATCTCAGTCCCTTGGCAGATATTTACTCTTTTGTTTCATGTTGTTTTGTTGTGATCAGGAAAAAATTATTACCTTATCAGTTTATTGATTTTTTTGGCAACAGAGTTTCAATCTGTTTTATGCTTTTTCCCCTTTTTTAATTATTTTGCTTCTTGTATGGAAAAAAAATGTAATGGGGTAAAAGCAAAATGGAATACAGTGCATGGCAAAATGAAATGCAGAGATGACAATGCAAAACAATGGTACATGTACAGTATTATTTCAGTTTGGAGAGCAGACAGACATGAGACATTCTTTCCACATTTCAGCCGTGTTTGGCGTCGCTCTGTTAATTGTAGCTGATGACAGTAAAAGGTAGGAAGCGTCCAAAACGCAGCAGAACCGGAGTTTCACTGATAGACTGACAGCGTGTAACGAGGAGTGGACCGCAGCCTTTTGGCTCTTCTATGATCAGTAAAGAAGATAAAAGACTGAGTCTACTGGAAACTCTGTATGTTGTTTGACACTTTTATGTGTGTTTGGGCCTCCGATCTTCTCTGCATCCTTTTGTTTTCCACTCATTGTTCCTCCTTCTTTCCGTTCAGTGGTGTCGAAGGGGCCAGTGTGTGAAACAGGGCGACGAGGGTCCGAGGCCTCAACATGGACACTGGTCCGAATGGTCATCCTGGTCTGCCTGCTCTCGAAGCTGCGAAAGTGGAGTCACCTATCGGGAGAGGCAGTGCAACAACCCCAGGTAGAGAAACACACAATCACACAGCTGATTACCAAAGCAGGACAATTTAGATCACATTAAATATATCACCTTTTGGCACTTCTTACTGCAGTTTAGAGAGAAAATTTATTGAGTGACAATGTTTTGTTGCAGAGATGGTCTGTAGTGTCTGTGATGGCTGGACACGAGGCCAAGAGTATATTAAGACATGTGATTAAAATAGCGAAGATCACTCACATAAGTCTGTCGCTTCATCACTTATCTACTCACTTAGTCGCCTACTCATCAGTCACTCAGGATTATTTGCACTGTCAGTCAGTCAGGGGGCCTCTGTCCCAAAAGACCTCTTCTTTATCATGTCATGCCAAGATCCTGACAAGTGGTGGGCTAAATTAGACAGAGAGTGATGAGGAGAGAGAGAGAGAGAGAAGGGAGGAAAGATGGTGGTGGACAAAGACAGCGAAGGGGAATGAAGCAGGAAAGAGAGAGAGGAGGAGGGAGTGAGGAGAGATGACAGAGGAGGGATTAAAAAAACGAAAGATGAAATGCAGAGATATGAAAGGAGAGAACCTGAGAGCGAGAGAGAGGTAAGTGACAATGTGATTGGAGGGCTTATAGAAGGACTAATTGTCCCGTGGAAGGGATTTTTAGGAACTTAGCCTGAGGATATACACCTGTGATTGGAGAAGCCTTCACAAAGGCACGCTCAGACTCACATATAGAGGGAAGCATATTCATGCATTAGTCATGAGTGGACAATGAAATTCAGTGTTCTTTGTAATGGAGAATTTTTGCTCACTATGCAGATCAAAAGCAACTTAAGTGTTTTCATCCACATGAAATGAATTATGTCAATACTTTGCACTTCATTAATCTGTTTGCTGTGTGTCAACACATCCAAGTACACATTGAGAAAGAAACAGGGTGTTAACATCAAGGAAAATCAAGAAAACACTAAATATTATCCTGAGTATTATGCAACAAATGGAAAACTTTGTTACATGACCTATGTTTCCATCCATCTCTGCAGGCCTACGTATGGAGGGAAGTTCTGCGAAGGCTCCTCCAGGTCGTACAAACTGTGTAATACTGTGGACTGTCCCTCCAACACCATCGACTATAGAGCGCAGCAGTGTGCTGAATATAACAGCAAACAGTTCAGAGGATGGTTCTACACCTGGAGACCTTACACTAGAGTGGACGGTGAGTCACATGTCCAATTAATTTTTAAAACTGCTTAGAAAAAAGAGAACATTTAGAGTTGCTTTTCTCATATAATCATCCAATGACTTCCCTGTGGGGTTTTTTGTTTTTCCTCCAGATCAAGATATATGTAAGCTATACTGCTTCGCTGAAGGTTATGATTTCTTCTTCGCCCTGGCCAGTAAAGTTAAGGATGGGACACTCTGCTCACAGGACAGCTCTAATGTCTGTATTGATGGACTGTGTGAGGTAATGTTTAGCTGTGAAACATAAAATGACTGAACATTTATTTTACAGTGTGTGGAATTAGTTGTACATTTCTTGAGTATAGATTTTGAATGTGAGGTCTTTGAAGTTGAGACACCCTTGTTGTCCTGCTGTCTCCAAACTTCTTAAACTGTCTTGAAAAATAAAATGCTAACCTGTCACCACATACAGAATAAATGTTGGTAGTTTTCAGCTGTTGTCATGTATTACGTAGTCTGACGTAATCTTGCCTTTTTGCATATAATCTGCCTTGTCGTCAAGAGCAATGATGCTTTTCCTCCACAGAGAGTGGGCTGTGACCGTGTTTTGGGCTCCACAGCTGTGCCTGATGCTTGTGGGGTGTGTAAAGGAGATAACTCCACCTGCAAGATCTACAAAGGACAGTACACAAAGCAGCATTTTACCAACCGTGAGTGACCCTATTTAAACGCCTAATTTCACTGGTTTTGGTGAAACATTTTAAAAGTGGGGATTTGTTGCATTGTCCTGCTTTTCACCATTTTATAGCTCATGTACAACTATAAAATGTGTGGCCATAACTCTACTATGTACAAATGTACATTTCTATGTACATTATTTTTAGCATTATTAGGATTTTTCCAGCTTTTAGTGCTTTTTTAAAGTTTGTCTCTCTTTGTCAGAGTACTATGGGGTAGTAACCATCCCGGCAGGAGCTAGGAGTATCCGTGTGGTGGAACTAAACACATCTAGCTCCTACCTGGCTATCAGGGACACCCAGAGGCACTACTACCTTAATGGCCACTGGACGGTGGATTGGCCGGGACGACACCCCATTGCTGGAACTATCTTTGAGTACAAGAGACCATACAACAGACCTGAGAGCCTCATATCAGCCGGACCCACTAATGAGACACTGATCATAGAGGTGAGCGATCTTTCGAAGTGAATTTTGTCTTGACCTCTGTTAATATGACACTTATTGATGTGCAATTGTATCATTCTTTATGTGGTTGCATACTGACGTATTTTTCCTTTAGATTTTGTTGCAGGGCTGGAATCCAGGCGTGCGTTGGGAATATACTCTAGTCAAGAGAACTGATGACAAGCAAATGAAGTATCACATCAAACACAATTATACATGGGCCATCATACGCTCCCAGTGCTCAGCGACGTGTGCCGGAGGTAAGAGCAAACATGCATGTAATGAAATTCAGATATGTACGTCTCTTTGTGAAGAAAAACTTGAGTTTTCTCCCAAAGATTAGATCTAATTCTGAAAATAAAATATTTCAATATATATCAATCAACTGCACTGATGAAAAAGGACAGATCACCTCTAATCTTAATCTAGTCCAGACCGTAGATTAAGAGGGCAGTTTGTAGATCAATAGACAAGCATCTAAAGCTCAGTCTGGCCTCTCTGACCTATAATAAGGCTTTTAGCTGCAGGTTAAATGGAGAGGAGAGCATTCCCATCATTACTGGGAAGACATTAGAGGCTCTTGTTTGGAACTGGTGGGTCTTCTTCTTGTTCTACTGGACACCTGCTATTACACTCACACTTACACAGCAAGAATACACATGCATGTCTGCAACCAACGGCCTTTGTCCCAGAGGCCTGGTATTAAACCAGCACACACACACACACACACACACACACACACACACACACACACACACATACACATACACATGCAAAGGCTGCTGTAATGACCTGAGCAGGTAATTTGTGGCCAGAGGTTATGGGACAAAGGTGTGTATGCGTGCATGTCTGTTCATGTGTGTTCGCTCATGCACGTTGCTCTTTGTGAGAGCTTGTATACACACATGGGTGGACTTGTGAATGTGCGCTTGCTTGGCCTCATGAGTGTGAACAAAGCCCCCAGTGTAGAATTCCTATTGATTGACCCTGCAGGTTAAAGTTCCCCACCCTGACCTGCTGCGGTCCACCCTAACCACCTCCACCTTTCTTGTGTCCTGATTGTAGGTCGTGATGGGTTTGGGGGGGGGCGTTTGCTTTATTAAAGAGTGTGACCGACTAACTGACCTGCATGAGCTGAGATGTGCAGATCGACCTTGACTCAGGCCAAATAACAACCAAAGGATCTGCTAACCTGGGATTCAAGTTTCACTTAAATCAAACAACACTGTCAGATCTGCATTTCTGCCAGAAGTTAGCAGCACAAAAGATTTGTTTTTGACTTTATTTAGAAATTCAATAAACAAATAGATTTAACCATCTGTTGAAGTGTTACAGAGACAAATTCATTTCTTTGCACGTGCAGAGGGAGGTGTGGCAACAAAAGCACACGTGTTTAAACATTCATCAACGTTCCTTTCTCCTTCCTCGAGGGTGTTTCAGTGTCGGTGTGAAACATATTGCTTTCACTTTATGAAAAAAAGTGTCACATATTCACGTACATTCACATGTATATCAAATGCAAACGTTTCATTCAATATCCTGACTTAAATTCCAGATTGTTTTTGTCTAGGTGCTGTTGATGCAGAAAGAAGAATTGCATGAGGCCTACAGTTTTGTTTCACTGTTATTTTAGGGTTGACTCAAAAGGAAACTTGTGTTGTTCTTTTAAGATGATATGCCTGAACTTGTTTTTATATCTATAACCCACACAGGCCAAATGAACACCAAGACAGCGTGCTACAAAGACTTGAGAGTGCAGGTGAACATGTCGTACTGCAATTCCAGATCAAGACCAGCTACTGGACTGATAGCCTGCAACACCCAGCCGTGTCCTGCCAGGTCAGACCCTCCTCACTTTTACATGCTTGTGGTGTGTTTGCTGGTCATCTACCATTCAGGTCATGAATGTTTTTTAGCCTTACTGGCAGCATAGCACTACATAAACCAACATCTGTTAGTCAACCAGCCCGTGACTTTGGTCCAGAGTGAAAAATCTCAACAACTGCTGGATGGATTGCCAATACATTTTGTACAATCATGATGCCCAGACGATGAATCCTAATGACTTTGGTCCATGAAGCTGACGTTTAGTTTTACTTTAAGTCTGCAGTTTAGAGCAAATATACGTATGGATAGATATTAAATTTGGTACAGATATTGTAAGCACAGTGGTTATTCTCTGACTTTTCATCTTCCGCCACCCTCAGGTCAAAATTATATCATGAAAAATTATCATTTCCTGTGGTTTATGACTAAATACCTGCGAAGTTACTGACATTTTCAGTCTAAACTATACTTTGTATATAGTGCTAGTTAGCAAATGTTAGCTTGCTAACACACTAAACTTAGATGGTCAGTAAGGGAAACAATATAACTGCCTAATATCAGGTTATTAGAATTTTCATGGTGGACATAATAACATACTGACATTACCAGAGGCTGACCGATACTGGATTTTTGGGGCCATTACTGATCCCAGGGAGTAAATATTATGATACTGATACTGCAGTATTTATACCTATACTATGTTAGTGTCATATTGAAAAGGGAAAACGATGGGGTCATTTTTTAGTGACTTTCCAGCCTTGTATTTCACAAACTAGTTAGCAACTTACCATGAAGACATAATCTGACTCTGCACCACCATTTGCCCAACTGTAATGTGTACTCTGCTGCATGTGCTGCAGACAGTGCTGAGAGTATTGTATTGTTTCTAAATTATCCCAGGCATCTTTTTCTGTAATATGTTCTGTAAAAGAAAGTTTTTGTATCTGCGAACAACATATACACCGATATTGATATATCTGTGACAGGAAATTATCAGCCAGCAATATCCACCAAAGTCTATGGAGCCTCACAGAGCAGCTTGCATGGCTGTGGATTCTTGTTAAGATGAGTTTATGTGCTTAAAACCTCACAGCTCATGAACACAGACCTCAGTATAGTCAGTAATAGTTTGTGAATGACCCCATCAGTATATCTCCTCTGCTTTTAACAGGCTCTCAGTCTGGACATCATTAAAAATGGTATTTGAACTGTGCAGACGTTTCCTCATAATTTCCTAATACATACTTTGGATGGAAAGCAACACAATGTTTGGCCCTTCTACTCTGCCAGACTTCAGGGTATGTCTATTATTCAATTGTTCAATCGACATGTCTTGGAAGGGCTATACAGCCCACTGAAGGCTATGCAACAGCCAAAAATGTTGTTGGCTGTAGCAGCTCAACATTTTGTTTGTGTGTGTTCACGTATTGAACTTGGGGAGGCAGATGATCAGCTTTAGAGCCACCAGCCAAATAGATTTATATCCGTTCAGGCTCAGTATGTGAGTGAAGAGATTATCATGTGGACAACATCCTTCTCTCCTCTGTTTTCTGCTGTGTCTCTCATTAACACTTTTCAGGTCGAGTCTTTTGTCTTCTACTTTCTGTCCTTTTCACCTTCTTCCTTTCTTGCTCCTCCTGACTGCCATGTGTTTCTGGTCTCCAGCACCTACACATCTGTTCTGTAATTTCTTGACATGCAGCGTCAAAAGAGCTGCTTATTGGTTGAGTCAACTCTTCCGAACTTCCCACACTATCTCCTCATAATAAAGGGAATGAAGGGTGTCAGGCAGTGCTGACTCTAGTCCCCACCCAGACCATTAAAGCACCTGTTCTGTGATGATGACATTTTCCTGTAATGAAAAATAACTTACATTTTAGCTGAAAAATGTGTGTGAGACACGGGGAAGAAAGGGAAGTTCCACTGGACATTCCATTCATGTCTTCATCCAGTTCAGCAGGATACCTCACCAACTGTCAGGAATGGTTAGTGGCTGTGTTTGCTAAATACAGCAGGCCAAGGACTTATAAAGGTCTTCACATGGAGCATCACTGTGGGGCCCCAGCTCATAACAAAGCACTTTGGTCCACTCCGGTCATATCAGGACCCACCTATGACGATTTTGTTTTTGCATTTGTACTGTACTGGTGTATGCAAAATGCACAGCCAGTTTATTTGGTTGGACATGTTTCACTTCAAAGCTCTGATGATCAAAACATATTTTCCCACAAGGTTGCACTAGATACTGGCCCAAGACTAATTTGTATTTGAGAAGTAGGAAACGTTATCATATGTTGAAGATCACTTCCAGATTGCTGTGTGCAAGCCGGCATTTCCAGATGTTGTAAAATGTCACTGGTGTCACCTTGAGTGGCAAGAACACTTCTCTATGATGTATGACAATAACAGACAGCGAGAGTGGAAGCAAGATCCAGTAATGATTGTGTGGTTTCAGGGCGCGGCTCTGTGGGACCTTGGCTGAGCTCAGTTGGTTTGGTCACTGTCTGTAGCCCTGGCACTCAGGAGCAAGGCAGAGGATCAAAGATCAGTCAGCATGGTCTGATGCTGGACATCATTGGGAGTGGTTTGTCTGTTGACAGGCAGGACATGTATGAACACACACATGGGAAATGTCCCTCCCTTGCCTGTGCTGCTCTGGACACTGTCATGTAGGGTGAAGCCCAGGCCAGAAAACATATCAGTGAAAGACAATCTGGGGATAACAGTGGTTTTAATGAGGAGGGAATTGGAGATTTTTTTTGATAAGGAAAGCATTTTGCAAAAAAAGATTTTAAAGCATGGATATTTACTTATAATACTTAAAAAAAAATACATTTGTACAGAACTATATAACAGACACAAATCATTGTTTGAATGTTTTACACATATGTATAGCGCTTCCAACAGGTTATAGGCTACAGGAAGTACCAGTCAGATTTGTGCAGTAACCAACTGAGATCCAGTTCGTCATTCCTACGACAGCTGCTGCTGAGGTATTACTTCCCCTGAGCGCATTAGTAGTTGGAGTATTCATTTCCAAGATATCACACAGACTTGATCTCTTGGGCCTTCAGCACTCCTGTAACAGAAGAAGGTTACCAGAGCAGCACATGGTGAAGATAAATGATGGTTTCCTCTCTAATATCTACCAATTTTACACCAGCACAGAGGCTAAGTCTGGTTGTCAGTTTTGAAAAACCTCGTTTTCAGTATGGTGCACAATTACTATGGAATACATGAAAAGGATTCCCCAAAAAATGAAAGACTGATTGGCTTATTCTGTCTAAACTATGTTTGAAATAGAATATATCACCTCTGCTATGTGCTTTTCACTTCCTCTTTGCTTTTGCTGTTCATTCAGTTATTACCCAAGAACTAAACAGTACAACCTGTAGGGATCCTTTGAACATCGCATGTACTTTTGACATTTTTTCACTGAAATTGTGAACTAAGGTTTCAAACCAAATGGAGAGACTTTCTTGCATATGAAAATTTCCACTAAGTCACTTCTTTGCTGCCTGAAAGAAAAGAACATTTACAACTGCCAGCTTCTACCATTACACAGATAAACCAGGACATGCGTGTCCTGGAGATGCTTGTCTTTCAAGGAATAACAAGAGACTTTGTTTAGAGGCTCTTGACAGCTGCTGTTGAGGCATCAGTTCCTCTGTGCCACTATTCTGAGTATTCCCATGTACACTCTTAGCGATGGTCTGAAATATCAGCCAGATTCTTGCAAATGAATGGGACACTGCTGACAAGTTGGACCTTGATTTATGAGCAGAGAGCGGGTTTAGCCGAGATACTGACCTCATCTCGGTAAGTGTTGCATGTACATGTTCAGAAAAATTGGGTTGTGGTATGTCCAAGTGTGGCTTAGTCCCCAAACTTTTTGTTATACTGGGGCCAAACCAAGACATTAAAATACTTAAAGAAGATAGACACAATAAGGCTATGTTGTGTCCTTGCTCCTGGAAATTAGTGCCTTAACATTTTGGGAATAAATGCAATACAACGGTGCAGGAGACCAACAACTGATGTATCAGGAACACTACAAAAAAATCAGCAGTGCATTTAGTGATGTACAAGTTTTTCTGTGCATGTTTCCATAAAATATAAAGTAACATATACACTGAGTCATGGTGTACGATGGTGGTGTCGTTGCCAAGAGCAAAATGAATGGCCATCAGCTGCTGTCTGGCAAACGCACACATTCACACTCAGGGAGAAGACAGGGCAGGGCAGCAGAGGAACAGTCGCAGTGTCGAGTTACTCTGAGGCTGACTTCCACCCAAACTTTCTCACCCTCTCATTAGGACAATTTCAAGTGTCCCTACTGTACCCCACCCCAAAATCAGTGCAGGCTAAAACCACAATAATTTACTAATGCTGATGCACACATAGTCGTACCCATTATTCTATCACTCTTCATTGCTTTTCTTTGGAATCCCGCCTTTCGCCTTTGAGATAATCTCTCAATCTTTATTGCATTGGTGGTGTCCCAACACCAGCAAAGAAACCCCATGTTTCCAAAAGATTTTCTCAGGGATACAGTATTATACAGGGCACCGACATTATGTAATCTGCTCTGAAATCATGGAATCCCAATTACGTTACCATCTATCTCATGTTTTATAGTAACCAACAGCTGTTCAAAAGGGGATTTTTCCTCCACATAGTCGTGTCATTGCCTGAATATTTCCTTCTTGCTCAGTTTGTCTCCATTTTGGAACAGGTATCGTAGGAAAATGCTGCATGATGACCACAAAGCTGTCTCACATTCACTGACATAAAGTAGTGATCGTGCTGACAGAAAATATATAAATAAAGTTCCTCAGAAGAGGGGGCCGTATCCTCCAGAGCTTTGTTAGGTCAGACGTTTTAAGTAATCATGTCATGTTTGTGGCTCATTGTGTCATCATGTGTAGCAATATGTTGTATATTTTACAGTCATACCCACTTTGTTTTCACTATTATATTCAAGAAAAGCTCAGTGCACCACTGCCAACTGTTCAAATGATTCCCACCCAGGCAAAAAAAAAACACTGTGAGGCACTTTGGATATAAAGGTCCACCGAATGTTATGTTAGGACGGCTACCACTGTACTCCACCTGCTGTCTACATTATTAACTGTAGGATAGTATTTGTGTAATTACTGTTACCAAGGAACTTTAACAATACAACACAAAGTTTTAGTTACTTTATGATCTTGAATTAAAGCTCACGTTTTAACTCAGGAGCTTCCACACGAGCTGTCAAATGACACGATGACATAAGGGCAGTAAAAAGCTCTCAGCAGGGTCCAACTTACTTGTTTTTTCCAAAGCTTTCACGCACATCTTGTGGTCTTCCTTAACAGATGGAGATGCTTAGTGTTGTGTGGATGATTAGTTGCTATTGCATGGCCAGAGTGTCAATTTGTCACCATCTGACAACAGACAGCAAAATGACAATGGTAGAAATAAAGGCTTTATAATGTACAGCGTGCCACAAATGCTGGTAGCAAAAATAAGTTTTTTTCTCCTCATATAATCTGCCTTTTCAACTGTTTTTTAAGGAAATGTGTATTTAGTCGGTATGTGACAGAACACAAATACATTTTCAATCAATGCATATTTACCATCGATTTAATTTTTAGCCAACCAATCATATGTTAGATGGGGCAGAACTTGAAAACCTGGTAACCATGTTGTGAATAGGTCAGATTTTAACCACATAGTGTATAAAGGGATGAAGAAACCATGATGCCACCTAATGGTTTGGTGACTGTTATGAAGCCTCTAGTTTCATACTGGGCCGTCGCCATGTTGGTCTTTTGACACCAGACATATCAGGCAAGTGGTAGATCTTAATAGCAAACCCGAAGACACTGCGCATGGTGATATGATAGTGCAAGGTGGCCCCGCCCTAAAACATACCCTGCTTTATCATCTAGTTTACTCTAAATAAGACCATAATTTGCAAAATGAACATCATGCTGAATCAGTCACAAAACTACAGATGGAGTCCATAAACTCATTAGGAAAATACTTTGTAGTATAGCATATCAAGGGAGGAGTAAGGTCAGTTTTTTTTGTCAACTTCCACACACCCAGCGTCTTTTTACAACCAGGGGTGTCGCCCCCGCTGGCCTTCAGAAAGAATACAGGTTTAGGGCACTTCTGTGTTGGCTTCACTGTTTAGATGGTACATCCATCTTTTATGTACAGTTTATGATTTTTTAAAACAAACCATGCTATTTTTCTAAACTTTCAGCTGATCCATGTCTACATCTTCACCTTGTAAATCGTTATGTGGACTTAGTGGCTGGAAGTCTTATTACTATGTCAAAATTGTGCCTTCCTCTGAGAAGATCCATTTCATTCAAAACCAAATACCATTTCTTCTAAAATGTGAATGAGAATGCAGTTTAAATGCAGAGGAATGTGATTTTGGGTAGATAGGGTTGTCTAATTTCTATGCATTGAATCAACTTTTCTAACAACAGGCATGTTGACCTGTCAGGCAGAACTAATAACATTTTTAATGCTGCATTGAATTGCAACATTACCTGAGTGTACACATGAGAAAACCGATGAGAAGCATGCATGAAAAGAAGCTTGTATGTTATTGATACTCTAAGTTCAATGAAACTGAACTCGGCTCTATTTGTTACTAGTTTCCCAAATTAATGAACATATGGCTAGTTACTTGCCATGGGGGAGCATGAAATTTCTTTGGGAATCCAAACGAGACATGGTAGAAAAAGCCACAATGAGCTCTGCAAAGTTTTGTGACTCTTTGTAGGAAAGAGCTTTAATTACTAATTGAATGCACTCATTAAATATCTATCAAAACAAGATCTATTGAATGGTCTGAAGTATTTTGACTCTTGTAGAAATCAGATAACACAAATTGACATATTACTACATATGAATACTTGTATGTTAGGAACCACATTGTAGTGTATTATGTTTCTATGCCACGCTTACAGTGGAAAATTCAGTTATGCTTTGATTGGTAAATGGATCGTTGTGGAGTCAGGAAACTAAATGTTTCAGGAGAAAAGAGGGCGCACGCACAGGTTCTACCCTCAGTTTCTGTCTGTCTGTGTCTCACATAGAGGGACATCGGTGAAGCCTCTGAGGTCATCGCTGAGACCTTTAACCCGTCCACATACACTCAGAGCTGTAAGACCCCCAACTGCAGTGTCCATTACCTGGGTGGCTTCAGGCCCGGCTGTAAACATACGTCTGATGGCCTCGACACTTTGATGTGGCGTCTTTTTTTTCCTGTGTGACCTGTCCAACCCCGTCTAACCCTGCACACACGCTCAGACAGACACACACAGACACAGACACCAAGCAGCCAGCCAAGGGTAGCTGTCATTCAATCTAAGTTGTGCACTTCCAATCTCTCAACAGAGATTTGCGAGGTTGTAAGTGTATGACAAATACTCTGTGCACGCTCTGTCTGCTCCTCTGTCTGTCCCACTGTCTGTATCTTTTAAAAGTCATTTATAAATATGTTCACATTCACAGTCTGCCTCTCTCTAATGCACACCAGCACAGCTACTCCTCTGCTCAAGTGGATGTTCCTCCCTGATATTTCTTTCCACTTTGTTTCTCTCACACTCTCCACCACACCGTCGTCCTATCAGCATTTAGTCACTAATGGATTTGTATGTTTACGCTGAGTTGAGGAAGCGATGATAATAGGGGTTGTAAAGTAATCTCACAACAGTTTACCCTCCTATCTCCTTCATTATCTACAGCTGAACCGGCTTAGATGTGCATGCTCAGGCTTGTGTGTTTATATTTGTGCATTAGAGGAATAATGTATTGTCAAGAGTGTTTTGATAGATCATTTATATAATATATGAATTTGGACAAAGCAATACTTTGCCTGCATAAATCACCAGAGTTCAGATTCAAATGTAAACGCTAGAAGTGACAGTTCTAGTTTGATGGCAGAATATTTGGTTAGATATTTTATTCAGTATTTTCCTTATTGTTTACGAAGTCCAGATTTCCCATTATTTTTCTCATAACATGCATGTAATTAGTGCAACATGTTTGTCAGTTTGTGCACCTTCATGCAGAACCTGTGAGCCGAGACAAAACATACGCCAGACCGACCAAAACAACCACATCAGACTAGACTTGCTGGCTGTGGTCATCAGTCCATCTCTGCATGTCGTACTATTACGAGGCCACGTAGTTATTTTATTCTGCTGCGTCTGCACCCCGTAAGTTGGACCCAACATGCATTACATCATGGAAAGAGGTTTCCAATGCCCGCTTACATTTAGAGCGTGATATCATTCTGTCTCAGAGTGAGCGTACACTGATATAGGCAACAGAAAAAGCCACACACACTGACATATACATGTGAAAGTTCAAGCACACACGCACATGGCAAAGCCGTAAACACTGGTCAGAGGTTATTTAATGCTCCCAGTGTGCATCCAGACAGCGTCATTTAGCCCACAAAGGCCATCTGACACACTGTCCACAGGATACCTGATCCGTCATGCTTCTGTCCAGACAGAGCAATGCTGACTCATCTGTCAACCACATGTACTGATAGCAACCGAGGCAACAATCTCAAGATGGTCTAAACTTGATACGACATTAATCAGTGTATTAAGTCAATGGTCATTCCTGTGAAGTCATTACTTTACACGTAAATATGCTTCAGTATTATTTAAGCCCTAAGACGTCATCTTTTTAATCCACTATATTAAAATCATTCACCCGCTGTAGGTCATGGATATATTTTACTTTTCTGTGCAGAAACTGATATCTGAGGTGTAACTAAATGTTGCAAGAGAGCCAAAACAATATGTCATTAGGTTTACTTACATGATCGTAGACGTTTTTTCATTTCAGCGAAACCCAGACAAAGTCATAGAACACGTCATAGAAATCTTGCACAGTATATTAGATGGAATATTTATGGATATACACATCATAAAAATGCATAAAATATTGGATTTCTGCCTCTTGAAACTACAATGTAAGCGTATTGCACCCAAATATATCTCACAATGTTTCTCTGAAAATTTCTCTGACTGGTCGTCTGCTTGCATTTATTTCTGTATTTAACGACACCATGAAGGTTCAGGTCCTATTTCTTTGCCAAAAGCCAACAAGTATCATGTCAGCATGTTAAATACGTTGCATGTATATGTTGGTTAGCATTTTGAACTAAACAGCCGAGTAGAAACTTTCATCTCTACATTCCCCTTATCCAAATCATCCTCTGATGATACCACAGTGTGTTTCTTCCTTCTGACAGGTCGTGACATATATCAGACCAGATGGATTCTCTCTCTATATTTATTTAGATTCAACAGCGCATGTATAATGCCCTTTAGAGCTTCACTCTCCTCATTCACCTTATACAACATTCCAAGCAAGTGATGCACCCAAATTACTGCAAATAAAGTTTAGACTGCTAATATACACAACTCAGTGTGCTGACAGCAACATTTTTGGGTTGTTTGGGGTAGATCTTAGGAGGCTGGGTGGGTACACTGGGGTGAAGTTAGGGAGAGGATGACTGAGTGTGTGATGAGGGATTGAGCTGCCTGCACCAAGAGCTTGGGGTCACTTGGAATAGATGCAACGAGGCTTTAAGGAAGAGAGAAAACTTAGGGATTAGGCGACTTAAGACATCAGGGTGAGGTGTTAAAAAAACACTAAAAATAATATAAACTAACAGTCCCGAGCTGCGGTGCAATAATATAAATGTTGCTTAATATATATCTGGAGCCGGCCAAGCTTTTTACAATTTCCAACATATTTGTTTTGAGCGTTCAGTACAAATGGAGGTGATTACTGAAAAGAAATATGTGGTGATGTTTAGTTTTAATAGCGATGAGGGCTGAGTTTGGGCAAGCAGAGGGTTTGAAATTTTTGCAGTGCGGTTTAAATTACAGTTTAAAAGCCTGGTGTTTCGGGATTTGCTCTGAAGTCAGTCATCCATGAACCAAAGTCTAACCGTTTTGCAATACTTCAGTGTGTCTGATGTCAGCAGTATATGGAGACTTTATTTAGTGTGTATGGCAAATCTACAGGACTTTTTTTGTGCCTTTTTTACTTTGTGGTTTGCAAAGCACTTAAAATATTTGCCTCTCTTTTACCCGTTTACTCATACACCAATGGTAGGTTCACTGTCTTGCTCAAGGACACAAGTGGAAAGGAGGAGACATGGATAGAAACACCAACTCTGCAGCTAGTAGACAGGCTGCTCTACCAGCTACATTATGTCGGCTAAATCATAATAACAAATAATGCAATAAGCATAAAAAGGTGCATTTATTACGTTTACAGTCACTTTTATTTTGAAACTACTGGAGAAGCAAAGTGGCTGCTATTATTATACAGTTATAAAGTTATCACTCATGAATTCCTGCAGACTCCTTGTCGGAATAAGTGATTGAGCTGCCGTGCATGTTGACTCAGCAGGCCTGTGTTGTGTTGTCCCAGCTGGTCTGTAGGAGAGTGGGGGGTTTGCAGCCAGAGCTGTGGAGGAGGGGAGCAGACACGGCAGGTCCTGTGTGTCCGGAGAACCAGCCAGACCAACGTAGACGCCCTGGCCGACTCTCACTGTGCCCAGTCCGCCCCAGCCAGGAGGCAGGCCTGCAACACTCACAGCTGTCCTCCAGTCTGGAGCGCTGGGCCGTGGTCTCAGGTAAGCATGCAAAGGAGCAGCTGGTGTTTCAATGTGTTTACACTGATGTAAGCGAATGAGGGCACACTGCACTTTCCTTACAAAGCCTTAATCCACGGCTGGAAAAAAAAACACTTGCACATTCAGCCTGAAGAGCCGTGCACATTGTGCTGTTAAGTGGAACCTGGCTTTGATGGCTTCACCACATTTTATGACAGTGATCTCAGTGGCTTTAAACTATGAATGTGCCTACCGAGACCTCTGGGGTTTTTGTTCTCGCTCCAATTCTTGTACATTGTGTGAGGTGACTTGTCTCGCTGTTAAACCTTTTTAACGGCCATCTCACCCCAAATATCCTGAGCTGCGTGGCACAAATGGTGTCCAGTTTACTTCCTCTCCGGTTCTCCATGGCACAGTGCAGTGCGTCACACCCCCATGTTTATTGGATGTAGTGAAACACATTCAGGATTTTGATTTAGGCTGCGCCATTAGATGTGTGCCTAGAATCAAAATGAATATTGAGGGAACTGTTGGACTACCTCAAAGGAATTATTAAGGAAGTAAAGCACAGTAAGTCATTGTGTGGCGTATTGGACATACTGTATTGTAGCTATTTTGAAATACTCTGTGCATAGATGGCTTGTTAAGATCTTTGACCTGTGACTTTTACATCACGCAGTAACTACTTTATGTCAAATCTTGAGTTGATTTTCATAAATCCTTCCTTGGCTAACTCTAAAATGGTAAAAGTACTGCAAATGTACTTGAACAGTTGAAAATAATCAGCCAAAATGTTCCTCACAATGAGGCCTTAACTTGATGTTGGAAAATGTTGAACAATAGTTTATGAATATGAATAGATTCATAATGACCCAGTGCACTGTAAAAAAAAAAAGTTTTTTAAAACTGATTTTAACTTTAATGTTTTGAACAATTTACTGTTATTTTACAAATTGTTTATTTTATTTGATTTATTTTTTTCCTTTATTTAACCAGGTAAGTCAAATGAGAACCAATTTTCTTTTACAATGACAACCTGGCCAGGAGGCAGCTTGTGAATTGTCTTTGCCTTATGAAGTTACAGATAATGACTAATAAAATAACAAAACTTTTTTTTATTTACATCTTAAATGTTAAAAAAAAAACAATCCAAACTGTAAATAATGTCCACATCAGACGTCCATATTTTTCTACATGATAATTAATTTGCTTGCAATGTTTAACCATAAAATTACATTATTTTGCTGTTTAAACCAACAACAAATGTTTATTATACAGACAATTTATATCATTTAAAAGGAAAATTAAGTTTATTAAGACTTAAACATGGAGCACAATTTTTTAGAATTATTTTACAGATTTTTCCTGTTTTTTTAAATTACAAATATACCCTGTTAAAATCACACAATAAAAGAAATTAATTTAAATGTTGACTAAAAACAAACAGAACAAAAAATGCAGGAGGAAACTGCCCAATGTCCACATTAAATAGTTTACAAATACAAATGTTAATTAGTTCCTTTACAATGTGTGACTGTAAAATTACACTGTTAATTTAGATCCAATGCATAGATATTTGCTGTTATTTTCACAATTTTTGAACTTTACAATATTTCATCGTTTTTTTTAATATTTTTTTTCTGGCACCCTTGCTGTCTGATATTCACTGTTTGTTTTTTGTTTTATTTCCCACATTATTAGTTACAGCGTACAGATTACACTTATCTACTGAACTTACTTTCATCACCTTAACAAAACTCAAACGGGCACATTTTTGCAGATATTGTAAGTAATATTGTAACTCTGGAGCATTTGAACCAACTAGTCTTCCACTGGCATGGAGAGCTCATCAGCAAATGTCCTGATATTGTTTCCTTCTATTTGGCAGTGCTCCCGTAAGTGTGGCAACGGTTTGAAGAAGAGGACTGTGCTGTGTACGAGCACCAACCCAGGTGCCCAGACACACACACTTCCTGACAGTGTGTGTGCAGGCCTGCCGAAACCTGCCAGTCAAGAATCCTGCTTCATCAAACGCTGCCAGAAGCAACGCAAGGTCCAGTGGTTCGTCTCCACGTGGCAAGAGGTAATTCAGCAGCAGCTAGAAGGACAGGCACAAAGTCGAAAATTTAAATGAAAAAAGTAGATCTGTAGTGTGTAAAAATATTTTCAGCTAATGCGAATCACTTCTCCTGCTTTCGTTCTCTTTTTTCCATGTTCAGTGTTCGGTAACGTGTGGTCGTGGCTATCAAGCGCGCTTCATCAAGTGTGCAGAGAAGGTGTGTTTACTCAAACATCGTAAAATTTCAGTTATTAAAGATCCAATATGGTGAAAATCCATTGTTAATGTTTTTCGCGATTGGTTTAAAATTCCCAGTAAGACCTCCTCAGGTACTATGTCAACCCGTTGATTCATTGGTTATTGGAACAACCCTAAAACCTAGTCATGGCAAAATTCACCATCTTTGCATCTTTAATTATGTGTGGAGAAATTCATACACTGCTGTAGTTTGTGTTAGGTGGTGTGTCGTGTCATAGTTTTCATGGAGTTCCTGGTTTTTATGATAAAGGACACTGCAGGAAAATACAGAGAACTTGCTGCCAAGAAGTGCCACCATGTTCCCAAACCCACCGTGGAGCTCCAGAAGCCCTGCATCCTGGCCGAGTGTCCCGTCCGCACAACCCCACCGGTCCACCGATGGACACATCATCGCACACATCCAACTCAGCCCCAACCGCACCCTCCACTTCGGCCAGGGTGGCACTCATCTCCTTGGTCTCAGGTATGTAAACTCATCAACACTTGGTGATTGAAAAGATTGGGCACTGAATGTGATATATGTGGTGGATAAGATTTATAATATTAATCACCAAAGCCTTGTTTCTTCGTACTCTACAGTGCACAGTGACATGTGGAGGAGGAGTTCAGGCCAGGACGGTCCAATGTCTGGTCCAGGGGAAACCATCTCCTGGCTGTTCCCTCCATCTTAAACCCCCCATGTCCCAGGCCTGCAACACCAACTTCTGTCCTCAACCTGAGAAGAAAGGTATCAACGCTCTACACAACGCAGTCTGAACAAAGTTCTCTTTAAATAATTTGTCACATTACTAACAAGCTTTCACTGATTTTCTTTTTTCCACAGACGTTGCTTGTAGGGATTACTTCAACTGGTGCTACCTGGTGCCTCAGCATGGAGTCTGCAACCACAAGTTCTACGGCAAGCAGTGCTGCCAGTCCTGCTCAAATTCAAACCTATAATTTTTCGAAGTGACTAAGTCTGGGATACAGACAGATATGTGGTTAGATAGTCAAAGGACTACATTTGATGTCCATGCTTGAAAAGACGTGTTTTTGTTTGAAGCGTGTGGCGAGCACTGAAAAACAAAGTACGTTTCAATGGAAGTGCAAGAGAGTTGCCGTGCCCTTTGTTCTCCCTGCGATGCCGGACATCTGGATACAAGAACTTGATGCTGACGGCACCACACAGGAATGTGATCAGGAAAGAATAAATAAAGAAGAGAATAATGAGGAGGAACTAGCAAAATTGGAATCTTGATTAAAGCGAATAGGACTGACATGTCTGAAAGAAACTGAAAACCTGAAAAAGCCCAGCTTTGTTTATATACTGTAAGAGAACAGATCTATACCCAGGACACCAGCGTCTCCAGCCAGCCAAAGGCCACTGATGGCAAACCAACAGAGAGAAACTGTTGATGAGGTTTCAAGCACAACATGTGATACGCCCTGGTCTGTGTTGCAGCTCTTGATCAATTGCTAATCTGGGGACTGATTATGAAAAGGGATGTTTCAAAGAAGCAATTACGTAGATATAATTTTACCCAGAGGTCCATTAAAAACGGGTCATTCAAAGTGGATTCCCTCAATAGCTGGACATCAGCAGACTGCTCTGTGCTGTCATATAAGAGAAAAAAAAAGGAAAGAAAACAAATTAATCAGACACGAGAGAACTATTCTGAGATGAAGCTGTCTGTGTGAACTTGCTTTCATGCTCTGTGGTGCTACAACTTTGTCACACTGATTTCACCAAATCAATGTGAAATCCTCAAGTTTCAGGAATGAACAAATGAATTATGTGACCCATGTACAGTATTGTTTGTTTTATTTATTGGCTTTACAATACAGCGTTGCTGGAAGACTGTATTAATAAGCATTATGAATATGTCCTTTTATTACTCCACCCTAAACCCATTACTTTAATATTTTGTATTATGTTCCATTACATGCTGACAAACTGCACCTTTTAATGCAAAACAATTGCTTGATTCTGAAAAAGAAAAACAGCTGTCAGGTGAAAATCTTCATCAGCAACAAACCATATGAGCATGTTGTTTAAAAAGTCACTGGTCCACGTTTTATTACTCTACATTGTCATACAAGGCAGTCACGCATTGCATTCATTGATGTGGCACAAAAATGCTTTACATATCAATTATGGTTTGAAGCACTGATGGATAATGGCTAATACTATTACAATGTGTTTTTATGTGTCATGGCAGCAACTCAACTGTAGCATGAGTCCTGATTTGATTCTTTTTAGCTGTAAGTCTGACTTAATTTCATCTTCTAGGGGGTATAAACTTTTAAACTCTCTATGGATTCTGGCGAAGTGGAAAACGGCTCAGGAAGGAAACTTGATCACCTCCGTCATTCTTTTTTGGCTGAAGTCTACAACCGGGCATGCTTCTGTCATCGTGCCCTGACAGAGGATTTGCCTTTCAGCGTATTATTAACATCACTATCGTCATTGTTGCACGTTTTCACCTCCACAATAGCAGGGACTCGCCTGTTCTTTTGTATTTCTGTGGCTTTGTAACTTTCACATGTAACAGCTGTAATGTATGTTTGTAAATTTAAACATACCTCCATAACTGCAGTGTTTCCTTCTATTTATTGTCTTTCTTTCCAGCGTATACACAATTATACAGTTTATCTCTATTTAACATACATTAAAACCCCCTACATTCCTTTGTTTGCTTTGAGATGTCACCAGGCAGGGTTCCTAATTACCCCATGAATTAAAACAAAATTCTCACACAGTGCTATTGTTTCATTTGGAATAAACTCCAAAATACTCTTAAGGAATCCATTGATGAGGCTGAATCAGAACAGTTAAGTCGTGAGCCATAAAACTAAATATTGAGCTGAAAAGACTAAAATATTGAGGGGAGAGTCTGTAGCTCCACCACCTTTCACCTAATATGAGAAGAAGCAGTCATAGTCATCTGATATGATTTCCCACCTCACATGCACCAGGGCTCTACAGTTAAGCATTAAGGCATGGTGATATTGAGGCATGCAAATAAACTTGACTTTTTTTTTTCTCTTAACTGAGCGAATCTTCTGCAGTTCTTTCACTGTGCATCACATTACATGTCGTACAGCAAAACTCATAAGAAACATGATTAAGAAGCATGCCTAATGCTAAGATCTTAGTTTTCTGCATGCAATGGAGAGGAGCACGTAAGCCATGCAAGGCCCTGGCTAGCAGTAATGCCAATGTGGTATTAGCCATTTCAACACCTATGACATATGGTGTCTGGGCTTCCCTCTTTAGTCATTTCTCAACAAGTCAAGGAGACACAGATGCCCAAAACAAAATAACCATTGTCATATCCTGGGGCACAGCTCTAAGGACTACAGATGGAGAGCGAGGGAGGAAAGAAGACGAGTGTGAGAAGAAATATGGGAGAATATTGGTGGTGTCAGAGAAAAATGCTGTGAGAAAGAGGGCAAATAAGCCAGAGGGAGAGGTGGGTATAAAGAGAAAAAAAGGGGTTTTCATCCTTGTCAGCCACCTCTCTGTGGTCGATTTATAGTTCGACTGGAGAGCCAGCTCTGGGCACCGCGCTACTCCGTCTGTATAGACACTGAGCTACTGGATAAATGCAGGCCAGAGGTGCAGTGGGTCTTTTTTTACAAGCAAATGTCTGCAAGATTTTCAGAGATTCAAAACAGTTTTATTAATCAGTGACAGTTTGCTGACAAAAGCAACACCACACACAATCAGACGCATGCACTCCCTCTAAGTCTGTGGAATGTACTGTCATCAGCCACTTTGCAACCCAGTGAAGTCTCAGAAAACCCAGAAGAGCAGAGAAAATGTCACATTGTCTGTGATCAAAATGTTTAAATCATATAACCACACCCTGATAATGTGAGTGGTAACATTAAACATCAGCAATGGTTTAGGAACACACTTCTACAGGGGACCTTCAAAATAATCATTTATTGGTTTAGTGGGATATAGTTTGACTTTTATTAAGCAGCACATTAATTTCTCCTCACTTTCACAACAACAGCTTATCAGGAAAAAAAGAAGAGAAAATCCAACCACGCAAGAAGAAAGGGATAAAGAGGATGAAGCATTTTTGTTTACACAGAGATAGCAATCAGACAAAGGCTTCCTGTAGATAACAAAAGGTGATGGAGACAAATCTGGCAACATTGGAAATGTAACCTAACTCATGTCAGGTAACACAAGAGATTATCTGTCAATGACAGACAGGAAGAGCTTGCACAATACTGCCCTTTCCACTTTAAAGAAACTATGCTATCTCTGACTGCATCTGTTTGGAGAGAGTTGGCTCTTTAGCCTCGAGGCTACGCTCTGAAGGTTCATCTGAAGTTACAGGGTTATTATCTTTCCATCAGGATGCACCTACAGCAATCCCAGCGTCTTTAGTTATTTCCTTTCAGCCATTGGAATCAAAACCTGCTGACACGGTATTGAGGAGAATTGTTTAGCACAACTATTTATATGAAAATATTTTAAATATGGAATGGCAAATTAATTATTGAGTTGATCTAGCTGATTTTAAAAGCAACGAATTGCAATAAACCAAGTCCAGTGCAGTTATACAGCTGGGTTAGAGGAAAAACCACCTCAGTTTGTCCTTGATCTAAAACACAATGTCAAGAGTCTGCATGGATATTCAATGCAACAAGGGCTAGGTGTAAAAGCACACAAACACAGCTCAGCTCATGACAGTGGTACTAAGACATGTTCCACCATACAAGTGGAAAATGGACATTGTTTTGCATAGACTGCTATTTATATATTTAGTTTAGTTGTGTTTGCATGTCTAACTGAATGGTTTTAGTCATTCACTACTGTACCCAACAGAAGTAGTTGTATAGTGAATATGTGTGTGAATGAATGTGTGTGTGTGTGTGTGTGTGTGTGTGTGTGTGTGTATGTGTGTGTGTGTGTGTTAAAGCAAAAAGGAGACTGAAACTGTTACCAGTACAACAGCACCCTCTTGTGACAAAATGTAGATATTTAAAAATTAAAGAAGTCATTGTACACATTAAGCTCAGAAACAGAATCAGGCCACTGACAACTGCTTGCATATTTACAACAAATTCTGTTATTCTGGGGTTTGCTGTTCATGCAACACGTATTTCGTATTTCCAGGTTACGATGTACGCTTAGTAAGTGGTTATAAGCAAATAGCAACATCCGCTTGGATTAGCTTGGAGTTTAGATAAAAATACAATCGTTCTAAAGATAACACAAAACGAGTTCCCTGACCGGGAATCGAACCCGGGCCGCGGCGGTGAGAGCGCCGAATCCTAACCACTAGACCACCAGGGAGTGGCACACAACGTGGTGTCACACCTGTTCTTAAAGGAACCATGATCTCAAATAGAATCCACTACAGCAGGGGTCTCAAACTCCGGTCCTCGAGGGCCACTATCCTGCATGTTTTAGATGTTTCCTTCTTCCAGCACACCTGATTCAACTGATCAGCTCATCGTCAAGCTCTGCAGAAGCCTGATAACAACCCTGATCATTTGAATTAGCTGTGTCGGAAGAGGGAAACATCTAAAACATGCAGGATAGTGGCCCTCGAGGACTGGAGTTTGAGACCCCTGCACTACAGCAAGTCTTATAATAGTTAGCAATCTCTTGACTATACCGAAACAAACCTTGCTACGTTAATCCTTCATAAATGTAAGTATCAATTGTTCTTGTCAGTTTGCCTAATTAAAAATAGAGATGTAAACACTGTCTAAAATCGCTCTGCTTCTTCATGATGCATGCACAACCGAACACTATAACATCAGGAAAAAGCAGAAAGAATACTTCTGTCAGGCCTGTTTCACCGTGCTGTTGAATTGAGCTCATACCGAAGATTTGTCCAGCAGATGTCGCCATTTTTGACTGTATCAACTTATCTCGATACTGAGGAACATTTCCAGAGTAACTCCTTCGTACAGATTCCTCTAGAAATCGTAAGTACTGTTAGTAAACGACAGCTAAGTTTTGCCTATTATTTCTAAACGAAAACAGTTATAAAGGCCATACTGGACGGACACTTGAGCGCATGCGCCTTAGTAGTGCACCACAATGAAGTGCCTGAAGGAAAATCCGAATAAGGGCAAAAATCCTATTTCGACCGACAAAAAATTATGACTATTTTAATGGATGTTTTTTTTTATGTGTAATTACAATTAAACACGAATTTGAATATATCTTTGACTACTGAATATCGTAGTAGGAATTGTTTGATTCCAGGTTTCCCGGCTCTTCACCGACCTCCCTCTGCGGGGTCCTGACTTGGGTCCTTGATCAACGTGGGAGACGCGAAAATGTGAAGTTGTTTTGAACTTGCCTGGAATTTGTGACACCGAGACATGATCGTCTCTGTACGGGATATAAAATAACGGCTGTGTGGGTGTATTTCAGTGGAACTGGTCTTACCATGATGCCAGGAGACAGTCAGGCCAAAACGGTTGCAATCGCCGCGGACGCGACGGTTGGAAACTGTCAAAACTGTTCTGTTTTGCATCAGGTCAGAGAGTCTTTCTGTGTCAATGAAAATACTGCGTTTCGTATTTAAAGACTGAATATAAACAGTGTCTAGTAACTGTGACACTATTTGCTTGTTGTGTTATTATCTTATCGGTTCAAGTTAACGTGTTGGTAATTATGGATATCTGTTTGTTTTCTTTTGTTTTGTTTTTGTCTGTTATTACAGAGCCTGACAGAATATGTGTCGTCATTTCTGGCATTGAAACAGAAGATAACGGTTTCGGAGTGAGTATTAACGAATAACAATGGCCATGGTAACACGTCTCAACACAGAGAAACTACAGTTAACTAGTTGTGGAAACAGTTGGATACTATTAACCGGTTACTTTGAAGTATTCAAGAAACAAACAAACCTACAGTATTTAGATTTGCACTGAGATTGGGACCGGTGTCAGCTGTAAGCGAAATTGGTAAATGTATGATTTATAATCACTGAGCATACGAATTTGTAATTTGTTCCCAAAAGTGTCTTAATGTGTTTTCTATGTGAATTTGTCCGAGCCAAGCACTTCAGAATAACGCAGCTAATGTGTAAACATTAGTTTTAACTTATTAACTGTGTGATTTGGGTTTTTCACTAAATACAATCATAAATTGAATACAGTGGATAATCTTGTAGGTATTTTCTCACATAGATGTCTTGATAAACGGTTTGAGTTGGAATGTACCTGAATAGTATTATGTTAAAGCATAATTCAGACCTTTTGTTTGCTGTTGTTATTTTATGAGAATAAGCTGTACACAGACTACACAGCCATAATATGTCTATAATATCTGAATCTAACCAGTAATAATATTACATATAATATGCATTCTAATGTTGCATGCAACAGGTTTAACACATTCATGTTCTTTACATCTTTTATCCAGTGACACAATCAGGCTTCAGCAACAGCTGGAGGAGCTGCAGATCCGGTTGGTTACTCTGGAGAAAAAGACAGTGGATTATGAATCTGTGCAAGCAGAACTGGAGGAAAAGAGGGTCGGTTGTTTCTCTGAAGAATCCAGTGTGAATGATATTATTCTGACAAGTAGTATTATGTATCTGCGTCTTAATATAATTGCCATACCACAGTCTCCACCTATCTCTGAACTTTGTTATTTTTTTGTGATGCTAATATTCTCACTGTGTTTGTGTTTAATAGGGTGCTGTTATGGCCTGTGGGCAGCTGTCTGAAGAGATGGAAAAACTGAAACAGGAAAACAACAAGACGGTGACGGAGTAAGTGGTGGCACCAGTTACAATGATGACAGTGCAGATAGTTGTGATATTTGTGGTAAAGTGTTAAAGAGTATTTTCCATATCTTTCAGGAATAAGAAGCTTGAAGAGCAGCTAAAATATTTGAAAGGTACTTTAAATTCACATGCTATACATTTTAATTGGGAAGACTTGCATATTTGTGAATAATAGCTGGTTGAAAAAGATACTCATTTTGTTTGTAATTATTATATAACACTCTTAGATTTGACAGAAACACAGTCACTAGAAAATGCACAGCTGAGGAGGGAAAAGGCTGCTGTGGAGAATGATCTGCTAAAAACACAGGTAAGTAACTGAATGTACTATAATCTCGTAAATGACAACAATTTGACGATTGTTATTAAGGTCAGATCTGCTAACATCCAGCTCAGGAAATTGTAAATTTTATTTTTTACCTTTTCAGGCATCTTTGAAGAAATCTCAGGAAAAAGCAGATCAAGTTGAAAAGTTGATGGAGGAGAACGTCAAGCTGACAAGCATGTAAGAATTTGCACTTGCTTTAAAAACATGTTTCTTCATTTTTTCTTTTAGTTTTTTTTTATTGGACAGAAATGATTGTAATGTGTTTCTTTCTCTTTGTGTGTCATTTTGTGCTATGAAATGTTAATTAAATAATTGCTGCTTCATGATTACTCATAACTTTTTGTTCTTTTGTTTCTTCAACAGAAAAAACAACCTTGAAAATAAAGTCAGACTGCTCGAAGGTTGGTCTTAAAAACCGATTTTACTTAACATGAACCATGTTTAGTTCATATGGATGTCTTCAATCTATGTTTATATGTCACTGCTTGTTTGACAGTTTAATTGTACTTTCTTTGATCTCATTTCAGACTCAGTTTGCAAACAGAATCATCAAATATCCCAACTGACGAAAGAGAAGATATTGCTTGAAGGAAATGTCAATGACCTCCAGGTGCAGTACAGTTCTTCATAAACAACAAATTGACAGCTTTTTTAACACTATTAAACTGACTTTTCTCTGTATACAATTTCAATTCTTTTTCTTAGATGAGACTGATGAGACTGGAAAGAGAAAGGAGTAAAGGTAAAAAAAAAAATCTTGTTTCTTGAAGATGGTAGAAATTGCGCAAATTCTTCCAAATCACCAATGTTTAGGCAATTTTGTTTTAGTATTTTAAACGTTTAAACAATATCTGAATTATTTCTCGACAAGAATGTAGGAGCACAACAACTCAAGCAAGTGCACCGGAGGAGCCTAAGGTTGACAAAGGTATGCACGTCACTTCACCTATTATTAATGACATTAATTGGATAAGTTACACACACGCATTAACCCTAAAAGCAGATAGATTTCTACTATTTCATTGCACGAATGCTTTGTTTGTGTTTTTCAGAAAAGGTCCGGATGCTGCTGGAGAATTTATGGGCGTGTGTGCAGCCTGAGCAGGAACAGCCGGCAAACCTGTTGCACCTACCAGGCAAGGCATCATTCAGCCCTCCTAATGTTGTTACTGACATAAAACCAGTGAATTTAGGCTTTTCAGTTTGTAGTTTTTTTCTCAGTTTTACTTTTTTTTTGCATGTATGTGATTCTCTCTTTTACTCTTGTAGTTTCAGAGTCCAGTTGCAAGCAAGTTCTTCCATCCTCTCCACAAAACAGACTGAAATCTCATATTAGTAAAACGTCCCCATCTGCTTCTCACAAGCTCGTTGGTTCCCACAGCGACCATATCCAGCCGAAAGCCACTTACACACAGCTAAAACCACCTCTTGTCATCAAACACCAAGAAGCTTTTCAGTGCTCGAATGGCAAGAAGCAAAGAGCCAGGTCGAAAAAGGGCAAGCAGTCGTCCAGAAAACACAAACCAGATGATTCATCTACTGACATGGGCACCTGTGAATTATCTGTTGAAGAGATACTGGAATTATTTAAACCCCTGCTCCCCTGCATATCACCACTATCAGATTTGGTGAGGATGACATATTTTTGATTATGTGTTTTTGTTGTTGCTGTGTATATTTGTAATGTTAAGCCAGTGCAAGTGTCTGTGGCTTTCCATTTCTGCAGCAAGTCTACACTGCAAGAATCTGACAGCTGAATGAAAAGTCATTGAAGATGTAATGAGAAAATGATTTTCCAAAAAGTGTGTTTGTAGCTGATAAACTCACACAGTACAGATGTTAACTATGTTATTGTATTTTTGAAGAGTAATTTAGTAATACACTGGTTTGGTTAACCTTGTCGTTACCAGGTCATAGTGCACATGATTTTTCAGAAATTTCATTCTTGCTTTCTTATTTTTTTCAGGATACTGAGATGGAATGTACTGAGATGGATGATGGAGAAAAGGAAAATCATCCAAAACCCTCTGAGGATTCTCCTGTTAAACAAGAGAAGTCCGTACGCCTCACGCCACCATCAAGCCACGGAAGTCCAAAATCTTCTGTACTTGGGACTGAGAAGAATGTGGACTTGCCAGTGGTCATAACACAGGAAACGGGACTTGCGTCTGAAAAAATAGACTCAAATGGATTAAGTGACATTGCTAAAATTCAGGACAAATCTAGTGCAGATAATGGAAAAATGCACCCTCAAGAAGATCTGCTAACTGAGCAGGAATCAGCATCTATGCATTTAGCATCAGCACCATCGCCTTCATGTTGTTCTCCATCAGTTATGGCAGTGTTGACTGAAGTTGACTCATTAACTACTGAGAGTCTACAAAAGGTAAACAAAGATCAGGAGACTACGATAATGATGGATGTTGACACAAACCACAGTGACGTTACTGACACCAAAACAGTCACTCTTGATGGTGCAGAGTCACCCAGAGGAGATGCTGCTGTCATCTCAGAAGGAGGAGGAGATATACAGCCTGTCGCTTCCTCAACATTTGTTGAACGTGTTAAAGAAGCCAAGATTACAAATTCAGAAAATGACTCAGAAGTTGAAAACAGTCCTCAGGTTTCTTGTTGTTTCGGACAAGGCAGTCCGGATACAACTGCATGTAAACTCCAGGGGAACACAAAGTCTCTCTGCAAGGACTCAGAAATGCAAGAAAGTACCCAAAGTTCACTAGTAAGCACTAACAGCAACAGTAGCGTTTCTAGTAATTCTCATGAAAAGAGGCTTGAAATTGATACACACATCGAGCTTCTTAGGAAGGAAGATGGGAACGCAGCACAAGGAACAGGAGGAATCGATGGAATGGCTTCGCTTTTGCAGGTTAATGGTGACAACAAGCCTCTGCCTCCAGAGACCTCCCTAGTGTTGAAGAAAGAAGATGACAAATCACAAGCTGACCAGAAATATGGTCAACCAAGTGTTGAAACTCCTTCGAAAAAGGATGCTGACATAGAGACAATAAACAGCAAAATATTGGCTGATAGCAGGCGCTCGCCTTCAGACTCCCAAGAAACAAATACTGTCAGCTGTCAAGCTTTTAAAGAAAACACACATTCTCTATGCAGGCAGTTGAGTCCTACATGTCTGCTACCTTCTGTAAAAATGCAGGTTTTAGAAACTCCCCCAAACCCAGGAAAAGTGAGTCCTGATGTAAAAACAGAACAAATTTCACCGAACAAAAAAGCGTCTGTTCCCAATTTAGAGGAAAAAGAATTCAGTGAAAAGGACATTGTCAGCGACTTCCCTCAAGACAGAATAGACGCAAGAAGCACTACCTCATTAATTCAGAATGCTGCTGCCACAAAAGGACACAAGAAATGTTTTAGGCCTTGTACAGAAGTGCCTGAAAAACTAAGTCCAAATGTGATCAGAGAGGCAAAACCTAGCTCAGCGGCAAATTCAACTACAAGGCAAACCCCAGAGTATCTAGGCAATGTCCGCGCTGAAATGGGCCCTCCACTTCCTCCTGTCCTTACTCCTTTGAACACACCTCCAAAGCCAGGAAAATCAATCAGCCCAAGGCAAGCTATTGGGAAAATCTTATTTCCCTCCCCCATGGATAGATTGGCTTCACCTTCCACTCCTGTCCAGTCCCACAGCAGTCAGAAGTTGAATTCTTCATCCCTCAACAGCCCAGTTCCGCCAAATGGAGTCCCCTCATCACCACTTCAGTTTGGCTCAGCTACTCCAAAGCATGCCGTTCCAGTCCCCGGCCGTCTGCCTGTGACAGCAATGAGTTCTTCCCCGTCATCTTCTACCAGTCCGTCTCAGGAAAACTCCATGAGGATTCTCGACACCATGTATCCAGAACTTTCTGCCCGTGCCCGGACTCTGAGCATTCTCAGAGGCAACGTCAATCTGAGCATTTGTTCATCAGAGAGTGGAACGTTGCCCACGACGACAGACAGTCAGAAGTCCAGCTTTAAATCTGTAAACTCCACTTCAACAGCCTTCACAAAGACCGAGACGAGGGGAGAAAAAAGACCAGCTGCAGGTTTGTCCCACCCGGAGAGCAGCAAATGTCTCAGGCTTGATAGCAACTCTCCTGGTGTCACTCGCAAGCAGGTTTTATCCTTCTCAAACAGTGGGGACGAGACCACTTCACAGCAAATTGAGAGGCTCGAACAGCTCAAAAATACGACACCATCTCCATCAATGACACCCGGAGGGCCAGCAGAGCAAAATGTTATAGTCGCAGCTTTAAAGAAAATCAAAAACCAGTGCTTTGATCTGCTGCCGGTGGTCCAGAGCCACCTGTATGTCGGAAACCTGCCCAAAAAGCCGGTCCTGAGAGATGAGGAGAAGGAGGTCATCGCTGAGATTTGCCAAAGCAGCTTGGTTAGTGTAATTTTATGTTGAATTATACAGCTCTAGTCACTTTGCAGGGTTTTTCTCACATGACTTGCAGCACTTTTGGGAGAGAAACTGTCATTTCTAGGTGATTTCTGTCAACTTTCATTGTTAATGCTTGATTTAAAAGGCACCACTCCCACATGCATAATTAAATTAAACTAAAGGAGTAAACATATGCTTAACTAGTCATGTTTTATTAATGACAGGGTGGAACTTCAACATTTAGGGCTGTAACTTACAAAACTATTTGCCTTTAACCTCAATTTCTGGATTATTATTTAGCATCTTGTCGTGAGGATCAATTTGTATTCATCGGTGAGAATTACTGGAAGTTCTCAGTTCATGTTTTCTCTCTTTTCTCTTCAGGTCAGTGCAGACGACATGATGTCAGCCATCCAGAAGAAACTGAAAGCTGAAAAAAGGGAGCTGAGCGGAAACTACATGCAGGCCCTCTGTCGAGTCTACACAGGGATCTGCAGACAGAAGAGGTACCAGGACAAGGTTCACATCCTGGCCTACAGCATTCTCGTGGAAGGTTAGCTGTTTATTTCTTCCTTACAAGTCTTTGCAGACCTTTGTTAGCCCAACATGGGTGATTTTTTTTTTTAATTTAACCCAAAAGTAGAAGAAAAGTGTTGGTTTTACTGAGATTAATCAAATCCCATAATATTTCCTGGTTGGTGGTTATCTTGTTTAGTTTTTGTTTTTACGGGAAAACACAGTGACCTACCGGATGGAAGTTAACTAATTATCCAATAATATTCTTAGTTCTTTTCCTTGTCATTTACCACTAGAGCTGAGTCGCATTAATCTTTTGTTTGTTCTTTATAATTCTGCCTTCCTCTCTGCAGATTTTCCAGACGCCGCTAAGCTGGTTTTGTTTATGGTGACAACATGGCCGACAGTTCTCTCACACAGCAGCTCTCTGTGCCAAGCCATTCACACCATCACCAAACTGAAAGCAGAGGAAGGGCTTCTCCGCTGCCTTTCAGCATTCCTTGGCTGGGAGAAGGTATTTATTTTAATTCTGTAGTTGTCACATTATTTAACTTACATCTAGCTTGTCGTGACAAATCTCCAGTAACCAGAACCAGATTCATTTCCTTTTATCGCTCCACAGTCTGCTATAATGATATAAAATGCATTTTGTTATTGTTTATGGGTGTTTTTACTTTGGGCACTAGTTAATTTCTACCTGTGTGACCTCAGGCCTGACTCAGTTCATCGTTTTTATCCCATCATCTCTTCTTGCCCCATCTTTCCCATCTGTGTTTACTGAGATTAAGTGGAGTGCACCCTCTGATACCTGATCTTCCCCTATCGCTGCAGAGTCCTCCCTGTGACATTGACCAGCTGATCTCCAGAACCCTGTCTGAGATCCGCTCAGGGTCAAATCTGTCTTTCGCAAAACACAGTCGGTTTGGTGACGACCTGGGAGCCACTGCCTGGGAACACGTCTTTACTCTGCACCTCCTTTGTTCACACAAGAAGTGGAAGTGGACCTATGAAAATGTGCTGGGGTATGTTATTTTGACATGAATCTACAGTGTTTAATACTGTAATTTAACTCACTGTTGTCTTCCAAATATATAAATAGCAATGTAAAAGATGATTTATGTTTAACCAAGCGGCTTGTGTACATTTGCAGCAAGGAGTTGTGGCCCATAATGAATTCTTGGGTAACACAGCCAAGAAGTCAACAAGAACCCATCTCTGATGTGACTGTCGCCACTGTGCTCCGACTCATAGGTCAGTTGTTCTCTTACCTTATCCAGATTTTTAGAAAGCCTGACATGATGTGTAATTTGTGGAGAATTAATTTTCTTTTTGTTTTAAATAGGACACCTCGGTCAGGTGGGATTAAAAGACAGATGTGCTGGCTCTGTGTTGACTGTTGCCAACGTCATGAACACGTTTGGTCGACAGGGACAGGCTGAAGGTATGAAATATGATCGACTCGGTTTGGCTGTAACTAATAACTAGCATCTGCTTTGTGCTGAGACTGCTGCCAGTTTTCCACACACACACGTCTTTCACTGATCACAGCTATTTAAACATCTGTTCTCTTTTTAACATGTATGCACACATTTACTTACTTGTGTGCATTCAGACGAGATCCATATCTCTCACAGGAGCGTTAAGCCATATTATTCAGAATCAGAATCGTCCTTGTTGCCAAGTAAGTTACCACATACAGGAAATGTATGTTTGTATTTTGCTGAAGAACAATGACAAAGCAAGAGAAAGTTGAAACAAGGACTGCATGTCAATAGATATGCATGCTTACAAATTATACTGTTGGAATGCTCTCGAACATGGTGAAATTACCAGGACCAGTTGGAATGTATAGAAGCTAAAGATTAACTGTTTTGGACTTTTTGTCACTTGTGTATGTAATTTTCAACCTGAAGAAACTTTTTGGCCACATAGAAATTTATTGTGAATCAAAATTTGGCATGGCTATGAAGACTCTGGGTTTAATTGTAAGGAAAATATCCAAGGAATGTGTAAAGTGTCTGTTTTTAAAAAGTAAATAAAGGGTTGTACAGTACTTAAAAGCACATGTAATGTTCTGACCTTGTGATATAAAAGAAAGAAGGCCCACCTACAGACGGATTTGCGTTCAGAAATCTGATCGTGCTGTGTGTTCTGTCTGCAGGTCTGCCATGGGAGGTCCAGTTAGCAGCCATCTACTGCATCTACGATCTCTCTCCCTGCGACCCCAAACAAGCCCTTGCTGCCTTGGCAGGCTGGAGAGGAGACACATCTCACAGCGTCCCTCCTGCTGTCACCAGCTACATTAACCAGTTGGCCTCCATCTGCAGACAGGTCAAGAGCTGAAAATGTGCAAACCTGCATGCGCCAGCATGTTCAATAATAGACAAGTACCTTAATGTTGATTTTAACTTGCAGCCTTGCAGCCTATAATAGAGTTGTTCACCATTTAAGCTCTTAAACAAATGCAAAAAAGATGCTGCTTGGTAGTACAGGGTGTCCAGAGGTTCATTTTAAATCTTAAATTGAACTGTTAAAGACCAGGTCAGGCTTCACAAATGTCTGATTTTTGTGTTTTTACATGCACTTCTGCTTGAAAATGTCACATAAATGTAAATGTTCTCCAGTTTTGCAGCAAACGTTACCTCAATTTTAATGGAGAAAAATAAAAATGGGTTTCCTAAAATCTGAATCCACCACACCCTGTAACAAGCAGGACGTCCTGCCTCTGCTGTACTCAGGAAATGCTGTAGAGTACTGTAAAACCTGTACATGTGTGTTGTTGTTCAGCCCCAGTGCTGCTGTAAATATGTGGTATCAATGTTTGTGTTCATGAAGAATAAGCTGCCAGATGTTTGGTTGTAAATGTTTTGTACAGGTCAAAATTTCAGAGGTTCTAGAATCTTTTTCTAATTAAAATGTCCACATGTTGAGTCAAAACGTGTGTGTTGTTTTGAGTTACTGTCTTCTATTACAGAGTCATAAATTGCCTTAGGGAATGTTCTCTACTGACCCAGTACAAGTCGAACGTTTTGATGATTTTCTTTTTTTAATTAAAACTGAACGATACTGACGCTGCTTGGACCCACAGACTGCATGTTTTCTTGTCCGGTGAACACTAAGGCTCATTTAGCCCTACATCAACAGTCACTAATAATCCAGTTGAATTACTACAACCATCACGTTTCATCCTGCCCGGGTTTCATCTGTCAGTTACGGAAATAAGTACGAGCTACCATTTCTGGATCTAACTACCAAAATAAAAGTCGTACCCTCTTTTGCAAGGCAATGAGTTAAATATATATGAACAATGATGTTTTATTAGTCTTAAGTGTGTATTAGTTCCTCTACACCTATATATACGTATATATATAACATATAACAATATATGTTCAGAACTAGATGTAGTGTCTTCACTGTGACTGTTGCTGCTGTAACAAATCAATTTCCTGTGAAAGATCAGTGACCATATCTATTATTCTGTCTCTCTCCTTTTTTTCAGATAAATACTTGAAAATTTGCTGAAAATGAATATTTTAGTCTTTTTTAAGGCCTCAAAAGCTTGTTTTTAACAAACTGTATTATTAATAAAGAAATAAATTATGTTTTGCTGTCATCTAATCATAATGTGAATAATTTTCAGTGACATTTTTCAATACTTTTTCGTCAATTGTGTTTGTGCAAGGCAGGTTTAGATAGATGTGTTGTAATATACTCTGCAGTATTCAATTAAAATGGGTATTTTTTATTTTTTGTCATCAGTAACTGGAAAATGTGAGAAAAGCTGTTAACTGCTTTTAAAATGGGCAGTAATTAACACACAATGACAGAAAAATACGTAACATTTGGATATAAAAGAAAGTTTTCATATTCTGTGTATAGTCTTATTTGTACAAATAAATTTGTACTCCTTCATAAATTTGTATTCAGTGTGTTTATATGATTTATTTTATTTCTCAAGAAACTAAATAGCTCAACTTCCGGTTTATCCGTCCTGTATATATCCAGCTTGACGCGCGTCTCGGCGCCGAGGGGCGTGTTCAAAGATTTAAATCCCTCGGACATGCGCAGACGCTGATCTGTGCTGCTGGGTGCGCCATATTGGCTGGCTTACATGGGGAGTGGAGTTGGACAAGCCGCTTGAAAAACCGAACCAGTTTCCTGACATGAAGTGCTTCGAGGATAACAAGTAAATCAACGCGGTACAATTCATCGGTCTGCTTCGGTGCAAAGTGTCTCATTCGCCAGGTTTGCCTGCATTTCCCCCGTGAAGAGGTTCTCGGCGAACTCGAGTCCAATGGATCCCAGGACCGCTTGGATCCAGCCGGAGCAGAAGGGACCTGCCAATTCCCTGTGGATGCACATTTGGGAAACCTCTCAGGGATTCGGAGCGAACTCCGGCGTCGACAACCACCTTCACCACCGACGCAACTCTGTGGTGCAAAACACGAACTCCACGGACTCCCACGGCGAGTATTGCAGAAATGTAGCACCGCCGCCGGGGGTTGTGTTCAGGAAACTGCCGAAGCGAGACGGCGGCGGAGGAGAGAGGGGAAGCGTCCGGAGGAAAGGCTCGCTGTCGCCGTCCTCCTCCTCCCTGGACTCGGAGGCCGAGAGCTCGTCGCCATCCGGCTCCTCTCTGCAGATCGACAACCTGAACGTCGCAGAGGAGGCCAAGCAGTTTTTACACTACGGCGAGTTGAACGAGAACCGACACCCTCCTGCGCTGTTTCACGCCGCTCACTGTCGCAGCATGCAACAACCCGGCGGCCACACCCCCACCGGGACGAAGAGCCAGCACGGCAGCAAGCACCACCACCACCAGTCCCATCCATCCGGCCGCAGGAGGCAGCTGAACAGAGCCAACACTTTCCACGGCTTCAACCCGCTGCTGACCTACGGATGCAACGGAGAGTATGTGGACTCATCCTGCAGCCTGTGGAAGACCAGGAGGTACAGCCCGGGCATCAACGGGTAAGAAAGAGGATTAATTTCATTCAGAGCCATTAAATGCATCTTAAAGTGAGATCTGGGCTCCTGAAGTGAACAAATGCCGCTTGATTTGCCTACACTGTTATGCAAATGCAAGGACATGTGTGCAAAAGCTTCACGAGTTACCTTTTCTCATCATGCATGTGCATTTACTTCACTTTTCTCTTTTGTGATCACATGTTTTGCTTGTTTTTTTCAGTCTCCACGAAGAGATAGTAGACTTTTTCAGCTTCATGTCACCCAGACCTGAAGAGGAGGCCATGAGGAGGGACGTCGTGAACAGAATAGAAAGCGTCATCAAGGACTTGTGGCCCACAGCGAGGGTGAGTTCTGGCAGGATAGATATGAAGCTGTGCAGAGGCTTGGACCGGTAACTCCACTGTATTTGAATCTGACCTGTGCTCAGATTTCTATGGTTGGTGCTCAGTTTCCACATGTTTTCTCATGTGCTGCTAATCATCCTCATAAGTCTCAGTAAGTGGAAGCTTCCTGCTGCATCAAGTGCTGGATTCTTTCACTGAAGCTGCAGAAATGTGCATCTTTGCGAGCCGAGTGAATGAAATGATAGGGAAAGGAAGCTGGAGGTTGTCTATATCTGCACTACAACAACATTTAGAGGGGTTTCATGCACACTTTTAACAGTGCGGCCTCTTTGTGGTGTCAGAAAGCAGAGAGAAGTCAAGGTTAATTCAGTTTAACGATGAGACATATGCATCCCTCCTATAGTTTTTGACACTGAATGGGTTGAAAGTGTATATTCATGAGCGTATGGCGTCCGTGGCTTTCTAACTATGACCCTGCTAGGTGCATTTAGACCAGGGACGGACGAGGATTAGAAGAAACAACAGCAGTCGGCAAAGACACTGATGTGTAGTGAGGAGAAAATGGATGTTTGTGCCAGTTCAGTAAAGTTTGTTATCACGTATCAGGATTTAACACAACTCGTAGTGTTGGTTTCAAACTGGTATGTTGATACTGGTCCATAACAGGAAGTGATGTGTGACGATCAGCTGGTATTTGGCTTGTCAAACATAAATCAACACACGTTAGAAGTTTGCAAAAATAAACAAAAACTTCCAGTGCACAGTTCTGTTTTCTTTTAGTTGAATGTCTAACTCATCCATAACCGTTTGAGCTTCTGATCCTGCTGATGGTCGACCAGTAGAACCGAACCAGCTGTCAGTCTGACACAGTCCAAACAGAACTCCATCATATATCCATGGACACAATGCTCTTGTCTAAAATGAGCTCTGCATACGACCACGGCTGCTTTCCAAATCCTGTACTGTTTGTTTTGACTTCACGTACGTACTGTTTGATGCAGCATGTACACAACTAGGACATAATAATACACCTCAAACTTGCACAAGACACCATGACCTGTGTGATGTAACCAGCAGAGGATTGTGGGTCAGAATGGCCAGAAAAGCACGCTGACTTGCATGCTTTGAAATCTAACTTGAAGTATTAGGGCTTCCAGGTGTTTTTGGCACATTGCATTTGACATTCTGTGCATCAGGACATACTAAATCTTTTTCTGGCTCACTATACAGTGTAGTATATAGTACGGATGTTGGAACGCGCCCAGTGTTTTTCTTCACAGATGCAGCTGCGAAGCCTTGACTCTTTACCGTCACACCCAGGCATGTTAAAGCTAGCTGTATAGTGGAGAAAAGGAAAAGTATAGTAAGTTACCTTGATGGAAAAAATAGTCAAATGCTAGATATTTTGATATAAAGACAAACTTTTCTAAGTCAACCAACAGTTGCACAGTTTGCAGAGGAAAGAAGACTCCCTTGTGTGGCGTATTATGATCCTAGAACTGTTTTATCAGAATTTTTTGTCTCTTAAAATAATTAAAAATTCTGCATTTACTTTTCAATCATTTCCAGGAAATATTAGGTCTACATTTCAAATGCAACCTTCAAGTTGCTCTTTAAATTCACAATGTTTTTAAAGCAACTGTCTGAGTAAAGCTCAAATATGTGATTTAGATATTTTTGACTGAGCACAACTTTGCAGATGATGCCAGAGTTTGAGTTACTGAATTGAGTTCCTGTTTTACTTTGTGAAGCTAATAATTTCATAAGCTAATCCGTTTTATCAAGCACCCAGAGAGGTAATCATTTAACTGCAGCCACTTTTAAAGTCAAGATTGTACCAGGACAATACTCAACTTTCACCTGGACTCTTTTTTTTTTCTCCTCCCCTCATTCCAACAGGATTTTTAATCAAGTTTTATTTACTATTAGAATATTCCATGCACTGGTTTGTCATTATGTAACCCTGGTTTTTAATACAGCATTTTATTTCTTGTGTTGCCTTTTGTTTATTGCTTTGCAAATTGCTTTGCGAAGCTGTAATGTAGCATGTAAATCAATGTTATTGTCTTATACGCTCGGCTTTACTGTGCTTACGTGTCTTGTTTTGCGACATGGCAGCCAGTCAACAGCCCAGTTTACACTGTATGTCCAAACAGAGTGGAGCAGATGTAATCATTTATTCATGTCGCATTCCTGAAGTAACATTAGTGAATTATTTTCCACTGGATGCTGCCAACAGAGTGCACTTTGTAACAACCAGCTTTTTTTTCTCGGTTAATATTGTAAACATTTTTGAACTAATCCTGGCCCACAAAAAATCCCACAGGGCCTTACTGTGAATTACATGCTTCCTTTCTTCTCTCTGAAGATCATTTTGTGCAACTTTTCCAAGCTGTCCTGCTGTTTTCACTGAGCTCAACATAAGTGAGAACTATTAGACATGTTTTAATAGGTTAAATATTAGCCTTAACTTGTCAGTCATGTTTATTTGTACAGGTCACAGTCTTCACTTGTAGTTTTTTTAATTACCTTTAGTATTTTCTGACCTGATGTCGCAGTAAACTGGAGGTTTATTAAGTGTGCAAAGGGAATCAAACTAAATTTAGAAGAGAGGAGCAGTAAGACTTGTACCCAGGCTTGTATTAATTTGTTCTTGTTCCCTGTAGGTGGAGATATTTGGCAGCTTCAGTACGGGACTTTATCTTCCAACAAGGTAATATTTGCTTTGCCACCTTTCCTGCACAGTCTGACCTTACATGGGCTTCTGTTGAAATGTCTCTATGTGCTAGTTTTTAGGAAGTAGAAGCACCATTTTTGAAAGGGTATGTTTCTCAGAGTTTTTATAGTCAGTACTATGATACCAGAAGATATTCCCCTTTATCTAAGGTTTTCTTGTCTGACTCACATTTTAAGTTAAATGAATCCTGCAGCCTTATTTGGATGTAATATATTAATTAGGGTGATTTTTGGAGTAGAAAAAGGTCAGCTGTTCAGCGTAATGCTCCTGTCAACATTCACAATACTCATTTAGAAATGTGTACTAAAGTCCAGGAACAACAAGGTATTGGTTATGAATTAGGACTGAGGCTCTAACGTGATCCCATCTAATCATCACAACTAATATCCTGAAGTGAATGATGCTTTTTATATTCTTTCATCAGGGATCTTTGTATAATTACACAATATTTTGGAGGAGAGTTTGCTTTGAGACGTGGTTAACAACCTTTTACTTCACTGAAGTTACAGAGAAATGTTACTCTCTGGAACCTACAGTCATTGTTTCTTCTATTTTTTCTTGATGTACTTCCGAAAGTCTTCATCTCTCAAACTGTCATGTTGTGCTTTTACCTTGATAATGTGGTAACGTCTGCATCAATATGCACTGCAGAGAGGTGCACTATGAAGCAAGATTCATGGGTTAGCGAGGTATGTTGAGCTTAAAGTCAGTCTGGTTGGTATGGAGGAGGTTTTGTTCCAAGTTTTGGATTTTTTTTTTTTTAATATACTGTAAGAAGCGTCACACTTTTACCAGTTAATTTCCTGACAATGCTCTCTGAGTTGTTCAGATTCTCAGCTGAGGGAATATCTGCAAACCTGTTGAGGTATCTGTTAGTAATTCCACTGAATAAAACTGTGCAGTTACAGTATCACATATTGTATGCATTGCCACAGGAACCTTCATGTATTCAGCTGCTGATGCAGAGAACACATGTTTTTTTTATACTAGTTTCACCAATAACATTGTTTAAACTTTGTTATGGGATAATGTCAGACTTAAGTGCACTTCTTCAGTATCATTTTTAAATGCATATGGAGCTTAAGTTTATCAGCTCTAATGTGCAGCTGTCACCTTAGAAATAAACGGCTGCATTGAGGGTGCGCTAGCTGGTAAAATACATACAGGATTAACTGTTCTCTACCAGCAATCCTCTGCTTTTTACCATAATATATGTTTATATTGTCCTGAGGTTTTATGTTTTGTTGAGTCAGTTTACACAGAGAAGGCCTGGCTATTTCAAACTTGCTTCATGGTTCACTCTTCTTATGCAGACTTGAGGAAACAAACTACAGAATATGTTTCGGTTTCATTCTCAGTGACATCGACCTGGTGGTGTTTGGAAAGTGGGATCATCCGCCGCTGCAGGAACTGGAGCAGGCCCTGAAAAAACACAACATAGCCGGTCCTTATCCCATCAAAGTCCTTGACAAAGCTACAGTAAGACACCAACTGACTCCAAAGAATAGTTTAACAGACAACTCTTGTCCGCCAGTTTATCACAATATCATGAAACGTCTGGAATTAGTTCATTGAAATGTCTGACTTCTCCTCAGGTGCCAATCATCAAGCTTACTGACCTTGAAACGCAGGTGAAAGTGGACATCAGCTTTAATGTGGAGACTGCAGTCAAAGCAGCACAGTTCATCAAAAGCTACCTGAAGGTGAGCCCTGTAGCCTTTTTTAATGGAGCTAACATGAATGTTCTTTATTTGACTGTTGTTGACAGTTTATTCTCTTTTTGTTTCGTAGAAGTACACCGTTCTGCCCCCCCTGATCTTTGTCCTGAAGCAGTTCCTGCTGCAGAGGGATCTGAATGAAGTGTTCACCGGAGGCATCAGCTCATACAGCCTCATACTCATGGCCATCAGCTTCCTGCAGGTAAACAAGCATCAGCATAGTATTCAGCTCCGGAGTGAGCAAATACATATACAGTAAATACAACTTTTTTTCAACACACTGCAGATTGTGTAATTAAAAAATAAAATGGGAAAATTGCCCCATATAGTAACTGAGTTGTAATTTTAAAAAAGGTGATTTTAGACTCTGTGCTGGTCGTGATTTGCAAATGTGCCACATGATTAAGTTTGTGTTGTACTTCTGGCATCATAAGTTTTCAAATAAGTGTTTGATTCTAAATTTCTAAATTTCCTATCACTGGAAGCTCAGTCAAAGTAATAAAATGTATTTTGGACGAAGTGTTCACAGAATTAGATCTTAATGGTTTCTGTATTATTATTTGTAGTCTATTTAATGTATTCATCATCTGCTGGAAAAGGTAACGGATATAAAATGTCACACAGAGAAAACATATTTTTAAACTGGATTGGGTCACAAAGTGAAGCTAACGAGTTCTTCCTGTCCCGTTATTCCCAGTTACATCCTCGGATCGACACGAGACGCTCCAACATTAACCTGGGCATCCTGCTGATCGAGTTCTTTGAGCTTTACGGCCGTGACTTCAACTACATGAAGACAGGCATCCGGGTGAATAATGGAGGAGCCTATCTGTCCAAGGAAGAGATGCTCAAAGCCATGGAGAACGGAAACAGGCCGTCCATGCTCTGCATAGAGGATCCGATACAGCCAGGTCAGAATGGGAATTAAAATGATGATCAGCTGTATAATCACATGCAGACAGACTGAGTAGTAGTTATCAGCAAAACAGTTTATTTATGAATGCTGAAAGGAAAATATGTCGCTACATTTCAGTCACTCCTTCTTAATTTCCTTTTAATTGTATTCTGCGTGACTGAAGTACATGTGATTTTGATTTTGCTGACAAATTCTCGAAGAAAATGGATTACAATCAGACTGTTATGATTATGTGGCTGTCTTGTGTTCACGTCGTATTGATCAAGTGTATAATGTAGATATTTGATTGTTCATTTTCACAGGGAACGATGTGGGCAGGAGTTCATACGGTGTCCTGCAAGTCAAGCAGGTGTTTGACTTTGCCTACATGGTCCTGAGTCATGGTGTGTCTCCTCTTGCTCGAGCGTATCCCAACAAAGAGTATGACAGGTCGGTTTGTTTAACTCTGCAACTGTCTTCCAGGAAGTTCTAGCAAATTGATGCATGCCTGAAGGGTTACTTATTTTTTCATGGAAGCAATTTAGCTTTTCTTATAGCTATATTGTTTATCTGTGTTGCAGTACTTTAGGACGAATCATCAAAGTCAGCCCAGAGGTTCTGGCCTACAGGGACTGGACAATTAAGAAGTGGGGCGCCAAGCAGTATGCCAAGCTGGAGAACCACGGTAACTTCATGTTCATCTTTGGGTTGACGTCTTCTCTCTGTAACTCTTAGCCGGCTGCTCTACACATTAAGAAAGAGACAATTATGGTGTCATTTGATGCCGTCGAATCACTTCAAACTTCTTTAAACTGTAGCTTTCTGTTTGCTTCCAGATGTCGATGCCTGCGAACAGGACTTTGGCAGGCTGATGCTGGTTGAGGATCAAAGAGACACTTCCTCCCCCTTCAGTGTCGACTCCCCCTCTCCCTCTCCAGTCTTCCTCCCCAGCCCTCAGCATCATTCATCATCTTCCTCTGCCTGCTCGCTCTCTTCCTCCTCGGGAAGTGACATAGTAAGTTTTTTTTGTTGAGACATTTAGTAATCATTAGCTCGCAACCGCTTTGGCAACATATGTGATAAACCATTATATATGCATTGAATTTGTCATAAAGATCCTCGTCAGAATAATGTAACCATGGCAGCTGTGATGCTCTCTTGATGCCACAACTTGGCTGTAATCCAACTGCTGAAGTTCTGAACCTTTCAGTGCAACTTTGTTAAATTGTGAATGCTTTTTTTCAGGAGTCTGATTCTCCTCAAAGCAGTCATGCTGCTGTCCAGCTCCACCACTTGACCCTGGCCTCGGTCCACTCGATGATCCAGATGGCTACTGAGCTGAGGGCAACACATCCTGCAAGCTTCATTCACACAGCATGTCAGGTTGGCCACCTCAGATTTGTCTTTAAAACAAACATTAATTGACGGTTAGTGTGGTCTGCTGTATTATAGCAATGCAAAACACTTTATTTTTGCATTGTTAAAACAAAGTGTTTTATTTTCAATAGTGACAATTGGTTCCTCATTCTCACCACATTTTCTTCCCTCTCTCTAGGTCCAGATGCCCCTCCCAGAAAGCGTCACCATGACCTCCCTCTCTGATTGCCAGTTCTACCATGAGAGCCCTCCCTCCATCAGTGTTGTGCACCATCACACGTCACAAGCTGCACAAGTCTCCCAGCACACTAACACTACCAGCCCCCTCCACCAGCTCCACCACCCCCAGGTTAGAGGGCAGCAGAGCCACAATTACACCATGAGGTCTAACTCCCATGGCTCACTTGAGCCGCACAAATTTGGCTTCAAGCACAACCAAGGTGGGAACCTCCAAGGCCACAATCCCTCTCAAGGTAACTTCAGTCCTCAGCGCAGGTTTGTTGGCCAGAACACGGCGCCGGGTGTGAGGTACCAGCAGCAGTACAACCGAAACACCTGGCGACGCAGGAAGAGGGACAATGTTCCTGCTCTCAACCAGAGCAGATGAAAGAAGGAAACTGCAGAATAACTTGTACTGATTGTTGAAGACCTCTCTGCCCATCATGAAGGATTGTGATGGTGATTTTTTTTTTTTTTTTTTTTTTGAGGCTCTCAAATGCACCTACGTTGTGCTACAATGTGCAAGTCAATTCAAGTTGTCTCCCATTTTTTTGGAGGAGAACTGTAAAGGCCTGAAGTCTCAACTGTGCATATTTTGTTCCGTCAGTCTGAAGTCAGAAGCAGTTCCTCAGAGTTTGATGCTCACCAGCACAGACTTCACTTGACTGAGGAATCATTGAATTCCAGACTGGGTCTCCTCAGCATTGCGACTTCCCGGTTTGAAGACAGTCAAGTATTGAGTTTCCATGCAACTCGAACATCATGTGCCATAGTACTGAACTGGTTCATCAACCACTCTTGAAGTTCTGACTCTTACTGGGTCTTATCAGGTTTTGAGCTCATTGGTCTTCTGAATGCAACTCTCCATTAGCTCGACTCTTGATTCGGAGCTCTTAAGGCTTCAACGATCATCTACAAATTGTAGTCTGGACTGAAGCGAAGCACTACCTTCCTTTCTACCTATGCAGCGCAACGCTGACAATGTTTTTGGTGTGACGGCACAAACGGACCTTGTCTCAAGAGCGTAAACTGTGATGACTTGTTTGAATGTATCAGTCGTTCCTTGTTTTGTTGGTCATTATCTTTTGTTCTGTTGTTTTGTCACAGAGGGATTTTTCACATTGGCACTACTATGTTTTGTTCTGTACTGTAAACATTGCCACCTTATTTTAAGTTTGTTGCATTTCTGTGCAATAACAACTTGCTTTTATTTAATTTATTTCACATTTTAGTTTTATTTTAGGGGTTTTCCCCACTATAGGTTTGCTTTTTTTTATTTCTAGACTATACTGATCTGTGCAATAGATGGATTTAAGGGCCTAGAAGGAATGTGTGTGTGTCTCTGTGAGTGTGTGTAAAGCTTTCCAGCAGAAGGGGGAGCTGTGGTATAACAACGTGAGAAATGTGCCAAAAATCCCATGATGCCAACATTTTACTCATGTTTAATTTACCATTGTATTGTGATCACTTGAAATTTTGCCAACTGATTGTCCAAAAACTTTTCCGCCACTAGTTCTCATTTGAAACATATCATCCATCATTTAGTAGTTTTATTTAGGTGCATTTCCGAGAGACTGAACACTGTATTGGGGGAAATGCACCTTCAGCTGTGGTTACTTTTGTCATTGTAAAAACAGTTGGTGCTACTTATTACCAGCAAAGTGCTTGTTTTCTGCCTTATATCTCCTTTGATTCTGTTGAAGCAACAGGTTAACTGCCTTCTTAAATGACCAAATCTTCTCTTTTTCCTGTATGTAGCCAGAGCTTTCTGTATTTGTTTCAATAAGCACTGCCAGGGGTCACTTGGCTTTTATTTTTACATACAGCTTCTGGGCGTCAGCTCCAAGAGCAGACTCCTAATGCAGTCAGTGATTGTTAGCATCATGTCACAGCTTTTTTTTTCTTTTTTTTTTGTCATTCAATGAGAATAATTAGAAATCAGTTGAGAGGTCCTTATATTTCACAGAGGTTTTCTTCTGTCGTATTTAAAGTCAGTATTTGTATGACAAGGTTTCGAAGCTACATAGTTTACACAGCAATCCATGAGAAGACTTGAGCTTGGGACTCCATAAATTCACCATCACAGGTGTTTTGGTTGAGCCAAAAGCCAAAACAATAAGTCACATGTTTCAGACATCTGTAAACTGTAACACTTTGTTCACCAAACTGCTGGACTCAACATCATGCCATTAACAGTATCCCTTTGTTTAAAGTGCAGCTTTTCATCAAGTTGTCTTGAGGATAATCAGAAGGTCCTTATCACATTGCCATGAACCAAATCCCCAGCTCATATCTGTGTAATTAAGGATGGGTTGTAATGTGTAAACGACTGACATATAGATGCATACCTTGTTTTTTTATGTAAGTTTTCTATTTTTTTAATAAACATTTTAAAACTCCATTTCCAGTTGAGTGTTTGTCTTTTTGTTGTTGTGCTGGCCAGTTAATGTGACTTTACAACAGGGCAAAGTAATTCTGTATTCGCGTGATCAGGGCTTTGTGTAAAGTGTGTCAAGGTTTTATTCATGTGGTTTCCAGTTGGTTGTCTTTTGCTGTCTTGTCAATGCCATGAGTTGTGGAGCTGCAGCACATAGATGCCTACATTTTTAGCAAAACTTCCCTTTTCTGAATCATGTACTTTTAGTTCGACACAGAAGCATACAGAGGAGCATCTTCACTTTCTTGCTGTACTGTAATCCTTCCTAGTCTCTGATGGGGGCGCTGCTGGATCACTACTTGGCTCAGTTGTGTCACATCCATTAGGTTTCAGATTGTCAGCAGGGTGCAGGGAGGCAGAATATGACAAGGGAAGGCTTCAATAAAAATCACTCCCCTGAAGGTTTTATCACTGGAGGGTTAGTGGCTCAAACCGCTGTCATTTTATTTCAATTAAAAGAAATGGAAAAGAGCATCCTCCCCGAGACCCCTTTTACCCTCTCTTGGTTCAGAAGAACTGACTCAGGCTCTTGGAAATTAGACCTTAAATCCATGTCATCATCCACTTTCTTGGAACTGTTTTCGATGTTGATTACACAGCGCTGATCCTTTGGCACAGTTGTAGTTCATAATATAGTTAAAAGCTGGCTCTTTGTTCCTTATGGATTTATTAACCAGATTAGATGACGGCATTGTGTATTGGAGATCTGCAGAGACAAATGCACACACCAACACGGGGGTCAATCTTATTGGTGCACTGATGAGAAATTAAGTTGCTGTTGCACACAATATTTTTATATGTGTGTATTTAAATGCATGTCCACCTCCAAAGGATGAAGCACACCGAGTCCTCAGGGGAAAAAGAAGTAGCATCCAGGAAGCATCCTCCTGCTGCGATCTGAACTTCTTAAAAAGGACACTTGTCTGAACAAAACGCTTACAAGAGGGCAGAGTTGGCACATCACAGGAGCACAAAATCACAGCGAAAGACTCTGTGTTTAAGAAGAGAAAATTATACCAAGTGTTAAAAATCAGAACTTGACTGTGTGGTAAAGTACGTCCTCCTGAACAAGTCAAGAAAGTTGTCTGCAGCTGACTCTTCTCCGTGACCTTGCTTCACAGGGACCAGATATAAGCTTTTACAGACTTCTTTCCCATGCAAATCAATACAGTATGAAGCCAGACATACAGAAATAAACAGTGAAAGTTCTCTAAAAGACCCGCCTTCCAAATCCCACTGGCATTAGAAATAAAGTTCCTCCAAGGAAAGGTCAGTAGTTATACCTTCAGGCTGTTTGTGGCTCTCCATGTCTTGACAGTAGAAAAATCTGCATCTCTCTGTATTCCAGTCCCACGCAGAGGCCCTCCACAATGTGATGGGAATCGGTATGTGGATGTAATTAGTGTTTGCAAACAACATTGTTCAAATGACAGTCGATGAATGCCAGACAAAGGAGATGTCAGTTAAATCTGAAGTGTTGTGTTGTCAAGAAGCCCCATTAATCTATTCAAGCTGACAGAAACTCTTGTAAATAAATGCCATTTCTCAGTGTCTTCGGTGTCTTCCTCGGGCATGAAAGGACTGAATATTTAGTTCTCTAGTAATTTATATCTAGGTGTTTCTGGACATATATGTTGTCCAGTGAAATACCAGAACCTTTATCTTGGTGAACAGAAAATAGTCAAATGTGCCAAGTGCACACAATAGCCATAATTTCTTTGTCACTGTATACAAAAAGTTGAGTGGCAGTGGCAAAATTTGGACACTTCAGAAAATGAACATATCACAATTAAAACTGTTTTTGAAATTTTGATTTACAACACAGTTGTGTGAAATCACCAATGTCAATTCTCAGAAGGGAAACTCTTTCTAGCGCAAAGAACATGGTGAGATCTGGATGCCAAATACTATGTTAAAACTGCATGATCATTTGTATTACAGTTAATACACACTAAGCTCAAACATGCAATGATGGATTTTTTTCCTCCATTTGTTTAGTTTTTGCCACTTTAGAGCTACCCAACAAGCTGTCAATCGATTTATCAGCCAATATTATTTATACATACCGATTAGCCACAACATTCTGACCACTGACAGGTGAAGTGAATAACATTGATCATATTGGTACTATGTGGTGTTCTGCTGGAAAACCTTTTTAACATTTTAATATCTGTGTTGATGAGACTTAGACACCCAAATAAACACTGTCCCAGAACAAACACACTCCCTCATGCAAATGGAAATCCCAAATGTCACTGGCCTACCCCCACAGGAGACGTCAACCAATCAGGAACAGCCTGAGGAACATGACAATGGCCCAAGATGTTGATTTGACCTCCAAACTTCCTACACCCCATTCTGATCAAACATCAACAGGATGCAGTAGAACAAGTTTGAATGACAGAGCAGAGGCCCCACTGCACAAGCCAGAGTCCCCAAAGGATCCAATCCTGGTGCCAGACCCCATAGGACCCCCTGAGAGGTCCTCTTGTCCATGCCCAATGGTTCAGAGCATTTTTGACCACATCAGGGGGACAACACAATTTTAGGCAGGTGGTCATAATGTTATGCCTGATCGGTGTATACTAGTATGTAGGTTATATTGTATTAAGTTTTATTATGTTGTATTATATGTATGAGTTATATTAAAGGGGGAAATGATTTGGTCATTACTTATGTATTTAACAAACTAATTGGCAAATTACCAGGCACCGACTGACTCCACACCACCAGCTTTAAAGTGTGTCTGCTACATGTGCTGCAGGCAGGGTTAAGAGGATGTTAACTATGAAGTCAGGGCTGCTCTGCTGGATAAACTATGTGATGAAACCAATACACCGAGCATCTTTTCCTGTATTATGTTCCGTTAAAGCGAGGTCCGACTCTATTATTTAGACGGCACATTGCACAGACATGCTTATTGTCTCTAATATTGAATTTTACTGCAGGTAGACCCACTTATTTTCAAAAGCCAGTTGCTAATGTTGTTTGCTTGTGTGCAGCCACTTGGTCCTGCTTTAAACAGGTTGATGAAAGTTGTAAAACGAGCCATAATAGCAAGATGTTGGCCAAAAACCAAAACAAGGGCCTGAAAGAGGCTAGAAGAGAGGTGTAAATAAAACCTCATGAGATCTGCTGGGTGGAGTGATCAGTCAACTCATGCAGATCATATAGTACGTGAAGTGAAGACTCAGCAAATATCTCCCCTCACAGAAAGAACGTTGCGCTGCCATGACAACAGCAAGGAATTATACATGCAGGTTAATGAGCCTGGGCAACATGTCTGACATGCTGCTGGACGACCAAACCACTATCCTGAAGGACTCTATTCATTATGAGTCATTATGGATGAAGTCCAAGCCAAGTGTCAATAAAAGTGAGTTGAAGGTCAGGCTATTTATGTGGACGTCCTCTTCTGTATGTGCAGTATGCAGACGTGTTTTCTCGTATTCAAAGATTAGGCTATAAAAACACATATAAGTTTGTGTTTTTCCCCATTTTCATCCATGTAGCATATTTGCTGCGTGGGTTTGCAAGCGGTGTGAATTTCCCCTCAAAGTCACCAACAAGCTGCTCACGCCTGATTTAGGAAGTGTTTGAAAAGTACCACTGGCAGACCCTTTCTCTGTTTTTCTGCCAATTACTCTTCAGGTCTGCCCGTCTCCCAAGCTCCTTTGTATCTTTCTGGAATATAGAGAGAAATGTGATCAAAGCCTCTAACTGCTGACGGGCTCTGTTTGTTGTGCTCTCAGGACGTATGGAAGACACATTACGCTATTTACAGCACGATGAGCCCACAAAGGGTACAAAATGATGATAATGAAAGACACGCTGCTGTTTCAATGGAACAAAGAGAAAAGAATCAGTGATGTGAAAGAAATGTAAGGAAAAAAAGGCAAGAGATGGAGGCTATGTCGTTCTAGTGGCCATCCACAGCACTGTGATGCAGATGTACTATCACAAAAATCATGAATGCACGTCTGTTGCATTTTATTTTGTTTTTCGTTCTTCATTGCAGAACATACCTGGCACACATGCTACTTTTCATGTCAGTGTTATCTCTGATTTACTGCATGTCCATCCATAACACTTAGGAGACTCCTCTTCATGCACATTACGCAGCATCCTTTGTAAATTACTTACAGGATTTCTTTAATTAGTGCTCTGATTGGTACAATTTGTGACATGCTTATTCATGATTGCATGTGGATAAGGTTTAATACATGTTTCTGCATTAACATATCACCACTGCATTATCACCACAAGCCTTTAATTCGGGTCGTTGGACTGTAGGCCATCGGAGACATGCTAATGATCCCACCTGGCTCTAAAACTAAAGATACAGATCTACGTAACAAGAGATAGAAATCAGAATCTGCCTAATATTAAAGCGTGTAAATTATGAACCTAAGTGCCCCCATAGAACCGTCCATTTATGATCATTTACACTGAAATTACTGAACATCTTCTCTCCCTTATTCACTCCTAAAGTCAGAGTATATCCCTCTTAGATAACAGCCATAGCCTCTTGGCCTAAATATATTCGCTAACTTTGATTCCCTGCCCATTTACAGTTCAGTCCAGTGTGTAGACTTGAGATATCCATTCTTCTCTGGCTCAAAGGGGCCTGATGGATTCTGTATTCTGTATTCTGCCTGGTAAAATATCTCCATTCAGCCTGTCTCTGGTATAAAGATCACTAATGACCCATAGACACCAGTATTCAGGTGCTTCACACAAAAACCCATTTTCTGTGAATAGTGGACCTTTTTTTTCCCCTGCAGCTTTAAGAAACATATTTTTTTCATTTAAAGACCCTCACAGCAGAAAGGAACAGAGCCTGGTTGCAAATGTAGTTGCAGATCGCTGCTGCCATGCTTTTTGGGACTTCTTCCAGTAGCTTTGGTTGTAGGCAGCGTCAGTTTTTTATAATCTAGAGTGAAGTGTCAACAAATATTCAATAAACAGTAACACCCCTGAGTCATGATCTTTATCAAGCAACCAGAAATGTTCTAAAGGTGCATTTACTCCATGCAAGACATCAGTTTGGGGTCATTTAGTTGACACAGATTTTATTTTCAAGAAAGATATTTGTAGTTGCTCAACCGAACAAAAGACTTGCCCTATCTTATACCACGCACAATAAATTAGTTGCAGAGAAAGAGAAACCTTGAGTACTTTAGTTTCTAAATGTTCTACAGGTTCTTTGTGAGCTGGCTGCTTACTTTGTTCCCTGATGCTGGACAGGGTTAACACAATGGATTTATCTGACAAAAGGATCGAAGGGAGACTGAATCAAAACTGTCTCTGGTTGGAAAAGAGGAACAATGAGGGGAAAAATGCTTTAATGCTGCATAGACTGCTACAGAATAGGTTCAGAGTAAAGTGTGGGTTTATCACTACAAGTGGATCATTTTACATCACACATGCTAATTTGATCTGTTGTTTATGAAATCATGAAAAAGCATTTCAGAAAAGCTTCTGATTCTTGTGTTTTCAGTGCTTTTGTTGGTTTGTGAACATCAGATGTGTAGACATTTTCCGTTTGTGCATCCCAGCTGTCTTTTTTTTTTCTCACTGCATCTGATGCTTTTATCATTCATATGCATTACATGAACTGCTGCTAAGGCCAGCATGGCATGCAGGTATGCAGATGTAGCATCTCTCTCTCTCCATTCATCTCAGAGTCTCTCACACACAAACAGATTCCAGCCACCGATGCCTGACAAAACTGCAGGGGTTCAGTTTGTGTGAATGAAGCTTTAATTGATTTTTCTTTTCTCATACACTCAGAAAGATGTGTTTTCTTTGAAAGTGAACACTAAAAATAAAGTTAGAGAGAAAGTGCATGTTGCCAGATTAAGTGATAAGTGCATCCTTTTTGTGTTCAGTATATTTCATTTTAAGGCTGAACAGCAGCACAAACCTACAACACTAGTGCCTTCAAATGCTGTCTACACTCTACAGTGGAGCAGCAGTTTGCATTAGCGCATCATTATAAATTATTATCAGATCATCTGGACAACTAAGCCTGTGACTGCATGTATTTCTTCACATGGAGATACTTCAGCTGCTCGCCTATTCAGCTTCATACAACAGAGCAGAGTAGAAAGTAATGCTATTCCCTTCAATTTCAACATTGCCTTTTTAATGCTCATATGAAATCAAACTGAAAATAGGTCAAAGAATAATACAGCAGTCTGAAACATATTACTTTTTCCTTTGGCTCTGACATTAGGGGGGACTGAAAATTAAACTGGCAACTCCGGTAATTATTGCCAAAGGTAAGATGATTGTACGAATTTTAGATTTGCTCTGTATAATAGTATGTACTCTTTACAGTTCTCCTATCTACAGTCCTCCATAAATAATCCCTTAAAATATAAATAATATTAATATAAATAATAGAAAATTTGGTCAATCAATTTTAAATAAACTAAATGATTATTTACTACTATTATTATTTAAAAATATTTTTACATTTACTGTCTAATGTTGCATAAATATCGAAAATGTGCAAAGCAGATTTTTTTTTCTGTTCATACAGTCCTCTGTCAGGATAAATGAAAAAGCAAAGCAGAGCAACTGGAAGCATAATTTTATTATTATTATTATTACTATTATTATTATTATCATTATTATTATTATGTTTTATTTGTGGAATTCAACTAGAAGCATAAAACAAAGCAAAGTTCTTCCTTTTAAAAAATAAAAAAATAAAAAAATAATTTTGTTTTATTGGATGCAATCTGCACAAATCTAAACCTTGAATCAATCAACATAGCCGTTCCACAGTTCATGCACCTGTTTTCAGTAACTGCCACACTTAAAAATAAGTATAATAAAGATGGGTCATCTAACTACAATACACTGATGTCCATTTCCTGTGAGTCTCTACCAACATGGCTCACTGTTTGTTACCACACTGTCAAACACAGTGAGACAAGTTTGAAAATGTGGATTTGCAAGGAGCAACGCAGCAGACGTCGAAGGGCCGGAGAGAGATCTGAATATAAAAGCTAAGATCATAAATCAGCTGCTGCAGCACTTATGCAAAAGCATTAAACCGGATCTCACGGGTGTGTCTGTGCGTGAGTGGGTTGGGGGTAATAGGTTTTAGTGGAGGCTAATCAATTTTATAGTGATGGGCTAATCGTCTGGATTGGGGGTTATCTCTATGGTGTTCTGGTGCCAGAATGTGTAAGAAGTTAGCATTTCAAGTGTATTTCACCTCATGCTAAAAAACTGCAACAGCATCAGCCAATATGTGAAATGCACCGTTTATAGTATTAAGTCATGCGCTGGCATAATATGGACAAAGTGCAGATAGTGAAAAGAAAATGAAATGGTGAAAAATAATGTTTTTTTTTTAAATTAAATAAAGTTTTCCAATTGTCTATCATTTATTTTCTGTATAGAAAATCAAATCTTTCAAATGACCTTTTGCGAACGGGAGCAATAAATTCAACTGCCTCAATGATGGCAGCATCCATGAGTACCGAGTAAACAATTTCCCATTCTGCAGCTCTACTGTCTGTCTCACTCAGATCTCTTCACAACTCTCAACAGGGTTTGAAGTGCTGCTTGAATAAAGTGCAGCAAAAATACCTTGATCAAAAGCCTTGTTGCGTCCCTTCCATGTAAACATGTATGTGTGTGTGCGCGTCTGCTTACTCTTCTTTGAAACATGTGTTTGGTGGAATGAAATGTGCTCTGTAAATAAAGCTTTCACAAGCCAGTAGTGAGAAAAAAGCAAATCCTATAATCACAAAATATGTGATTGTAACAGGTTAGCAAGTTCACAGATACACAAACCCACAAAACTGAGCACAGCATTTTGAATTGGCAGACGTACGTCGGCTGGCATCAGTGGAGTGACAGCTCACACCGACAACACACGGCAGATACTCTGTTCTGGTGTGACTTAAAATGCTGCTCAGTGTTCATGATTAAAACATCAGAGCCATCAGATCAACTGAAGTCAGACGTCTGACATCAATTAGGTGATCCAGGGACGTGCTTCTACAGGCAGCTGTCAATGGTTTTTAAGTTACAAAGCTTCAACTGTTGCTCTAGAACACACTTCCATTGACACTCACCTTGTCTGTCTACTTGCAGACATATTAGTGGCACTGAAAGTCAGCAGCATTAGCATATTAGATCAAAAATGAAAAAAATAGGAGTAAAAGAATTAAAAACTCGTTCTTTAGGCACAAAACAACACAGACATTGTACTCTTATCAGTCTATGAATGTAAAGTGGCACTGTTTAGGTTATTGTAGACAATATGTTTATATCAACAATGGATCAAGTTAGTTACTATGAATTAGATCTCGACCCATTTATTGGTTCACTGATATTATCAGCTGAATTAGGCGTCCGACTCTGTTGTTTCCAGACATCCGGCAGCAAAAGTATCACAGCTTCAGTGGTGCAGAGTCCAGCAGTGTCTTCACAGAAAGCTGCAAACTAGTATAATGAATAACCCCATCAGTTTCCCTTTTCAGTACATCTTCTATGAAAACTGTCCCTGATAACTGTCATGCCACTCATGCTTAAATGTTAGCAAGGTAGATAGATGACAGTAGTTTGTCAGTAAAGTTAACATTGTAGCAGATTGAAAGGCTGAAGCTAAATTTTAAAGTCTGGTTTTTGTACATAGGATGTTTACCACAGATGCACTATTGATGCTTTGACTCAACAATAGTCAATCATGAGCTACCATTTGTGATCGTTATACATTAACAGCGACATTTTGACATTTTGAAAAACAAGAAAAAAACATTATTTAGTAGTGTCACATTCCCAGTGAAGTTTACCGTCATTATGGACAATAAAACCTGTTGTTAAACCGTAAAATATCCTGCTTTCATGATGTATCATTGTCACAAATGTTCAATCACCAAATGTGAGGAATCATTACAAAAAAAGTGTGTATAATTGGAGACTGATTGACTGACTGACTTTTTTATTGCCTGGTATCAATATTTTCATTGGCACCAAAATACAGTATTGATCGAGCTGTCATGTAGATATGAAAAGAGTCGCTTGCAGAAACATCACTCAATATTGCAGCTCTGCAGTGCAATCTAGCATCTCTTAACTTATTGTTTTAGTTAAGGCTTCCGACATTACTCTTTCGATCCACTCTTATTCTACTCTTTAAAAAAATCTTTCATCTGCAACACCAAACAGCTGGAAATTCACAGATAAACAGCCACACCTTTTCTGGAGTTAGGACCGATCAGAAGTATGTAAAAAAGGAGAATGAGTATTTTCATGTAGCCAGAAAGAAGACACCAAATGAAAGCTAATGATGCTCTGTTCAGCCTATTAGCTTTAAAAGGTGATACTGCATGCTGGGTGTCAATGTTGTGTTTTTGAGTTACCCACAAGTGGTCAAAAAAATCAATTAATGTTGGTTTAAATTATGTCACACTAAACGTATTTACCCAATATTACCATACAATGCAATGAAATTATGTCATGAGTTGGCACCAAATGAGCAAATTCAGGTCCCTATTCATTTCCTGCTAACAAAGCAGTAAGGCTTCCTACACTGAGGGGAGGACATAATAAACATTTCATATACAGTATATTCCAATGATGTACTGAAGCATCAACGATCTTATAGGCCAACACAAGTGTTGTATACAACCGCAGTAAATATGTATATACAGCAGACGATGATTTGTTTACTGCATCTATCTCCAATTTGATCTAAACACAAGGTCTCGGATGAAATTAAAGGCATCACAGTGTGAAATAGAATTTCTGAGACAATATATTTCAGTTTGACAACTGGGTTGAAAATAGCCCGCAGTGTTGGGATAGTAGAGGAGAGTGACAGGTAAATTGTCTGTGGGATGATTAATTTTTCCTGGCAAAGATCCAGATCTTCCTCAAGTGTCACTGCAAAAAACAGTTTTCATGACAGCAGTTAATGTCTTTTAATTGCTTAATTTTCATCTCTGCCCGGCTCAGCACAAGGCAGCAGATCCAGAGATAAAGCTAATATATGGAAATGCTCATCAAACTTGTGACTGTGGATGATAAGAGAGGGCAGCTGGTGATATCTGGCGGGCAAAGTTATTAATCCTTCTGCATGTGTTGCCACAAAGCTTCACTTGTTTTATTTGTTGTTATTCTTTTTAAATTTTTTTTCTTTTAGTCAACAGTGTGCAGAGCTGCAGCGTCGTCATTCATTGCAATATGATACATCCGATAAGACATCTTACTAACAAAATCATAATGAAATAAACTGGTACCACTTTATCTCTGTGACTGGGCATGAAAAAACAAGTCAAAATTGAAGTATCACATGGTTGTCAGTTATTTAAAATATACCAAAACACCTTCCACACTCACTTTGAAGTTTTACGGCACAGTAGTTACAATCTAGTTGGAGGACTGACTGTGTCACTGAGGCTATTGCAGTTGCAAAATCATATATATTTTCCATTACTAGTAATACTTTAAATAAGACATATAGTGATTGCAATGAATGTGACTGATAAAAAAGAGCTCTCAGAGTATTTTCAACTGCAGGCTTAGATGGATGGATGCATGAAAAGTTAGATAACAGATGACTCCGGTTTCACCTAAACTCAACTTTTTTTCCCACTTCACTGTGGTTGCAAGCTGTCATGGGGGCTGAAGGCTTTTTCTGAACACTGTCTAACATCTCAGCCTGGTTGTCATGTGTCTCACCAGCAGCTGGGTCCCTTTAATGGTGACAAGGCTTTAATTACAGACCCTGTTCATTAACACATCCTGCTTTGCATGCTAGCCAGTCAGCTGTGCATGGTATTTTAAGATGCGTCAAAGTGTGTGTGTGTGTGTGTGTATGTGCTCTGTCAAACTCTTTATTGCTGTGATCCCTTTGCACTTGTGCTGTTTAAATCAGTTTAGATTTTCTAAATTGTTTTTCGTTTCTTTTTAAAGTTACATTAATGGACTTTAATGTGTTATGCCGAGAATATTAAGTTTTAAAGCTGCTATAGACATTAACTTGCTTTGCCCACAGTGTTCTCCTGCCAAAATTAGCGTACGTCTGCAAACAAGTCCATGATATAAAGGCATCATCAGGAGCCAAGTTCAAAATGCTCAGTTGATTTTTCACAGTTCTAGTTCTTAGGGTCTAATTTTCACCCATAATATGATGATTTCTAATGATTTCACAACCCCATGTGATAGAATGTAAATTTATTCTTTAGATTTTAATTGGCTTGCACTATATTTTACATTATGGCTCAAAGAGATTCATTACCAGAATCTAGCATTTGCCGTCAAAGCCCTCTATAATCTGGCTTCCTCCCACCTTTCAGATCTTCTCCGTCCTTACATTTCATGGTTTATGAAGATCATAAAGCTGCTATGCTGTCTGTCGCTGCTTTTAGGCTCAGCGGCGAAGATGCCAGAGCCTTCAGCTTCATCTGCACCAGAACTGTGGCGCTTTCCACTGCTTCACGTCCGTCAGTTTGACAGCTCAAATCACATTTAGTTTAGTTTAGCATATCCATTGTAACTCAGCTGTAATACAGTCATGTCCACTTTGCTTTTAGCTGTGTTATAAGTTAAAGGAAAAATAGCAAATAAGTTCATATGTCTGAACTCTGAGTGGCAGAGAGACGGTTCGTGTTACTTTTCTTTTAGATAATTTTTGTCTGAGTGGTGTCCTTCTACAGAAAACTGATAAGAATGAACATGTGAGCCGCACTCAACCGCTAATTTGTTATCTTTCAAGTTTATTGTCAGTGCAGAGGACATCTAGACAATGGTGCTCAGAGGCTTAGCAAGATATCTGCACCAAATATTTGCTCTTCTCTGTGTTTGAATGTGGTCAATACACCTTTTTAGAGGCCATTCTCTCTGTATGCTTTATTAATACAGAAATGACTTAAAAAGTGTTCCATAAATACCTTTAATCAATGATGCTTTTCTACTGTTTGAAATGACAGAAGGAAAACAGAGATGTCAGAAAATGCTGCTATTGTGCTACACATGTCCTTTTGTTTTCTGTTGTCTTGTGCAATATGATATTGTAAAATTCTTTTGTTGCATTCCTGGGAAATGTTAATAGATCATACTCCTTCCTTGGCTGTTAGATTGTGGATGCAGCCATTGCAGGTGATGCATAAATGGAGATCTTCCAATCATATTAGATTGTTTAAGACTGTTTTAAAATGAAAACATATTTGTGGGGCCGACAGTTTGATTACCAAGGTGCTGGTGGAGGCCAGAAGCTAAAAGGAGAGTGAATATTCTAACAGCTAATCCATAGATTAATGTTGCTAATGTTGCTAATGCTGCTCCCCACCTGTCAGGTGTGTTAATGGTCAACTGTGTGGTAACAGGTTTGCCACATCAGCTTTAAAATGTAATAATAGTTAGCGTTGCATTTACAGCTTGTTACTTCCTCTAATAGGAGAGAAAAAAATCAATCAGTGCATGTAAAATATAATAAAATATAATAAAAACAAAGGTTAGAAAGGACACTGAAAAATGTATTAATTAACATGTCACTAATTTTGTGAATTTCAAAGTAGGCCGACCAAGTGACACTGAAGTCATTAACAGAGCATTAATATTCTATTCAACCTTCAATGCGGAAAATATTACTAATGGAAGCCTGATTATGCGCCGTAATGATTTTTAAGTTGGATCTGATTTTCAATTCAAATGTGGGTTTAGCTCAGTGAGGGAGCATCATGTGGCTGAAAATTGTAGAGTATATAGTAAAGTTTAGTCACATCTTTTAAAAGCATTCTTTGATAGGAAAAAAAAAGCTGAAAAACACAACAAAATCCCTCTAATTGTTGTACACTCATGTTAAAATGCACACTTTGTGTTTGCAGGCAAGGTCAGCGTCTAAATTACACCAAACACTGCAGCTACTGTACAAACACAGGTGCTTGTAATTGAGCGGTTAATTTTTGCACAGCTTAATGGCCCAGTGTTGTTTTCAGTCTATAAACTTTAAATGCCGATATTATCTCTCTAATTAGGTACTCGGTAAAATACACCTGTGCCTGCAGCCTTCCTGCTCGCTTTATGTTCACATTTAGTTTTACAGCTTTTTTTTCTACATTTATTTAATGGAGGTTACTGGAGATAAGCGTTTTCACTTTAAAATGCTGTTCCTTGGATTTAGTTCTATGTCTGTCGTCAAAATAAATCATAATCATTAAATAAATGTACATTTTTTAAAGTATGTTGGTAAGTAGGTTCCTCCAAGCCTTTATGGATGTAGACTATTTCAATAACATCCGTTTCTACATGTAATCAGAAAAGAAAACTGCATTCTTTTTTCCCTTTTTTCTTCAAAAATCGGTACATGTAACAACATACTGGATTTCTACCCTCTGCTGTGCAGAATATCACATCATATGTGCAGAGAGACAAGTAAAAATACTCAGGAGAATGCATTTTTGGGAAAAGAAGAAGACTACTAGGGAGGAGCATCCCTCATAAAAGACAGTTACAACTAAGCCCAAACTAATCATAATCATGCCAACTTTTAATTAATTGAGAATTTTACAGTTTAGAGGCAGGTTAATAGGTTTCTTCTGGCTGTAAACGGCGTTAACAATTGAGAAAAGATGGTAAGGTGAATGTAAAACCATTTGTATGTTTCATCATAGCTACTTGGTCATCACTGCCATGTTCTACAGCATTCTAATACACTATAAATTCAGAACAGCTGATGCGGTAGTTTTCTAATCACTCACTAGTTAATTGCAAGTCATAGATAAAACCACAGAACTCAGTGAGCTCACTAATAGGGAGGTTCACAGAGACAGAGCTGTACATTGTGGCTGCTCACAAGATGGAGAAAGGACTAAAGCCACATCTAAATGCTGATTCAAGTGGCAAAGGCCACAGTGCAAGGTACAAAGAGTTCACACTGTGAAAATCTCAAAGGTCGTAGATGTCAAAAGCTACTCCTGCACTTGCGATAATAGTGTCAGAGGCCAAGAACAATCCAAGGATCACTGCCAATGGCATGCTCATGAATCTGAGGCTGAACTACTTTCTCAAGAGAGGCCAATAAAAGCTTGCCTAGCGTTTGCAAAAGCACACCTGGACAAAGAAGAAAGATGAGATGGCGTTGTTGGAGTTGTTCAGACACAATGACGTATCTTTTATTTGGCGAAGGAAAAGAGAAGAATTTTACTCTAAGGGCGCCCTGATAGCCTAATGGTTATGTCGTGTGACCCAAGTGCCGTGGCATAGTGGCTGTCCTGGGTTTGATTCTGACCTTGGGCATTTACTGCATGTCCTTTCCCACTCTCTCCTGTTTCCGACTCTATCCACTGTCCTATCCAATAAAGGCATGAAAGGCTAAAAATAAATCTTTTTAAAAAAAAGAATTTAACTCTAAAACCACCGTCTCCACAGTCAAGGGCTTCATGAGAAAAGAGGATAACATTAAGATTCTGGATGAAAACATCAGGTACTCTGCAGAAAAGCTTGGTTTGGGCAACAGTGGACCTTGCAACAAAACAATGATCTGAAACATACAGCCAAAGCACTCACTTGGAACAAAACAATCTTTTAAAGTGACCCGGCTCATACATTCTGCAAAAATTTATGTTGAAAAACATATAAATTCTTCTTTTTGTTAAACATCCCAATACGAATACCACTGGAGGTGCTTCATGCGGTCCTTTTCATTTCCAGGCAACACGGTGGGCATGCCTGTATCACCCGTCAGCCTGTGACCAAAGGAGGCCACTTAGGTGAAAATTAGAAAAAGAGAAGGGCATGGAGAACGATGACATTGAGAGGCAGCGAGGAAAAAAAAGGTGAGAAGAGGAATGAAGAGGCAGAAAGAGGACGGAGAAGTTAAATGACAGGTGACATTAAAAGAAGAAGACGGTTACTACAAAATAGTGGTTTAGCTGGAAAATCCTGTAAAGTGCAGCTGATGGTTGACTCTCTCTTTGTGCAACATGATGCCGTAAACAGAAGATGATGTGAGTGACAGAGAAAGATAAGTCTCCTGATCACACTCCAGCTTTTGTCACACTCAAACCTAGTCTGTCATGTCAGCTTCATCTCAAAGACTGACAGCAAACAAAGGAAGGACTCATCTCCATCACATCTCACATATGGCTTTGTTTACATTTAAATTTAACCATTTCATCAAAGTTAACACAAAATGGAGGAGAATAGACTCACGATTAGGGTTCAGGGCACATTTGAGAATAAAAAGTGGATCAGAATATGTCACACTTTATGAGCTGGGATTGAAGGATGTTTTCCCCCGTGGATGTCAGAGAGAGGGTGTGAATAATTGAAGCAATTTTCAAAGAGAAGCAGTGTTAAAATTATGGCAGCAGAGGAAAAAAAAACCTTCACCCTTAATGTGAGCTTTTTCTTTCAGTCTTTCTTCCCCTTGATCTGAGCTGAAAAGCTTTCACCTTCACAAGAAACTGGTTTGATTCTATCAGGAAACCAATAATTCTGTGGTAAATAAAGGTCAACAGATAAATGATATCAAATTTAATCAAGTTGTAATGAACAGCTGACCAACGTTATTGCTTGTTTGCTTCTCTTAACCTTTGTGCAGATTTAGCAGATAAGGCTGCTCAGTGATGTTCTGTGCTCTCCTTTATGAAATACACTGAGACTTGGAATGAGGATGTTTTTTGGAAAATAGAGACATTTTTAAAATGCACATAAGTAAAGTTCCTCTTAAACAGAAAGGTGCAAATATGTGAATAAGCAGAGTTGGTTCTGTGCCCAAAGCTAAAACTCCCCGTCACTGTCTTTGAAGGAAAGATGTTGCATTGAACAGGCCAGAGGTTGGGTATAAATGTACATGAATGCACTTTGTGTTTGTGCATGTGTGTACATCCTCTGCTAGTTTAGAATCAACCGTTCAATCAGCCTGAATCCAAACCTTCAGTGGTGTTTTTAAACTATCAATTATGCATAGCTTAAAGAACAGGAAGGTTAAAAGATCCCTGAGCAGTTCTCAGTGAGACACACTGATGGAACATTGCTTTGCATCGATAATGAAGGGTTACAATTATATACTGTCTAAAAATATCCAATTCTGCTTTAGGACAGATAAGAACTGGAGGCAGCCAGAAAGGGAGACAGCAGGTGAAAATGATTATTTTTTTTCCTCTTGAAATTGCCTTTTTATTGCATTTATGTTTAGGATGCAGAGGATAGTGCAGAAATTCTATTGTGCTGCAGATGGAATGACAAAATCCCACGTATAAGAGTTTGCTTAACCAATAAAAGCTGGCAAATCTCATTTTTAATAAAACCTGTGCGTTGTGTAGCTCATCTGCTTCTTTTTCACATGCTGTTGGTATATCCAGTGGACATCCTCTGAGATATACTGATGCACAGATGGTGGTCTGTAAAATCCAAATTATGATAAAAGAAAGAACATTTAGTCTGTAATGTGTGCATCAGTAGCCACCACTTATAGTGAGGAAGTGGATGGATGTAACTGTGTGGATTTATCTACTTCCAGCAACTTATGGTGCCATAAAACATGTTTTCATTGTTACTAGGCTACCTGTTGCTATTCTGGTAGGAGAGAGGTCACATTCTATATATACACACACTTACGCATAAATACCTTATGTGCATTTAATAAGCATGAAATACAAGCTGCAGTCAGTCTTTACTTTTGTTGCAGTGTTTTGTTTTGATCTCAAATTCAAATGCACAAACTACTTTTGGAGGGCACTGCATGCTTAAAAAACCATTAAGATGCTGGAATAAATTAAAATTATAGTTCAAAGTGCATTATAAAGAAAACTCATGCTACTAAAAGGGTTTAGATAACACAATAATGCTGTTTGGGTTTCTGTTCAACATTTCACCTTCAATAGCATTTTCAAAATGATCAACAGAAGATTAAGATCCCCTCTGGGCATGCTCCAAGGTATATTAAAATATTCTGCTTTGAATAATAATTTATATGTTGGATTGTTTTTTTTTATTTTTTTCACTCTATGAGAGAATCTGAAAATAACTTATAATAAGCAAACTTTATGGGAAGCATTGATACACTCTGGAATTATAATAGTTTATTTAAAATGTGTTTTGAAGTTGTACTCCTGTGAATAGTCCCCCCTTTTTTGGAAATATATCAGAAAATGATTTTTATTCTGTGACTTTAAAGGAATACAGTTACCTCTGTTTTTATCCTAATTATCTAAAGCTCCCTAAACCTGTAACCCAATCTGTGTACATTTTATTTTACTTCATTTTATTTTTGATCAGATTGACAAAACTGGAGAGGCAAATTTGGTTCAGAGGTCAACCAATCACTGGCTTCCTTTGGAGCATGCGCCCTCTGTTGGAGTGATGTGGAAAAACCAGAAGAGGTCAGGAAGAGGAGAAAAAGCACAGGAGGTCGACTTTGGCGTCTTCTTCAGGTAGGACGGTGAATAAATTATATTTTAAATGACACTAGAGACTATTTAAAGCCTTCTTGTTTCTTCACTGAACAGTCCGAGGTGTAAAGTTTGGTTTTGACGCGAAGGGAACATTTTATGCTCAACTTTCCCCAGACTGACTCAAGTCTACAAGTACCACACCTGATTACTGGATTGTTTCCACCTGTGGACGTTGAAACTGATTCAGAGTTTGATTAATTCTTTTAAATTTGGGTCCTCAAAAGCTTCAAAACTTCCCAAAAAATATTTAGCTCTGTAACAGCTTAGTTTAGATTTTAGGTTTAGTCTTACATGAGTCAGTTAACTATCACAAGGTAAGTTTGAAATTCTATTGTGTGTGTTTGGTTCAGTGTTACCTGTTTGAGATTCACTGTGTAGGATGATGGAAACTATGTGCAGAGTTTGACACTAGAAAGTCGGAAGTACATCTCAGCGCACCTGAATCTGAGTATAACAGGATTTGTGACATCACAACTATTTTGGAAGCTGATCCTGCAACATTAAACAGCTTAGACCAGTGTGATGTGGAAATATGGAGCTAGCACAAAAAAAAATCTTCAACACATAGAATAGTATTCAAAGCTTCACATTTAATCCATCTTTGAGCGTGCCTGGAGGGGATCATAAGTGTATATTAATGACTTTGAAAACTGTGTTGGAGGTGAAATGTAGAACAGAAACCCAAACATCATTATTGCTCTATCTGAGCCTCATTTATAAGCATAAGCTCTTTATAATGCTCTTTGAAATGCAATTTTAATTAATTCCATCATGTAATAGCTTTTATATATATAGTGCCCTCCAAAAGTGTGTTAACACCAGAGTAAGATGTTTTTGCTACTTGAGCCATTTGGATTTGAGATCAAAATAGAACACACACACACACACACACACACACACACACACACATATTTATATATGTACATATCATCCTTAGCGGATGCAGCTGTCATAATAGGGACATACTGTATGGAGGGAAGGGACCCACTAGTGAAAGTGGTGCAGAAGAACAGAACTAAGATCCTTTGGGACTTTAAGTTCCAGACTGATGAGCAGCTGCTGGTTAACCCACCAGACATAGTGACGGTCCAGAGGAGCAGAGGAGGGCAGATCTGATAGATGTGGCAATCCCAGCTGACGGCAACATCAGGAAGAAGGAGCATGAGAAGATCGAAAAGTACCAGCGGCTTAAGGAACAACTGGAACAGATGTGGAGGGTCAAGTCCACAGGGGTCCCAGTGGTAACAGGAGCATCAGGGGATGAAGCACCAAACTGAGAGAAAGACTCCAGCAGATTCCAGGTACAACTTCTAAGGTCTCTATCTAGTTTGTGTCCAGTTCTGTAACCTCTGTAAACACAGCAAGCTAATTAAAACAGTTCACTCTGTGTATTTATGTCTACAATGCAACATGCATGTTGTATATTTATGAAACCTTTAATATTATTATAATGCTAGACCGAAAGGATAAACTACCAGAACTCTGGAGCTGGTTCTGTAAAATTTTTGATTCTGCTTGGCCATTAATCCATGACTTGGAATATTGGTATTAAGTGCAGAATTAAAACTGGACTTCTTAAAATATCATTGCAAACTTGCGCTGGCTTCATAGATATTTACTGGAAAATAAGAAAAGATTCAAAACAAAGAACTGGTTTGTCATTCGTTGCAGTTCTTAAAGGACAAAGTAAGTAACAAAAAAAACCATCCAGCTGGTGTGTACAGTTACCATCAGGCTAAGATCCATGGTGTCAGGTGGTTTGTCTCTTTTCATGACAGAAACAGATGCTCACTAATTTGGTGACAGACTTTGTAAAGTGCCTTTTGAAGCAAATACTCTCCAAAGGCACTGACATGCTGCATAATACTGCAATCACCACTATTATCTGGAGATGCAGCTCACATGAGTACTTCACATTGAGTACTGACAGGAATATTTTGGTAATTGTAAAGCTTATTATTAATTTTTGAATTTTCTGACAAATTAACAATGCTGTACCATGCTGTTTCAACAGTTACAAGTAATATGAAGTTGCTCTTAAAGTAAATGATGCTTTTGCAATAAATTGATTTATTGCAAAGTGTAGCAAACATTAGAAAGCAAAATGTAATCAATATCTGATGTTACTTGATGTTGAGATTACAGTTCTTTGATGGTTGTACCATCTGTTGCAGATCTCCATATTCATTTTGTCACGAAGATGGTTCTTTATAACTCTGGATGTGTGTTTGAGGTCATTCTTATGCTGCAGAATGAATTTGGTGCTTTTTCCAAAATAGGGAGTCAAATCAACCTGAACATGTACACACAAGACAGCAGAACAGATGCAAGATGGACTGGAGTCTGTAAAATGAAATAGTAATATCTGTAGTTAAGTTACACAGTGAAACCTGCAATAATTTTTATTTCTATTCCAGTTAAAAGTCTCACAGTATCAGCATCAGTACCACTTTTGGCTTTACTTCATTCTTGCTTTAATTATTGCACAATAAAATAATGTAATTGCAGGAAAATGTGCAAAACTCCAGGATAAAAAAAAAGAAACTTGGCTTAGAAGCTGCCCAAGCTTGACCCTGCATTGTTGTGGATTGGTGGACTGAGTACAATGTCAGGATGAAATGGTTTTGGTCAAAAATGTTTTACATATTTTCTGCATAAAGGTGATCCAATCCACACAGCACTATTCAACAGTCCTCTGTACACATTTCTTTTCATGCATGATAATGCTCGTGCACAGGACAGGGTGAGAGGGAGGCATAAGGAAGATGAGAGGGACGGTAAATCTGCCACAGTTTAGCTGTTTAATATGCTGACTAGCTAAATATCAGCAATTTCTCCCCAGAATCACAGACTCCACCTTCAAGCTGTGAGCATCAGCTGCCATCCACGACCACATCAAACCCTATTAATGATACTGAGACACAGGAGAGATGGTGAGTGAAAGAAGAGAAGGGGTGTAAGATGGTGGAGTAAAGGGAAGTAGGTCGGGATGGAATGAGTTCACCAATAAGAGACATGAGAGTGGGAGGAAGGGAAAATAAAAGGGAACCTCATGACCTGGGGTGGAAAATGGTGCAAGAGGAAAATATCGGGTGAGGTAATAGACTCAGTAGTTGAGGTTCTTGAAATGGATGCAGATGTTGAAAGTTTGAGTGCAGGAGAGAAATTTAAGAGAGGAAGTTTGGTAAGAATCTTTTTTTTGGAGAAGATGGTGACAGAATGAAGAGTCTAAGGATCAGACAGGAAAAAGGAATTGTAGTAATGTAGGAGCAGTGGAAGGATACTGGTGGAAAATCATGAGAAAATGAGTGGAGATGAAACAAGAAGTGAAGAAGGAGGTCAAAGATAAGAGAGAGGAGGTGAAGGAAAGGGTGTGATGATGTGCAGGAAGTGATGAAGATGAGAAAAGGTAGAAGCCAGCGTGGTACAAATTTAGAAAAATGAAACCATCACTGTTTCTCCCATTATCAACATCAGCTGCACTTGGAGGGAATCAGTATAATCATGACTTAACTTTTTACTCTATTGAATGGACAATACAGAGCTTTAATTATGGAAAACATTTGGCTGCAGATCTAAATTGGCAATAAAATCTACAAAAACAGATAAGCATACTAATTAAATCAATTAGATGAAGCTGTAATGATCCCCATGGGGAAACTGGGTCTTTGTAGTAGCAAAGAAAAGGATATAGATAAGACCAGAGCCAATGCACAGTATAAAAGATAACAAAATAATTACAAGAGAATGCACTGAGATAGCGATTGATTGAAGATGTATTTGTTACAGGCTAGATTATTTTTTTCTTTTCACATTTGCCCCGAACATAAGATTTTTTTCCACTCATGCCAAAGGTGTTACTAAGGCGATGACGCTGGAGACATTTCACTCACTCATGTTTTTCTGAGAACTGTCTTGCACATCTGATGGCCGCATAATGGCTCATGTTTTATTCACGCAAGCTCTTAATTGTATTTTACTTCCTCATCTTCGTTATGCTTAACCTACAAGTCATTTATCTGCTTGTGTTTCTGTTAAGGATTCAGGGTTCTTTATTTTCATACCAGCACACGTGTTTACATGAGATGGCACGAAATTGACACCTGGGTCTCGGTTGTAAGTCCAACAAAATAATAAATTAATAAAAATAAGTGAAATTACAAGAAACAAAAACAATATATACAAGTGTTTACCAGTGGTAAACAAGTGATGAACATTGTAGCTTTGTTTGGTTTAATTGCAGGGGTTGTCAATAGGGCTGATCAATCGTAATGCAATGTCCAAATAAATGAGAAACGATTAGGTTTTTTTTGTTGCAATATTGCTTTTTTTAGTAATCAAGGAGGCCAGTAACTGATATTTTGAACTGCTACATTCTCAGTAAAACTGGAAATTCAGAATAACACCAACTCCACCATTTGTTTTGCATATTTTTAAATAAAAGAGGACTTTTCATCATTTTTTTCATTAATGTTGCTAGCAGGTTAATACTTGAATGTAAATAATTGAGAGCACAGAGTGTTGAGTACAGATCAGAGCCAAAATAGCACATGCCCCCTTTAATATATTTTACAGGGCATTGGTTAAAAAAAACAACAACAAAGAAACAAGATTGATAATCTGAAAATTGCTGAATATTGCACCCAACAATCTGCCAGGCTGATAATCAGTCAACTGGTAATCCAAAGTGCAAGAGCTGCAATTTTCTTTGATAAATTTGTTTGATAAAATATGTCACAAAACACAATTGTAAAAGAAGCATTATGGTGCTACAGAGATGCTTCAAATCATATTCTTCAGACATACGGAAACATGCTTGTTTTTGTACAGACTGCAGCCAAAGTCCCATCGTTGCTTGCATGTTTTATTCAGTGGAAGAGAAATGGAAAAAAGACCATTGGCATTAAAATCATGAGTCATATCTTTCAGAAACAATCATGTCGCATATTGTTCAGTGCAGGTCTGCCACTGGACTTCAGCAGTAGCCCAAATTGTGGGGTAATAGTAGTGGTGTTACCTGTGAATCAGCTGATTGAAAAATAATAACGTGTCTTAGGAGGAACAGTGTCATCGGGTATTGTTATCTGATCACTCGACTAGTAATTTACATGTATTCTGACTGTTACGTAGAGTCATTTTAAGGCTGTGTCAACCTCAAACACAAGAAAAGATTTAAAACACGTCACCAAACTCTTCTCCAGAGCCCGATGTTTTCACTGTTATCTAAGTTGCAATAGAAGAACAGCACAGTCTCATGCTAAACCCTTGAAACATTCATGTTATTTGTCTTGAAAAATGTTAATATTGACATTTGTGATTTGTTTTTTGCTGTAATAATTCTGAAATTGAAGCTCAGCACACATATTAGATATTTTATGTTGTGTGTGGATTAGAGGAATCTGGAAGTCATTATTTATTCATTGTTATGAAAGCAGCTCTTCGGTCAGCAGCACTTTCATCATGATCTGGCAGTTTCCTGTGTGTTCTGTTCTGTATTGTTCTTGAAGCTCTTGATTAGTCGTAGTATACTTTCATATCAACTCCTGTTTTTTCAAACCTGACTGCTTCTGGTAATTAGTTCATTTTATATTTTTGTTCTTCTTCTGCCGGTTCACAGTCGACTAGAAAGAGCTGTTTTGACAAATGTGGCATTTAAGCAAATTGCTGTCTGGCTTTAGAGGAGGAGAGAGCGGAAAGGGGGTCCGAGGCTTCATCCAACTCTTTCCCTGGGCCAAATCTTTTCAGCTGTCTTTTTTTTTTTTATTGCGGTGCCCAATCTGTAAGAGCTGTGGAACATGACAAAGCTGCTTCTGACCCAGACAGGGCAGTGCAATATTTTATCCTCTTGGAATAATGTTTCTGAAAGAGTTGCTAAAAATGTGGTTTAGAACAAACAATCAAAAATGTTTCATGCTGAAACTGTGGATCTGTTTGCTTATGTGAATGTGTGTGTTTAGCCTATGTATGTGTTTTCAAACTTGAGAAAATATGTATAAAGGATGTAAAAAAACCTCTGGTATATTCAGTGGGAGGGGCAGTTAGGTGTTACGTATGTTGGAAAAGGAACCGGTATAATCACTTCTAGCCAAATTGCAGTTTATCTGTAAGAGTTATAGTGCAGAAGAGAGAGACGGTGATGACTGAATGAAAAAAGATGAAAATCATCATCGCTGTGGGGCTGAGCTGTTAAACAGATCTCCAGGATCAAGCTCAAACCTGTTTCCTGGCCTCTTAGGTCAAATTATTACACATTATTACTCATAATGCATTCTCCATAAATGTCAACGTAAGAATTTCTCCCCTCTCTCTTTCCTCTCTCCCTTTCACTCGCTGACTTCACCCTGCTGCTGCACCTTCTTTTTCTTCCTCCCCTCCCCCTTAGCCCTCTCTCCCTCCCCTTTCCCTTCACTTCCCTCCCACTTTCCTCTCTCACTCTAAAGAGGATTCAGTGTCTGCGCTTCCCTTCATTTTCCACCCCAACATGTTGGCAGGGGGAGAAGGAGGAGGATGCTGCGCTCTACCCTTGGTGCGTTCTTGCCACCTCTCCAGCCGGCGCACGCTGCCTCTGACTCAGACTCAGCTCTCAGTTGTCTCCGCCTGAAGGACTTAAGAGAGGAGGTGGAGGAGGATCCGAAGAATAAGCTGGAGCTCAGGAGCTCTCACTCCAGGGTCCTCAACAGGAACAACAATAGCAGGAGAATAGAATCTGTGGTGGAAACTACCAATACCTCAGCAGTGACCACCTCCTCCTCCTCTGGCTGCCCTCCCTCCTTTTCCTCCTTCTCGGCTCCAAGATCCATGTGGCAGGAGGCAATTAGGAGGAAGCCCTATCTCCTTGGCCGGCCGGGAGAGTCTGCTAAAGTGGATAAAGGAGGTGGAGGAGGTGGTGGTCAGGAAAAGAGGAGCAGGTCCAAGGACTGGTTATATGAATCCTACTACTGTATGAGCCAGCAGCATCCTCTGATTGTGTTTTTGCTCCTCATAGTGATGGGAGCCTGCTTGGCGCTGCTGACTGTGTTCTTTGCTTCAGGACTGGTAAGATGCTCATTCACAACAAAGATAAACTCACACATGAATTATGCAAATATAAAATTCACAAATACACAAAGATCCAGGATTATACAAACATATGGATGAGATTATACAGACATTATGTGTAGAAAATCCATATCAAGCTTAAGCTCTTTAAATGGTGTGGACAATTCTGTCTACTGTTTATTCTGTGAGCATGCATAGAAATAGGGTCACACAAACTTGCATATGTACACACACACACACACACACTTGTGCAATACATATATGCATGCACATGTAGACTCTCCCAGCATGTGGTCTTCATTGCAGCACTAATGTGAAGAGAAGGGTGAGATAAAAGTGAGGGGGGGGGATAAGGGGCTTAGTTATTGTCTGTGCTCATGGTCGACTGAACTACAGAAAGGAGATCCGTTTCCCTCTGCCACTATTTTGACAGCGTTATCTTCTCTAAAAACCTGAAAAATTCAAAGCACTGAAGGCAAGGCAAAGCAAAACAGTGTGTCTAGGACTGTATTTTGATTGGCCGTGCTTTTACTTGGCATTTTTTAACTCAGTTGCATAGATTTTTAGAACATTGGGATATATTTCCACAATTTTTAGTGCATTTACTAATATTATATATGTATGTATGTATGTATGTGTGTGTATATATATATATATAGAGAGAGAGAGCTTGCATTTTGGCATTAGGAGAGGTTATTTTCACATTTATGTCTCTGCTAACTCTGATGTAAAGAGTGTATTAGATATAAAACAACAACTTTGCCACACAAGGAAAGTTTTTGTTCTGTCTCCATTCCGTTTTGTCACCACATTACATAAGAGTTCCCATTAATCAATTGTGCTCTGGTAATTTTACTCTGTCTCCTTCAATATATGCAATCAGGACAAGCAGTCAAGACAAAACGACGTCACTCGTACGTTATTATTCAAAATGACTAGAGGAGTCTTTTGATCGAGTCTTTTTCAATTTGGCAACTTTCCTGATTGCTGATTGTGTTTTTATCTCCTTTATTCTGCCACAATTGTGCAAGAATTGTTATATTCAGGGTGGCATGGAAGTTATTTTTTGTAATACCATTGGGTGAAGGCACAATAATGTACAGGACTCACATACTGGAATTATTGTGTAGATGATTTTTGAGAAATATGCTTGAGCACAGATCATAACAGTTCACCAACCTCCTTCACTATCAGCAGACACTGCAGACCTTTATTAAACTTCAACCAGCTCTGGCGAGGCAAAGATATTAACTTTGCCTGTAATGTATTTCATTTCAAAAGTCTTGTGCCTGTACAGTGTTCTGGCTTTGAGAGGCTATCATTCACTGCTGGAGACACAACATTAACAACAACGACAACAAAGAAGCACTCTGGTTTTATTCCATTTGCTGCAGTGAAAACACCAACTACTGTTTTAAATATTATGGTGTGATGTTCAGTAGTTTACTGTCATTTCATACGTGTTACACAGGATAAGGACAGAGGTCAGAGCTTTGACGTGAATTATTTTGAATTGCTAATCAATTCCAAGTGTAGTGGTGCAGATGAGGAGATGTTTAAATGGTTAATCATTATCCATCATTGCCCCTCTAGCTGAGCTGTTTAAAAGCTGAGATAAAGTTAAAAATCAGCACAATCAATAAAAATGAAAGTAGGGTTTTTATACATGGATGATCCAGAACCAAGCAGAGAGCCTTTAAAATCTTTTGTTTTGTGGATAATATTTTCCCACCATCAGAAAAACTACAATTTTCCATGTTCTGTTTATAGTGTTTTTGTGGGCACACAATGAACCAGAATGTCAGAACACCTTTCTCTATTTGGCCTCTGCTCAGACTCTCTGTCTCAACATCCCTCCCTTCTTTTTGCTGTATCCCTTTGCTGGATAGGCATGAATTTTGCTGCTCCCTTGTTTCCCCCCCCTCCATCATCCTCTATTTCTTCCCGTTCTCGTGTCATCGCTCACCTCCTCATATTTCTGTCCCTCTTTCATTTGTATCCCATCATCCCTCCATCCTGCTGGCTGGCTGACCTAAATCCGGAGCTGTTTTGGAGCTCTGCTCTGGGCGAGACAAACTCTATATGGCTCTCTGCAGCCACACACATCCCCTCCTGTCCCAGTGCATCGGCTGTGCATGAGGAAAAGACAGAGGATAGGTGGGGGTGGGGGTGGGGGTGGTGGGATAAAGACAGAGAATGAGAGAGCTCAAAGATGTCAAGTGCATAGAGAGGCGCCGAACATTGTTGGGCTAGCATGAAAACGCATAAAAAGATGATGGAAAGACCAAAAACAAACACATGAACAAGATGCATCACTGTTTTTGACACACTAGTTAAAACAGAACTGAAATGCATCTGTTCATTAATTTAGATTATGTGGTATCATTTACATTTTTTCTGAAGATCAAAAATGACCAAATAGTCTCCATGGATGTGGAAGCTGTGCTGCTGAGCAGTGAGGTCTTTTTAATGAGCAAGAGTCATTAAATTACTCGCCCTAATGTTAAACTAAATTAGCTTTTGGAGTCAGTGTGCACCCAAAAGCTGTAGTTATATGAATGCTTGATCTGTAGAAGTCGATGTTTTTACAGATTTGCTTCCCTACACAGCCAAATGTGGCGGTAAAGTTGTGACACGTCTGTCTCCATGGCCCTGTCTTCACTACTTCTCCATCCCCCATCACACGACTGTGAAAAGCATTGATGGGATGAAATCTGGCAAAAGCAGGCTTCACGAACGTCTCATTTCCCTTCGCCAGCCTCCTACGTGCACCTTGAAGAAACTCTTGAAATTTTTATCAGAACTTTCATATCTAAGTATGTTTCAGTACGGCAGCAGCAGCAAATCTATTATGGATGTGACTTCAACTTACTACTGGTTCAGGCTGGGGTCTTTTAGGTTTTTTCTTCTCTTCCTATGGAGATTTTCTTTTTGCAATTGTATATTTCAAAGAGGATATGCTTGGGTTATGGAATACAGATTTCATGAATTGGGTATCTGATTAGTCTAAAATAAAATAACGATGTAGATCATTAAAATATAGTTACATTCCTTTTGTCCATGTACCTTTTTATTGTTTAGTTTTTCACTGTCTAAGTCTGTTTTCTCAGTCCACCAAAAGATAATTCTATGGAGATGATTAGTTTTATGCAGCAGTCTTTAAAGTTGCACTACATATAGATAGCAGGTTTATTTTTAAGATGCATACTAAATACATTTTTAAAGAAGACAAGAGAGAACAAGCATTTACATTTTCATCCACTGTACTTCTTCCCTTTTGAGACTCATGTAATTTTGTCATAATGATATTCTTAAATTTTCATAAATGTAAAGAGGACAGAGCTGGAGGAGCTTTTTGGGTGCCCTCTCAACAAGTCTGCCCTCCAAATTTGCTTCTTTAATTAGCTCTCATAGGCAAACCTAGTTTTCTCTAATTAATTCTCATTTCTGTGATAAATCACATCTACTTCCCTCTTAAATTCTCTCCACATGTCTTGCTATCTGTCTCTGATGCTTTTATCTTTTATCTTGTCTGTTTTTCAGAACGTTGCAGACCATGTGGCCTTTGTAATCACTGTTCCCACGGCACTGGCTATATTCCTGGCTGTGTTTGTACTTGTCTGCATTGAGTCCATCTTCAAGAAGCTTTTACGTGTTTTCTCGCTCGTCATCTGGGCTTGCTTGGTTGCCATGGGTTACCTTTTTATGTTTTCTGGCGGGATCGTCTGCCCGTGGGATCAGGTAAGTCACTTAGAGGAATTCTGTGGTGATTTTGTTTGTTTTAGAAGAATGCGAGATGCATTGTGAGTGATTTATATGATGTGTACCTTCTGTTTTATTGGCAGTTTTATTGGAGATTTATTTGCTTGGGGAAAAGATGATAAACTGATGTGAAAATGTGTGAACCCTTTGGAATATCTCTGAAACTTCCTTGTGAGGGCTGGTCACAAAATGGCATTTGGTCTCTAGTATAAAATACACATCACAACACTCAATTATAATATTTCATGCCTTTTTTGAACACATCCATCCAAACATTCAGATAATGAAAAAAGACTTGCAAGAGGTTAAGCACTGCTTGACAACAGTAACCGAGTGTTTCCAGTAGCTCTGATCAGACCTTCAGAACATTCAGGTGAAATTTTGGTCCATTCTTTCCTGCAGAACTGCTACAGGCTTTTTAAAGCTAAAGTATCTCTGATGGGTTAGAGTCTTTTCTCTGCACTGTGCTTCACTTTTAATGTGCATCCACATACTGTGTGTTCTTCCTTGAAAATCTCTGATCATTCTTCATTGTGCTTTTGGTCTCATCTCAGCAGGATGTATACTTTTAGGGAGAATTGGCACAGTATTAAATTGTCTCCATTTATGGACAATTTGTCTGTGGGCTGATCAATATCTTCTTCAGATTACTTTGTCCAGCTTCATGCACAGTAGTAATTTGTGACTTTAAAGCTGTGCATGAAGAAATAATTTCAGCTGCATTGTTCAGTCGTCTGTTTCACAGTCACGCTCCTGTTGTGATCAGTCCAGCCGTCTACACAAGTGATGTAATGATGTAACGCATTTAAACCACAACCTGTCTATTTATAAGTCTGTTCTCTGGTGTTTTACTACAGTAATTGTGCTCTGATTGAGCTCTGAGTGCTTCCAAAATGCGTATGACCTGCAGTTCAGTGCTGTGCCTGAATGCATCTTGAGTAGACACAGACGGAGCTGCAGCTGCTGCTTCTGAGGGCTCTTTTTGTGTGAGCTTCACATCAGCAGATGCTTCTTGAGAACAGTCAACTTAAAATAATTGATTTATGTTGCATTGATTGGACGCCAGGTGTGCCAATTCCAGACTCCAATTAACTGATGTTGATGTCGCCTGCCTGGAGCGACATTCGCTGTTTCCATCTCAGTCTCTGAATGTGTGAGTGAAATACTCAATATTGGCCAAAAAAGTACAATGATGTATGTGTTTTCAGTTTAAGTAGATTATTTTTGCCCATATTTTATAACTTGGATAAACATTTGTCCCTGTTTAAGGTAAATTTATACATAAAAGCATGATTTTTTCTCCTGCTGCTGTAAAAGACAGCTGCTATCTGATTGTAAAAGACTAACTTTGAACACACAGCGTAGTGCATGGCTGTTTCCTAAGATGGTAACCTGGGCCAGTTGATTTTTAATGTTGCTGAATCATGCTTTTTTATGGTTCCTTTAAAAATCAGTGTCCTTCTGTGGTGAATGACGATGTTTGTGGTGATTTTGTACAGTTTAGTGTGTATAGTTTGGGAAAGTTGACCAGATGACCTACAGCTTTACTTGATTAGTTTTACTTGTCACACATTTTTTCCTGATTGCCAGAAAACAGCATAGAATCTGGTAGCAGAAAGCTCTAGAGATTTGTCTTGGCTTTTATTTACTTACTTCTGCTCTGCTTCACTTGGCCTTGACCTGATACCTAAACACATACAGCTGCACCCCAGTCTAAATACAGTGTTTAAGTCTATGATATGAGAGTGTGGTGTGTAGACTATCTCCTCTCTGTAGTTTGAAGTGCAGTTAGAATGAACAGGAATAATTGTCGGGCTTCTGTTGGCCTGGATACAAAAAAAAAATCTTCTTAAGCTTTTATGTCATCTCTTGTGATTTCTGACCTACATTCTTAAACAGGCTGCAGCCTTTAGTCCTTGGTTGCTAGAAGACATGTTGCCACGATTTTTACTTTATGCCCCATTGAAGCTTAGAAAAAAGGATTAAATTAGTCTGCTGGAAATTACATCAGAATGATATAATAATAAAATAAAAAGTGTATTATTCAGGGTCTGGCCACCTGTTACTAAAAATGCAATAAACTCAGTTACAGTTGACTCTGATCCTTTCCACACTGATTGACATGGACCTTACATTCATTAACCATTCATTTATCTAGTTAAAAAGAATAATTAATTGACCACAAATGTTTTATTTGCAGCCACCAGGAATATTACTTGGTGTCTGACTGGAACTAGACACAGCAGATCATGTATCAGTGTCACGTTGTAGTAAAAAACGGCACAGTCAGCTGGCATGAAGGAAACTAGGAGGATGTATGAGCCTGCAGTAAATTAACTTGTGAAAATCAATACATAATTTTAGTTATTTTGTTTATCAGGCACTAGTTTGCAGGCATGCCAACTGTATCTGACGCAGTCCTTTTGAACACTGTACAGTCTCATAGCAGTGAGAACGCATTAAAATGGTGTTTATCTGAGAGCAGTTTGCATGTTTGGTTTGTGTGGACTGTTGTTTTTGTGTGCTGCAGCAGTAACACAGGAGACATAATAAATAAATGAATGAATATATGAATAAATAAATAAACTTTCGACTAGATTAAAACTTGTTTCCTGGAGCTGTATACTATATACAGGTGGATTATCGATTAAAGGAAAGACCTACATATGGTACCAGTTTCCCAGACACAGATCAAGCCTGAGCTGAACTGAACTGACTTTTGTATAAAACTTTTGCATTAAAAAATTGTGTTTAATCCAGAGCTAGGCTTAATCTGTTTCTAAGGAGCTATCCAGGTGGTCCAAATCTCCCACTATGTTGAGGGAACAAATGGACCAAAACCATGTCAGCAACAGCAGAATAGAGCCACCGAATGGGTCAAAGATTCAGTTTTCTTTTTGTTTAATTTGTAATGCATCTGTACGTATCTCGTCTGCACTGTGTAGCCGCATCTGCAGTTAAAATGCGTCAAGACGGACAAACGGCAGTTTTCATTGCTCCATTGCTACCTCCATGTGCATCCTGTAACAGAGCTCTATACAAACAGCCCAGTGCATTAGGTCTTCATCATTGAAAGCTGCACTCATTCAACATTACACAGCTAGACAGATGTCTATTGTGGATTCATCTGTCACAAAAAAGGTAGCTGAAGATGCTCTGATTCACACACACCTCTCCATTCATTCCTTTCTTGTGCTTGCTGAAAATGTCAGGCCATTATGCCATTACTGCTCTCTGACTGCTGCATCTAACCATGTTAATTAACACTCATTTGAAGAGACATTGTTGTTGGCAGCCACTGAAGTCTACGATTTTTAGGGGCTTGCTGCCATTTTATAGATTAAGGAAATGACTCATTAGCGTTCTCACATTACTTCATCCCAGGAGACAGTCTTCAGTGTACTCATTTACCACATGGGAGGACAGAAACCTTACTTCATGTATCACATGTCACATGTCGCATGTCTTCATGTAGTCAATCTTGAAAAAGCTTTAAATTATATATATGTGCTGTTTGCAAATAACGCAGGCTAATTTTTAGGTTTCCCTTGCAACGCACTAGTCTGCATAATAAAAGCAGCAGTTCTTTATATCTCTCTGACTAAGAGCACAGGGCCAGTCAATATATCTGATGAAAATCTTTTGACATTTAGCTTTTCTTTCTTTTTTAAACCCATAATATAGACTCATGTAATCATTTCTTTCTTTTGTTTGCCATTAGGCCAAGTAAATCTGTTCCCTTATTTCACCTAAGGAACAAAATAATGTTATGAATTTTAAAAATGCCATTCCAACCTCTGAGTCTCAGTCATAGAGTATAATAACTGACCTGTAAATCATCCTTCTCAAATAAAGAGGTCAGTATAGCGGAAAGCAGCCTTCCCTTTAAACACATCTTGTATCATAAGGAAAAAAGGCTGTAGGGTTATCTGATAAGTTATGGATGTGATAAAAGTTGGTACATGCCAGTAATTTTCCTACACGTCAGATATTTTGAGTGTAGGATAATGTGACACAACTATAACCTTTATGATTATTGCAGTAAAAGAATACACTGGATTATAGCTGTAACCTGGCAGAAAGGAAAACAAAGAAGGGATAGATTTAGTCTATAGTAAAGTAGACAGGAAATACTTTCAGTTCCTGTTAGCTGCATTTGGTGCTACAACCGTCAAGCTAGCGAGGCAAGAAGTGTGCAAGTTTTAGAGCCTGCATTGAGGTTTAATTAGATAATTAAATAAGAAACGGCAACAAGTTATATAATTTTCTGTATCTTAACAAGTCCAAAATCAGATTGTTTGCTATTAACTGTACTGTATTTACTTTATGCTACATTATAACTGAACACTTTATAAGGAACTAATGCTTGGTAAGGTCTCCCTTTACTCTTACAACAGCCTCAGTTCATCATAATGTGGATTCTACAAGATATTAAAAAGATTTCTTTGAGATTCTGATCCATGTTGACAACACAGAGCTGATGCAAATTTGCCTAACGAATGGTGCGATCTTCCCATTTCACCACATTGACAAGTATGTATTGGATTCATATCTGGTCACAACTCATTGAATTTCACTGCACTCATTGTTTTGTTTTTGTGACATGGTGCATTGTCATCATCAAACTGGCCAGCAGAAGATTGTAGGGAGATAATAAGCTAAATCATGAAGGGATTCTGAATCAGATAGACTGTGGCATTTAAACAATGATTAATTGGTATTAAGGGGCCCAAAGTGTGCCAAGAAAACACTCCCCACACAATTACCCCAACACCAGCCTGAACTGTTGGCACGAGGCAGGTTGGGTTCATCGAGCCATGTTGCTGAAGCCAAATTTAGTCTTCAACTGTCTGGTTTTTGTGAGTCTGTGCTCATTGATTTCTGTTCTTGGCTGACAGTGCTGGAACTCAATGTGGGCTTTTGCTGTTGAAGCCCATCTGCCCTTAAGGTTCAACATGTTGTGCATTCAGAGAAGCTTTTCTGCTTGTAAAGAGTGGTCGTCTGTGTTTCTTTTCCCTGACCACTCATCAATAAGGCATCTCCATTTGCAGATCTGCTGCTCACTGGGTGATTTTTTTTATAGGTTTTTGCACCTTTCTGAGTAAACTCTAGGAAGTGTTGTGAAAAAAAATCTCAGGAGATCAGTCGCCAGTCTGTCTGGCACCAGCAGAGTCTGTAAAGTCTCTGAGATCACATTTTTCCCATTCAGGTGTTTGATGTGAACATTAACTGAGCTTCTGACCTCCACCTGTGTGATTTTCACTGCTTCGGTGTTCCTAATAAAGTGCACAGTGAGTGCATCTTCAAAAATTTTTTGAGGAGATCTTTAAGATGGAGGGTATTTCTGCATATGTGTTACTTCTTTAAACCCTGGATTTGCAGTCAAATTGCTCCTCAGCCAATTATATTAATAACCAATCTTTGAATCTGTGGTCACCCTGGTGTTACTGTGCTGTTGCTAAGAGGATATCTGCTGCAGGAAATAAACTAAGTGATTCAAAGTAAAAGTCAGAGTTAATTAAATGCGTTCTGTTCTGTAGCGAGGAGGTAGGCATGAGGACCAGGAGAATGTAAGCGTGATTAGAGAGACGGCTTATGCTCTCTCATCCCCTCACCTGTCATATATAGTCCTAAGCTCATTAGGAGTGATGGCTTTTTTCATGCAATGTTTGCGGTTGTTTGTCAGCGGATGAAAATGTTGCTGTCAACAGTCACATTTTGTAAATCGCTATGTACAATGAGCAAAAAATAAGGTGAAAAAAGCTAAATATAAATACAATGTATATGGGTTTCTAAGATACCAGAGTGCACAGTGATGTGCTTGAATTGATGGACTTAATTTCTTAACATTTAATTGTATCCTTGTTGGTTTTCTATGTTTTTCTTTTTGTCAATGAATCCCATGAAAAGCTTAACACCAACAATAAATTTGTCCAACTAACAAGTACTGACTGTGTTCAAAGTGTAATGTAGCTTATTCCTCTGTGCCATGGAGCTCCATTGGTGTCCAAAAAATATTAAAGAGGTTCTATTAGGCTAATTTTTGTCTCTATATTTTTGTTATGGGACTACACTAGAATAACTTGGCATTATTTAAACCCTTATTTGTCATATTCTTATTATGAATATGAGAGCAGGCAGGAAGAACATCTGTACCAACAAAGATTACAAGAGAATTATTTTGTTTCATGAATTTACCACCATTGCCTGTTTATTAGGTCCTTAATTTCCACCCATACAGACACTTACATTTTTTAATATATGGCCCTGTTAATAGGTGTACATGTGCAGAAATGTAAAGCGTCTTCCAAAAAACAGTAGACTGTTTTGCAAGAACATTACAGTTAAAAGAAGACCGTAGTTTGAGTTCAAGATAATACTGTGCCTGGGGCAGATGACCTCTTAGAGAAATCCGTGATGAGCTGACCTCAATTTGGCATGAAAGTAGATGAAACCATTGGAAACCCAGTGTCAGTGAAGCCTGAACTGTTTGCTCACAGGGATTATTTTAGCATACATTTAGCTTATTATTTTGAAAACGCATCACTGAGTCACACCGTTGCTGCACTGGTTTTGCAGCATATATAGTTTATCGAGAAACAACCCAAAAAGGGCAATCATTTTTAAAATCTTTGGAGAGTAATTCCAGCGTAAATCCATAAATGAAGATGCTTCTGAACTTTTCTGTCTTAGTGCAGCCATGCTGACATAGAGATGTTTGTGATACAGTTGCAGTATACCATTTTTATGTAATGCAATGTAAAAGGAGGGTTAGGGTTTAAATTTTGTATACCAGCAGACATACACATAGATTATTAAACAAGTGATTAACACCACAAAAAACAGTCAATGACATAAGACAAGATAGAACTTTATTAACCTGGAAGGAAATTCTAAAACTGTCTTGACAGTGCATCACTATGCATTGATAGCAATCTGTCACCAGATAATTTTTATTTTATCCTGCTGTATGATGCATGGAGATGCTGTTTGGTTTGTATGTAGGTTGTGAGACAGAAGTAGGTGCTAAGCTGTGGTGTCTGAACTGTAAATATTTGGACACTTTCTATTCACAAGTCTCTGAGCTTCATTATATTCAATTTGGACTGAAATAATGGATGCTGCATTTAAGCGCCACGTCTAAGCTTGAATTGAGTAGGTTTACTTTAAAACTGAAAGTGCTGTGTGTTAGACTTAGTGCTTTTAACACTAAGTGCCCTAACTGCAATGGTTTAAAACTAATTGACCACTCGGATATTAAATGTTTCCTGTACTGCTGCTTGTAGTTTCAACATTATTCATGCAGTAAAATGGTGACAATTGAATCAGCACACTGGAAGTTAGTGATGATTCGAAGCAACAGGATGAATTCAGAGAATTACAGAAGCGTTATGAAAGTTAGTTGTGAAAATCTTGTAAAATCTTTCATCAAAAACTCTTCAGATGAACCATTTCTACTAAACTGGCAGGAGTGTAAAGCAAGATTTCTATGTGAAGGGTATGAAGGAATGATGAACTGTGAAAATTTGTAGAAAGTCATATTTTTCATTTATAATAACGTGTTTATATTTAGTAAGTGATCTCCATGCTCTCTTTACAGCAGATCTGTAGATTTGTTATTTCAGTAGATGAGAAAATTGGCTTTTAAAGACATAATATTTGTAACATTGTTGGATTTATCCATCTGTTGAAGTGACAGCATTCTGTCATTTTGACAAAGGTCACCTTTACATTAATGTTCCCATTGGGTTCATTCAGACATATTCATGACAGTGATGGAGAGTGTCATGGTCAGGTGTGATATTTGTTTTAATGTGAGAGATTGAAAAGTACATCAAGGTTCAATAAGGTACCAATGAATAAAAGACCAAACCTAAGTTAATCGCAGGCTTACCAACATGGATGACAGCAGTGGTGAAGATCTAATGACATATGACATTATGCACTTTTCTTCACTTCACTTTGTTTTCTTCTTTCCACAGTAAGATTTTTTTCAGTTGTGGTTATTGTGTGTATCGATGTTTCCCCATACCTATATATAGATCTAATCACTGAAGCAACTACTAAATGCACGGTGCTCGTCGAAGCCGCAGACTTATTCGTCAATGTGTAAATGTTACTAGCTCCGACTGAGTAGGATTGCCTTTGTGACTTGTATGGAAAAGAGACTATGGTGCTCATTTAGACATGAAGATGACTTGATCGGGCGCCGTCAGATTAACGGAAAGGAGTGCATGTCTGAAACTGGTTAATGTGTTCAACTCCCACATTGATCAAGTCTTGTAAGACACCCATTTAACATGTTATCAGCCCGTTAAAGTGTCCCATAATGATTACATATCATTCCCATACATCTGGATCTCCTCCACCTTCTAGCATGCTCAGTAAGCCGTTATCAGACCAGTTATTGGTGCCCCATTATTACCGTATTTAATGGCAGTGTAACTGTGATTTTGTGCTTACAGAAGGGAAACAGATTTTGGATACTATGGAGGATGATGGAGGCATAAGTTAGTGAATTTTCACCCAGAGCACTAGAATTCAAGACCTGTATCTGACCATTCTTACAGTATTATCGTTTGACTTAAGTCTCACTCTGACTTTTGCTTTAACTTGCTGATTTTCAGTCAATGTTTATACACCAAAATTAATTTGTTAGCTTTAGAACTCACCCAGTCACTACAGAAGATCCACCTTGATGTCTTTTAACCATTTCTGTGAAGATGAAAAAATGTCCTTCCTGTTGATTTCAGGCTCTCCACACGTGCTTTCTGGCAAACTCTATTCAAGATTTAATATGAGCTTTTTCAATATTGCCCCTTTTTCACAAGCCGTAAAGCTTTGGCTGATGAGCAATGCTTGTTGAATGCACAGTCATTGAAGATTGCAACTCCTTCAGATTAGTCATAGGTGCCATGGTGGCCTCCATGACTACTCTTCTTGCATGGTCACTCAGTTTTAATGACTTCCTGCTCTAGATTCCCTCCGTTTCCTACTGGTGGATTTAACTATACTTCAGGGGTTTCTCAGTGGCATGCAAATCTCCTTTTATCCATCCCCTGATTGATGCTTTTCCATAACCTTTTTCATTGAGTTGATAAGAGTATTCTTTTGTCCTTATGGTCTAGTTATATCCAGGAATAATGATTTAACAGTGACTGGGTGCCAGTGACTTATTCATTGAATACAGTACAAAATGACTTTGCATAATGTGGGAGCTTTTAATATACCATGGTTGTATGAATCATATTTAATGATTCTTTTATGATTGTCTGCATTTATGAATCGAAACTAATGCTAAGAATAACTAAAAATTAGTCAGTTAATTAAAACAGAACCATTCATACACCCATAAAACAAAGTAAACTGAAATCAAAACAAAACTCAGGTTATTGAAACTGTTCCGGAATCTAATTTAAAGGCCTGATACGAGGCTTTCTTGGCTCTAGGAATAACGTAAGATGAGGTCGGTGATGTGTGCTGTGATGTGGAGGCTCAGTGCTGTAATAAAGTCTTCTGCTCTTTTCTTTCATCTATAACAAACAGTTGAATTTGACCATCTTTGACAGGCTAATATGCACTCTTTATGGAGCTACCTGAATATATTTTATGTTGTTAGTTGCCACTGCAAAAACACTGGAGTGGTTTTTGCATAAAAAACACTAAAAGCTATTATTGTACTGTGTAGAATGTATGAAAAATGTGAAAATCTGCTTTTACTTTGACAAAATCAAATTCTCCTGCAGCACCATTATATTGCCGATGTACCTTCTTCTCCTTTATTCTCCTTATGTCGGTAGATATAAGCTTCTACAGATCCCCTAGAGAAATGAACTTCTTCAATGCTGCAAATAACAGAACTTGATTCCGGGTGTCACAAGTTAATATATTTCTGCTCAGGAACCAGTTGATTTTCCAATTATCCTTGCTTTTCCCCCCTCATATGCCATCAGGAAACATTTCCACAGAAACAGCATTGTCAACTGTCAGAAAATAACTATAGTTTTTGTGTGGACATTCTCAGAGAGACGCAGCAGGAAAACAAGTGGTAGCTAGATTACAAACTCAGCTGTCAGTACTGTCAGGTAAAGAAACACTTGAGGTGTTGATGCACCAAATATCCCCTCAATGCTGCTGTGTTCACCACCCCACTCCTTCGGGGTCTGTTTGTATAGAGTACACTTTCCATTTTCAAACCTACAATCAATTGGACGCTTATCCTCTCAGCACAAAGCCCTGTCTGTTTGCTGATGGGGTGAAGGGCTTATCTGTGTGGTCCAGCCTCGAGCCCTCACTGTCTGGACCATCTCCTCTATTCCTTCTCTCTGTCTCTCACACCCAGCCTGATCCAAACACACCGCCAGTGTCATTCGGTTTTAAGGCCGAGGAGTTGTGGAAAGGGCAGTTTGGATGAAGAAAAACCCCTGTCAGGAGTAAAGAGGAGGGTAGATGGCGATAGGACAGGAACTACTGATGGAAAAGAAATAAAGAGGGTTTTAATGGAGGATGGAGGGGATAGAGGGAGGGATGCATTTTAATGTAAAGAGGACGAGTATAATCTTTTTTTAATTCATCGTAGTGATCCAGGTTGACGTGCCCAGACTGACTGCGGAAATTACAAACCGAGCACTTTGGCTGATTGTTTCTCATGCACAGCCTTTAATTCTGCATCTTCACCATAACTCAATAAATCTGCCTTTTTACTCAGATTTAAGGAGAGCAGCTTCAAATGAAATCACCATCTGTCTTTTTTTTGGCGTTAAATGGCAGGCGGACACACACAGCACAAGCTCACATGGACAGCCACACACACACATTCCACATAGTAAATGTAACCTATAAACTAATCTCAGCCACAGACTGTAGACTAAAAGCCTGATGTAATCTGACACTCCATCTCTATAATTTGTTTTACGAACCCTCCTCAGTGTCATTATCAAGAAATTGATTCGTGGGTCAGAAGCAGAGTTGACCATACCGTGATAGACCACAAAAAGCTTGTCTACTTAATTGTCAGAGAGAGTCCTTATGTGCTTCCTGTAACCAGAGTGAAGGAAGCGCTTCACTGTTTTATTACTGCATCATGCATTAAGTATGCAGGAGAACTCAGCAGGTGTCTTTCCCCCTGCAGCCTCTCCATTATCCTGGGTACAGTTTTATGATTGAGTTAGCAGCATTGGATTTCAGAGCATTAATTTAGGAATTGGCTTACTGGACTCTAAGCAAATTATGCTGCTGTGCTAGATGATAGTTGGCAGCAATTAGCAGATCTCTCCTGTATTAGAAAGTAAGTTAATACTATCTCATTGCGCTTCTGACATAGTGAATGAATAACACTTTTCTGGGCATCTGGTGGCCTAATATTTAAAGACTCCCTCTGGTGTAAATCAGAAATAAAGGCAAATCCATTTTTGCCTTGTTAACATGTCCATATGGTGCTTTCTTCAGTATTGAGGATGATATATTATGAGCAAATTAAGCAATGAATGCCATGACTGAGCAATTTCCGAAGAAGTGTTGCATTTTCTGGCTCAAAAACACAGATTCAGCCTTCCAGTGCTTTGATTTAAAAAACTTAAGGAACCAATTCCATCGATTTGTGAGGTGCGTCGTTCTTTTTCATTTACTTTTCTTCAGAATGTTAAAAACAAAACAAAAGCTTTGTAGCTCTTTATTAGAACTTGGCCTTGTATAGTGCAGAGTAATTCTACAGTGTTTTGAACAGGGTTGTGGTGAGCTGATGTGCTTGAGCTGCAGTGAGGGGTTCATGGAAAAAAAGTTGGAGACTTCATGAATCTGCACATTCGAAAGGAAACAATGGTGCAGAGTTGCATCTAAACCATTTTAAGGCATCTAGGGGTTGTTTTGTGGGAAAAAAACTGAAAATGCAGCTCTGTCTGATACGCATAGATAAGTTTGTATGGGTTTAATTAATGACTCGACAGCTGCTTTAAGCTACATGCTTTAACCAATAACATCCACTTGCAGTTATAGGGATTATTATTCCAGAGGTACACATTTGAATCCCGCCTGGACCTTTTATGAATGTTATACTCCTTCCTTTTCACATATCACCCGGTTAAGATGTCTCATCTTTGCTCTTCACCTGGCATGCTTTTTCACAACTGCTTGATCACGTCCTCAACAATATAAAGGTCACTGTCCGCCTGCCTCTTTTGACAAATTGTTAATGATGGTCCATGACAATTGCATTCCTGCCATTGCAGCTGACTTTCCTGTTTCTGCACCAATTTCCATTAAAATGGCCTCCAAAAGTTTCCATCTCTGCCTTAATGTTTGCATTTGGGTCCCAACTATTATTGCCAGCATTACTGAACCATGACATTGTAAGAATAAAATAAGACTGCACCCAATTAAAGCTCAGTCAGGCAGTGGTACAGAGATTAGAAATGGTTGTCTCCTGAGTTGCTGGAATGCAACTGCAAATCTGCAGAAGCCAAAACACAGAAAAAACAGGAAGAGTTCAAATTAACAAAACTTTATATTAACTTTCGGAGACCTCATCCATTAAAGACGCTGATGGTTTGTCGTAGTGTTCTTCTAGTTTCTCCTGAAGTATTTGCACAGTTGGTTGCCTTTAGCCTCCCAGCGGCGTCATTGTTGTTGGACTTTTGCACGTCCTCCTGTATCTCCAAAGCCTCAACACACCCGTTTCTTTTAATATACAAAAATACTATTTTCTGTCATACAAAAGGGATTATTGGTTTATGCAGTCTTGTAAATGACTTAAATAGAATGGAAAATGGAAATGCCACTGCACATCTATGAAGACAAGCTCAACTGACTGTGGAAAAAGAAATGGTTATTGAAAATTTTAAACATCTGTGTTTGTTGGTTCTGCAACAACCAATGAGAGGGACTGCAGCACAATCATTTTCACATTTTCTTCTGTTTGAATTGTAGGTGCTGGCGGTGATTTGGTGATATGTCTTACCTGTATCCGATTTTTTTAGTGCACTAAGATTGTCAATGTAAGACGTTCAGCATGAGTTATTGGATCCAGGTTACAGTGCAGCCTATTGGACTGTAACCTGTATTGACTAAGCTTGGTCATCCCTGAGTCATAATTAGCAGCTCACTGAGGCTTTAAGACTTGGTAAACTTAAAGCTCTCACATCTTCACTCCTGAGTGCGGCGCAGACTTTATTCAGTCAGTGAAGCATGTGGTGAAGGCGTATTTATATGCATTAGAGAATGGTGCACCTGTAAAAACATGGATCTTTCCTAATTACATCCATCACACAGCATAATACCAAACCAATATTTGCTTTGTCATTTTTGTCAAAATATGTCAGTGACAATTATTTGCAGACTTATAAGTGAAAGACAATATACGGTTTCATTCCGTGGCTCCACGTTTTCGTGTCGAAGCACAGTGACCAAAAATATGTTTAAAATTGGCAGTTGAAAAATGCTGGAAAAACACTAGCATGCTTGACTAATCAATGATGTGTAGCGCTACAAGATTGGTAAAATAATCTTCCTGAAACTTCATTTGGACTCTGGTTCCTCTGGTGCAGGTGGAGTTCCTCAAAAGGCTCTTAGTCTCCAGGGAAAGTTCCTGTGGTGGAAATGGGGCAAGAAAAGAGCCATTCATGAGTCAAAAACTAGATGCTACCATCTGATATGTCCTGTACTTATACTGCCGTTTATTCAATCTCTTAATGGTGTGTTGCTTTGTCAGATGTAAAGAAACTGCAGGATGTCATGGTGGTGTTTGTTGTGGATTTTTAATACAGAAAAATGATTCTACAATAGAGCTGTTTTAATTCTATGAAAATAAATATATTCTCATTGATGCATTGTCTTTAAGGAAAACAGACAATCTTTAAGTTCTGCTAATCTTTTACATTTACAGCTGCAGATATCCATTAACAGAAGTAGCGGTTATGTTAGTCAGCCAAGCTTAGATAGAGGAGGTACTGTTCTCTCTCTCTCTCTCTCTCTCTGTCTCTCTCACTCTCTCTCTTCCACCTCACTGCCTCCTGTCCACTAACCCAGCTTTCCCACTGGCCCTGCAAATAAACCAAGAAAGGTTAACTGGCACCTGGCTGCAGCCTATGAGAACACTGGCTTCTTTCTATCCATCCAGATGAGTGACCCTGCTGCAGAGGGTGTATTAATGAAGTATTTGTGTGTGTGGAGCTTAGAAAAAAAGAGAAGCTCTCCATATTCTGCATTAGAGTTGTCAGATCTGAAGTGTAGGAGCTTATTGTCCTGCAATCAATGGAGCTTAGGTAAACTGAAGACGCTAAGGATGTCGAAATGTGTTTAGTGCAGGACATTAAAACATGCTTAATGGCTCAACTGCTGCTGTCATTGAGTGTGTTGTTGTTAAATACTTCCCAGAATGAGCTGGATCCTTTTAGTCATATAATTTTTAATGTCACTGACGTAGCTGTGCATAAGTAAACCTTACTTTAGCACACAGCATTGGTGGTGTGTAGACCTCCCAGGTCATGCTCTTTCTTTCCCCACAGGAGTGTCAACACTAATATTTTATTTCCATCTGTATTTTCTCCTCTGCTAGCATCTCTTTCTCATTTTCTCCCTTCAGCTTCCCTCTGCAGGTGTGTTATAAGCCTTTCTCTTTCTCCACAGGTTTCCTTTTTCCTGTTCATTGTGTTTGTGGTATACACAATGCTGCCGTTCTCTATGCGGGATGCCATCATTGCCAGCGTTCTGACGTCCGCCTCTCACACCATTGTGTTGAGTGTCTGCTTGTCCACAACAGCTGATCACATGGGGCCAGTAGTGTGGCAGGTAAGGTCACTAAACATGAGTTTACCATTATTGTAGTGAACACATTAAGCACAAAAAACAAATACTGAATCCATCCTAACACACGTCAACAAATGAGTCAGTGTACCTGAACGCAGCACAAGTGTCACATGGTAATTAGTGATTTAACTAGTGTATTTTTGGATGGCACTACACAAGGATTCTGGTAAGACCCACCTAACTTTGATTAGATTAGCTTGAAGACAGGAAGTAGAAAGACTTACTGTTTGACGATTTAATAATAAACAAATTCCATCTACCAGCACCTCTGAAGATCACTAGTTGACATTTATTAATATAATTTGTTTCTGTTGTCCAAAAGCCAATGAAAAACATAGCAAGTTTATTATATTGTATTATTACGAGGAAATTTCCCTGTTGTGGGATTAATAAAGTATAATCTATTCTAATCTAATCTAATCTATTCTATTACTTGCTGGCACTAGCATCTTCCTAGAGCTGACATCTGGTCCTATCCAAGAACCTGGAGTTGCTGTCTTTGCTTATACTCACTAACATTTAGTGCACTAATTATTAACTGTCAAGAAACCTGTAAATTAATAATGTTTAATTAGTAGTTTCAAATCTAGTTTTGCTATGCTAAGACTTGGTTAGCTTACAGTCACAGATACTTCCAGTTTGCGTCAGTCTTTTCAGATGGCCAAATACAGGAGGTGATGGCGTCGGGAAGAAACTGCTCCACTGAGTCATCAACTTTAGGCTGTAGGACTCTACCTCAATCCCCCACCTCCAATATGCACAGAGTTCGTGTTATCTCAAGCCAATATTGACCCTTAGGAAGCTATGTTATTCTGCAAAGTAGCGTGCTGCTGCCAGCATTTATTACTGTCGGGCATAACAACACTATATCCTGCCCTTATCATAGTTTCATGGAGAACATTATGTTTGCATTAATATTATCTGGATGGAATTGTTATGGAATTGTTTTCTTCTCTAGAAATTTGATGCTTCCCCATCATGCTCACAATATGAGCTATTTTTGGTCATTTTAACCATATAGTCTGTATTTTTAGCAAACAAGCCAACGTGACCTTTAAACTAAAACTAATTTAGCATAGCAGGTGAGTGATGGAAATTCTAATGCATATTTTTATTCTTCATTAAAAGGTCATCCTCTTTCCAGCAGTATTGCTGTTTGTGTGCAGAATGATCAGACAGTTGGAATATGCTGAAGAAAAACAATATTAAGAAACTAATTGTCTAGTTAATATGTTCTTTGGTTAAATTAAGCTTGTTCAAACCTGATTACTAAAGTCGGTGGGTTGCACTGATGGCTAATGTCAAATAAGTCATTAAGTAAACAGCATTAATTTAACAAATATGCCACAGAAGTAATGCCTCACTGATAATTACAGATTTTGAAGACACAAGGGTTACTTGTAGCATGCAAAAATACTTTTCTAATTTTAGTGACATCAAGCATACACTGATCAGGCAAAACAATATGACTACCTGTCTAATATTGTGTCCCACTTATGTGGTCAAAAACCATTGGGCATGGACAAGAGGACCTCTCAGGGTGTCCTATGGGGTCTGGCACCAGGACATTGCCAGTGGGTCCTTTGGGTACTCTGGCTTGTGCAGTTAGGCATCTGTCAATCAAACTTGTTCCGCTGCATCCTGTTGGTGCTTAATCATAATGGGGTGTAGGAAGTTTGGAGGTCAAATCAACGTGTTGGGCCATTGTCATGTTCCTGAAGATGTTGCTGATTGCTTGATGTTTTTTCCATGTGGTGGGGTGCATCTTCCTACTGGGTAGGCCAATGACATTTGGGAATTCCATTTGCATGAGGGAGAGTGCTTGTTCTGGGACAGTATTTATTTGGGTGTCTAAGTCTCATCAGCATGGATGCCAAAATCCAAGGTTTTCCAGCAGAACAGCACATAGTACCAATATGATCAATGTTATTCACTTCACCTGTCAGTGGTCACTTTAGGACCCCATCCTCTACTGTGTCGTAGATTTAATTTTTAACTGATAAAAGCAACAATTTTCTTACTATATAATCAATAAACCATAATGTCAAGGTGCAAAATCAATAAAACAAAAGAAAACAAGTTCTCTAATTTATATAAGTATTCAGACCCTTTGATTCCAGGATGAATACACCCAAATATAGAGATTTCCATGGGGAAAAAACAGCCCACAGTGCATGCAACCTGAGAATAGGTCTCTTCTTTTTTATGTATTTATTTATTTTTATTTTATTTTATTTTTTAGATCTATTTATTTAGTTTGACCACTTTATTGCTCTGACAGTCTAATTTAATTGAAACTGTACAATACAGAACTGATCATTAGTGGTTATTAATGGTGCAATTTTCTCTCCAGCAGTATAATCACTTAGATTTTTTGAAGGCATCACTAAATGATTGATAGCACTCCAGCTTTATTTATCTATTTTTAAGAATTTAGTCCTGAAATAGTTTTAAAAACCTCTTTAAGCATGATGACAACAATAACTTGTCTCTGAAAGAGAAAATTAAGAAGAAAATTTTTTTAAAATAACTCATCATAAATCTACAAAGGGTTACAAATAACGACTATAAATAAAGACTTATGAGTAAAGACAGGCTCTATCTTGCTATTGGATGATCATTCTTGTTCCCTTATCCATGTCTTTCTATAATCAATACTCTCAAACCAAATTCCAAATTTAAAGATCTTTAAATTTTAAAATACCAACTTGGTGTTTTATATGGTTTCCAATTCTTTATACTGAAATATATTCCTCAAAAAATGTACATTTTTTATACAGTTTTCTTAGTCTGTGCTACATTTTAAGTCCACCAAAAAGCCAAAACAACACCAACCTGATCAGACCAACATGTATTACAATTATGTTTTTACTTTAGAAGCTCCTCAGACTAATAACAGCAATCATATTTGAAATTGTCAGAGATCGTAGATTGCAGGAACTGTACTTGTACAAGCTCAAGAGAGAATATACCATTATGCCAACCAAGGCAAATGGTAGATACTGGAATGAATGGAACATTGTGGAGCAAACACTGAAGGAGCTGCTTTCTTCTTGTGTATCACAAATATAATCACAACTTGTATTGATCAGACATTAAACTTGTGATAGGTAGCCCAACAAGCTAGTCAAGCAGTATTAACAGCACCGTGTTCCTGATTATGTACTGTATCTAAGGTTGGGCGATGTCCACTCAGCTGGCATATTGAGATGTCTGCGATGGATGATAACATTAGAAGGGAAAAAAGACAAATCGAGAAACCAGTGGAAGTTAAATGTTAAGTCAAAGGTGAAAAAGCTTCATTTAGATTCAAATAAAATCCTCTGTCCCCTCCAAACAGGTAATACATGTAATATTCAACAGCTGCTACCACTGTGATGTGAAATCCTGTCAGATAAAGCTTAAATAGAGTGAGAGTGCTGTGATGAATTATTGATGATTTTAACACTCAACAGTGATTAGCAAAGTATGCGACTGAAGGTTGTTTCTGATTTAAGAGGAGAGATTGCGATACAAAAACATAGAGGGCAGCTTACTTGAATAATTCTTAGTATTGCTGTGAAGCTCATGACATCACTATACTGCCAGATTCAATAAAAGTATATTCTAAAGTTCTACATGTACATAAATTAAAAACAGCTACTAACTTGGAAATAAGAGACCTTTGTTGGATTGTTCATGTTTAATCATTTATTAGATTTGAAAAGCTTTAGTGCCCTATTCAGATGAAGCAATATGTCCAATAAAACTGAATGTAGAGCCTATATAGTTTAAGAATATTTTACACTGAGTTGCCTGTTCATTCTTCACTCCTTCTAGAAACAGAAACTAACAGGACAGTTTAGAAAAATACAAATACAATTATGTTGCTGTACAACTTCTATACTCCATGCATGAAAAAGTAGAATTTAATACCTCTAAATGTTACATGTTCATAAATCTGGACCCAACAGGGTTTTTTTACGTCTTCAATAAATGAGCTGCTTCATTAAGACTCCAATGAGCCTGCACTGTAAAGTTTAATGGACTTGACAAAGTGGAGATGTCAGCATGGTTCCCTCTCACTTAATACCCCCCAGACAGTTTGTATGCACACTAGAACAATGCATGAGAGTGTAGACATCTAATAGCTGACATCCACAAGTTTCTGGAAGGATGGACTGTTTTTTCTTTTTTCTCCAACTAACGTAAGTGAAACTAAAGTTAATTAAAAGCCCATTGGATTGCTAATGCATGCATGTTGAATGTGAACATCATTAGTTTGTGTATGCATCTAAGTGCGCACACCACATCTTCATTTCAAAGGATTGATTTGATGTTTTGTGCAAGTGCTTGTTCACCTTCAGTCAGAGAATGAGGATATTGATAGCACTCATGTTTACATAGAACTACAGTCAGTTAGCTTAGCATAAAGACTGGGAACAGTTTCCTTCCTGTTTCCAGGTCTGTTCATCTAGATAACAGAATTTCTATACCAGCAGCTCTGTAGATTCCTAATTATCACCAACCAAGGTGTACATGCCGTGCGTCATGGTTTTAGCCAAGTGTGGTCACTTTCTGGAGTCTTGTTGTCATTGAGAGGTTGCCAGGATACTAGTGACACTCCGACTGTTAGCAGCATGTTTATTTTTATAGTACAGACATAGGAGTGGAGTGTCGCATTTTTCGACAAACTGAATGAAAAAGCATACCGGTATTGCTCCCTTTTGAGCAACTAGTTCATGTGAACAAGATGTTTCATTTAGCAGTTACCTTTTGATAATGAAGCAAGCAGACAAAGACAAGAGTTTTAATGCACTGACGTGGTTGGAGACGATGTAAATCTGCACTGTAGTCTTAGGATAACCAGGTGCACTAAGATAAAACCAACGCTTTCTTCTTAGAACCATTTTATATCATTTTATATTGGATTCCTGTGGATGCAATCAGACATAATAATCCATAGGACTCATACATCTCATCATGTTTTGGCATTTTAAGGACTGTTCTTTTTACCCCTCCCTCAATGACCAAAACCATTTGTGACCGGACTAATTGAAAGCGCTACCTTAAGCCATAACAAGTCATCAGTCATCGTAATTATAGTGCACATGGACAGTCCTTACTATATTCTTTTTGCATTTCACTTTAGCTTTGCAAAAGTAAAAAAAAAAAAAAAAGAAAAAAACACGTTCCTTTCAATGTTCAACAAGAGGTAAATAAATAGGAAGGCCAAAAAACTCAGTGCATACTCTGAAAGTGTGTAAGTCAATTAGCCATCTGATTGAACAGCTTGTTGTAGTCCTTAAAATCCATCAGCCTCACCTTGGCTTAGAATGAAACATGGAGGTTTTTTTAAATAGCATTTTATAGCTGTTCTTATGCTGGCTACTTACAAACACAAAAGAAGAAAGATGCATGCATCCAATATGACATATACTCAGAAAGGTACACATAAAAGCAAAGATACTATACACTAGGTATAGAGTCAGAAACATACATGTTGTGTACAAGGAGTTGGCAGTATAGATAAATAACACTGTTTATGGATATATTAACCAGCCATAATAATCTGCATTATCCAGCAAACGAATAATAGATGGCTGAAGGTTCTTCATGACATTGATGCAAAAATCGTTAAAAAAATACATCCGGTCATTGATTTGCAACGCTGGCTACCACAAACTAATACAACCAAGGATAGTAAATCAATATGGTTTAGAAAAATCTCTGAACAAAGACCTTTAAACCATTTTACAGAGACATTGTGTGATAGAACACTGTACCATTTATAAGCAGATGCGTTCTGTGTTGTGTAGTGTCCAGTCAGTCAGACTATGATGGAGCAATACTGTGGTCAAACCAATATGCACAAAAAATGTTTTTAAAAGGTCCTGACCAAGCATGCATATAATGAAAGCAGTTTAAAAAACTTTTAATGAAAAAATTCTGGTAAAGATGTCAATTTGTGTAAGGAAAAAAGCACCTAAAACTGATAGGACATTGGCATACTTTATATCAGGCATGGGATGAACTGGGTGTTTATTTTGACATTTTTTATTCCAAGCCTTATAGTCTACTTAAAATCTACCCAGAACCTATGCTTCGTTTGATCTGCATTCTAGATCCAGCTACTGTGGGCAAATGTCATTCTATAATAAGAACCATCACCTGACTATTGCAAGTGTTGAAATGAGTTAGAATTAGGTTATTGGATACAGCATCTCCCCGAAGGAGAGCAAGCCACTAAGAATGCTGTTTCCATGGCACACTGAATGTACTTCCATGTCACAGCAAACACAGTGATGAGAGTTGCACTGCATCAGTGACACATGGATCATTTCATAATTGTTCCTTTAAATATCCTGTATTGAAGTAAAGATCAGCTGTCACCACTGTCAACATCCGAAAAAGCAACTTGTTGAGCTTTAAGTATGTGACTGACTTCTGAAACTGGTGTTTAAATCTGTTTGGAAGCTGTATTTATACTATATGCTTGGGGTATTACCTAAACCTGGGCCTCATTTTCCGTATTTTCTGGAATTTTCCGTCCTCATTTTTATGTCACAGGGTAACCAATTATGACCTGGACTTTGACATTTTTCATGATGTTTTTTTTTTCTGTGATATGTTTTTGTCAGCATAATAATAAGTGATTGTTGTTGCTCTTGACTTTACACACGGAGACAGACTTGGCCCTCAGCACAGTCAACATACATTCCTTGGCAATGTCATATCCAGCCCAGTATGCCATCATGACTTCCAATTGAGCAGCAATCTGTCTGCTTCCAGCGATGCCTTTGCAACTTGATTTAGCCCCTCTCCTCTGAAAACATGAGTGTGGTGTCTCACTGTGGGGAAAGCTCTCTCAGCTCTATCCTCAGAAGACTCGGTATCATTATTCTAGCCAGCACTGCATGGCGGTTAAGATGCTTGCGTCAAACTGGCGCCACCCTCCTTCCCTATCAGAGGAGTAGATGCACTGTTACTTGTCATTCAAAATAAGCTTCCCTCTTCCTCGCTATGAGCAGGTTGAGTAATTCTGGTGAGGCATCCTACTCGTGTTATCAGAGAACAGGGGCTACAGGACAAGTAACTTCATGTTCTCTCTCAAATATTCATCTTAGAGGCTCACTGAGTATACGCAGACTCCTGTATTGCCAGATAAGCTTATCTTTATGACTGACTGCTAGCCTAGGAGGTCTGATTTGTTGGAATGTGTGTTTCAATAAGTGAGTCTTCGGGGACTCTGCAGTTCCGGTTGGCTGGAGGTAGTAATCTGGGAATCTGGATGCCAACAGTTTTTTAGCATTGGCACACTGTTGTAGCATGGTGCCCAAGACCATTAAAAAGATGAAATATATGTCTTTTTTTCAGCTTTTCCTCTCTTTGAAAGGCTAGACAAAGTCTGCCTTTTTGCCCTCTGTTGCAGAACAGTAATGGTAAGAGTCTGTCCACATCTTACAGGTACAAAGGTTAGGATGTGTTCCCAACCCTAGGCTACGAGAAGTGATGAGTTTTTTTAAGATCTCTAACAGTGATGGTAATCAATTTGTACGTCTTATCAGTATGAGAAGACTGAAGATTTGGACAAGACAACATCACTAAGGTAGAGTCTTTGATCAGTTAAATGGCGATACTTCCTGGATGGGGTTGGCCTCGGTGATGCCTGACCTTGAAAACTGTGTTTGGTGCTATAATTTACTTTAGGAAATGTCCTACTCTTTTAGTCCAGCGTAGATATCTCAGCTGTCATCACAGGCCATATAAATGACAACTTTTCACCTGTATGTTTTGCAACATCAAGCAGCTTCATGCTAAAAGGTTGTTTGGCTGCTTCTTTATCTCCATGATCCTCATTCATCCCTGGAGACTTGAGTAGAGAGAAATAATTTTGGTATATTATTTGCAAAAATGATCTTAATAAGAAATACACATATTTTTAGCAAATCAAAGGTAAAAGCCAAATAATACATTTATCCTACTAATTACTGAATGTCTAAAGCAGGGGTGTCCAATTCTGGTCCTCGAGGGACCACTATCCTGCATGTTTTAGATGTTTCCCTCTTCCGACGCACCTGATTCAAATGATCAGGATCGTTATCAGGTTTCTGCAGAGCTTGATGATGAGCTGATCTTTTGAATGAGGTGTGTTGGAAGCGGGAAACATCTAAAACATGCAAGAACCAGGATTGGACACCCCTGGTCTAAAGCATAATTTACCTCCACTTTGAGCCCCATGGCAGTAGGTGGCACTTCTTCATGATGAAAACCATTGGCACTACAATCTATTTGGAAACAGCTTTATAGATTCCAAACTGCAAACACCTTCAGAGTCTCCAGAGGGTCGTTCTAGGAGAACAGAGGTTATTGCTGGTGTTTGGCCAGTGGCCGATGGCTGGCAGTCATCACAGTGTTGAACCGAGTGTGGCGATTCCCACGATCACACAGCTGGTGACCAAAGTCCTTGTTCTGCTCTTCAATCAGAACCTGCAGCTGGGTGAGAACTGGTTCATGTGCAACTACGCAAAGCTCACCAAAGCTGCAGAGCTGAACAAGGACTTAACGATTGCCTGTGATAAGAAGCAGTCCACTGTGCAGGAGTTGGAATATGTTTAAGTTGAATATATTGCTCAGTTGTTTATTTGTCACAAATACTCAGCAATGGTGTTGTATGCCAATTAGAAGTCACATTTTCTGTTTGTTTTCTGCAGTCTGTTCTCAAATATTGGGTATATTTTTTATAATTTTTAGTTACTGGTGCTCATTTATGTTTGTAGTCATTTCTATTGGGGAGATTATGAAGCCACGTCTGTTTATCTGTCACTACTGGTCAATAAAAGAAGGTTTGGATGCTCACTGATGTTAATTGTTTTCCGCTACACATAGTAGTAGGATAACAGCAATAATAGCCATCACATGGGCAAAGCTCTCTGATTTAAATAATCCGAGAATCCATCAGCGGGGCTGAAAGCCCTTGAGAGGTCATCCGCACCTAACCCTGCTGTTATCTGTAATTGGGGAACCAGCGAGGTACCAACGATGCACAGCCAGGCTATTCACACATCTGACCTTTGGGATTATCTGGAGGTTGTCCAACAGATGTCAGCTAACAGAGAAGCACCCATGTTTAACTGAATGTAATCTGTTGGACACTTGGTAAAATATAAAACTGCAGATTTGCTGTCTTTGTATTTTGGTGTGACATATTGTTAAAGGAAATCTTGTATGTCCACTGGAAACAGCAAATTAAATTTTGCTTTGATCCACTATCCACAAAATGTATATTTTACATCTAGTGTCACACTGAGGTTTCCAGAACTTCTGCTGTTTTGGGTAATCTAGGCATATAAAACTGCTTTTTATTGACAACCACATAAAGAGAGAATGGATGGGGGGCTGAACAGATTCTCAAAAAATATGGTGATGGTTTAGAATTATTTAACTTGAAATTGTAAAATATCGTACACTATATATCGGCTGTTAAAAACCTTTCTCTTCATAAAAGGCCCCAGTCTATGTTTTCGTGCTGCTTTCAGTCATTCAATGTACTGAACCTTATGCTCTGAACACGATTCTGCAATACAGAGTTTTTTTGTCAGTCTTTTTTTATTGAAAATTGATGACCATGGAAAAAACAGGCTTGTTATGCCTATTAAATTTGAAAAAAAATCCAGTTTTGTGTCTTCTTTCAGTGTTAGAAATGTGCAGGGGAGAGATAATAAATCCAGTGGACATCAAGAGGGACGTCTGTCCCAGATACACTGAATAGATGTGAACATAAACCCAGCCAGCAGACCACACTCATGTATTTGGTCTCTGCCCCTGATGTTTGCTTTTGTCAAATATAAAGGAGAGTCGGATAGATTGTTGCTGTGTTCAGTGTTTAATATATTCATGTCATATATTGAACAGCTTCATCAGTGAGGCTATGTATGAGTGCATCATATATTGTGACTAGTTTTACAGGTACTGCATGTTCTAGGTAAAGGTTATGAAAGAGTTGTCATTGTGTTTTTATTCAAGATAGAAAGCATTTCTGAGCAGTATGGTTACATACAGTACTTATAAACACATTTTTACCCATATTGAAAGTTTTCCCCATTTTTGGCTTAACAACATTGAATTATGATAAATATAATTTGGCTTTTTTGTCAATAATTTACACCTTAATTTCAAAGTGAAAGCAAATTTCTATAGAAATGCCATTTAGAATATGAAACCTAAAAACAGTGATTGCACAAGTATTCACCCCTCGTCAGTATTTAGTAAGTAGACCTTTGGCCTCAATTACAGCATTGAGAATTTACAAATGGGCTCAAAATGAAGACAAAAGAACACTTCAAGCAATTCTATGTAAAGGCTATGAAATAGAAAGGCATCCTCAAAAACGGTGCGATTGTGCAAGCAAGACGCTAGTGAGGGAGGCACCTTGGACTCCTCTGAAGGAGTTACAGGAGAGGCATACACCAACTGTTGCCCATGTTCTTAGACATAGAGAAATCCTGGAGAACATGATGCAGTCTGCAAGAGAAATGTGACGGGGGATGATGTGTTATCTAGCAAGACAATGAGCTGAAGCAAACAGCCAAAGCTCCACAGAAATGATTTAAAGACAACAAGGTGAATGTTCTGGAGTGGCTGAGTCATTGCCCAGACCTCTATCAAATTGAGAGTTTGTGACTAGACTTAGGGGGAAAAAAGCTATTCACTGATGATCCCTGTACATCATGACAGTTTTGCAAGCAGAATCAAATGACATTCTCTAGATGTGCAAGGCTGATTGAGAAACAACGAAGGCTCAATGCTGTAATTGAGGCCAAAGGTGCATCTACTAAATACTGACTTGAAGGGAGTGAATACCTATGAAATGACTTATTTTAAGGTTTATATTTTCAATGACATTATTTTGTAGAAATCTGTTTTCACTTGGGCATGAAAGAGTTTTTTTTTCTTTTTTTTTTGTAAATTCTTCTCCTAACCTAACCCTAACCCAAAACAATGAAAGGGTAAAGCTTGCTTTACACTGCCTATAAAGTGTGTGTTTGTGTCTGCAGTTTGTCTGGTTTGCCGTTCCAGATTTTGAAAACAAAGTAGTTGTACAATATAAAGACATCCACTGAGTTTTTTTTTTGTTTAAAAAAGTCTTTCAATGCAACTACTTTTGTTTACTGGCAGTAGATGCCATAAGTAATTGCGAGCTGACAAGTACGTGACGTAGGCATTTTTGTACTTTAGTCTTTAGCTCTGTCTGAGTATTGTCTCTGGAATAAAATGTTTGCTCTTTCTGCAAAGGTCACAGGATTGTATCGGTGCTGTGATGTAAATCTATTAGGCACATTTTTGTCAGGAAAAAGAGAGCAATGGTCAGTGTGACAATAAGGTCACCATTATGCCGGAGAGAAAGGACAGAAAGACAAAGACTGGAAGTGAAAGGAAAATTGGCAAGAATGAGATAAGGCAGGCAATTGGAATAGGACTGTATGTAAAGAGCAGGAGGGAGTGGCTGGAAATAATTTTAAGCTGCAGTGGGAGAGAACCGTTAAATTGCCCATTTGCTTTAAAGTTGCAAAAAAATCGAAGTCAAGGTTATCGGGGCTCTGTGGTCTTTATGCATTCATCTGTCATCACTGGGCCACATCTGAGCATAATTGTTCCCCTAATGGAGCTTCCTGTATGGTGCTGCCATGAGTTATGCATGAGATGTATGAGAAATAAAGGGCACTTTTGAAATGAAAATAAACATAATAGCCTGCACTTCCCACAGATTGCAATTTGCCCTCTGTTGGTATAGTAAAGAAAATTGCCTGGTGTTAGTATTTATCCTTATGTGTCATATTTAACATGACCCTTTGCTGTTTTGCATTGTCTGCTTTTGTAGTGGGATATTTACTGAAAAAAGAATACAGGGGATAATTGTCTTTGGAAATAATTGTATCTGTTCGTTGTGGTAATCCATTGAATACAATACAACATGATTTGTTTGTAAGGATTACTCACAGTATAGGAAATTTAAACTATTATTCTCCTTTATTCAGCTGCACAAACAATGAGCCTAAAGCCTAATGATCTGAATGCAAGACTGAAAATGCACATAGATGTTTGTGGATCTGTGTGGCTGTAATGCTTTTTACACACTGGAAAGCTAAACTGTTGGGTGAAAAATTGAAACGTCTTCTTTAATATTCTAGATCATTAAACTAGTGGGGCAGCAAAGGTTAAGTTTGGCCTGAGGTTTATGCCAGAGAACATGGCACGTTACCCAAATCAAAAATGATGACCCTTTGTGCAATTTTCTTTCCAGACACAGCTTCACTTTGTCAGACTTATTCTTTATTTTGTGCATTCACATGGGAGAAGGAGCAGGGAAGTGTGCCTCAGATGGTATGCAAGAGTTGGATTGACAATACTGCTTACAATGTAGCATAATAGTTTTATTTGGTTTTGAGTTATGCTGTCTAAAAGGAATTTTGACGTGTTGGTTGCATGAAAAGTCACCAAAATCTTTAGGATGCATCCTCGGGTAACCAAGAATATCTCTACTAGGTTTTGTCGCAATCCATTAAATTCAATCTAAAAATCCTGAAACATACAAAAGATATTAAAATGGGCTGGATCAGACGGACATGACAGACCTTCAAGTGACACTAGGATCATCTTTGCTGTTTAAACACAGTCAGTCTGTTTGAGTTCTATATAATTTCTTAACTACCAAAGGATGCCAAACAGAAGAGAAATCTGACATAAGTACGTATGAATGCTGGCTGCTGAGTTAGATTGTTTTCATACAAACAATATTAATTTGATAACAGACACAAAAAGAGAAGTGATCACGAGATATGTCAATATTAGCCATTAGAGAAGCCACTGTGGCAGAAAAAAATACAAATGGACTATTGTTTGCAGATGACCATCTTATCATAGAATTTTATTTCAAACATTACATCTAAATGTTGTTTTAATAACGTCATTTGGATGTATTGATACAGTGGAACAAGTGATTCATAAGAAAATGAAAGCTGTGTATTTAGACGCCACATTGTAGTTAAGTACAGTGTATTTCTGCATGTTGATGTCCCTGCAGGATTTCAGTCTCCAGAGATTAGTACCCTTGAGTAAAAGATTCTGTTGTATTTTTGACTCTTTTTTTCTTAAGCCTTGAATCTATTTCATATAAACCCATTGATTCTGCAGGGCTTGGTGATAAAAGCATATCACTGGTGTCTGATTGAACACGAGAGAACATTTGTTTTATGGCCTGACAATTGATTTGAAGTACATAGTTTAATGGGGATGAAGTTGTTTTTCTGACGTTGCCTGTTTACTTCAAATAGATGACCCACCAAACAAATAGATTTGATTCTGGTCTTTACAATATGCTGCATTACTTTTATCTGATACGTATATAATGCTTCATTTGTTCTCTGTTCCTGCACAGATTTTGGCCAATATCATCATTTTCATGTGTGGCAACATGGCTGGGGCGTACCACAAGCATCTGATGGAACTGGCACTTAAACAAACTTACCAGGACACCTGCAACTGCATCAAGTCCCCGATTAAACTAGAGTTTGAGAAGAGACAGCAGGTATAGTGGGCAATAACTAACAGTGAAAGTCGTGTCTGTGGTAATGCCAGTGTGACAGTGGTGATGTTGATTACAGTAATAATTACAGAAAATTGGTTTGCAGTTTCAAACATAGATATTATTTGCTGCTGGCACAGTTTAGTTGGGAAATTACATTTAAAATGATTTTTGTTGCACATTCCAGTTTTTGTTTGAGTATTAGCATCCTGTCTTTTCTTCGAAGAAATTCTTTGGCATTTTGAGCATTTTTTGCTTCTTTAGTATAGATGTCTCTGACACATGTGCGGCACCATTAATATTATTAAATATTATCTTTGCAAACATGTACTATTAAAATGTTTGGTGTATTTGCAGGATTTACCCTTAAACTTGAGGTACGAAGCTCATTAGCTCTGCAATAACTGATTTTGGAAATGCCGCAAATCAACAGAGTCTGTGTCATGGTTGCGTTTTAGAAATATAGTGATTGTTAATGATTTCAGTTATTGTATGAGTGAGTACTAAATGTGTTAGATTATCTGTATTAAAAGCTTTTCTCTGACTACTGACTCTTCAGTTGAATAACAAGATTAGATCCAAGAATATCTGCAACTATATTTTCATCTATGGCTAATTAGTGCTTTTACACTCTCTGAACTGTTTGTTCTGTTCAACACCATCTGTACATCTATCAATTTTTACCTTTGTGTGTGTGATTGTTCCATCAACTGCAACAATAACTTTTTCTGTTCATGACCTTTGCGTGCATGTGTTCACATTTGGGCTTCCTCTACATGCTTTATGTAAACAGACTGCTTCGAATTTGGTGGTGCTGAGATGTTAGCGAGGTGTTGATAAGGGCTTAATGATGTGAGAGTCTTGGATGTAGCTGGTGTTGTCCTACAGCTGCTGGGGAGCTGTTGAGTCCGATAAGGGTGAATCCAGCTGCTGTTGTGAAAGCTCAGGCTGCAGGGTGGAGCTGGTTTTCCCCATGGTGAATTCAGCTAGTGTTGTTAGGACTGCCACGAATGAAGATGAAAATGTCTTGGGTGGAGTGTTTCGCAGTAGCCCTGGAGTGCTGCTGCTGCCTGCGACAGATGGTAGTAACTGTGCACAGACACATTTCTCTCTGGCGCTCAGTGCTCTCATAATATATGCTGTTTGCTGCATGCTTTTATCCAAAGTGCTCTGCAGCACTGCGAGTGCATACATTTTCGGTTTGAGTGGTCCAAACGGGATTATGCGTATTGATCATAAACCCAAATCACTGTCAGCGTTTCTTTTAGCGCCACCATGAACTTCTCTTTCACAACGAACCACTGAGCTCCAGTGCAGTGAGATGATCAGTGGTCGTCAAGCTGGAGGCGACAATGGTTTAATTAACAGTTTCCTCCATTTAGAACTTCTGCTCACCCTAAGAGGAGATACTTGCTAAGTACTGGGGCAGGCTGATGCAAGAGTAAAACCCACAATAGCACTTGCAAAAAATAGAGATGTGGCTAAGCTGCCTGTGAATACGAGGAGAACAAAAAAACATGAATAAGGACTAAATTTGACTTCTGCTGACTAGGAATAAAATAATGGACACTCATCATTACTTGGTATTGCTAGTATTTAACTGACCTTCACTCGGCACTTGAAGCATTAATGGAGGCTGATGAAATAATGGTGATAGCTTTTTGTCCTCTCTTTTCTTTAAAGGTCTATACTCCAAAATTCCATTGACTGAATGCAATTACAGATCTATTTGCTGAAAATATGAAAGGTTTTCACTGACAAGTCAAGGTTCCCGGTGATTATAATGAGATAATATAAATACATTTGCAGACTTTGAATCTTAAAGGTGTTTTGTTGCTAAAATCTAACCTGTAGGGGAATTACATAAGTTCCTATGAGAGCTCTGTTGTATACTCTAAAGCAATCTAACTAATTGTTGTGCATGATTTTACATATGTTGTGCAGTATGTGAAGTGTTGTAATTAAACCAGTTAATTGAGCCAGAACCTTATCACACACAATTAAGTGGTTGTTAATTACACATTACAGTGTCCTAAATGAACCTTTGTAGTAGTTATTTTAGATGCAGATTGTTTTGAAATGTAATTATCGGCTTGCTTTTCCTTGATTTTTCCTGACTAGCTCTGTACTAGAACTACTTATTTCTTCTGCCACTAGGAGCGCCTCCTCTTGTCTCTGCTGCCAGCTCATATTGCCCGTGTGATGAAAGCTGAGATCATCCAGAGACTGAAGGGTCCAAACTTTGGTCAGATTGAAAACACAAACAATTTTCACAACCTCTATGTCCAGAGACACACTAATGTCAGGCATGTAATATTTATTCAGATTTACTGCCTATATGACTAAATAGCCCTGTAAAGGTGCTGTAAAATGTGTATTAATAAATTTGAAAATGTCTGTTTTTTTCCTGGAAAGTGTGTAAAACTCTTATCCTGTAGTATACTTTTTTCCATCTCTAGTATACTTTATGCTGATATAGTTGGATTCACGCGACTGGCCAGTGACTGCTCACCTGGAGAGCTTGTTCACATGCTGAATGAGCTGTTTGGCAAATTTGATCAAATTGCAAAGGTAAACATTTTATTATTGAGCTCTTGTTAGTAATTATTACATCTTAACCATTTAGACTAAATATTAGAACTCATATTGTATATATCGATAAACTGTAAGCTACAATGCATTTGGAAAGTTTCCCGACCCTTTCTAGTTTTCAACTTTTTTTTGTTTGTTTCAGACTCATCTTAAAATGAATTGAATTAATTCTTCTGTCATCAGTCTACACACAGTACTTCACATTGAGATTTGGGTCATTGTCTTGTTAAAACATTAAACTTTGCCCCATCTTGTGATCCTGAGCACTCTGGAAAAAAATGTTTTTCAATCTGAATTTTTTTTTTTTTTTGAAAAAAGTGTGATGCTGCCACCATTATGTTTTACTTTAGGAATGATATTCATGAGGCGATGCTCAGTCCCTAGTTTTCTCCACACATGCATCATCAGACCACAAGATTTTGCTTGCCATGGTCTGAGAGCTGCTCAAATGCCCTTTGGCAACTCCCACTGTGTCATGTGCCTTTAAGTTAAGCATGGCTTCCATCTTACTACGCCATAGATGTCTGATTGGTGGAGTGCTACACTGATGGTTGTCCTTCTGTAAGGTCTACAAAGAAACACTTCACCCTATTTATAGTGATCATTGGAGTCTTGGTTACCTGTCTGACCAAAGCCCTTCATCCCTGATTGCTCAGTTTGGCTGGGTGACCACTTCCCCACATCTGTGGCTGGATACAATCCTGTCTCCCAGGTCTATGGATAATGCTCTGGGCCTCATGGTTTGGTTTTTCCCTGTGACATACGCCATCAGCTGTGAGACCTTATATAGACAGATCTGTGCCTTTTCTAATTATGTTTAATGAATTCAATTAGGAAAAGGTTAACATCAATCAAGTTGTACAAGCATCTCAAGGGCCATTAATTGAAGGGGGATGCTCCACAGTTCAATTGCAAGTGTCAAACAAAGGGTCTTAATACTTGTGTGTAGATTTATAAGAAAATAATGAGTTGAATCCATTTAAGATGTGTCTGAAAGAAATCAAAATGTGGGAAACTTAAGAGTGTCTGAAAACTTTGTCAATGTAATGTATGTCTTGCTCACTGTCACATCTTTAAAGGGTAAAATCCACCCTACATGCATACAGATCCCCTCCAGACATGTTAAAAATCCTCTATTTTAAATGATAGCGTGAGTCTGAAATGCTGCTTTTATCAAAAATAAATAAATAAATAAATTTACTTGATTATCCATTTTTAAAAAGTGACATCTGAGCCTCTAGTACATCTTCTCCATTCATACGCAAACACTGAGAGCAGGCTGCAAGTTTTCTCATCACACCTAATTATTGGACCTTGATTGGCTCCCAAACTAGTTTTAATGTCACGCACTTTGCTCACATTTAAACTCCCTAAAGTCAAGTTTTAGGTGAGTTGAGATAAAACTTTCCACTTTCAGGAGAGGAATGAAAACAGCCTTCTAATACGAGTCATTATATTTGATTTATGCAGCAGATGTCTTAACAAAAACCTTTTTTATTCCCAGTAGTCTTCTTCTATCAGGTTTTGATGTCAGCCTCTCAAAATCAAAGAGCAAAAGCTTATTTCTATACTAACATCTTCACTGATGTTTATCATACATGGACAAAACAAGGATGGAAAATAGAAACTACAATTTCTTCAAATGCCAAAGTTTTTAGATCGGTAGAGCTTAACACAGCAAAGCCCATACGGCACGTTGAATATAAAAGGGGTGGATTTTCCCTCAAAAGGTGATTAAAGTAAACAAGGCTAATTTTTAAAACCTTTACTTTCTGTCATTAGCACCTTTACCTGACCCGTGTATCAGAGCCTATGTTCCACCTTTTTGTATGCAGGAAAATGAATGTATGCGAATCAAAATCCTCGGTGACTGCTACTACTGTGTGTCCGGCCTGCCCGAGTCGCTGTCAAACCATGCTAAAAACTGCGTGAAAATGGGTCTGGATATGTGTGAGGCCATCAAGTAAGCACCAGCTACATAACAATGCAGCTTAAGAATGAAATGATGTTTGAAATACTTGCTCTCACTGCCTCACTGTGATGTCAGAATATGTTTGTTATTAGACCATAATCAAATTAATACAATAATTAGAAACTGTAAATAAGCATATGCATAAACAGACTTGGTTTACTCTGACAAGTAAAGGCCTTAAAGTGTCACTTCTGTGGCATGTTTTCATCTTACTTGTTTACTTTAGATATTTAGCATTTGCTCTTGTTTTCTTACAAGATAGATGTCATGAGTGATGATTTTTTCTGTTGCTCCACATCAACAACGTCTAATTTTTTATTCGCGACAGGAAGGTGCGAGATGCCACAGGGGTCGACATCAACATGCGTGTTGGCGTGCATTCTGGGAATGTGCTGTGTGGGGTTATTGGACTTCAGAAATGGCAGTATGATGTCTGGTCACATGATGTCACGCTGGCCAATCATATGGAGGCAGGAGGTGTGCCAGGGTGAGTGGAGAGGAAGTTAAACAGAACTACAGAATATCTAAACGAGCGTAACAGAACATGAAATTTATGGTTTCACTGAACTTTTATACAACAGAGAAAATTTTAAAAAACAAAAAATAATTTTCCTTTTAATTTAGTTTTAAAAAATACAAATTATTCAAGCTTCTAATTGGCCACATTCCTTACTGTAATACAAGTAACAAGGACGCAGCCATTTCGTTTGGAAAAAAAAAAAAAAAACTTTACTGGAATTATTGCTAGACAAAACTGACTAATGTTTGCTCAGCTTTCAAGGCTATCCTAGCTAGCATGCTCCAATTGATGAATGATAGCTGGTGCACAACCAAAATTTTCCTTTGCCTACACTTTAGAATTTTTAGTCCAGGAGACAGATATGTAGACATCAGCAGACATTTGATTTGGTAACTGTTTGGCTCACAGGGATGTGCCAATGACATTTTATACCAGAGGTTGTGCACTAACCAGATATACTATTCATAACAAATAAAATTAATACAATAATTAACCGTTCATTACCAGGCGAGTCCACATCACCTCAGTGACACTGGAGCATTTGAATGGTGTTTATAAGGTGGAAGAAGGAGAAGGACAAGAAAGAGATCCTTACCTAAAGGAACATGGAGTCATCACCTATCTGGTCATCAACCCAAAGGTACAAATGTTACATTCAGTAAACAAAATACTGGACAGATTGAAGGAAAATGACACTACGTCCATGTGTGTCCAGGTGGAGCGATGGAGCCCACAGCATCATTACCGACCCAGAAACACTATGGATGGAGCTAAGATGAGAGCCTCGGTGAGGATGACCCGGTACCTGGAGTCATGGGGAGCAGCCAAGCCTTTTGCCAACCTGCACCACAGAGACAGCATGACTAATGAGAACGGCAAGATCAACACCGCTGTGAGTAATTATTTTCTACACATGTTATCATTTAGGTGATGGGAAGTTTATCTGCTAAGCGTCTCCTCTGTCTTTAGGATGTGCCAATGGGGCAGTATCACTTCCGCAGGAGATCAGTAAGGCAAGCAGCTGCTTTTTCAGTTTCAGCACAATTTTGTTTGACAGGATTATCCTCTTCTCTTTACAGAGACAGGCGATAAGAAGTTTAATAAGACCAAATTTTTGCTGGAGGCTTTGATGTGTGTGACTAATACTATATGAACTGAAAAGATACTTTTTGTTACCCATTAAAGGACAAAGTCTCAGAAGAAACGGTTTGAGGAGGAACTCAACGAGAGGATGATCAGGACCTTTGATGGGATAAATGCACAAAAGTAAGAAGAACTCACCAAAGAATAATATGTAGAAAATGTATGAATACTGATAAGATGTTATTTTCTTATAGTGCAACTAATTTAACCTGGCAATGTTAGATCTAATTATGGTAAATATTCTCTTATTACAATGGACTTTATATTGAATGACTACCTCTTCATATCCCAGTTGAACCTTCTGAACAGCTACCTGAACTTTAATCGACCCTTTTTACCTATAAATATATTCTGTATTCTTGTGTACTCCTTTTTTCGGGCTACAACAATGTCTTTATGCTTCCAGACAGTGGCTCAAGTCCGAGGACATTCAAAGAATATCATTATTCTTTCACAACAAATCCTTAGAGAAGGAGGTAAGAGGCTACACAAATAAACCGTCTTCATTCACCCTTCTGTACATATATTTTTGTAGAGAACTACAGAACATGTTTTTTACTGCCTACACTTATCTTGTAAATAGAGACTTGTCATGTCAGAGTGTGCAGCTGAGAAGCTTTTGAAGTAGCTTGAATTACAGTCTTAAGAGCCTTTTGTTGGCTCCTAACCTTCTTTTTATCTCTTTAGTACAGAGCAACAACCTTGCCAGCCTTCAAATACTACGTCACCTGCGCCTGTTTGATCTTTTTCTGCATTTTTATTGTGCAGATTCTCGTCCTGCCAAAGTATGTGAACTTTTTCGATTAATCTATACTAGGAATAAAACCTTTTTTTAGTGTGGAACAACAGCATATAGATTTATTCTTACTGTGCATTACAAAACAAAATTTCACTCTTTCATCGCTGTATCTTTGTTGCACATGACTTATTCATATTTATGTTATTTTTTTTTTGTAGAACAACTATTTTGGGAATATCCTTTGGGATGGCTTTTCTTATTCTCTCCTTGATCCTCTTCATATGTTTCATTGGACACTTCCTGGTGAGTCATTTGTTTCCATAATTACCTGTATTTATTAGGTCCACTCTAATGGAGCCCCTCTGTCCTTAATGTTAATCCTAATGTCATACCAAAGGTACACGAGTGAGTGTCCCTGTCGTCAGCTTATCGGCCCATTAAGTGACTCTCAGGTCAACACTGGTGCCGCTCTGGTGTGACCTCAACACAAAAATTGGTCCTTAAACTATTACTCGGAGGTCATGTGTACACCGAAGCTGTGGATCTTGATCTCTATAGTGGCATTGTTTATTTTTCTACACCATGCAAACCAATAGCAATACAGCAGGACCTAGAGATTGTGGGGTTTGCATATCTTATTAGCATGTCATATTTTTGCAATACAGATATTTCAATTATCTATGATACTTTTAATGAACGTTTGTCTCCTTCAAATAGCATTAGCAATCAGATTGCTAACAGTGTTTGTTACATATCCTTTGAAAAGAGCACGCAATCATTTAGTAGATACTGTCACCGCAGTCACATCTAACCACTGGAAGATAGTCTTCAAGCACAGCTCCAGCTGTCTTCTGTGATTCTCTCTGTGTAGTAAAAATAAGTCCAGAAAAGGAAGAAGAGAATGAAGAGAAAAGAAATGACTATTAAAACATTAAAGGTACTATAAAATTCCGTAAGCTGGGGGCGTATACAGCCCATTCTACTGATCTTTAATTCTTTGCAAGTGAGAATCTGCTGCTTTGCTCTTCATTCTGCTCCCTGTGGATGTTGCCTAAGAGTCAAAAACAAAACACAAAGCTCAATAGCTGAAGCTGAGAAGCCTCCTGCTGCCATTTGTCAACGCTGTCTGGCATTGCTGGGTCTCTGCTTTGGTTCATGTTGTGTGTTATCTTCTCTTTGTTGAATTTGCAGACTCACATAAAAGCGTATTCTGGGCGCTTGTGTGTAATAACTCAGAATCAACTTGAAGTTATTCTTTTCTTTTTAAAAAGAAACATTTGACTCCATAATTACACACATTCAGTCCCTTTGTCTCAGTCTCAGCAATAAAATGATTCCCTTATCTCCAATATAGCATTTGAAGATGAGCTGTCTATTCTCAACTATCCAGTGTGACTCAAATCTTTGAGATTTTTTGAAATAAGGAATGTTTATTTTAATATTAACCATGTGGTCCCTGTTGGATTTTCACACTGTAGGCTGAAGGTGGTAAGATATCTGAAATTCAATTAATACTCTTTCAAACATATTTTTTCCTCTAATTTTGAAGTATTTGAAATTTTGACTTCTGTAAACAGCCACATAATGCAGGGATGGGCCTACACAGAAAGGAATGCTAGTAGTACCTTGGAAAGATAAAATATAGTCGTGTTTTGGAAGCTATTATTTAAGAAAGGAACCTGCTACTTCAGAATAAAATAACAGGAAACCAAAAAGTTCCCAAAGGCTGCTCTGTTTTAGACCTGGAGATACAGAGGTGTTGAAATGTTGATCAAGAGCCTTACAAAGATGAGTTACTTGAACTGATTTGGAGATTCTGCTGGTTCTGTGACTGTGCAACCTCACATATTTCACCTAAATCAACTGCAGCATTTATATTCACATTAAATGTCTGATTTAAATCCTATGCATTGTTTTTTTAACTGATGTTTTGGGGAACATTTGAAAAATTTTCATGCAGATGTTTTCAGAATGAAATAAGATGCTTACCACTAGCTCTACAATTTCTAGTTATCCTTCTGGTGCATAATACAGCCTGCCGTCCTTTGTATATTGTATTATATTGTACATCCCTGAGCTATTCAAATGTCACATCCACTCAGCCATAGCGATGCTTAGATGCCGCTCTGAGATGATCAAGAAAATGATTTTCAATCTCATTGTTTTCTATGGAACACACTGAGCTGAAGGCAGAGCTGCAAACAGGAAAACCAGTTGATGGCAACTGACCTTGCTGTGATTTCCAGAGGCACAGGAAGATGTGAATAAACATTCAGTAATAAACAGTATACAAAAATATTAAAATGACATCGACTGTATTGTGCAGTAATTGAGGAATATTATTTATCTCAGTGACACTGGAGGCGGACACTCGTTGATAACTTCTTTGCATTTTGCTTTGATTTTAATGAAAGTTTGAATGAAAATTATTATTGCAGTCAAATCAAAGCACTTGTTAATAATTATATTTAATGACTTCTTACATAGACATATACAAGATAGAATAACTTGTTGTGTTGTTATTGCAAGTATTTTGAAATATAATGAAGCATTCCACGTGACGCCTCCCTGCATAACTGTTTCACTCTTGAAGTTGTTGATTGTCACTACTGAGGCAATTAGAAATTAATTATTAATAGATGCTTCAGTGTGCCAACTTATGTAGAGTTTAATTTATTTCAAAGTTATTGTTTTTACTTATCAAAAATATCGAATGTAGCAGTGTACATATGTCTGCTCATGTGCATGTATGTCAGTTATACTTATTCAAATTAGCTCACGCCTGCCTGTGTGTTTCTTCTGTGCAGATGTTTTCGACCTTCTTTCTCAGCTCTCAAGTCCTCTTGCAGATTCATACATTCTTGTATTTGTGTGTTGTTGTGCGTATTTGTGCCTGCAGCACTGCAGTAAAAGCGCCTCCACTTCTTGGATGTGGCTGCTGAGGTCATCAGTCATTATTGCCAACAAGCCATGGCCCCGCATCACTCTCACCATGACAACCACAGCTCTAATACTAATAATGGCAGTCTTCAACATGGTAAGCTTTTATGTGCAGGTACTGCACTAAGGGAGGGGTCACATCTGTTAGGCTCACAAGGAGTAAGGTCCTTTAGAAACCACTCCTGCTATTTGTAACTGCAGTGTAATTAGAGTGTAATGGAATGCAACATATCGTCATGTAAGCAATATAAAAACATCTGCTGCTAGTGATATAAATGAATAGGAAGCAGGGTTGTTCATATTTTTTGCAAAAAGCATAATCATCTTCTTCTTAAAAATAATCTTACAATATGTCTTGGTGAGTTTTCTTAATATATATTTTTTTCTTGCAGCAAAAGATGATGCTTTGCCACAGTAGTAAATATGACTCATTCGTCATAGTTAGAAGCTGCTGATGCACAAACATGTTAATGTTGTTTTTTATCAGTCTGCTTTCCATTCAAGCATATTGGCTATTTCACCACACAATCAGCTACAGAACATTATGGTCCTGTTACTGTTCTCTTTTATGACACACCTGCCAGTTGGCTCTCATAAACATAAAGATTGTGGTTTCCCTGCATTGCCTAAACATGTCAACACTTTGTGCACGTTGTGATAAGAAAATAGTGCATACAACATATTTATTGTTATTTTTGCTTCTGTCAATTAATGTTCAGATTTATCTGGTTGAGATTTATTCCTGTAGAGAAAAAAGAAAAAACACACAAAGGCTCAGATGAAGGTGAAATAGTAGCCTGAGGCTTGAGAGGAAGCTGCGTGATAAAGCACGGTGTAAAGACCCAGGTTTAGACCTTCACACAAATCGATTCCAGAGATTATAATCGTGTTTTGCAACTGACGTGGGTCAGTCGCTCAGGGCGGATGAACCAAATTAGCTTGGCTTTGCTCAGTGGGGCAGCCAATCCTCATCTTATCCTGCAGGTTCACTTTAAAGGACATTATTGAATGGTTGTCACTATTGCCCTCTTATCTAACAAGATTCTATTTTCCTCTTGCAAGTCTAATGCAGACTAGTCCATCTTTTCACATGCTGGCATTCAAAGCAACAAAAAGCAGAGACAGTGTGTTTATAATATCCATGTGAATTCTGTGGTTGGTTTTCTGTGTGTTGAAATTAATATCTTTTTTAGCACTTCTCATGAAGCAAACCCTGAATTTCTTTAATCTTTGTTTTTCTTCTAGTTCTTTTTGGAACACAATGCATTGCCTTTACCTGTTTACAATTCCTCCAATGAAACACTGTTTAACCCAAATAGCCAACTAATCACCAGCACTGACAAAAACAATTTCTACCTTCCTGTAAGTAAAGACAAACATTATTATAACCATGATTCCTTATAAACTAATTACTGTCTTTATTTTCTAACTTTAAAATTAATCCATCTGTCTGTTTTTCTGTCTAGTATTTAATCTACAGCTGCATCCTGGGCCTGATTTCTTGCTCAGTTTTTCTGAGGATAAACTACGAGCTGAAGATGATTATTATGTTAACAGCGGTGGTCGTCTACAATGTCATTATTCTACAAACACATGCCTCTCTGCTGGATGAATACAGCAGATTTCTGTACAAGCCTGAAAGCTTAGATAGGTAAGTGCACAGTGACAAACAGGAACTGTTTAAGGGAGAATGGGAGAGGGATAAAGAGTCTGTCCTTACTGAATCTGCCTGGCTGTGGAGACTAATGCAAGGTTCTGGTGAATGAAGACTGAAAGAGACTCACCCAGTAGCCCACTGTCTAGCTCCTACAGCTTCCACTACTTGTTACAAAACCAACTCCTTGCCGGCTTATCTGTAAGGTGCAATCTAGTCATTGTAGTTTATGACAGGTCTTTCTAAAATGCAAGAGTTGTTCTGTAGGCTTGTAATATAAAAGGCTGTAAATGTAGCTCTGCAAAAACTAATTTCTGCCTACTTGGCTGGATTAGACACTCTAGTCATCTCTAGTTTCACAATGCACAAAATGAAACTGTACTATGGAACCTTACTGGGCAAAATACCTGTAGGTTTTACTATGATGCTATGATTGCTTAAATACAAGCAACATCTAAATGAAAATTAGAGGTTCGATCTGTCTTAATTTTAATTATTTAATTAAGATTAATATAGAACTGTAATACACATAGACTGAAACCTGCATAGTTTTAACTAATTACTGCTTTGTGACTATACCCACTCTTTTACCATGTAATACAGCAAAGATCAGATGAGTTAAAGGTTATACTGACTAAAATAGTAATACTAGCAGGATAAATATGCACTAAATGTAAGCCACTGAATGATTACCAAGGATTACTTGGTGTCAGGGATTTTGTGTGAGCTTTTTTATGTGAGGTTTTTCAGTCCTCTCATTTTTACCTTGCATAGAAAGAGGTCATTATAATGTTTTATCAAATCCTAGAAAACAACAACAAAATCAAAATAAGTGGTGTGCAACCTCTTGAGTCCTAGTAGATAAATAGGCAACTTAAATACAGCATTTGTTCAGTCAAGAATAAGTTGCTAACTCTCACTGATACTATAAGAATTAGTTCCTATGTCTTTCTCCCATGTTGTCATTCACCTACACTTGTCAAACTGTTCTCCCTTCTTAATGAATTCACTTCATTTCATATTCTCACAGTCTTCTCTGTTGCCAACAGGTCAGGAAATTACTGCTTAATAAGGATGAATAGTATAATGAGCTGATAGGGGATGAAACCAGCTATTTTCAGTAACTGTAAGAGAGAAGCCGTGAACATAGAGTTGTTACAAATTGTAAGCCATGTGGAGGCAAGTGAGGCCAAACCAAGACATATGCTTGATAGTTACTAATATGGTTTAATTTTTCATCAAACGATTTGACAATGGTGTACCATGGACAGGTGGGCTGCAAGAAAGCTGCTGTGGGAAAGTTTTATGAAACAAGATGTTGATATGAAGCTGGGCTTTTGTCTTGCATTTCTTCATATTAGCCTTAGTTATTATGACAAGCACTCATTTTTTGTTTTTTTTGTTTTTTTTACAAAAAGGACTTTTGTTTGTTTTCTTTCGTAATAAGGACTAGAAATGAGCAAACCTTTATCCTGAATCTTCTTTAAAACAAAATAAGGTGCTTTCCAGTAACAGCCTCTTAAATCCCTTTTACATCTTCTCAGCTAGCAATCTAATCACCGCTTTGTCCAGAACCACCGTGGTTTTTGTGACAGTGGAATTGCATCATCACTGTGCAAACCTGGCTTCCCTGTTGTCAGGATGAGAGCTAATGAGATGCTGCATGCTGTTACTGCACTCAGAACAAACGGCTCCAAAACCAAAATGCTCTTTAAACTAAATGTCTAATTTTTACATGTTTGTGTGGGTGTGCCAAGCTCACGGGGTGATGTGATGCGACTAGCACAGTGGTTAGAGGGAAGATACATGCTTGTTTCCCGCTTGCTTTCCATTCTCTTGCTTACAGCCTCCTCACTAACCCTGGCAGTGAAGAGACAAGAAGCTTGTGGCGGGCCTTCCCATGTGTGCAGACTCATTTTGGTGGTTGGTTTTGGAACTGCAGTTGTCCCCAGACTTTGTTGCTGGTCCACCTTCTCTTCTGCCTTGTGGGTGCGTCTACTGAGACAAAGGGGAGCTCACCCCTATAGACAGTCAATGTTATATGGTACATCTCTGGCAGTCCTCTGACGAACCAGAGCTCCAGGTGCCTCTGGTTGTCCTGGGTTGTCCTGTTCATCTTTAACTACAGTGTACCATATCTGGCCTTACATTCAGTGGAGGTCTGGTGATGATAGGGTGTCTGGTGACAGGAAGAAGGATGAATGAACCGGAAGCTCCTACTTAAAACCCTGCCAGTCAAAAGCACAGGTTATATGGTCACCAGCAGCTGATGTTGAATGGTAATTGCTTTTGGAGGACCCAAAACTGGAAAAAGTTTGCCTGCTCTGCCATCTCCTGGATATGTTACTGCAACTATCAGGAATTCTCTAATATGATCACTAAGAGAAAATGATGCCTTTCAAACTGGCAACATGAAAGGATTCTCCTGAATGGCAAAGGCAATAAACTTACTGAAGAACTTCTCTGATTACTAAGGAACAGAGGTGCTGCAATGTGGACATCTCCAAAGGGAAAGCTCTCGGAAGGAAGATTGTACACCTTCTTGTGGAAAGGCTACCACCCTGGTGACATCAGCATGGGGTGGGACTGGTTATCAAGAACTGCCTTCTACCCAGTGTCACTCAAGAGGCTGATGACCTTCTGCATCCTGGTAAATCAGACTAGTGTGAAGGAGACCTTCTACCAGCCACCGCATGACACTATTCATCGTAAGCCAAGGAATTACACGATTTGGGGTTGGAAGGAACAGAGATGTATGGACTGGAGTAATGGATAGGCATGGTGTTGGGCAGATTAGTACGAATGGATTTTGACTACTAACATGTTGCAGAAAGTTACCCATGAGAGGTGCAGAATGCTAGCCCAATCCAATCCCCCACAGCATCTCAGGGAATCTCGTTAAAAATAGATGAATTGTTCAAGTTAGCCCAAATAAGGAACTTGCTCCGTCAGTCTGTAGGCACAAACACCATGGACCTCCACAACCTTGATGTAACACAGAGCTGTAGTCGACTCCACAGGCCCTGGTTGGATAAGAAAACTGTTAGAAAACCAGTTACAGAGCATATAAGGCGACTCTTAATACCCCAATCTTTCAACAGCAATAGCAAACAGCATTAAAGGTGTGCACAATATACCTACAACAGATGTGGGCAAGGTGAACTGAATGTCTTGAATTCCTCATTAACCAGCACTTACTGACTAATTGCTTGATCCTGGAAGAGCTGGCATTATGCTTTGATTTTAGATTATAGCTTATACAAGAGCAGTTCTGATTAGTTTAATACAGTTTTTGGAATACATTGAATACAATGTTTTCACCTTTTTAAAGAGTGAGGTGGCTTAGTAGGGTATCTAACGGTATCTAAACAAGGCAGGACAACCTACCAACATACCAAAGATAATTCTGTTCTGCACTGCATCCTCTACTTGAATTGAGAAGCAAAGTGAGACCATAGAGATGATACAATGAACAAAGAAATACAGGAGCTCCTATGGGGAAGGTGAATAATGGAATAACCCTTTGAACATTCTGACAGCATCCATACTGGTTTTACTGGAAAATGTGGATTTTTTTTTATTTATAGCTGGAAGCTCTACTTGCAAATAAAAGACACTCAAAAATTCAAAAAAGAGAGAAAAAAAATCACACTTTCTATTTGTTTCCATCTCTGACTTGTCTTCAAATCAACCCACTGTATATTTTCAAGCATTGCCATCACTTCTGTGTAGACAAATTGATGAACCAACGGAGTGCCGAACTTGCATGCTGTTTTCTCAGTTGTCTGCTGAGCTCTGCCCTAGATAAGAGTAAAAGTCCATTAATATGCAAAATATGCTTGCTTGAATTAGGATGCAAGAGTCCTGCATGAGTCTTATCACACAACAGAACTTAATGAGGGAAGGCCACACTTTGCTGCTGTACAGAAAATTCATTTTCATTGTTGATTTTAATTACTTAATTAGAAGATTTTTAATCTTTTTGTCAACATCAGCTCTTACACAGTATATTTTGGGCTTTGAGTGTGTAAGTCTGTGTGTTTGAGCATGCACAGTACAATACATAGACACAATGGCTGGAGTGTGGTTGGTTGCCCAATTCCGAGTCCTGTTTGAGGGTTCTGGTGGTGGGAAAACTGAAGCTTTAAGTGTGTTTGTAGTGCTGAATCTTTGCAGATTATGAATACTTGCTTATTCGCTCTTGAAAGATGTTTCTAGTGAATGCACACTGGCAGTAAAGCTCAGCCACACAAATAGTAAACAAGCTCTTGTCACAGCAAAGCAGGAGCGACAGTCTGAGCCGAGTGACAGCTTGGAATAAAATGGTCTGCTAACCAATCATGTGACACGTGTCTGTACTGATTGCAATCTGAATTTAAATTAAATTACTCTCATGTCAGTCTTTTACTTTTTCACTTATCTTTCACATAACTTATCTTTATAGTTTTGTCACTCTTTATCTGTCTTTATCTTTTTTCTTATCTTACACATTATTTCCTTTTTTTCCTCTGCCCTTCAAGACCAGGAGTTCTCAAAGACCTGAAGACTATGGGCTCTATCTCCCTCTTTATCTTCTTCATCACTCTGCTTGTGCTTGCCAGACAGGTAAGTCTACGCTGTAATAGTTTGAATGACGTTATCGTCTGTCTTCTGTTTCACATTTCACCTCCAGAGCTCTAAAAGGAGAGTAGTCGTTAGCTTTGTTCATCACCATTGATTTTTTTTCACCTGCATTATTATCTGCTATACCTTTTTGATTCAAAGTTGTTTATTTTTTTCACGTTTTCTCCCATTTCCTCTTAATTTAGACTGGCAGTTATCCCATGTGATTTGGTGTTTGCTGTTGCTAACTTAGTCTGTTGGCCTCTGGAGCGTGACAACATAGTTGTGGTCTCTTTAACGCTTTATAGCCTCACATGCATGTACATATTCTGAATTACATGACGTTGGGGCTGTGCCACTAGGATTTCACTGGGTCAGTGGACTCATGGGCTTTCTGATGTGCTACCAATAGCTAGCTTTAGATGTAAAAGTAGACATAAATTGTACTTCTGACACTCTGGCTCTCAGTATATCCATTGATTATTACAAGAACTTGGTGATAAAATAGCAGTTCTCAGTTGTTTTCTATATGAAAATCAATGACTGAGCTCAGTAGAGATTGTAAAGCTTTTTAGCTCTGGTGCCACACTGCAAAAGAGGCATCTTGAGACCACTTTGTCTGACCTCCCTGAAGTCACTCAGTGCTGCAGATTTACCTTAGCAACAGCTACTCAGGTGTACAGGGAGCAGAGACTGGCCATATTTTTGGATTATGCTACATTGCAGGGTACATAATGTACTTGAAATCTCCAGAACTGGAGCATTACTGCACTCTGGAGCTGCAGTATAGTTTTGGCATCAACATTAAATGTATTTTTTTAAAGAGCAATCGACCAAATGTAAGACTCTTTACATGTGGATCACACTGGTATTTATGTTTTACTCTAAGCTATCTGTAACATGCATTAGGTAACACAGTGCATGTACATTTATGTCAAAACACAATTTATTGTGTCATTTATATGATCTAGAATAGAGCTGAATGCAGTCTCAGAATTCTGTCACTGAGAGTAAACATGAGTATTATTGTTGTTTTATATCAGGATTAATGATAAAATGGGATGTAGCTGATCTCCTGGGCTCTGCTTTGTACCAACGGCATGGTGGCTGCACACTGTGGGAACAGAACTGTTTCCAAAAAAGCATATTGACTGCATGAGTGAATACAGGGCTGTAATCAGGAGCACCACCTTTACATGCATCCTGTACTACCACTAAACTACATCCACCCATTATTTAACTTGACATTTCCAGTGTAATGACCTGGTGAGGACATTTGTTTAGCATGACAGGACACTGAAAATGTGCACTCTTTCAATTAGTTAATGTGATGTAAATACAGATAAAGTGTCATTTCTTAGCACCAAATCACCAAATGTAGACATGCATGTTAAGCAGACTGAATTTGAGTGGATAATAAATATATTTGTAGAAAACAAATTACTTAAGTTCCCAGCTCAATGAACACGCACCAGGTGCAACTATCTATGCACTGAGGGGAACAGATGTGATTTATTAATATCTGCTCAGTCTCACACGCTCCTCTGATGTGTGTTCATACACAGTTCGTCTTTGCTCCAACCCCCTTGTTTTGTTTCTGGCTGTAACAAGTAATTATCTTTCCAATATCCAATCATATCACTTACTCTGCTTGATAATTTTTCTGTCATCCTGCAAACATGTTTCTCCTTGGTCGGTGCATCGTCTTTATCAAATCACTTCACCGTGTGCAGCTCAGGAACAGTAATAAATAGAGCTGTCGTCATAGAACACCTGAGCTGTGTGCGCTTCACAGTAGGAGAAAATGACTTGCCACATTATTCATTCCCACCAGAGAATGTCATTTCTCTCCTGTCCTGTAACATTTTACTCTACATGTTTTTGTGTTCTTCAAAAAGTCTTGGTAATGTTGTCACTTACAGGCCCCCTCTGGTAACAATCGACTTTTTAAAAAAATCTTGTTTACATGTTGACATGGTGGTTTTTTAATGCTTAAACACATATCATGAGCAACATAATCAGTCAACACCACGGAATAGAAAGTAATGGACCATATTTCGGTATTTACATTTTGTAATTGTGACGCAACGTATGTCTCATGGTGTTTGATGTTGCATTATCTTTTGTGTCTTCATGGTGCAGATATTTGTGGCTCTTTCTGTTTTTCTCTGTGACTTGATGGAAGCAACGCTGTACAGGTGTACCTTCAGTCTCTTCACCTCTGTGTCCTCTTGTAACAGAATGAATATTACTGTAGGTTAGACTTTCTCTGGAAGAACAAGTTCAAGAAGGAGTGTGAAGAGATTGAAACGATGGAGAACCTCAACAGGGTTCTGCTCGAGAATGTCCTGCCTGCACATGTTGCAGAACACTTCTTGGCACGCAACTGGAAGAATGAGGTCGGCATTGATTATGTTTTCTTTTCATTACAGCATGTAATTTGTGTGTAAAATTATGCACATTGTGTTTTGAGAAATGGCTGCAAAACTGATGTATAGTGGTTACGTAGAGGTCTTTCAGTACCTGTGGCTATGCCAAGATCTATTTTATTCAGTACCTTGAATAATGTATAGCAAAAAGAGCATACCTCAAACGTGTATGATTTGGAAACGTATGCAGAAAAATGCAAAATGTGCAAATGCACAATGTAAAGGTACCTAAAGCACTTAATGGTAAAAGTAACTAGAGACATTTATGGCTGTTTTTAACATATCTGGTACAATTTCGATTCAGTTTATTTATCTAGCACATATTTACAACATATGTCATCACATAGCGCTAAACATTGTAAGGATGAACAGAAAATGGAAAACAGAAAACCCAACAATCCAAAGTTTCTTTTGGATTCCCTGTGAGCAAGTAGTCAGAATAATGTTGTTATTTGCTGGAAATTACAGTTTTTAAATGTAACTGACATTGGTAGTATTGACATGATTAACAGTGGGAGAATTTGCTAACTGGCTTGTATGACTCATTCATCAGTTATGCTGTTCATCACTCTCAGTCCTGTTATATTACTTTTCACTGTGTGAGCTGTGAAAAGTAAAGTTCGCATCTATAAAAGTTTAGACAATGTGGTGTCCTGGGGATCATGTGAGTTTAAATGGGGTTGCAGAAAATAGGGATGCTGCAAACATTCTGAACGACAGAGTCAGCAAATGACTCTATTATTGCTCTTGAACAGAATCCAAGAACAAGTTGCTGGTCTAATGGATTTTAGAACAACTGTTATGTGGATGGTGGTTTGGATGATTTGTGTACTTCCATTTTCTGTCTGGTTTTTCACTCGTGTTATGTCTGCGTGTGAATCTCAATCTGTTTTTTACTGAAGAGTAGTGACAAGTATTTATAAGGTTGACTATATGCAGAAAACTTGCATTTGATCCAGATCTTACATTTGTCCATCAGAATTATATTGTCTGCATTTTGTCAGTGTTAAAAGTCTGTGGTTTCTCAATTTTATAACAACAGTTTTATAACATTGTTTCGCTGCTGTCTGAGCTAACATCTGTATTTTGTCTGCTACTGTCTTTTGTCATGCAGGATCTTTACCACCAGTCCTATGACCTGGTGTGTGTCATGTTTGCCTCAATCCCAGACTTTAAAGAGTTCTACACCGAATCTGACGTCAACAAAGAAGGATTAGAGTGCCTCAGGCTCCTCAATGAAATAATTGCTGACTTTGATGAGGTAAATAACCCTCAGTCTTGTAGCCATCAAAACATCCTACAAGTGCAAAACAAATGTTAGACCCAAACTGTGATACTTTATTTGTAGGTTGCACAGCTTTCCTAGTAGAATATGATTGGACACTGTGTCTCATGTGAGCCACAACCTCTTGTAATGATAATGAAATATTCTGAGAAGCTGTTACTGACAGACAGATGGGAGAGAAAAAAGAGAAAATAGTAATAAGAATAATATGATATAATACAATTAAGCTTTTTGCATATGGATGTTAATGCATCTTCTAAAAATGACAGCATAAAGCTTGAAGTTCTGCCATAAATTCTTTATTATTTGTTTAAGCTGTTGTGTGGATTGTGTTTCTGTGTACAGTTGCTTTCCAAACCTAAATTCAGCGGTGTGGAAAAGATCAAGACCATTGGCAGCACTTACATGGCTGCTACTGGGCTAAATGCATCTCCTGGGCCTGAGTACACATCACAGGTAGCTTCATTACACACAAACACACATCTTTTTTGTTGAGAGAGTCAGGCACATAAGTTCATATTCTTCATGTATTTGTAAAAACAACAAAACCATATACATTTTACTATAAACAAATGTGCTACTTGTTGTGTTGTTATTCTTCCAGGAGCATGACAGGCAGTACATGCACATAGGGACCATGGTAGAGTTTGCGTTTGCCTTGGTTGGGAAGCTGGATGTCATCAACAAACACTCCTTCAATGACTTCAAACTCAGAGTTGGTGAGTTACGCAGAAAATTATGGTTTATGTTGAAAAAATTGATCCCTTAACATTCACCCCCATTTTAACAACAAAAGACCGGACTCGTACGCTAAAAACAGTGTGCAGCACATAGTAATTCAACAAGTATGTGCCCCCATTGAAGACAGAAAAGGCAAGAGACAAACATTTATTTTGATAGCTTTGGTACTGGTATCTGAAAATAATTTACATATTTTGAATTATGAGATGTTAAGCTTCCAGAAGATGCATAACGAAGCAATGTCCTCCAAAATACAGTTGAAGAATTTTTATAATCCCAGATTTGGGCCAATGAACATTTAGGGATTAAAGGAAAAACCTGAATATGTTTGTGGAGAAACATAACAAATGCAGATTCTTTCACACAGCTGTACACTGCATGGTGTAATTAAGCAGTTAATATCAAATCATGCTCTGTACCGTGTTTATAAATGCTCACCACTCTCATTTGATTCGAATTTTCTATCAAGATAGCAAGAGGTCTTTAAAAGAGGGTTTGTTATGAGGGCACAGATGGCAGGAGCTTCATTCACATGTTGATGCTGCTACCACCATACTTCACAGTGTTGATGGTGTGCTTGTGATGTTGTGAGTGTGTGGTGTTTGCAAAACATAGTATCTAACCTGGTTGCCAGAAAACTCAATTTTGGTCACATCAAACCAAAGAACCTTCTTCCAGTTGACTTTAGTCTTCCACATGCCTTTTGGTAAACTCCAGTGTAGATTTAAGATGAGCTTTTTCAAAAGTGACTTTATATTTGCCATTTTTCCTTAAAGCTTTGGCTTTTGAAGAGTCTTTGCAATCTCTTCTACTCTTTAATAACCTTTTCATGGAGTGTCTTCTTAGTGTAGTTATAGCCAGGAGTCAGACACTGGACCTTCCAGATGCAGGTGTCTTTATACTACAGTCACTTGAGACACATTCACTGCATTCAGATGATCTCAATTTCACTGATGTGAACTGTGATTTGTAGCACCAGTTGGCTGCACCTGTGTTGAATTAAGTGGGTCACTTTACAAGAGTGAATACTTATGCCGTCGTTAATTTTGCATTTTATATTTTTATGAATGAATTGACATTACCTTTTTTGAATTCTTGTCCCAAAGTTGACCATGTTTCATTTCTAAACAACATTTAAAGGATAAAACTTTTAAGAGGATAAATACTTTTTATAGGCACTGTACATGGAGAGGAATATTATACTGTGGTTGCAGTGCATAAAATCCTCATTACAAAGATGGATGCACATTTGAGAGTTTGGTGGCGTAAAAAACAGAGACCCTGGTATACAGAGATGTAGAAAAATGAGGTGCTCAGATGAACATATGGGCAAGCGTATATCTGCATGTTTTATTTTTGTATTCCACTGCAATCTCTAAAAGTAACTGCACTGTAAATTCATCATTTTACATATCTACCTTTCCTGATCACATGTGAGAATGAAAAATATTAAGTGCTCTAAATGTACCACTCAGCAGAGGGGAATTTACTTCATCCTTGCCTGTCAAATACTAGAATGCAGCAGACATCAATATCCCTGCTGCTGGATGAGCGTTGCAGCCATCTGATTTGTTTTTGTTCTGCCAAAAGTCATATATTATGTTTACAATAATATAACCAGAGTTTTTGCACATACCAGGATTTATTTAAAAGAAATAGTTGAATATAAATTATGTCCTTCATCGTAAAGCCAGAACATATGGCCTTTCTGCATCCATTCTTTTTCTGGCGCTCCAGTATACTATGAGGGATTTTTTTGCCATTACATTAGCAGAGAGAAATACACAGGTGTCTAAATAACAAGAAAATAACATTCATGTATGCAGAAAGACATATGTAGGAAAGCAGGCATGCAGGTCCCAGCTCCCAGCGTGAAGTAAGAGTCAGAGTTCGATACCTTCAACCTGTCTGTGAAGATCTCAGCATGGGATGCTCCATTAACTCAGCAGTGTGCATGTGTGTGACTGTACATCCCTGCTGTTTCCAGACGGGGCCTAAAATGCTCCATCAGAGAGGGACACAAGTTCCCCCCCAGTGGGACTGGACAGAAGCAGTGGCTGTGTGCCTGTGTGTGCTTCCCGTGCACTTGTGCAGATTGCAATTTCCAACAATCTGGAGATTGGCTCAGAAGCTCGAGCTCGAGCAGCCCAGTGTCATCTCAGTGCTGTGAAAAGCTCCAGAGCCTGCTTAGCAGAGGTGCTGAGAGTGTTGGGGATTAAGAGTTCAGCTGCATTTAGCTTCCACTTCATCTCATGTTCTGATGAAATCTTGTGAAAAGCTGTGTTTATTTTGAAAGCAGCAAGTTTCCTGCTCAAGTCTTTCTGAGCTTCTCTCAATAATTAATCAGTAACATCAAATATTGATTTAATACATCTCTAACAAGTATGACATCAGAAATAGTAAGAGAATGCCTGTTTTTATCATAAGCTGCTTGTTTTCTGATATAGTTATGCCTTATTTAAAATTGTAATATAGGTTAATACATATGTATCAATTATAACTAAGAATAAGAAATCTAAAAGTTTTACTAATGACTTGTTTCCTCCATCAGGTATTAACCACGGTCCAGTCATAGCCGGAGTCATTGGGGCCCAGAAGCCACAGTATGATATCTGGGGAAACACAGTGAATGTAGCCAGCAGAATGGACAGCACTGGAGTCCTGGGGAAAATACAGGTAAAGGAAGGGTGATTTAAGGGGGTTGTTTACGTTTATATTTTACCAAATCCCATGAAAAAACTTAAAACGACAACGAACTGGTGCTACTAGCAGGTATTGTCTGGGGAACTTTTTCCTCTGTGCCGCTGACCTACACAATCACCAGAACACCACATGTATTAAACAGGTGACATGATCCAACAAATGCCTAAAAACACTTGCCAGCTGTTTTCAGAAAGGCCCTTTTTAACCAGACTCTTGGACTTAATTAAGTGATCACATGTCTCTTGCAATTCCAATGACATTGCTAATCTCATTGAATGCTTGCTATGTCTGCTTTAAAAACAGTCCATTACTCAGACATTTAAAGATTTATGTCTTGAGAATGAATGAGCTTTGAGTGGGAAGGTAAGAAAAGTTGAGACAAGGACGAGACATTGTTTTTTTTAATTGGATTTATTGACAGTAATCCAAATGAAGAGCATCTCCAACACTGCCTGTTTTTCAGCGATGCATTCAAAAACAAGCCAGTTCAATTCTCTGCATGCGTCAAACATCACATCACGTTTCCCTCCGAGGACCAGCATGGCTCCTTCTCCATGGGTAGATATTTTAAATGCCACTGCAGATTTTCAGAAGACAGAATGCTTCTTCTCCCTGCATGTGTCTTTTATGGCAGTAAGGACATCTCATCATTTCAACATCATATGACATCTTCAAATCTTATACTGGCATCCTGTCTGAGCGCTGATAAGATATAATGGTTTTTCACCTGCATGGCGTGTCGCTGAGGCAATCATTCGGTCTTCAGAGGGCTGTATTACACTTCACAACCTGGACACATTTGATACAACCATCTGCTGTGCAGTGCAGCACAACTGCAGAGCTCTCAATTGCATTCCAAGATTGCTTGTTGATATTTTAAGATATACAGAGTTCTTCCAAGGTAGCACAGTTATTTTCCAGCCTCTATCATTTTTACTCATATTTATTTCAGTGTTGTTTATAAATATGGCTTGTTTTTTTTACTTGTCATCAGTCGCCTCTCTGTTCTCTGGAAGCTGCAGCGCTCTGTTGGTTTACAGCTCTCCATTTACACCGAAGTTTATGCATAAGCTGTGATGACTCATGCCCTTTTTCTCTTATAATCCTTAAAGAAAAGATACAGTGAAGGCATTGTTGTTTGTTGTTCGAGCTGACACACACATTTTGCTGTTGTGTTTATAAAAATGTACATGTATCTGGAAAATAGTTCAAATTTGAAGAAAGGAATTGAACATTGTGCAGGAGGGTGAAGACACCTCCTCTGCATGATCAGCCACAATATTAAAACCACTGAAGGGGGAAGAGAGTAACATTGAAATTCTCATTCCAGTGGCGCCTGTCAAGGGGTGGAATATATTAGGCAGAAAATGAACAGTCATTTCTTGAAGTTGATCTGTTGGAAGCATGAAAAAATGGGCAGGCATTAGAATCTGAGCATCTTTGACAAGGATCAAATTGTGATGTCTAGATGACTGGTTTGTGGAGTGTTCCAATATGCAGTGGTTAGTATCTAGCAACCAGTGGTGTCTTTCAGCAGGACAATGCACGCTGCTACACTGCTTATGTTATTCAGGAATGGTTTGAGGAACATGACAAAAAGATGTTGACTCGGCCTCCAGATTTCTCAGATCTTCATTTACTGAAGAATCTGTGGAAATGTACTGAAAAAACAAATTCATTAAGGTAGTTATAGGACAAGATTACAGGACATCTGGGTGCCTGATTTGCCTCTCCAGGTCAGAGCTATTTTGGCAGCATGACTGGAAACTCACAATATTAGAAAAGTGGTTTTAATGTTGTGCTTTACTAGTGGATATGTCAGTAATTTAAAAAATAAAACAAAGACGGTAATTTGTTTAAGCAGTAATGCAGCATTAATAGAAATATACAATTTGCAGTGAATTTAAAATAAAATCTACAAAGTGTTATAGATCATTGCTCTTCAGCTATTTTTTGAACAAAGCTAACTTATATTAAGATAGATGAGACCAACCCCAAAGAGACTGATTTAGAGAGGTCTGACATTAGGAAAGATGACCTACAATGTGTCTTGTGGAATATGAGTGAATGTCTTAGGAAAACACTCTGAAAAGCATCAGACAAGTCACAAGTTAAGTGTACATATTTCTTTTTATAGTTGAATGCACAAGTCCAGTATACATTCCCCTTAAAAATTAATAGAAGTTTGGATTTTCTGAAAAGAGAAGGAGAGTTGCATGCCTGAGCAAAGCTTATCATTCTCAAAAATTCATTTCAGATTTGGAAATTGTTATAGAGAAAGGTTGAGGTTTGACAGATTTAAAGCCTGCAGAGCAACATGCCAAGAAGAGTCCATTACTTTTGAGCTGTTTTTTTCCCTCCAATGGACGGCTCAATATTTATGCCTGCAAGACCTTATTCCAGTCATGCAAGATAAGCAAAATGGACATTACCCATCTTGTTCTCCCTGCAGGTGACGGAGGAGACAAGTCACATCCTTCTGGCCCTCGGCTACATGTGCTCTTGTAGAGGAATCATCAATGTCAAGGGCAAAGGAGAGCTCAAGACCTTCTTTGTGCACACAGAGATGACTCGCTCACTGTCCCAAGGGAATGTAATGCCGTAAGACTGGTTTAGAATCTTCTGAATTTACACAGGCATAAAGAACAGACTTTCATTTCAGATGGAGGAGGTTTGATCTTCTCGATTTCGATGTAACAGAAATGATGTGAGGCATGAAAGAATCGGGGCTGCAAGGAGGAGAAAATCTGATTTTTTTGTTTCATTGCAAATGACCTATGCCACAGCTGTAGTATACATTTTGTCACTTATGTAAATGTAAGTGTAGCATGTACAGCAAGTAGGCAGTAACCCCTGAAAATATACTGTAATTTCAGTGTTAGAGCTGGAAAATCCACAGTGGCACAAGTCAGCCAGATGTAACAACGAAAAAGTTCAGTCAGAGAGAAGAATCTCAAATGGTCCAAATCGGTGTTCTAACTCAGCTTTGGGCGGCTACTGGCTGTCACCTTAACAGAGAATTACCGGCTCCAGCCAGGTGCATCCAAACAGGTTTAACTCACTTTGCAGGACGCAGTACATTTTGGATTACAAATACTGAGCAGCAAGAAGTAGAAAAACAGATTGCATGGCAGCAGTTTTCAGCAAAGCGTCCAAAACATAATTTCAGCAGGTGTTATGAATAATTGAACTTCCTCCAATTCAACCAGATGTTTAGAGCAACACAAAAGCCACAAATTTAAGATCTGATATTATAATTAAAGCAGAGGACAGGACAGCAGAGGGGAAAACGTGACCACTGTTGCAAAGGTGAGATGTGTCTTTATTAGAATAACACAGCCAACAGGTGTACATAACTCCATCAACCTTGTTAGAAGCACGAAGTCTTGGATGTATTTTACAGGTGGTCTAGGACTATGAAAGGAAAAAACACTAAAGAATCTATGAATATATTATGATATTCATGCAGGGCCAGGTTTTCCAAAACTGTCTTTGCACTTTTATCATCTTTTCTATGGTTTATTGCATTGATCAGATCGGTCCGTGTCTGCTGAAATCAGAAAATCAGGGGTCAGATGCAGAAACTATTTGTGTTTGCCATTTTCTGATATTTTTTAAAGAATATGTGGTGGAAATGTGCCCACTTTAAACACTTCACACCAGGGTACAATTTCTAGAGCTGCAGGATAAACAAGGAGATGAAATTTAGGATGACACACCAAATCTTAATTGAAACATTCGTGTTTTTGACACCAACACAGCAATCTACAAAAACTAATTTAGTTTAATTTGAGTAGTCAATGATCCTTTAACATTATCCTCAACAGTGGAACATGTCATTTTCAGTTAGTGTTTCAATGAATTCATTTTTGATCAACTCTCCTTCATAACTATGATTGAGTGATCACTGTACATAAGCCAAGCCCGGCAATGATTGAGATTTATGAAACAAAAACCAGGCATGCATATGGATTTATAAATCTGACAAGGTGGGTATACACAGTTTTCTGCATCTGATCCCTTGTGTTTGTGGCTCAAATCTAAAACAACTGGATACAAAGGAATGAAGATGATTTGAGTGTCAAGATTTTGTTTTGTGAAACTCGGACCTGATCAGTGTACAGGGTAGCATTAGAGTGCATATGGTACCGTGGTTTTGTAAGAAAAGAAAATACTACCAAAAAAGTGTTTTGATGTTTTGATGATACCATTGTTTTTTGTAAAAACTTAATTAAAATTTATATGTATTTAAATTCTACAGAGTTCTATTATTTACTTGCAGCGTTCTTTAAAAATGATACATTCAGGGCACGAGGTGTGAGGAAAGAGTTCTGGGATTGTCCATGATGTGCAGCATAGAACCTGTAACTGTCACAACAAGCAAGATGCAGTCACTCTCATGAGTCCATGTGGTTTCTTCATGGACCGCAAACAGGAGAGGAGAAGAGAAGAAAACGGCAATTTCTGCATCAGTCTGTGGTTCAGGATGAACCAACCACCAAGTCAAGCATCATCACTTGTCCTGAGAGGTGGGTCTGTAGCTACCATGGAGAGAAGAAACGGCAGTTTTCACAGTGGAGCAGTCCACAGTGTCCAAGACCAGAGAAGACATCAGGTCAGGAGTGCAGGAGGAGCTTGTTGTTTTCTACCAGGAATCGATCCCCAGGACTGGACTGACTGCAGAGATCCACTGTAACGTCCTGATGTGTTGGGACAACAGGCAGTGCAAACAACCTCAATACCAAAATTGCTGCATCTGGGTTCTTGCAACTTCTTCTTCCTCCCCAAAATGGAATTCATGTTGATGGCTCGTCATTTTGACAAAATCTGGGAGATCCAGCGGCGATCGCAGATGGTGCTTGACATGGTCACATAATGAGACTTCCAAATGAAAGAAGCATCACAGATGGACTAGAATTTACATAGGCACAGTCTCAAAACTTTTTGATCACACCTCGTATTTCCACTTTTCTATCAACTTAAACGGAGCAGTGTGAGGCTTGTAAATTATAGTGATTAAACAGGCTGATGATATCAACATAATGCAAACCCCACAACTAGAATCTAGATCTCGGTAAACACCCTCATTGCTCATTGGCCCCCTGCTGAGCAGATGGACGGATGCAATATGTCTGAACTTACCAGGGTCAGAGTTGAATCAGTCAGTGAAGCTGCACAAAATGAAGTTCAATTAAATCTTAATTTTAAATTTAAAAGTACAAATGGATACGATGTGAAGATGGGCACATTCAGGATGGTGATTAAATGACTAACTATTTTGATGTAAATTGAGAAATTCTGAGTCTCTTCAATAATCTCAGATACACTGCAGCTGCTTCAAACCAAATACCAAGCATACTGAAATTGCACAACAGTCTGAGGACACTTACATGTGACCTTTAGCTGTCACAGTGCAGCTGTCTCTGCCTCGTCTGACCTCAAGCGAAACAAAAAACACTGAGATGTTGTTTTCAGACGTGTTAAATCCAGTTCAGACCTTGTGCTGACTGCACCAAATACATTACTTGACCTCACCTCCTGACATTTACTGCACAGAAGTGTGTTATTCAGTCACTTAAACTGCTAAAGTGTCTCTCTTCTACACAGTCCTGTCAACAGTTTTTGAAATGAGATGTAATAACATTGTCCCATTATATTGAACTGGATGTTTCACTTACTGTTTTCACTCTTTCTCTCTATGTAGAAATGTATACTTAAGATACGTCGTATGTAGCCGTGGTGACAGCTGTTTATCCTGCATGTGTCCAAACAATAATGATTATATGTGTCATTGTTGGTCCACCTGAAGCAATCACTTGACGTCACAGAGGAGAGCGACGCCTCGGAGGATCCAGTATTCTGGAGGAAGGGAAGTCTTCAGGTCGACAGCGGCAATATAATTTAGATCTGTTCTGACTGGCTTCTTGTAGATTGGACAGGAATAGAGGCGGGAATCTTTCACACCTGCAATGTAGAGGAGCAAAAAATATCACTTCATTCACTAAGCAGAGGGAGAAAATCCACAACAGCAATTTAACATTTTGGATGAAAACTGATGGAAAACAGAGCAGCAGCTGGCGGAACTGTGTCTTAATTAAACATCCTTGTTAACTAGACTATCTCAAATCACTGAAATATTACATGAGTGTGGAAATGCCACTGGGATGCCCAGCTGTGATCAGCAAAACATCTGCTTTTATGAAGTCAAACTGCTCTAATCAGGCAAATAGCATGGGTTAGGAGAACATGGTAATTTCCCTGTACTCTCTTAGCACCGGTTTATTGTGCTTTGATTTTTAGGCCGTCATTTTGTGGGCTGGTTAGTCGTTACCCTGTCAGTCAGTTCCTTGAGTGCACAAAAACCAAAAATATTTTTCTCAAGCAAGCAAACAAACAAACACACCTCTTCACAGATGATATATAAAGGGTTTAAACTAATAATTTGAAGACACTGACAATTAAGTGGAGCAGTTTTCTGAGGACTTGTGTACCTTGTTTGTACCTACATGCATTCACATACTTGCAGATGCTCCTGCAACTACAGCACGTGTCAAGAGAAGCATCCCTCATCACTACTCTCCTTTGCACTCACACACAATCAAACCCAGCAGGCTGCCTGCTTGTGGGAAAAGCTGGGAGGGGAAATGGTGTAAATAAACCACATTAAGCGTATCATTGGATCATTAATTCATTTCCCATGCAGCCTCGCTTGCAGGCGTCTATCCGAGCCGGTCTGTCTGCTGCCTGCCTGAATATACTCCGGCCTTATCAAGTACAAACACTGTGCCCCATACTGCTGCTAATCTATTCCCAGACAAAATAAATAGCACTTAGTCTGCTTGACATTTAAATGTTACGTCCATCCAGGGATTACGTGGGATGCAAATGCTGAGGAGGAGGAGCGAAGAGAGACTGACAGATCCTCTTAGGACAAAGATTGGAGATTCGAATCTTGAATGTTCTTGAGGACTAAAACTCACCATTGTTCTCAGCGTACATCCGGATCACAGGCATCATTTCGAAGAGGACTTTGGGTTTGGAATCGATGAGTTTGCAGCTGCGGCGGTCCCATCCAGCTCCCTCCAGGTGGAGGCCGTAGACGTACACTCCCTCTGTAGGCGGCTGGCTGACGTCGTCCTTCATCCACTTGGTCACCTCGTTGCAGAGCACCATGCGGTCCAGAGCCCAGCCCTTGTTGGCCCGTGTGATCTCCTACATTCACAAATCCATGGGTTGAAGCAGCAACAAGAACACAATGACACAGCAGCACTCATGAATGACAGAGCTCAAATCTGGCAACCGTTTCATCAAAACAATACAAAATCAATTTCGATAAAAGCACTGTAATACAGGAACAACAAAAGCAGTGTTGGCCAGATAAGTGCTCTCCATCCAAAGCATTGTTTTGACAACAGAAATAAAATAAATCCAATAAAAAAAAGCGAGGAGTGAGAGCAGAAAACACAATAAATAAGTGAAATGTTAGCTCCAGTTTGAAAGAGACAGAAACACCTGACAAAACCTTATTGGGCAAAATTGGACAGATAGGGATTAATTTTAAAAAAATGACAAAGGAAGACACACAACAGATCCTCTAAAAACGAGCTACACACAGAACCAAAGGGCTGTGCACATAGTTTGTCACGTCAGTGGGCTGATAAAAGAGGTGGTGCATTTCCTGAGAAGCCACTATACCAGCTCAACGGTAGCTATGACAGCTGTATTTGAGAACAGTAGTCCAACAAATCCCAGTAAAATACAGACATGTGCATCCTCAGTGTTTTTTCTGTCTCTAAGGGGAACTGGGATTTTTCTACTAAAAACTATTAATCTGTCACATGCCTGGCATCAGTGCTGAACTATCCCTACTTTCTATCACAACTTAAAGTGATTTGTTCCCCTTGGGTATCAATTTCAGTTCATTTTTTATTGTTATTGTATACAAGAACAAGATTTCAAATCACCACATAATTCAGTTAAACTGTCATGATTCAAAGCCATGGATCATCATGGAAGTCCCTTTTTGTTTGTGAGCAGAACATTCCCTTTAGACTACAAGAGTAAAAAGGTGACTAATCTGCCCATTCATGAGTTTATCAGACATTATCTGCCATGTTTAGTATAACAATCAGTTTATGCTTAGTTTCAACAACAACTAAAATGTTAGGGGCAAGTAAATTCTTAGTTCAGGACAAATGAAATGCTTTTATTTACAGTCATTTTTGCTGTTATTCATCCATCTTCTACCCATGATGCCTTGGGTCAAGTCTGCCGACCAATCAGAGGATGTTTTCATGACGGTTGCAGATTTTAAATGCAAGGTAAAATGGCCAAGGGACCACCTTCTTTTCGGCTAAAAACGTTCCTCGAACCACCTACAAATGGCCAAGTTTGGGCTATGTTTGTTATTATAATGCACCTTGTAAGAAAAAGTCAATTATCACTGGAGTTTTTCCATCACAGTGTGGCCTGATGCTGAACAGAGACCTATTCTCTCTCAAAATTCTCCCATGGGTCAGAGATTGTTCAGTTTGGCCACTTTACAGTTGGAGAGATTTTTTGATTTTTCTTTTTTTCCCCCTCCCAAACCAACATTTAAGGAATTTTAAAATGGTTTATCTGCTTTCACCTGATATTTAAAAATTATCACATTTCCTGCTGCAAAAAGTCCCCGTTCGTTGTAGTTTGCAGTCGGTAATGGACAGCTCAGGAAATGCTTTCATTAAAAGAAAAAGATGTGACAGCTAAGCCTGTTAAATACAAAACAATCTACATCATTTTCTACATTTTACATTACATGATGTAGAATTATAATATTGATGCACAGTTATAATGAATAATGCAGAGCCCTACAGGAACTGGGACTTAGATCTGGATCAATCTGGGTTAAACATAAAGGTTGTATCTCTGTAGTATTTACTCCCCCACTTTAATATAAATGGGAATTCATTAGAAAACAAAGGGGCGTGTGTGTCTCCTTGTTGTCACCATGTTTGTGTGAGTGTACATGAATGTGTGTTTGTTTGCGTACATGCATGTGTGTTTGTCTGTGTGCATGCATGTGTGTGTGTTTGTGTGCACGCATGTGGCTGTGTGCCTGCTTCTCCCTCTGCGTGCCATCTGCTCTCGTCCCCGGCGGTGGGTAAATAGGTAGGTAGTCTGATGCCGCGTGTACCTGTCTCATGGCTGTCAGGAAGCCCTGCGGGTTGAAGAAGCCTGTCATCCAGAAGCAGTTGGGCCGCCCTTCAAAGATCCAAGCCTGGAACTGCCGGTTCCGCTCGAGCAACTCTGTGAACCAGAACCCCAGGGTGCTGGATGCCCACGATGCCTGAAAAACAACAACAAAGACAAGCAACAACATGAACAAAACATTATGATGACACTGAAAACTGTCATCCAGGGGGATCAGAGGAGGAGACAAAGAGAGGCAAAAAAATGGACTGTGAGTCATCGAGTGGAAAGAAGAAAGAGATTTCACAAAAGAAAAAATATTAGAATACAACAAAACACAACAGAGTGGAGGCAAAAAGAAGAACATAGTGCTAAAGGCAGAAAAACTCTGAATCTCAGCCAGGAAGCCATTTAAATCTGAGTTATTCTAATGATGTAATGTTTGTTTAGAGCACAGCCTGAATGCCAACAGAATGACTTGAATGCAAGATACGTGAAAAGTCATGTTAAGTCATACCTCTGCTGTTTGCTTCCTCTGTGTCATTATTATTATTCGAGTAATTTCTTCGGCTAAGTTTGTGAACAATATTTTTCTTCATTTTTATTCATTATGGAAATGGATTTGCGGACTGCGCATAAAATTCTAAGATAAAGTACATAAAGAAAAAGGTGAGGAGATCAGTGTTGGCTAAACAAGAAGTTTGACTGTTAATGACGATGTGCTTCCTTCTACTGAGCAAATGATCTGATGTTCTCACAAACAAAACAAAACAGAGAAATCATACCAGCAGAGCAGGAAAAAGATCGAAGATATTAATTTGTGCCCTGGGGCTCCCTGTAAAAGGTTTGTTAGTTTTCTTTATTTTTTGTAATGTGTTGAAGTGTGTGCAACTGAAATCGAGTTATAAATATTTTAGGTACACACATTATTTGAAAATATGCAATCCTTAATGGTTTTTAAATTCAAGTCTATATTTTTTCAACGGACCTTTTTCCAGCGCGCAGGGATGCGTGCATCATACATGCAGTCGAGAGCATCTCGAAGGTTCTCGCTCATGATGATGGTCCCATCGATGGCCAACTTGAGATCCGTCAGGGTGTTTCGGACCAGAACTATGACCCTCTGCATCCGATCGATCTCCTGACGAAGGAAGATGTTCATGGGCTTGAAAGGACCCATCTTCTGGAGATGCTCTCTCACCTGGTTTCATGAAATTAAAAAAGACAAAACTTAAGTGAATCCATTGAAAGGATTTATATTCAGGCTTAGAGAAAAAATAGGACACATGGACCAGCATTATGTAATTAGGATACGAAAAAAGGGGGAATGTATTTCATTAAAGTAGGTAACAAAAAGACATAATTACAGAATAAACCAAATATATTAAGCTATGTTGCCTTATTATTGTGATACTTGGATAAGGTTACAGATTTTTTAAACTACTTGTTAGTACCTGTATTAGACTGCATTTTTAAAGTAGTCATTAGTAGTAGTTCACCGTAATCAAGTAGATATTTGTTTGAGCCATTTGAAAATTTTGCATAAGTGTCTTTCTTTATGACCAATTCTTTTTCAGTTTCAGGCATAAACTAAACACAATAAGAGTTTTCTGTAGTTACTGTTTGTCAGGAAAAGAGAGAAAAGAACGGGAACAACAGAGTCAACAAATCCATGATTGTTTCATTGACAATTCGTATCAGGATAGAGATCTCATTAGAAATGCAGACATTCTTGTTAACATTTCTTTTCTCTGCTTATTCTCTTCAGTCTCTTTGCTCTACATGTAATTGTCTCTTATTTTAAAACATCATTTGGAGCTCGCCAACATGAGACACCGGCTCTGTAAGTTTTTTGGTGCTTTTATCTACTTTGTAAACAAACAGACAAGTAGATAGATGGAAGTGAAAATGTCAGACACAGGGTGTGTAGTGCACTGACAGTTTGCCATGATGAGCTTTGCACCCCGACTCAGAAAAAGCTACATTCTCACCTTACTTTTTTCCTGAGTGACAAAACAGATGAAGGACCCTGAAATAAAACGCAGCTTCGCAGGATTCAGCTGCATTCACACCCTCTGTCTATTTCTGCCCTTCTTTACACTCCATCTCTGTCTCAAACACACACACACCCCTCTGCTCGTACCACAGCAGCACCTCTGCACAGCGCTGCACATGTTGCTTCAAACAGCTGCCTCGGGCTGTTTATGGAGCTCACATACACTGAATGTACACACAGGCTTACTTCAAAAGGTGCGTAGTCAGGAGGCAGCTTCTCCAACATGTCGTCAGCCAGCCTGGACACTGCAGCTTCTCTGGTTTCACCTCCACCTGATGAGCTGTCTTTCGGCTGAATGCTGAGGATGGTGTCCAGTACATCTTTAGCCAGCTTGCTCTGGAAGGTGATGTCTGCATTTGGGTGCAGGCCAAACACCTCTGGAGTGTCATAGGCTGGGAGACCCTGGAAAAGAGGAGCAGAGATCACTTCCTTGTATGTGGATCACAGAATATTTCTAGACAAAAATAGCCATGATGCATTCTGTCTATTCTCACAATGGGTACAGTGAAACGAAGGCTTCCAGTGTCCCAGTGGAGCAGCTCATTGTCTTAACTTGAGCCAGCAGATGTCCAACAATGTGGACTGTATTCTTATGAGGGTTAGCAGTTCCCCTTTTTTCCTCCTCAACTACAAACACTTATTTCCCTGCGCTGCGGGTTTTGTCACTGCTGCTGTCGGCCAGGGGGGGAGGTGTAGCCGGTGAGCGTCTCCTTTGATGCACATGGTGTCACCAGCTGCTTCTTTTCACCCTCCAGTGAGGAGAATCATCGTGGGGGTGTAACGCAAGGAAGATTCACGATATCTCTCCCAGCAAAATGGTGCACATCTCGGATCAACTAGTCTGAAGCGCTGGTGCAGCGACAAAATCAAGTTTCCCACAAACACGGCCAAATGTGTTGAATGGGTGCCCAGCTGAGCCAGACGTTTTACTGCTGAGAGCTCCACGGCTGTAGTTATGGGACGCTGTGCCGCCTGTGTGGCTGTATGAGAACACAGACTGAGTGAAGTCATCTGTCCTCTGTTGTGCTTTTATCTGAAAGTGCGTCTTGGCTGCACCAATTACCAGGGACCTTTGTTGCATCTTTCACTGCCTCATTTTCTCTCAACTATCTAATAAAAGCATTAAATGTTTATGATACGTTAATGCTTTTCAGTACTGAGCTTCAGAGCTGAACTAACAGTGCTCTCTGATGGCTCTGTAGCAGTCAATACCAATTTTCTGTCTGCCCTAAAGGTTAAATAACTCACCAGTGTGGAAGTATGATGCTCCTGCTGATAAGGTGATTAGTCAGGTGGCTTAAAGAAATCTTATCTCACTGCACAACTGCTGACCTAATGTGGGTTTCCTGGCTTTCACTGGTAACATTTAAACTGGAGTAAAATCTAGGTTTTTGGGACAAAATTGCTCTAATAAAAATCTTGCCCGAAGCACAAAGTTGAAGCTGTGATGTTTTAATTGGTTCGGAGATATCGACCAGCGAGAGTCTGAAGGATGGACCATCTGTTACTGCAGCGAGACTAATGAGGTGGAAACTTCTAAACTAATGTACTTTGTGACGGCTGCACAAAGCTGTGTTATGGTCAATAGTGTCAAGTGAGCAAAACCAATTAAAAGCAATTACACACTTAATATTTTGTGATTTTTGGAGAGCACTAATCTATTTTAGAGTTTGATCTTTGTTTTGTTTAAAACTTCCCCCCCCAAGTTCATTTCTTTGTTGATCTATGTAGTGATAAAACAGGAGCCGGCAGTGAAGTTTATGTTGTAAAAGGCTCATACATTTTCCATTAATAGGACATTTTTCTGCATCCAGCACACGTACATCACAATGTGCATTCCAACAGGAGAGAGCCTGGCCAATACACCAAGAAAAATGGGAAGTGATGGGGGACAAAAAAGAGTCACACTTGATTCTAAACAGAATAGCCTCTGTCCCTGGCTGTGGTCATTTGTTTCCTCTTAGGGAATTTTACCTTTGTTCTTGTCTGTCTGCGTTTCATTTAAATACACACACAGACTCACATTCACAGCGACACATTGTGCTCCGTTATGCATTTTGTCTCTTTAGATAAAGTGTGAACATGTGTGTATTTGTGCCTGTGACAGAAAGGGAAAGAAGGCTTGTTAGCAAATTTGAGTGTACATAGCATGTGTGTGTGTGTTTATATCGGTACGTGTGTGTCCTCCAAGGCTGTGTTTGTCATTCTCTATTTGAGAGGTAGAGCAGAGGAATAAGCTTGCTGAGCCTGGCAGCCCTGAGCATCCATCATAATGAAACTAGCTTTAATGAAACAAGCTCAGGAACTGCCCCCAGACATAGAGACACTCACAAAGGCACACACACACCAGTTAAGCACACAAGCACACTAATAAATCACATATAATCTGTAATAAAATGAGCAGGCTCGCAATTTTATCTGGAATCACACGTGGCAGCCTGCATTCAGATGCGACGAGAACCCAGTGGAACGACATCCTTTGAAAAACTCAAATCTTGTGTCATTTTTTCATCAATGTCACAGAATTTTAACAGAAATGTAGAAAGATGACATACAACAAACAGGTGACATTATTTAGACATTTTTGCTACCGGCTGTCCAGACATACAAACATATGTCTTTAAATTAGTTTCACTGTTTGTAGAATCCAGATGCAAATGTGTAAAATCCACCATTGTTCCACTGACCTGGATGTATGTCAGATACTGGTCAACACTTGAGCATTTGGGGATGCTGTAGCCCTTGTAGAAGGTGAAGGCAGCTCCAAACATGTCCTCACTGAACCAGACCTTGGCAAAGGTGTTGAGGAGGCGCTTGTCGTAGTCGTCAGTCACACGGCCGCCGTACTGGATCTCTCCAATCATATATCTCACTGTGTTCCATGACACGCCCTTTGGAGATATGAAATAACGATGGAGAATGACAGCAAATAAATATGTGAAACTACTGCTCACAAAGATTTTGGTAAAAGGCGATGAGACGAATGTGTAGTTTTGTTGACTTGAAGCAGCATGGTAAATGTAGACAGTACTTTCTTATGCTACCCACATCAGCAGCAGTTTGTTGTTGTTTGTGTTTGGCATCTTCATCAACACTTTGATGCCAATAAATAATTTTTTAGAAACACTGACCGAGTCCTTAGAGAAGAATGAACTTTTTTTGTGTGATAGAAACTGTGAAGATGAGGCTGAGCTTATTTCTTTGGTCTTTTTAGCAGCTTGAAACACACAATCACATTACAAGCTTACATTGCAATATTTTTAAACACATAATCGGAATTCCATTGTGGGCGAAGAAGTGAAAAACATATTACATTGCATTTATAATTCCTAAGATGCCGCATTGCACAAGGTTCCTACATTTGTCCACTGCCGTGCATCAGATTAATGACTTATTTTTTAAAGTTTGTTATGAATAATTTATGCTATTCCACACATATTTTTTCTGCTAAATAAGAACTGGTGGAGTTGGAGAAGATCTGTAATGAAGAGACAAAAATCCCACTCTGCTGTAGTAAAAGTTTACCAAACAGTATTTTAAACTATTGTAACACAGAAACTCAGCACTTTGAACTATTTTAACTGCATCTTTTAATAGCAGTGCTTGTTCATCTTTACCCACCCTCTGGGCTAACAAGCATTCATCTGCAATCAACATATGAGACTTATCACTTCACCCACCTTTTTAATGTCCATGTCATCAAGGTGGTTCTGAACAAACTGGACAGTGGCGTTGAAGTCCGCCTGGTTGAACTCGTAAGGGATGTTCCATCCAAGTGGACCATACTTCCTTCTTTCCTGCACTGTGCTGTGGAGAAACGCGACTCCGTAGAGCATCGGCTTCCATTGCACCATGTTACTGACATCCAAAAGGTCCTGGTTTATACCTGGTGAGGGACATGTAGATGAATACATCAGCAGTCTGTCCAGCAGGAGACGAAGTAAAACCTGCAGAATATCATTGTGCTTTCTAAGTCAACATTTGGAGCTATGATTCAAAGCATTCCAGCCACAGAAAGTTAGTTACTTTCAACCAAGCAGAGGTAAAAAGCAAGCTTCATAAACTTAAATACAATAGGAACAAATATTCAAGCATATTCCCTACTTAGTGGCCGTTTATGATTTGTGACATATTAAGGTGTAAAACTGTAATGTAGTAATGCACTGCTCAAAACAAGTGTGATTCCTCCTAATCTGATTATGAAATGTAAATGTTAATTGCAGCCAGGATTGAAAAGCAGAAGATAAGATTATATGCAGACTCTCGAGACTCTCAGTTGCCCTTCAGGAACAAAACATATTCCTTTTCCAGATGAGCCAGAGAAAGACAGCTGGTTCATACATAATGGATATTCTTTCTCCTTCATCTTCAAGTTTTGAATAAAAACACAAACTAGGTGTTTCAGCTTATTTAAAAATTCACAAACCTTCCCTAAGGCTTTTGGTACTCGAGTGTAAAATGCAGTAAATTAAGCAGGAAGCAGGTGTTTCTCCTACATCTCCATCTTTTCACCTGCTCACTTTCCCCCAGGACAAGACAGGATTCAAGGTCTAACCGAAAGTCTGCATCCACAAATGAGCTGTTTACACACAGACACACTGAGAATAACACACCTTTACCTGCAGGCTCATCATTCGTTATAGCCTCTTTCTCTCTCACATAAACACATTTCTGATCCCTTTTTAGTGAACATTTTACCTCATTTGCAATGTTTTAATGTTTAAAAACGTTTTCAGGTTAGAGTATTAAGCTGATTCAACACCAATGTGTGCATCTTTATTCCTAAAACAGCTTTATCAAGCTCATCTTGCTCAGTAAAGTGATTATGTTCCACGGTACTTTGAACTGAGCTAAACTAAACCAAACCTCACCTCCGTAGGTCCTCTTCAGCCCCGCCTTCAGACCCTGTGGTGGCTCGTTGGTGAACTTGATGGACATCTGCAGAAGCGTGATGGGGAAGTGTCTGTGGACCTCTGTGGTCATCCAAAGGCGGAAGCTATCATTGACAAAGTCCGTCTCTGTCACCGTGTCCATCAGCTCGTCCATGAAGTCCAGACCCAGGTGGCAATTCTGGAGTAAAGCCCAGCCACCCTACGGACAATCATAGTCGTAGTTAAGTAATCAAGGTATTGAGGTAATGTTTAATTAACACATTATTTACACAGACAGAGCCACTTAGTGTCTTTTTTTTTTTACCTTATTGCATGAAACAAATGTGAACGCTACTGTATTAAATGACACTGTGACCTCCCACATATGACTCACGTTAGCCATGGACTGCTGCAGAAGCTTGCGAGCATGGACCTCCTGTCCTTGCCCCATAGAGACGTATCGGGTCTCAATCTTCAGCTTTTTTCCCAGTGCAATAATGGAGTCGGTTGGGTCCGAGCCCATCGAGAGGAAGCAGATGAGAGGCGTCCGTGGGTCGGATTCCTCCCACATCTTCTCCAAGTCCAGAATCAGTCCTTCAGTGTACTTCTCCCCCATCGCGTCCGTTATGTATTTACGGGCCTGGAGGAGAAACAGAAGAAAACGGGGTAAAGCAGATGTGTTTGTTTACTGCTTCATGATGCAAAATGCTAGCACACTAGGGGACATATTTGTTCAGCACTGCAGGCCAAGTACAAGTTATTATTGGAATAAATTTACTTTCTGGAAAGTTGAGAGCTGAGGGAACAGTTCAAAGTATTTTTACAGGCTTTTCAGGCAACAGTAGAAACTGGGTAAATGTCCATTAGAAATATTCAGGCTCAGTAGCCTTCAGAGTAAAAGCTGTTTTGCTCAATGTTTGTCACTCTTTCCTTAGAGGAGAGCTTTGACCAAGGGAGATATCGTTATAGATTAAGATTGTAAAACACTCCCGTTTTCTGGTCCCAGTCTCATTAATAAAGTCGTATTCTTTAAGTCAACAGACGTTTCACACCCAGCTGAAGCCCATCAGATAATTAAGGACATGTAGCCTAAAGCTTCTCTGATGTCTTTTTTCATGCTAATTTATTTATTTTAAGTAAAGTCCACATTGCTGAAATGCATTATGATACAAGAAAATGGGCTTACACTGCCTATGCCATTTACTATAAAAAAAGGAACAAATGTATTGTAGTATTGCTAGACAGACAAGCAACAGTTGGATCCTTGTACAATGAACAACAAAAGTGTGTACACCTCATGTGCATGACCACCTAACTGTCAAATCATTCAAATTTCTATTAATTGCAATAATTCTGATTTAAATTAAAGAAGAAGAAGAAAGGAATTTCAAAAGATTGTATTAATAGTATGGGCGTGAGTCAATGCAACAAAAATGAATATGCCTTTAACCACTGACAAAAAAGTTAGAAAACCTGTTATTATTGAAACTAAAGTGAGTATAGCTGTGATTTACAATCAGTTAAACTGCATGAATTTGGCTAAACTGACAGTGTCTATCTGCATTATGGCCCCATGTGGACATGAAGAAAGTGAAAGATCTGATTATGAGGCGTCACATAGATAAGAGAAGAATACTGGCTGATTGGTGACCAACCTAAAATCAGTCCTGCCACATTTGCTGCAGTAATCAGAAGGTACAAGTCAAACCATTAAACCACTAGTCAGAGCTGCAGTGACCTCCCTCCTGAAATGACACCACCAGCACAGTCTGGCTGTGAAAGACTGACAGACAGGTGCTTCAGATTTCACACTCATCAAGAGAAATCAGGTTTTCTATGACAGCTCAGACAGCGCAAAGGACATTGCAGAATGTCAACACCTATGAGCAGCATCTAAGAAAAGAAAAACTTACTTCCTGTTCAACACAAAAATGTAAGATTTCCGAAGAACACGAAAACACACTTGATAAATATTGGGAGCACGTTTATTGGTCAGATGAGAACTAAATAAATTTGTTTGGCTCAGATTGGGCATGAATCTGGTCGGAACTACTGCGGTGACTGCATAGACCCAACAGTGTAGCACGGAGGTGGCAGTATCATGACATGGGGCTGTATGTGTTAGTAGAGATAACATTCATAGATGAAACTATTAATTGCTGTGGATATACAAGATGACAAGATGACTTTTAGTCTGCAAACGATTGTCAGAAGATGAATATTCCAGCATGATAATGCAAAGCACACAACCAAAATCCATCCATCCATTATCTATACACCGCTTAATCCTCTGTTGGTTGAGGGGGGAATGGAGCCTATCCCAGTCGACTCAAAGGCAGGGGACACCCTGGACAGGTCGCCAGCCTATTGCAGGGCTACACAAAGAGACAGACAACCAAGCACACTCATTCACACCTACAGACAATTTAGAATAATCAATTAACCTCAGCATGTTTTGGACCGTGGGAGGAAGCCAGAGTACAACCAAAATCACATAACAGTAAAGAAAAAATTGAATCTATGACCTGGATAAGTATGTCACCTGATTTGAATAAAATAAAACACCTTTACGGCATTTTAAAGAGACAGCACAACCTCTTTAGCAGAGAGAAGCTGAAACAATTGTCACCAAAGATGTACTGACTTTGAGTTCCTACTGTGGAGCCTGTATTTTGAATAAAGTAAAATCAAACCGTTAAAAATGCAGTTACTGTAAGATGATACAAGTCTGAGTCATTTGATGTCTAAGTGATATTGCACAGGGGTGTAATTATATCTGTTGAATACTGTATCTGGACATGTGACAATACAGAGAGGAGTCTCTGCAAACCTGTGCGATGGTTCTGTCAGGACACCAGCATCGTATGAGGAGCAGCCGTCTGAAACAGTCCAGAGCCTGATCATAGGAGTTTGGAACCACCTCCTCCTCCGGAGCCTCCTTGTCAAACCAGGACTTCCACTGCTTCTCATTACGACTTATCTGGAAGAAATGTATAAACAGGTAAAAATGGTCAAACCTTTCATTGCATCACATGACATCAAATATGGACAGAAGAAGAGGGAAGTAGAAATATATTCAATTCATTCTAGAAGCAAATGGACTGAGAGACACACATTGATGGTCAAAGTGGCCTCAGAGTTAAATCTAGCAAGAGCAAAATAGACAAAAACAAGGATTAAATGTACCCTATGTTTCTGTTAAACATCACAATGTATTCACTCTAGTCTGTCCTGGATGCACCACAAATTGTCCAAATTGTCTTAATGTGCCTAAGGACCACGATGAACATGTGCCTCTCTGTACCTGCACAACATGTTTGGGTCTTAATCATTGCCATTATTTCTGTCCCATCTTCTCTTCTTTGCAAAAACATGTAGCCAATAACCATCAGGACTAAAGAAACAAAAAACAACACAACAAAAATGCTTTAATATATATTAAAAAAAACACTATTATCCAGACACTGTCCTCCATGTCAAACCACTGACATACTGTGTAGTTCAGGTCATGAATATGGAAGATTATCTAATCACTTCAAAACAAGTCCAGACAAGCACATGTCATGTAACACAAGACGTAACCGATGGTTATCCAGTAAAATAACTTCCTGAACTGACATTCATAGAGCTGTATTAAGTCTGCTTGTATTGAATCTTTGTCAACACCTTGTGCTTCCAAGATGTGATGTGAATGCATAATCGCACATAATGTCCTGTGACGTTACGTAGCCTGTTAAATGCTGTGTTTACATGCACACAGGAAATCAGGTTAGTAGGAGAAATCTGCATGTTTTCAGTGCAATAATGTTCATACATGCAGCTGGTCAGTAATGAGATATACCCAGCACCATATTTCTTAAACTCTGGAATATTTTAAGGTTGCATGTGGATCTTGGACAGGTTTTGTGGGAGAAGTTAGCAGTTTTTTTGGGGGTCTCATGCGTCACATTTAATATCAGTCTCCACTTTTTTCCCATCTAAAGGCAAAATCTGAGACAAAATAAATCAGGTTTTACCAGAGGAAATAAAGCTGTATTAACCAGGTTTATCCCAATCCTTTGATAAATAAACTAGGCTTCCTATTTACATGGTGTTTAGGAAATCGGATTACTACAGAAAGCGAGTGGTTTCTCAAGTAATTCCTTCTTCTTAGGGGTATGAGATCTACTTTAGCTCACAGCGGGGTGACTGGCAATATATATGTTCGTTAATGAGTGTTTATTATGGAAACTGCTGGCTTTTACATGTTCAGATAGTTGAACACACTTAAAAGAGAGCCACTGGTCTTTGTCTATTATCTGTTGAACAATTCCACTAAGAATTCAAGGGGTTTCCTGAGGAGAACATTAACTGTGGTTGCTGATAGAGAGAGTTACACCACAATCCTGTCCTCACCTTGTTCTACGTAGAATTCTGATTTGATTAAACAAAGATCTGGTCCTCCACCTGTCACCTGTTCTTGCACAAAAAATGCACGTGTATGTGTAAGTACACACTCACACACACACACAAATTGTGCGTGTCTTTATATACGCACAGGCTCATTCAAGAATAATTGACTGGAAGTTTCTCCAAACTAAGCTCATTTCACAGAGGGCTGAGTTTTTCTCTCCATGGGAGCCACCAGACTGTCAGTCACCCACAAGGGTGTGTGTGTTTGTGCGTGAGTGACAGTCCATATGAAGAGTGTCTATGTAGAAAAGATAGAGATGAAGTGAGCCATGGAGAAACTGATATTGACATGCTTACTAGAGCAAAGAAGAGCAGTGAAAAATATTTAATAAGCACCTCGAGACCACAGCTGAAAATGTGTGTGTGTGTGTGTGTGTGTGTAACAGATGAGAACTGCTATCTGCAGACTTAATAGATGAAAGTCCTTGTGGGTAAAATCACTCCCAGCTGAAGAAAGGTATCATACATCTGTCAAGGCTTGTCTGAACGGATCAAGCTGTGTGTGTGTGTGTGTGTGTGTGTGTGTGTGTTCATATTTATTATTCCCAGGGGGTACTTGACAGCACACTAGCCTGTGGGGCACCTGTGTCAATGTGAAGACAAAAATGAAGTTCAATTGAACTAAATCTTATTTATATAGGGCCAATTCACAACATAAGTCATTTCAAAGCACTTCACAATAAGGAAGAGAAACTAACAAAATCCAAAGTTTCCTTTGGATTCTCTTGGAGCAAACACCTCAAGACTTAGCATTAAGATTCAGTTTAAAGGCAAAGGTTAGAATTAAGTTAAGGTTAGAGTTGGGATAAGCAAAGGGGGAAAGATAAGGGGCTAGGGAAGGTATTATGTCAGTGAATATCTTGGCAAACATAGACACATACGCAGATGTGTGCGTGTGTACCTGATCCAGTATATCAGAGAATTGCCACAGTTTGCTGAGCTCTACAAGGTTGAGCCAGGTCATGTCGAGAATCCATTTAGCTGGTTTCTGGGGGCATGCCTTCAGGTCCAGAGATGCACCTCCTGGATGATACCAACACAAGCATAAATACACAGCTGCATGTGCACAAAGAACAAAGACCCACAGTGAAATAAAATGCAATAAATAGTATTTTCAAAATGCAGAAATACACAAAGTCAAATGTTTTTCACATTCATGCAAACATGTAAACAGAGTCTTCAAAAATATACACTAAAGCGGTGAGTATTGTGATTTGGTGGTCAGCAGGTTGGAGCTGACAGATGGTGAAGCTGCATGCAGGCAGCAGACTGTCTGTTCGGGTTTCACCAGTTGCCATTGCTGGCTTTTATCCCTGCAGTGAACAGCACTTTGTATCTCCGATTCATTGAACTGCTGCAGTGGCAATATGTGTGCGGAGACTGTGATGGGCTTTAAAAGAAGCTGCTCTGCAAAGTAAATAATAAAGACACCAAAAGAAAATAGATGGTGGTTTCAGTCAAACTTTATCAACAGTTTGAATAAAGTTTAACAACAAAACTCGTGGCTTCTCTTCTTTTATGTTGAGTTATGAATAAAGACTCTTTGAAAGCAGGTTCCTTTGCAACAGTATTACAGTCTTTGTCTGGCTTCAAGGTCACATCATGACTATTATATATTCTAAGTGCTGACACAAAAAGCTGTCTCAAACCAACTGAAGAAACAATGCAGTCCTGGAAACTTCTGCTTTCACTTACCAGTAGCTCCACACTTTGGTAAACACTTAAATCTGAAATATAAAGTCTTTGATCATGTTACAGTGCCTAATGATTCCCTAAAAATCTGACATCTCTTCATTGTTTATTGTAGATGTTTTACTTGAGAGAAACTTAAAGTCACTATTTGGCTTTATAAAATCAAGAGTTCAGCTTAAAAGAACAACATAGTATGTTGTATTGATCTTTTTTCGAGCATGTCTTTTTAAAAATGGTTCCATTAAATTTATTTAATTAGAGTCTGTAAATTAACCTCCAGTGTTTTACCAACTAAATCCTCACAATGAACATAATACTTGGTTTAACTAAACAAAAAAATGATGTTGTTCTGTTTATTATTGATGCAATAAGCTGTTAAATTGATAATATTTTCACAGGTTTGACTTTCTGTTAGCATAATTCACAAACACAATGATGTTCAACAGCCAGGTGCCACACAGTGAATGTTGGAGGAGGCACATGAGCTAATCCAGACTTTCATGTGAACAAGCAAACAACACAACAGCACATTTACAAATAAGACTTGCACATTTGCCTCTGACCTTTAATGAGCGTGAGAAACTCGTCGTGTTTGACTCGGTTGCTCTGCATGTCGATCTTCAGCGTCAGCAGCAAGGTGAAGAGGAACTTGTGCTCCTCGTAGAGGCCCCGTGCTGCATATTTATACACCTCAAAGGTCATGAACTCAATGATGCTGGCGATCCGTTTGCTAGTGATAGGGCTCTTGGAGGACCTGTTGAAGCAGTAAATCATGGTGCATATCTTAGTTTGGTCATTTTGCAGCTCCTGCAGTCACACTGCAAAATTCTGCGTAAACAATGGGAAGCTCAGGACACTTGTTGCATTTGGTAGCAATGATTCTAGACACTGGGGTTACTGAAATTATATTTTGTAGGTTTAGACAAAAAAAAATATCGTTATTGCTATCAAGTCTTTAGCCAGCTGTTTACAAAGCACCATCACATCTATGCTTAAACAACCCAGAACAAAAAATGCACCATTAGCAAACATCACATTCAAGTTTCAGTGTTCAACCTGTATTTTCTGTAGTGAGTCTTCCACTTTTAATACAACTTAAACTAAATCGCTTTCTATCTACATGTGCAGTACATATGTAGCAGAATCCAAATGAACACATAATTCTTCTAATAAATATACTCTCATATTTATTCATATTTAAATGTTCCAATCTACTGTTTGCACTTTTAGGATTTAGAAAAAATACTAACAAAGTATCCATTACCTCCTAGTATTTAAATTACAATGCTCTATTTATGCTACAGAGATCTAGCACAGAAGCACTCTAAATTATAAATGCTGCAAATATCACGTAAGCAAACAACATAAACAACTAAATAAATCTGGCGACAACTTTCTTTTTTCAACTCTAGAGGCAAATTGCACAAAGCTTCGTTTTATTCAAAGGCATAATGAAGAGAATTATAGTATATTGTAACTGAAAAAAGACATTTTGTGCAGTTCCTTTTTGTATTATAATAGTTTTTAAATATGCTCCATTTACAGTTCAAAGATTTGGCACAACATAACATATGACAACATTTTATTCTTCTTGCAGTGACTGTGTGGAAATGTAGACCAAGTAGAAAGGTACAGACTGACAATAACTGAGGTCTGGGGGCACAGACAGGACCTGTCTCTGTAAATACAATATCAGTTTGCCCTTTTGGGAAAATCGGTGTTTTGAGAAAAGCTAATACCGCATCATGGAAATCTGCAGCTCGACAACTGGTTGGCCAATAACTAAAACAAATCCCCCACTGAGACTGTGAAAAACACCAGGAAAAGAGCATTATTAGCCAGCTTTGCATTACAAAGGCTGACTAAGGACCATTTGCTAAAAGGCAAAAAAAAGGTGTCACAATAAAAATACATTTCATTCAATGCTAGAAAGGGCAAACTAATTGAGTTATGAAAAGCAGAAAATGCTCACTGCCAAAGTATTCCTCACCTGGCCAGAGAAATGTCAAAGAGTCCCAGGAACTGTCTGAGCGACGTCTGATACATGACGTTCACCATACTCATCTCTGTGATCAGGAAGTACAGGATGCTGCCCCTGGTGGCCACTGAAAGCAACAACACCTTTGTGAATACGTTCCTGCTTTCTGTTGACTGTAACCTCTTTTCATGAATCACAAAGAGCCTTTTCATGCACTCGAGATAGAAAGCATAAAACTCTTGATGATGAAGTGAATCAAAATGTCCTGAAGCTTGGCAGGAACACTTCACCCGTCAGAGTGAATTACCAAAATAAAAAACCTTCTAAGCTCGGCCTTTGAGCCATTTGCGATGACGTACCTGGTCGGTACTCTTCTCTGGCAGCATTAATCTGGATCTCCGTCTCAGCAGCAATCTGCAGTTTCTGAGTGACCTCTTCAGCTGTGCGCTTTGTGTTGCTAAGCACCAGAATCAGACTCTCATCATCCACCAGTGACCCCTGAAAAACACATATTTACAGGTGAACATTAGGAAACAATAAAAATCGAATCACTACTATGGTGATTGAAAATTCTTTGTGAAAGAAATGCAGTTGCAATCCAGGTGAGCATATTTGCCTGCATAGATCACCAGACTACTTAACAAACTCTACTTTTGTGAAGCAAGAAAGTACAAGGAATGAGATAAACTGGTTTTAAAATTTCAAAACAAGAACGTACAAAACTTAGTCCCAACACTGCTTCAGTCTTATTTCTAAATGATGTGTATCTTGCCTGTGTGCTGGTCAGTCGGTAGAGGAGGTTATCTTCTAGCTCCTTCATCTTTCTCTTGTTAGACGTCACATCTTCCAAGAGGTCTGTTCTCTCCTTCTCCAGTTCCTAGCGCCATAAAAAAAAATACAGAAAATGCACACACAAACAGACATACAGGTGATGAAGCTGCAGGGTGGTGCCGGTGAAAGCCTGTAGGGTCAATAAAATCAAAAGGTTTTACCACCTGGTCGAGCAGAAATTTGATCAGCAAATTAAACTCCTTTTTAAATGTGGTTACCCCAAACCAAATTTCATGGCCGTCTGGTCATAAGCTGCCAGGGTGAAAACAGTCACCAGTTACCACCATCGCCAGACTAAAAGGAGTGTTTGAAATGAATTCTAAGCATTTTTTTTTGTAAAAACTACACTGTCTGGTGTTTATAGGGCTGGTTTTGTGAGCCTTAGGGCAAATCATCTCAATAATAGAACCTTTATGGGCTGATACAAGATGAAGAGTTAATAAATAAAAAGAGAGTGATCAAAGAAGACAAATAAAGCATGACAGCATTAAGGGCCACAACCTGAATGTGAGTCTGACACTCCATGAATTAAACTGTAAATGTAAGCCATGAAACACTGTGCTGGATTTAATCTTGCCAGGATGTTTTTATTGTTCTGATTAATATAGTCAAGCCAACAGCTTTAATTTGAAACTAGAGGGACTGGAATGACTTTATGTTGCTCCTATAATTAGAAATGAATTAGAAGGAAAGAAGTAAAAGTGATATTTGTAGCTGAAAGTTGTTGTGACGAAATGTAAAACCAAATGACTCAATGATGCTGGGCTTGTAAAAGATGCATGAGCTGCACAGACAAGGAGCAGCTTTTATTGTAGCTTCAGCTCCCATTATGACTAAATCCATATTTAGTACACAGATAACGAGCTACTCTTCTCATCTGGCATAAATCTTTCATTTGATGATCAGCCATTATTGGAGAGAAAATTGCTTTTCTGCAGCAGGACCAGTCTTTTCAGAGCGACAATCAATGAGTCCTCTGCATTGGTGCATTTATAATCCACTATTCTGTTCCAGAGTATGAATGCCTCAAGTCACCAACATATCAGATGTGTGTGTCTCTAAATATATTGGGTATTGATGCATGTGAACACTATCTCTGGGTGACTGATAGTTTCTTCACACTGTCTGTATCCAAGGACTCAAAGATTGTCATGTTCTACATACAAAAGCTAATAATAACCACAGAGTTACATTGTGACACAGTTCATGCCTGCTAGAGAGAAAAAATAGGCGCAAAGGAGGTAGAGGTGTCAACAGCCTGCATTTAAATGGTCTCCAAGAGCTTTCTGAGGAACTACAAGGGTGTATGCAAATTCCACTGGGTCAAAGATACATCCTTTCTGTGGAGAAACTTCAATTATAGGGATGTAATAATACATTATTACTTCATTTAAAACAGTCACTCAATTATGTATAGCGAAGACCTTTTATTTAAATATAACTCTACCTGTTTTTCAGTGAGGATGACTCTCCCCAGCAGCTGGTCCTCCAGTCCTCTCATGGTGACAGTGAAGTCAATGATGGAGGAGCGAGCACTGATTTCTGGAGTGTAGGCCGGGTTGGGCAGCTTGGTGGTCATATACAGCCTGAAGCCCTTCATGACATCCACCTCTTTGTCTCCAACTTTCACCTGCAAAAGGAAGACATTTATTTATTTTCAGTTAGAACATCATCTATCCACACTACAACAACGTGAAGAGCTCAAAGCAGCCGTCTGATACGCAAGCACAGGTAGGGGAAGTACATGTGCAGTAGAAAACAATGTGTGTTTCAAGGAGGATTTGTTTCCAAATCCTCCTTGAAACACTTCAAGTAAACAATACTACATACAACACCAGTGACTCAATTGTCATGAAAGTTGTGAATTTAAGCAGATATGAAAGGTTTTTGGCTAACATGATCAGGGTATCGTGGTATTTTGCAGAATGATGTGCATTTCCTGTGTGTGAGTGTGTGCACGTGTGTGGATGTTTGCTCTGATCAGCATTTAATTACTCATGGCAGTATAACTTCTAATTATCTATATGCCGGTTCTTCCCTGGGGCTGTCGACCCCAGACACCTTCACTTCCTCTTTGCACTGGGTTATTAATAGAAATTAAAGCATTTCAAGGGAGAGAGAATCACAGGAGAGGAGCACATACACCTCTAATCGGGTGTCTCATTAGGTAGCCAAGAAACCTCTGGATGAATGTGTTGTCTGTGCGACACATGCTTACTTACAGTCACCAGAAGGAGTGTGCATGTTCTCCTGTAGTGGTATTTAATGATTCATGGGTGCTTGCATGATAGTTTGTTTGATGCATTTGCTTCAATGTCAGCTGCTAAATATCCAGCAGCCAGCCAGAACCAGAAGTTTAGAGACCATAATGAGAGCCTGCAAAAAGACTTACAAACGTCTTGTTACGATTGTGCAACAGCGTGAATTCATGGTAATCTGGATTAGAAAAGCTCACACACATAATGCATTCCCACTGACCTCTCAGTTGTGTTTTGTGGTTGTTATTGCTCAAATGTTTATCAGCAACACAGAAAAAATGGATTCTTGTCTGCAATAAAAAGGGTTTTTTAAAAGTTCAAACCAATTTACTGGCAAAGACAGACCAATTTTAAAATGTTTCCTCATCATGCACAATTCTGTATTTCCTGTAATACTGAAAATCCACTTCCAAAAGCCTATCCAGGCCTATTTTGGTTAATCAACTGCAGACTAAACAAGGACTATTTAAACCCTGACCTGCAATTTTCCAAATTAAAAATATCTAACTTGACCATTTTGTGAAATTAGGATGCTGAGATAGAAGGCAATCTATTTTTTACAGTCTAGCCACAAATGACAGGAGAAAAGCAAATGACATTCAGTAGAGAGGAGGGACAACCCTGGCTTTCACTTCTCAACGGGAAATCTCATTTTAAAAGCCAGAAAGAATTATTCTGTAATTTCAGCGTGCACTCTTTATGAAGTCATTCATTAGATGTGCCATGGTAGAAATCATTCTGAGTGTGGCTAGATATTAAATGCAAGGACATCACATTTGTGAATCAGATTTCACTGAGAAATGACTTTAAATACTAATTAATTTACCTGACTAATGCGGATAATTAAGTCTTGATTTGGTTTACATGGATATTACAATGTTCACCTTGTTTCACACTTGGCTGCTAGAAGAACAGAACACAGAACACAAAAACAAACTGTGTTCTTCAATAAAATGCATGAAAATCTACCTGCAGCACTTCATTAGTAAATGGCCCCCACCAATTTAATTTCTGTAATGTATGTAACATGTTTGATGTTAGCAAAAAGGACACAAATGGAAATGAAAAGCAACTTCTTCTTCTTCTTCTTCTTAATATGCTACAGCAAACACTAAAAAGTAACTAGACTTGCCCCAAGTTGTGATTTATGTTTGTTGACTAATGGTGGATATTAAAAGTGACTTAAGTAGTGCTTTGAAAAATGAAGACTTACTGAAGGAACATTTTTCAAAGAGCTGCTGATGCTGAACATCGATACCAAAGAACAAAATAAATGTGAAAAAGTAGAAATCAGATGTTTCACAGACCCAAACAGGAACAAATCCTCTCTAAGATGTTTTCTCTGTGAGTGACCATGCTCAGTGAGTGCATTTTAATCTGCCCCAAAACAATTAATGTGATTTAGGTGCTCCAGCTGGCAAAGGACAACCAGGACCATCTCCTCCTGCAGCCAGCACTGCTCATTTTGTTCAGTGTCAGCGAGAAGCTTGTTTCCTCCAGTCTGAGCTGATCAACCTGTGTCAGTACAGGTGCGATGTTTGGCATGGACAGGAGGACCTGGCAACGTCCCATCATGCCTCACACCAGTGCTCCAAACACCTGCCCATTCACACTCTTCTAACTAAAGGAGTAAGCAATTTTATTTCTGCCTTTTCACCTTGTAAGTGGAGCCAGTTTTGATGAAGTTTTTCTCAAGGATGTTGTCGAGTGCAGGGTCCAGCTCCTCCCCTACATCCTCAATCAGAAGAGGGCGGCCAAGAGACAAACTGTCCTCCAGGTGGTTCCTGAAGTACTTGTGGTTCAGGGAGGTGATCTGAGAGCAGAAAAGTCAATACAATCAAAAACAGTGATTGGATCATTTCATTATATAATGCAGTTCACAGCTGGGACCTCCACCCTTTGATTTAACCAGTGACCATACTGGAGTTGTAGATCATCTTTTGACAATGATATTAATGATAAAATTATAAAAATGTATTGATTTTCTAACACAGTCACCTCTCTACCTAACCTCACCTTGTTTCCATCAGGCTGATGCTAAATTGGTGAGCAAATCATCCATCAATAATCCAGTAAGGAGAGACCATGTTTGATTTTCGTCTCATTCCTCCAGTGCTAACCTCTGTTTGTGCTTGTGACTTGTCAAACTAATAACACATCACTTTTTAAGCGAGCTGTTTTTAGAAAACCTTATAAAAATAAATACAGTTTGTCTGATGACATCACTTGCAGAAAGGGTAGAAACCTGCTGCTTGGGGAAATGTGTCTCCAGGACACTCCTAATAGGATTGCAGAATGCATTCACTCAGCTCAGAGATTGCCCCTAACAGGGCCGCTGACCTTGGCTGAGCTTATTATGCCTGCAGAATTTTGCAGTACTTTTTTCCAATGTGATGTGCATGTTGGACAATAGAGAGGATCAAGGGCAAACAGAACACTGCAGAAACTAAGAATCTGGGACTGCTGTTGCTATCAAGCAATGTGAGGATTTTAGAGGCCACTGAAAATCAGACCTGACACAGAAGGTTAAGGAGAGCAAAGGAAAAACTGTGATGGAATACAGACATACATTAGAAAAGGAAGCATCAAAAGCAATGACACACAGTTCTGCAGTAACACAGACATAAAGTTGGTACAGTTCTTCTATTATGTTAATTCATATTTGGTATGTATTCATCCAGCCAACACAGGTCACATATTTTGCTTGCAGAAGGAAAAATCCCAAACCTGCAGCTCATTCCTGGCCTCTTTGTTCTTGATCCATATTTTTCCCTGAGTCTGTGGGTCAATGAGAAGAGGGAAGCGAGCGGCTTTGGTCACAATGATGCCGTTTTGAATGGAAAGGTCATCATTAGGGAGCCCCTGTAAGACAGAAGGAATGGCTGGTGACGCTCAGTCCTGCTGCTTATGCAAATGTCAGCTAATTAATATTCATACACATCATTTATTTTTATTTCAAGAATTCTTATTCATTAAAAAAATCCTAGTCAGGCAACTGCAGCATGTAGCTTTCATACAAATAAACAAAATGTGAAGCTACATTATGTTTTACAGAGAAAAGATCAGCATTCTTTAACTGTACACTTCCAGGTAGATCAGCAACCACCCACCTGTAGGTTCCACTCACTAACAGTAGGCGCATCGATGAGCAGCTCGGTCACATTGAGGTTGTTTCCGAACGGGATGCAGCGCTGCTTCAGCTCTCGTTGCCAATCGCTCAGGAGGAGACTCCGAAACTCCTGATTGAAGGGTCCAGAGTACGAGAGGAAAGCCGTGGCCAGAAGAACATCACCTAGATCAGGAAGACAAAGCTGTTGTTATGGGGTCCCATTTAAATACTGGTTAATGCGACAGAAAAAAAGAAAACAGAAGTATTAGCATGCACCAGTGAAATTATTCTAGTTATTAATTAAAAATGTTCAATTTTATTCGAAAACATTTTGCAAAAACCCAAAAAACTGAATGATTATTATATTGCAGAGACATTTTTTGATACCACAGGTTTTTGAACAGTTGCTTTTAGAAAATTGCAGTGAAACCCACCCACAAGGCGCTTGGTTTGAGCAGCAAACTCTTTGCTCTGCTCCGTCCATCTCTCCTTCTCCCCAGCGAGGCCACTGATGAGGCTGGACGCCGTCTGCATCTTGTGTCGGCAGCGTTCAGCGTCCTCCAGCAGCGTCTGACGGGAAACAGGCCGACAAACAGGTCAGGAGGTTCAGCCTCGTCTGTCCAAGTGTCTCTGCATCCAATGCGAGTCTTATTCAATCATTTATTCTCTGTACATCTGTGCATATTTAAAGCAGTCTTGCGTATATGGAGAGCGTATTGATTGAGCAGATGTTCAATCAATTCCTTCCTGACTTCAAGGCGGTCTCTAATCCCAGTACAACAGGACACACATGGAAGTGCTGGCATGAAGCTAACAGCAAACATACTTCCATGATATCTTTATCACAGTGCCTCAGTCCAGAGACATTTAGCCTAAGTTAATTTAAACTCTGAACTGCTCTAAATTGTGAGGCATCTGCTATTTAACCAATGCATGCTGAGTTATCCCTGTATTTACTCTGGACAGAGATGTGTTTTTCTTTTTTGCTATGTAAATGCCCGAAATTACATTCCTTTTTTAGAAATATAGCTAACAGCTGCTCATATTCAGGTTGTTTTCCTAATAACAATAAAGTCTGTTTCATCTATAAGATGATTTCTCTTAATAAAACAGAAACTTTATTTATTCCACACCACAGAAATTCACATTTATTAAAAAGCATATGAAGGTCAACCATCACTGCAGTGAGCCTTCAGTTTTGCTGTTGGCCATTGACTTAATCACAAGATTATTAGAGTCAACTTGAAATGTCCAGGTTACCTCATCAGGGAGTCTTGATGCACATGCTGTTTGACTCTCTCAGTTTATAGCCCTATTTTATTATTGATTTCACTGGTGTTATTGATTATTGTGATATTTTCTTCAGAAAAAAAAACAAATGCTGCATCTGGTAACTCTGTTAAAACATCAATAACAAGTCCAAACTTTGGAAAACTTTACTACTCTGCTTTCAATAAACAAAACCTGGTGAGAAATAGCATCGGTGGCAACTGTTGTCGTGACAACATAGCTCAGGAAATTACCTTTTTATAGCAAATACACAACTGCACAAAAGTTTTAGGCACCTTAGATATTCATAAGCTATATAAATTCATTCTTTTTCAACATCAAACATACAGCCAGAGTCACAAGGAACCATTCTAAGCCACATGGGGGAAAAGTTCTACTCCAAATACAACTACAACTACAAATTAGACTCAATTTATCCAGAGAAAGCCGCTTAATGCCCTTTTTAACATCTCCTCCCTGCTGGACATGAACAAACTTGCGCTTATGAAAGAATAAGACTGAATGGAGACAGAAATCTCATTGTTCGAGCAAATTATGTATTAAAAGACTATAGCACAAAGGCAGCTGGAGCATTTGAATTCAACTTATACAGCACAGCAGGTGATTTTGGAAGGAAAATGGGATTATACATTTACATCCAGGGTTAACAGGTCAAATTATGCGCAGAATTAATATTGCAGTTCCCCACTAGAACAGAAATGTCACCCTCTTGTGCACGACAGCTCTTGCCTTTAGTATTTCCTATGCAGGTGTTGAAGCAGTACAAGGATTAACGTCACAAGTGTTATTTCAGATGTAAATTTGTGTTTTAAGGGATGTCAGTAAATCTGTAGACCTGTTTCTCCATCATGGCCTTCTCATATTCCGCCTGCACCACGTCCAGCTCTGCCTGCTTGGCGTCCAGCTCAGCCTGGGCTTTCTGGAGGTCTACATTCGCTATGGCCAGACGATTCTGCTGCACTGCCAAGTTAGCCTGAGAAAGAAAGGAAGCAAGACAATGAGAGACAGATCTGTGACGCCTTTATTACCGCAGGGGTCATGGTCGGTTCTCTGGGGAAAGGACTGAGAAAAAGAGAAAAAGATGAAAGACCACGGGGTGATGTGGTGAAAATGGGAAGGATTTCACAGAAAAAGAGAGATGTGTGGTGGGAGTGGATGTTTTATTGGGAAGAAGAACAGGAGCAATCCTCCCTATTAGGAGAGCAGAACTGATGAAATAATTAAATAAGAGTGGGTTTTATCTCAGGTCATGACAGATAGCATGAAATCAGCAAGCATGGAGGAGAAAAGGAAAGAAGTACATCTTTTTTTGAAAGGAGTGTAAGGACATGTCACAACAGAAGGGACTTGCAGCTCTAAGAGTCAAGCCGGAGATGCAAGAATAAATTTAAAAGAGGAAATGAGGGCAGTAGAAAGAAACTGGAAATAAACAGCAACAAAGGAGTGGTGGAAAGGGCGAGAGAGGAAGAAAGAGTGGAGAGGATATTTTCTGGGTAGAGCTCAGGCTTTGGAAAAAGCATTGCAGGAGGTTTAAAGACAGAGATTTAGAGGAAAGTGGAGAGGTTGTCTGAGTGTGGCTGCATCTGAGTGTGTTTGGGTTGGTGGAGAAGAGGGAGTCTGGTGCTTTCATTTAATATTAATTGACATCTGAGAGGACCATCCCTGCTTGTCTCTCTGCCGGTCTGTCTGTCCAACTGTAGCTCTGGCTGGCAGTCTGACTGGCCAGCTTAAAGAGAAGCCACCACTGAGCTGGAAACTAGAAAATCAATTTGCCAGGCTGTGTTCCCTGCTTAAGCAAAAGGTCAGGATCAAAGAGGAGAGGCAAGGGGTTCTCATGGAGGTTGTAGAGAATATGAGAAAAAACAGCATATGTGTGCTTGTGTGTGCAAGACAGAATATGAAAGGAGCAGAAGGGAGATGGAGGAAGCCAGTGGGAGATGGGATCAGGGATATGAAACGTGGAAAGGGACAGACAGATAGGTGGGGTGAGCAGACACATGAAGGGGCAGAGAAAACTGAGAAAAGGAGACCTAGAACCAAGGGGGAGGATTGGAAATGTGGAATTAGACGGTTTGAGGTAACACAATCCAAAAGTATAATTGCACCTCGTCAAGGCTTTTAAATACTTTGCAAACGCTTCAGACATCCACAGACTGCCATTTCAGGAAGACTGAGAGGGGGATCCCACCTTCTTCAAATACATTTGAGCGTTTTGTGTTAATGAAGGTCATGGACAATAAGAACCTCTTTGATTTAAAGGACAATCACAAAAGTCTTACTGACTTCGGAAGTATGTTGTAACTCTTCTTTTCCTGCTTTCACTTTATATTAAGCATTTTATTTTACCTATAATGTCTGCCGTTGTTCTGTCTGTCCATTTTGTTGTTGTCAGAATATGAGAAAGTACAAGATTGAAAAAGGATTTGGGGCATTTGCATGACATCATAAGGTTAAGTAAGAAGGTGAAGCTGTGGTTTGGCTGGTTGTAGGACCGACTGTTCAATCTGTCTCCTTGGACGAGACAACAAAGCCCAAGTTGCTTGCAATGGCTAGCGGGCGCATGGGTGTGTGGGTGAGGCAAAAAATTGTAAAGCGCCTTTGTAAACCACTAAGGTAAATGGCGCTACATAAGTGCAGTCCATTTACCATATGAATAAATCTGTTTCATATCAGAGACAGTCTGTGCTGTTTTTGTAGCCTGGAGCCTTTCTGCAGAAAAACAACCACTCTCCTCCAACATAAGTGTTTCTTATTCATCAAAGTGGAAAAGTAGGAGGCCATGGACTTTGCCGAAGGAATGAGCTTACAAGTATGTGCTTATATGTGCACACCCGATTGTTAAATGTTTACTGAGGTGATGGTGATGGGTGTAACACAATGCATGTAGTTATGAAAGGGAATTTAGCTGGTTGATCTGTACAATGGACAAGTTCATTACTCATTACAACAGAATAATTAGATGTATTTTTTATAGTATTTTTTGTGTCTGAAACCACTGTGCTAACTCTGCCACATCAGATGTTACCTTCAAGGGCAAGACCTCTTTGTTGATGGAGAAGAAGGAAGCCATGGCTTTGGTCCAGGATGCGAGGCCGGCCACGTTGCCGCACACCCTCTTGGCTGTTTCGATGTTGTAGTCAGGCATTTCAAAATAAGGCTGCAGCAGCTCCACCATTTCCCCGTTAATGGAGTCTTTGGGGAATTGCTTCAAGAGAAAGACAGAGAGAGGAGAAGGGCTGTGGGGGGGTCTGAATTCAAACAACTGGGACCTATTTCAGTGTGTACACAAAGAATTTACACATTTGTCACTCATGTAAAACAGAATGTAAAACCATATGAAATTAGAGTAAACAATGGCATGCACTGAGAGAGACAAAGGCAGAAAACAGAACAGGTACTGAAAGGTGCAGAGGGGAATGATAGAAAAGGAACTTTACATGAGGGTATTATTGAATAGTTGTTAATATATATTATCCCTGCAATAATTTAATTTTGCTAAATACCCTCTGATATAACATTATGGTAATACATTTTCTAAATTAATTAAAATCTAAAACTTCTTTTGATGGAAAAGCAGAGAATATGCCCTTTCCATGTGGTTCCTTAGAGCTACGTCTGGTATTTCACTAATGCATTTACAATGACTATCTTTTCACATGTTCAGTATGGTAAATAATGAAAAAAAGCCACTAATGATTCCTCCTAAGTCATGCATTTTACAGTATATGTGAGCAAGTTTAATGCAGTATATATTGGCAAATTCACCTGCAGGCTGCCCAGGAAGTTTCCAGCTGTCATGAGTTTTAGCGACTCCTGCCAGGACGGAGTGTTGCAGTTCTTCTCCGGGTCAATCTTCACAGCGTTGACGCGCCTCTGGAAGAGCAGCAGCACGCAGTCCATGATCCGCATGATGAGATGAGGAGGTCGACCGAGTGTTCGGACTGTGGCAATATCTGATGGCTTGATCGTCTGTGTGGGCAAACACAGGAAGCAGAACAATTTCCAATATATCAGAATTTTTAATGATGCCTGAGCGGTTGTTGAGAATTGGGCAATGTGGGCTAACATTAGTCCTGTTTTTAAATGCATTCAACAGCAACACTAGGAACACTATTATCACACTGGCCTTTCACTAAAGATCAAATGTTAGAATGCCTTTTAAGATACAGTATTGGTCACTTGGTTTTATCTTTCTGTGGTAAGTACTTCTTGTGCACAATGGTTCACGTGGGAGAACAGGAAATAAAGCACAGAAGTAAATGAACAGAGAGGATGTAAGTGTCCAATAAATTGAATATACACAGGGCATATTACAGGGAGATTTCAGAGAAAATGACTAAGATTAGAATCTATATGCCTCTTCTATGAAGCAGCATCAACAGCTCTCCTTCTATAAAGGGGTAAAGAATTCTGCAGTTTGAGATAATAGCAAAGGTATACAGAGGAAAAGCAACCAGAGGCACTGACAAGGAGCAACAGAGGGAAATAAACATAAAGATTGGAAGTATAAATTCCAGCAGAATGGGACTAGTTCACCAGAGGGGGACGCAGAATTACCTCAAGAGACTGATTAAAATGAGAGACAGCAGAAGAGTGAAGAAAATGTCCCAGTGAGAGTTGTTTGGCTGCTTCATCAGCCCCCCTGCCTGCTCGTCTCATCTTTCCTCCTTTTTGCACTTCTGGTTTTTCTTCTCCCCGCTCCATTTCCACACATCCAGAGTGAGCCAGCAGAGAGTCTGCTTTATCATTTATTTCCATTTTCACCAGTCCATCTTCTCTGTTCTCCTAAGCTTTCTACAAGTGTCTCAGCAGGGTCACTGCCAAATCACCATTACAACTTTGCAACATTCTATGTACTAGATGTGTTTTATTATGGGAATTCCTTCTTTTTAACTATGAACCAATCAGCTTTGTGGTTCCTGTGCATGACAGCAACTCCTGAAATGTTATAGAAAGAAAGTGCTACTCTAAATTTACATATTGCACACACACCAATACATTGGTCACACTATTTGACCATGAAAGCAAAGCATTTAATAGGTGTCTGTGGCTAATATGGTAATTCTATTACTGCTATTGTGCATCAGTGATTATGGCTGCTGCTGCAAAGCAAGATCCCCATTGTGTAAGACATTTTCCTTGGTCCTTTTAAAAAAAAGGTTCTGCAAATGCCCACATTAAGTCATTTAGTGGAAACTGATTTTACAGCGAGTAAATCTCATTAATCGTTGCACAATCAAAAAATGCAGAATCCATTAATGTTTTCTAGCCATGAACAAAAACATTCAAGAACCTGACTGATTAAAAAAAAACAGCATTGCATAGTAAATGCCTTGTCCTGTTCACTTGCCTCTAAAACTGAAGAAATGTCATGAATTAGAGACAATGTAAATTCAATTTACACCAGTTTCTGTGCATCAGAGAGTATTAGTTAACAACTCTTTTAAAATTCTCGCTTGCACTTGGTAAATTCGTAATTAAGATACAAAGCTAATAATCAGAACAGTTTGCCAGGGTTGTCTGTTTGGAAATCCAAGGTTGCTGTGTGCAGCAGCGAGATAAAAAATTCTAATGAGGGACCTGCCATAGGAGATCTGTACGCAACCATCTACTCAGGAGGACAGCTTTAATTACAGAGCAACTCCAGGCCCCAAAGCACCAGACTAACTTTAGACACACCGGGATGGGAAAAAGGCTGCAGGCAAAACCTTCATGCAGCTTCACACAGCAAGTCTCAGAGGGCTCTAAGTGGCACCCTGAAGCAACAAAACGTAAGAGAGCAGAGAAACTATCAGCGGGATAAGAATGGAGGCACACACCGGAGCACAATGAACTGCTGCATCACACAGTTTGCTGACAACCCTCGAGCTATCTCGTAGGGCAAAATTATAAACTTATTATACTAAAACCGTACAGAAATAGATGAGAACAGATGAGGAGAGGCACGGCATCATAGGCTTGAATGAAGTTGCAAATGCAAAAGCACAACTATAAAAATAATATATTCATCCTGGACATTGAAATTCATCATCACAATCACAGCCAAGATTAAAAAATGATAATCATGATTTGGCTCGTAATAATTGAATAGAATGTGCTGATTACTGTTGAAACATATGGTTAGGAAAAGAAAACTGGATCCAGTTTTAAATCCAGTTATTTTAAGTGTGACATCAATAGGATGAGATAATCACAATACAACAGAGGAAGCATCATGATGCAGATGCAGCTAAACTTTTGCTCTAGCGCCAAAAGCAGATCATTTTTCGCTTTTACTGGAAAAGCTCAACATCAACTGAATGCATTAACATGAAATTAGGAACAGACATCCACAGTGCCAAGACAATGAATTCTAATTTAGTGTACTCTGGTGATCCTCTAGCATCACCAACAGATCAGTGATTTTATTTATCCAGAAAATATCCTAAAACCTGCAAGATGGATTTGAACACATTTTGTCGCGCTCCTCAGAGGATGAATCCTAAAGATTCTGGTAATCCCTAGATTTTTCACTAGCACTGCAATGAGGTTGACATTTGTAGTTCTTAGTAAAATGCCTCAATAACGACAGGATTTTTACCAAATAACTTGGTGCGAGCCTTCATGTCGTCCTTATTATTAATATAAGTCACTTTGCTGATGCTGCGACATTCTAACATCCTTATCAGGTAACTGTAAATTGCCATGGTCTCAGGAAAATCTCTCAAAGTTATTATTTCGTAGATTCAGAGAGAAGTGTGCCTGTGGCAACCTTTCTGAAATGAGACAGTCTGTTTTAACAGAGCTAAAACCAGGGGGATTATAGACGTGGTAGAGTAAATGATCTGTGCAGTATTCTGAGCTGAAGCCTAAAATACGCATTCTCTAAACTAGTGGGACTTTGATTAATTGTAACAGCATTGTAGACTCTGTTCCCATTCAAAACAAGTTTGGACTCAAATTTCTCCACCTGAGGTAGAATAGGAGAAACCTTGAGACTGCATGTTTAATTTTGCTGTTTCTAAGCCTCGTACCTGCAGTGCAGCCTCTGCCTCCTCCAGAGCTGGTCGGGCAGCTTCCAGTTTCTCCTCAGCGATGGCCTTGTCAGCTGAAATGCTGTCTACAATGGCCTGGGCCTTGTCCTTCACTTTCTGTACTTCTACCTTCACTCGCTCTGCTGCCTGGGCTTTTACTGTCACCTCCTTCAACACCTGCAAGTAAAAATAAATATAGCATCTAAAATTTTATCCTCAATAGCAACACAACAACAAAAAGGTCATCTAGTATCACTGCTGTATAAAATGTGAATGTTATTCATCATTCAAGGCAACCATATATTCAGTGAAGGACACAATAATACAATAAATGCCGAAGCACTCACTTGAAAGCCAAAGAGCAAATTCAAGCAGTAGACTTAATGAAACCTTTTCTCTCTTTATTCCTTCATTAATTTCTTTTGAATACATGAAACATTACAGCCCTATCGGACTAATACAGACCAATTCAAAATTTCTGTCAAATTTAAAATTCAAAGAACGTAAAAGTCAGCTTTTGGTAAGCCTACTGTCTATAGGGGCACTCTCTGAACCTGAAACACACAAACAAACCCACCATATCAGCCTTGTCATTGGCCACCTGCAGCTCCTTTTCCTTCACCTCCAGCTCTTTGCTCAGAGCTGCTACAGACTCAGAGGCCTCTTTCAGCTTCTGGAGACCAGTATTCATCCTAAACAGGAGAAATATTTGGCCACATTTAATTCAAACATCACTTGCATCTTAATACTACCAGTTATATCAGACTGTCTGGGAGGACTCTGCAAGTGTGCACCTGAGGTCCTGTTTGTTGTAAGTGTAAGATGAGCTACACGGCATTCTGTTTGAATATTTGGTCAGCTGAGCACCAGGTGGTGAAAATACTTGAGCATTATTGGACAGGCTTTTCATCTGTGGCTGGCTTGTGGCATCTGTCTGGTCAAAATGGTTAATTTCATGATTGATATCCTATCAACAGCTAAAAGTAAATGTCAGGAGGCTTCAGGAAAGTAAACATGGATTTAAAAATCATGAAAAAAATGAGCACAGTAATTCTATGTTTTTCTCAGATCTGGGTTGTCATTCAGTGATGTAGTCATGACTGATGGTTCTGGACTTTCCTTTTTGACAACATCTAATTTCATCAGGATGCACCCTGATCATTTGTCACAGTTGGTGCCATCTGGAAGTTGATAACTATTTCTGATTCCCATTTTCTTGCTGGCTTGTCGCACAGTTTGGCCAAAAATACATTAATAAAAAAAGGGAAACGGAAAGCTTTATGCTAAGGTAGAATAAAAGCCACTTTAAATTCCGAAACAAAAATTAAAATGACTACATGTCAGCGTTGCAACATATATACATTTAAGTTCAACATATTTCTACCTGTTGGCCAGAGTCTGGACTTCAGAGATCTTCTCCTGATAGATGGTCTTGTAGCCCTGAATGAAGGACAGGTAGGACTTGGGTGTGACGTGGGTGGAGCGTCGGTATCTAGATTTAAATGACATTGCATTAAGTTCATTTCATGACATATGGTTAAGAAACAGGAGAAACAGTGTTTTAACATTTAACCTTCTAAATAAGCTAATCTCTATGACCTTTAAAGTCAGCTAGGAGTTCATTTTTCATGCATGCTAAAAGATTTTTTTAAAGGCACATTCCTCTGGTTTACCTGTGGCCTACAATTACTGCTATACTTAAACATTTATAATATTCAGAGAAACACTCTTTAATATTTAATACAATTCGGTACCTCTGGAAGTAGTCCACACACTTTTCTGCCACACCGTCCTGGAAGGAGCCCATACACTGGACCACCTCACTCTTCACCTGGCTCGAGCAGTCGATGTCATAGACCGACAAGAAGTGCTCCGAAACTGAAGGACAGGAAGTCAGGAAATGAAAAAGAAGAGAATTAACTGAAGAAAAACACAAGGTACTAAAAAGTCAACTTTAAACATAAATATATCTAAGATACTGTCTCCCACATAGGTGAGAAATTTTTATCTGTTTCCTGAGCAGGAATGACTAACTGCTCAGAACATCATGGATTATTTTGTGCATCTGTTGCTACAACATCTGAGTTATACTCATAATTGAGTCAACAAAACACAGAACAGACAATCACAAGGACATAAGTGGAAAATATCGAGATTGTCACAATTCATTTTCTCAAATAAGGGTAACAGGCTAAAAGACAACAGATGTGCAGAAACTGAGCCTTTTTCCCCTCCAGGACAAAGCAAGTTACACAAATTTGCAATAACTGAAAAGAAATGAAGACTTGTCATATTCTTATATGTTTGTAACGACAACAGTAGTCATTCCGCTGGGATTTACTGAGACAAAGACTTGGCAAAACTTGAAAACTCCTGAATTAAAAGTGACTTTCAGTAATTAGAAAACACAAGAGAAACATTCTTAACAAGCTCACTGTGCAAGTACTAAGTGTTTCATCCCATATCCTGAGCGCTGAGGAAAAACAACAGCTGCCACTCTAAATGTAATCTTCGAAATGAAACAGCGTACGACAAATTCAGATCACGCTCAAAAGAAATTAACATAAATGTACCGGCAACAAGTGCGTCTTTGGGCCAGCGGCTGAACCAGTCCATGGTGCATCCAGAAATCAGTGCTGGAAACTTCAGTGCTCGGTTGCGGAACTTTTCCCCAACGGGGGAGAAGCACAGAACAACGTGGAGGTTGTGTCGGACTCGTGACATGAAGTACTCGTACAGGTTCTCATTGGTCGGTGGTCGCCTGGGAAACTCCCGCTTCATGACGGGGATGAGGTCGCTGAGGATCTCGTCAATCTCATCACGAGCAAACAAGTTGGACACCTGAAGGCAGAAACATGTACCCAGTAATGTCAACAATAATACAATAATATCAGAACCTAACTGCTATCTGTGTTAGTATGCGTGAATATGTGTATTTTAAAGCTCAATTAATTTTCTGCACAGCTAAAAAGTGTAAAAATTTGGTTAACCTATTTGTAAAATGTACATTAATTCATTTTATGTTTATTATTGGGTGATTTGTATCAACTTTTGGACATTTTGAGCGTCTTATTGTGCAGTATTAAATCTGCAGCGGGTTTAATCAATGCTGTAGTTACTACTGTATTCTTTTACACTGCTTGTGTGCCATTTTCCTAAATCTCTGGCTACCAAGAAAGTGCTCATGTAACTGAGATGGAATCGAGTGTGTCTCAGGGGAATATGTGATGATGTAGTCAGCAGCACCACGTCTCCAAACCATCTGCTGGGTTTCTTTCACATAAACAACAACGTCATACAAACAGCTCATTCTTCCTCTTCGTTCCTCATCTTCGTCACCTCTGTAATTCTAACACCACCACAACACAACATCTCTCTCCAGCACACACAAACACGACACACAAGTCTCTCGCCTGCACACAAAAAACACACCCAAACACCAACACCACGCTTCCCTGGTCCCTGCTTCAATTTACCTCCCCTGGTACAGCAGCTGCTGCTTAAATTGCTATCTTGCAATGGAGGCAGAGGGAAGGTGAGGGAGGAGCAGAGAGACAAGAAGGAAAGACTAGGAGGAGAGTAAAGCCACCATGATGGGGCAGACAGAGCAAGGCGATAGAACACGATTAGAAAAGAGGAGCTGAGAAAGGACACAGCGGAAAAAAGGGAAAACAGGCTGGAGGGGCTGAAGGGCAAAAGGTTGTAAATAAAGCAAATTAATTGTTTACATCTGCTACACATGGTGTTAAAATGTTAACTGCAATTGTTCTGTTTGAGAGCTGGGTTTTACTTTAAAAAATAATAAGTATAAATGAAACAACCAAGGGAAAAACAGTGAGTAGATAATAAAATGTCAAAAAAAAACATGAGTCTAGGTTTGTTCTACTGAAACTCCTTGGAATGCATACTTCATAGTTTTACTAGCACACACAATAAAGTACATTTTGTGTAGTAAATTTTACAAATTAGTGTTGCAGTATGTGTGCTTTTTCAGTAACAGTGGAATTAACAACTGTTGCAGGTGTTATTAACTTTAAATCAGCAACAAGGAATAAAAAATAAATAAATACATATGCAAAGCAGATAAGCAGAAAAAAACAGAGGGAAAGTTGAAAACCTTGACATTAGATTGGATTTATATAACACTGGAAGAAGCTAAAACCAAGGATGTGCTGATTAATGAGGAAAAAATGTGTTAAATTCTAAATCCATGTTAATACTGTTCCACTCTCTGGTCCCTTTCTTTCATACTCTGATGATGTCTGTGATGGTAAGTTAATTTCTCTGGTGTTCATATATACCAAAACAGTACTAAGGAAGAGAAAAATGAGTGACGGACAAGAGGAAATACAAGATAGGAGGATAAGAAGAGGAAGCAAGGTGGAAACTGGATTATCTAAAGATGAGATGTAAAGGAAGCACGGTTAAGGATGATAAATAACCAAGAGAAGAACGAGGTGTGGAGGGTCACAGGAAAAGACACTGTGAAAATGAGAATAGAAGAGCGTAGGGAGTGCTCAGAGGAGGACAAAGGGGAAGAGAGGCAAATGAGGAAAAAACAACACAGAGGGTAGAACAGGAAAAAAGGGGTTGTAATGGGAAGAGACAACATAAAAAAGAAGAGGAGAGTAGGAAAATGTGTAAGAGTAGGAGGAGAAGAGGTAGAGGAAGAGGACAGAGAGCTTGGTAAATAGAAGAGCAGAGAAAATTGCTGTAGAAACGACTTTTTTTGCCTCAGTTACACCACAGCCAGTGGATGATTCTGGCTCCATGGCAGAGAAATGTGCAAACAGTGGCACTTGACCTTGAAGCTGCCTGGTGTTATAGAATAATACAGGAAAAAGCTACTATGTAGTTCAGAGACTCCATCTGAACCATGACAGTTGCTTTTCATTACATCTTAATCAACGAGGAAATAATTATGCAAGCAACCTTATTGGCAAGTGTAATGAAATTAGCCTTTTGATTTGACTGAATGGATATAAACTGGACTGTTTATAACCGAGGTGGAGGCCACATGGTTGTCTCTTCATAAGGTCTTTGCAGTTAATGTGTTGGTATCACAGTCATGAAGGGTTTATTCCACTCAAGGACTATGAAAGCTTCAATAATTTGAGCTTGATCCATTAATCTCAGATCAGCAAATCAGCAGCTTCAATGTAAAACATACATTTAACCTCACATTAAATATATGTTTACGTTTCTATAATTAATTCCTTCATCTATGTGTGTTTTTGGGTCTCTTTTCCATGTGTGAGCTTCTGACCTCTCCAGATGACAGGACGTTGTTCATGTACTCCAGGAATGACTCATCTTTGATTTCGTTGTCAGTAAAGATGAAACTGACACCTTTTCCCTGCTGGCCGGCTGTTCTGTACAAACCCTTCAGGTCATCCATCAGGTTGGCCGTGTTGTACGAGCTGGGAAAAAAACAGAAAACATAAAATATTAATAATATGCACACTTATTTCTCTGCTAAACACGAAACATTTAAAGTCGTAAGTGCTTTAATTGGTTAAAAAAATGTACGCAGATTAATACATTTCTGGCTTCAACAGCTTCAAGAAACATTCCCTGTGTTGTGTCTTCATCTGTGTTCATGAGTGAACTTGAATGAATTACAGAAAAGAAGATGAAAAATAAATTAGAGTGAAAGTGGAAGAATAATTGGTGAGATTAGCTGCATGAAAACATAAGAGAAATCTTCGGTTACTTTCATTATATTCTCTGATGAGCATCAGTCGGACGTCTCACTCTGGTATATATACATGACTTGCTATGCATTCTCATTAAAACGCGCAACATTACATTAACCCTCCCTAAATGTCAGACGAAATGTAGCAACACTTGTTCTTCAAAACAAGCTCACTTTTTCCTCACCCAGCGGCTAGAAAGTCTGTCTGGTGACACATTTCACTCCTGCTTCTCAGAAATGGGGTTGAGCAAGGAGCCTGACGCTTTCTATCATATCACTCACTCATCCAACTAATAAAACCTTGCGAATGTGAGGAGCACGGACCAATTAGCTGTAGCACAGACATCCTAGCCAGAGACCTCTTTACACTGGGTCCAAGAGCCAACAATCCACCTGGAAGCTGAAGGAATGAGACGTACAGGGCTAATGTGAAAGCATCCATTATCCAATAAGAAAATACTTGTTTACTGTGCCCATGTAAGAACAACAAATCAATACCCCCCCTCCTCTGTACACATTGTTCTCTCCAAATAACTATGCAAAACATGAACTGGGCTCATGTGCAGCCACTGCTGTTACAGAGCTGAGGGATGGCACTGCCCACTGAGCTAATTCCTTCCCTTCATAGCAGGAGCAAGAAGCCTCCACTGGAACAGTAGAACACAGTATTTCAGCCTCTCAGCTATTCTTCTTTGTCTTGGCTGAACCAACGCTGTGCACCATACTACTAGCATATAGAGAATTAGAAGTCTGGTGGAGCAAAAGAAGAATCATCTTCATCCTGCCCACCTGACAAAGACAATAAATCATCGACTTACTCCTCTTTCTCATCGCAACAAAATACCAGCATCTCGACCAGCATGTTTAACTTTGAGCCCTGATACTGAACCTCCAGTTGGGGATTATTCTCTAGGATGCTGAGCTGGAGCTGCTCTGGTCTGAGAGGCTGCCCTGCTTAGTGTTTGAAGAAGGCTCTGCACAGTGAGCTGACTGCATGAGCCAGGCTTTTTATTGGAGCTTAATTGGGTCCTAGCCTCAGACGTATACAACAAGACTCACATGTGTATTTTTACTGAAAGTTTTGTCCCCACAGGAGCATGATGGAAGGCCGCTTGGGATCAATTTAGTTCTAAAAGTAGGGAAAGAATTACACAGAGCGAGTTCTGATGGAGGGCATGCAGTGAGGAGACACCAAAACAATAAATTAACTGGCTTGCTGTTTGTGGACAAGTCAGAGTACGGAGAAAACTGTCAAGCCAGATTGCCAGTGCCAGCAAACAATGTCAGTCTGAGGACAATTATTTTGGCTTTCACACTAGATACAAGTAAAAAGCTGCTCTCATGTGAGATGAGCTGACGGAATGACAAGTGACGTTGTGTTAGACAGGCCTTTACACAGACATTATGGCTGCTAACCACTCAGGGCTGCTGCAACGGTAAGTGCTTCTGTATATACGCAAGAGAGAGTGTCCCATAGGAAAACATTCAAATGAAAAACAACTGAATACATGAAAGACATAAATATCTAGTGTTGAGATGTTTAGTTTAAGTTTAAAGCAGGTTGTTTGCATGAAAACAAGGTTTAAGTTACAGAGACTGAGAACCGAACTGAGTCTGCATGAAAAAATAGATGTGAATAGAAAAGTCAACTGTTTGTGTGTTGGAGAGAAGAGCAGATGAAGAAGATGGAAGGAGACACACAATAGAGGCATTGTTTTCTCGAGAGATCGCTGTGAAACCAAGAGGAGAAACCCGAGGTTCATTCATATTAATAGCAAACGCGAAAATCTGCCGATGGAAAATACGATGGCGAGAAAAATACTCGGAGACTGAGGAAGAAAAAAAAACACTTGACATATTGGGAGAGTGAGACAGAGGCCGGAATAAGGCAGAACAATGAAGAACACAAAGTGTAGGATGGAGCAGAGAAAAATGACACAGTTAAATGTGAGGTTTTTTTCAGCTTCACTGCAAAGGGTCTCCCAGGAAGCAGAGATATTGTTTCCCAGAGAAGAATCAGATGAAGAGGGCCAGAGCTGCCGGGATATCACACAATTAATATCAATCTGATTCAATTTCTTTCACAACGTATCCTGGAACAGCAATTAATTCATGCTGCCTGCTGCTCCGCAAAGATGAATAATGAATCTCTCTCAAATGGTAGAAATGACACACAATATTCATGCTCTGTAAAAAGAGAGCATGTTGGTTTTAATTTGAAATTTACAAGATGGACTTGCTTTGTTTTGGTTTGTTCTATGGGAATTAATATTTACATTAATAAATGTACAATTCACAACTGATTACTTGTTACCTGCAAGGTCTAAAATGACAAAATGCTAGCCTACAATCTTTGTGTGTCTTACAACAATAGTGACTTTAATAGACATATCATCAAAGGTTGTAATTAAGCATGCAGACATTATAACTACTGTACGTTAACATTACCGTGTGAGAGTGATCTGAAAAATCTTGTATCCGGCTATGAATGAGGCCAGTCTGGTCAGGCTCTGTTTGCCCGAACCTCCAACACCCACCAACAAGGCGTTACCTCCAGGAGTACGGATTATCCTCGACACCTACACACACCAAGTCAAACGTAAACGCAAAACCTGGATAAAATCAGCAAGCACACATTTTTGACAAGCAAGGACAGAGATATTTTGAAGGCTGTCTGAGCAAATCTGAGGATATTGAAAAGAGAAAACTTGACCATTTCACAAAAAAAGGACCACCAAATTTTTCAGGTGGCAAGAAGCATGACTCAAATGTTTATCCCTGTTGAATGTGTAGCCATGTCATTGGTACCACCTCAGCCATAGCACCTTGATAAGATAATATCTGTGAATGTGTTTTCAGTTTGTCAGTATTTGCCTTTATTTTTTTCTTTTTATGAAAGTGCACTATCATTTTCCTAATTTAAAAGTACATGCTTACCTTTTTATAGTACTTCACATTATATTCTGTAGAGAATCTATTCTTCCTAATTTTGCCATTTGAGGCTACATGATAAAAACACATGTATAGTACCTTGACCAGATGGATCATAGCATCCTGAAAGAAGACCATGTCCATGGCCGTACCCCTGATACTCTCATTGTAGTGGCTCAGGAACATGTTCAGACGCTCTTTTAAACTCTCAAACGACTCAATAGGCTCGTACACCTTTGGCAAATCAAAGTCTGAGTCCTCTGGCTCTTCCCCTGTGAGGAAAGAGGATTTTACATTAAAATCAGAACCTCAACGCTGAGGAAATCCATCACTGTAATGTATTATTGATTCCCTGCTACCTGTAGCCTCAGGTGCATCTCGTAGGAAGTCAACAAAGTATCTGTCTACTCCATAGTCCACTAAGTTCTTGTGATCCTCGCCAAGTTCCTCTCCCACCAGTTTCGCCAGAGCCTGGTCGAACCACTCCACGTCATCAGGGGTGGTGAATCGATCCGCTATCACACGTTTGCATTCATGTTTCCACAGTGACAGCAGCACCTGGAAAATTATGTTTTCGGATCAATGTTTTTATTCAAGAACCTATTTATTCTTGTGGCAGGGCAGGTAAAAATAGCATTGATGGGAATGAAAAGAAAAAGATTTGTAAGAGTAAAGAGAATGACTGAGCAGAGGCACACTGGATTATTTTCTTATGCTTAAATTCCTCTCCAAGTTACATAAGTGTGTATTGTATAGTCTTGTGTTCTGGTTGAGTGGTTTAATTGATTGATTCTGGTTTTGCCTTAGTATAAACTCGTCTGAGTCGCATTGGCAGGCTCAGCAAGGATGTTCAACATGTTTGCCTACATTCTGGTTGGCCTGAGGTAGAAGATGTATTTCACTGTATTCAATTATTCAATGCAAACCAAGGGGAAGTTGGTCACCTCAGCAAGAAGTGAGCTTGCAATGCCAGAATTTTATGTTGACTTGTTTCTCTTCTATTCTTCGTCTTTTCTCTGACTTATCTCTCCAATATTGCATATATACTGCACCATAATATATCATGGAGTCATACAACAGCACTGTAAAAGCAGGGTTTTGATCATCCTGCCAAGCTTTCTGCATCACACTTTACTGGGCTTTTCTCTTTGTTCCATTTACATGCACAAAACCAAATTACTGATAGAAATCAGATTACAGCACTGGAGTAACTTGGTTACTGTAAAAGTATGGTTGGCATATTTTGAGTGTATAATTACATTAGACTTCTTTTTGCATTTGGATCAATGAAGCAGTTCGAAACATGGTTCAAGACTTGCATAGGCTGATTCAATATAGACTCCTTGTCAGCTGAATGTTTGATTTAATTATTTTAGATTCAACGAAGCACCTTGCTCTAGTTTGTGTCATCCTGCTTCACTGCTGCCACTTCCACTGTCTGAATCCTTTGACATGTACATTCCCTGTAAAAACTCTGGAACCCTGTTGTCTCTCAGGCAGAAGTCTTGACATTTTCTCCATGTTTCATAAGAACATGTCATTTTAGAAATCAGGTTATTACAAGAACTCGCCTGGACAGAGTCGACCACCTCAGCACTGGTGCTGAGCATGCCCTGCCAGACCCTGGACAGATCCCTCAGGTTGAAGATATAGTGGAACTTTGCAGGCGTTGGAAGCATTTTGACCTTTGTCAGCTGCCAGAGGTGACGAGTCAGAGACACCAAGCAAGGAACGATGCTCTGAACCTCCTCAGTGAAGCCACGGCGTGCACAGAAGTGGCCCTCACCAATCACACCTGTGGGACAAGGTTGATGTTAGTGATCAAATGTATAACAATCTGTACAGGGGATTTATCAGTTGAGCAAAAACATATATAGAAGCAGAGCAAAATATACTTTTCATTATTGCTGTCCTTCTCTTACTTAAACATAAACACATCAATTCATTTGAGTCTTTGGGTTCATTATGTAAATGTGTCAGTTTTAGCTGTACAGGCTCATATTTATCTCGGGTTCCTGACGCATGATTCTGACTCTGTATTACTCACCAAATATCTTGTCTATGGAAGCATTGGAGGGCAGAGTGCAGTTAAAGATGGAGAACTGCCTCTTCAGTCTCTGTGGAATGTCATTACGGCCTCCTCCTGGATGAATCATAGCTGCCAGGAACTGAACATCCACAATATTGGTGAACTCTCCTGGTTTCTCCAGATTAAAGAACCCATTCTGCTCCATCAGCTGCCTGACAATCTCATTAGTCACCTGTGATGAAGAGAAAAAGTAAAAGAGGTTCAAAGTGTTTGAAAGTCATATTCTTCTTTGCTGTTATCATCATATTATTTAATTAGGACACTGAAATGACAATATATATATATAATAAATAATAAATAAATAAACAAATACTAATTTTTTTGGTGAATATTAGAACAAATGAAAGGAACTAGAAACACCAAACCTGGTCTCCCCACTCATTGATTACAGGCATGTTGATATCATCTATGAAAATGGACATTTTCTTCCCAGCAGGGGGTCCATAAGTGGTTCCCATCCTCTTGTCCACATAGCTCTCTACTGTCCTCTAACAGAAAAACAGGGAGAAATTATATATGGACAACAAACACGAGGCAGAAAGAAGACACGTTTTGTGTTCCACTCAGATGTAATCAGGTGTGACAGCTTGATCAGTGTGCAGCTTAGCCATGTACAGAAGGCAGCGGTCCTCCCTCTGACCTGCACATGTTCAATCAATCATCAGTACTATATAAGTTCATGAAAAGGTAACACACAGTTGGCAGAGCATCCAGCATCAGATAAAAATTAGCACTGAGGCGTAACGTCTGAACTGATTAAGAGAGAGTGAAGCACATTTTCTTGCTTTACCTGGAACATGAGTGGTGTGGTAGCAGAGGAGAAGTTGAGGCTCTTCCCTATGTGGGTCTCAGGGTCGTACTTCGACGCGTAGCCTTTGATGACAACGGTTTTTGCTGTTCCTTGTTCTCCAATCAGCAAAACAGCCTTTAACAAAAATATATAGATTTCTCATTAGTTAAGTATCCTTGAAGAGAAAAATATAGCTTCCTGTTATACAGTTCATTATTAAAATAATTCCTTAATTGAACATTTTGCATGTCTGAGTTCTGTGTCTGCACCTGGGTTCTCTGACTTCCCCCCTCATAACAAACTGACAACTTGAGATGGACATTAAATGATTCTGTTGATCTGGACCGCTAACCTAAAATTTGTTTGCTTAGCATATTTCCATTTAAAACTATTACTTTTCATGGCTCTGGATTATAAAGGTCACAAGGCACTTAAGTCAAAATGGAAACGGTAACAACGCAGACAAATGTGAAAGAATAAGAAAGACACTTATAAGTAGGTTTACCACTTTCTTCTTTGAAAAAATATGTTTAAATAGGATAACAATGAGTAATTACATCCATTTATTATGCTAGCCAATCAATTTATCAAATCAATACCTCAACTAATGACACAGGCTTGTACTTGTAACAGCAAAATCTCAAAGAACATGGATAAGAACTGACATGCGAGTCTATAATTTGATGGGAGCATTAAATAGCATCACCTGCACAAATGGTAAAGCCTGTGGTCGGGATTTGAAAATATTACTGGTTAAGCAGGTGACTTATGAATAGGGGCTATTGGTTTTCACTTTAGTATGACAAGATTTACTGCTCCCCAACTACAATAAAGTAGTTAAATCCCCCAAATTATCTTAAATATTAATACTGCCTGGCTTGTCTGTGTACCATAATGAAGTCAGGGCATTTTAGTTTAGAATTTACATCCATCAGCTTGTAGAAAAGCTACTCTTACTTAGCCAGTAACAGTAAATAGAATTAAAGCAGCTACTACAATAAGCAGAACTAAGCAAAATCTCACCACACCTACATATACAGTAAAACTTCCCTACTCTCTTACAGTGGACTTACGAATCACACAGACAGCAACACATGCACACAGAAATACTCTCAGACAAACTGTGATGAATGCTAGATGGTGGAGCATTAAATGGGCTTTTAAAGAGGAAACTGAGCGCTGTATCTTAATCTCACTTCTAAATAGAGCCATGCTGCGTTCACCCCTGCTGCTGTGCTATTGAACTGAAGTGTTTGTATGCATGTATCTACTCAGCTGTATCCACAAAGCATTATACATTGAGTTTGAGAGTAATCAAATGGCTGTGACCTTTTAAACCTTTAAAATAGGTCTTAAAGAAGCTATGAAGAGGGAAGTGTAAATGTTCCTGTTTACAGCTATATTTTGAGTATGTTATTTGAAGCATGAGGCAGTGTTTCATCAAACAAAAACATCCAGTATATCAAAACTTCATCCAGAGACATGCAACACATTTGTTTTGTACTGTTTTAAAATTTAAACTCCTGAGTTGCGATTTTTTTTTCCAGCATTATAGCGTATATATGCAGACAAATTAATGGACAAACCTGAATAAATGAGAAACCCAATGGATGCAGAAGCCTCCTGACAGGTATAATTAAGCAGTTAACATTCAGTTGTGCTTTGTGGCACGTATAAACATCCAGCTGATTCTGATAGTTTATCTAGCTGACTTAAGGAAAAGATCTATGTGACTCTGAAAGAGGGCTCATTGTCGGGGGACAGGTGGCAGGAGCTTCAGTCACAAAGACTGCTCAACAGCTGGTGCCTTAACAAGAACAATGACTAAAATTACATTTGCATTTAGATCTACAGGAAAGACATCAGTAAATAGGGTTGTAGTTGACATCTGACAGGAACCAGTGCTTCTGTTATGCTGTGGGGGGTTTCATGAGTATGAAAAGATCACAATCATAGTCTATGGTCTTAGCAATCAAGAAATCTCTAAACAGTTGAACACTTATGAGAAATTTTCTTCATCATGATCACCCAATCCAACACCACACGGGGGAATACTTCTTAAAACAATGATATTCCAACCTCCCAGTACAGTTTAAGAGACTTGCAGAATCACTAACAAGGTGTCAAACACCTTACTAAGACTTTTTTTGAATTTGTCACATCTCTACACACACAATAAACATAATAGGGAATAGAAAGGCAACACACAGATAAACACTACTAATGTTGGTGACTTCACCTTGCCCTGCTTGGCGATGGTTTCAATTAGGAAGTCTGTCCTAACGTTGTCCACATTGGGGACCAGGATGGCGCTGTACTCTGGAGTGATTTCAGACGGATAAATGTATTCCTCCACTCTGGTGCTCCAGTGGACCCAATGACCTGGAAGATAATTTGCATGTATTAAAAAGATAAAGCATGGAGTAGAGATCAGCACAAAACATGAAAGTGATGCTCCCAAGAAATCCTCCAATGAGAGAGATGTTTCTTGATGTTGCTGCATTGCACATTTACCATCTGCTGTGACATGGTAGTCAAACATGGTGTCCTCGCTGTGAGGTGGAATGTCTGGCAGGTTTAGACAGATACTGTCGTTTCCTCTGAGCCAGATCTCCATCTTCCTCCGGTCTTCAAGCTCTAGCAAGGCTCCGGTGCTCCACATGAGGGCAAAGACGTAGAGCCGCTCCAGATGATCTCTGGATAACTCACCACACTGCTCCTGTAGAATTACAAGCATTTTACATCAGGAAGTGATCCACAAACAAGCTTACAAGAAGAGAAGAGCACATCAAGAGTTAGAAAAATGTAGGAAAATAAACATGTGTTTGAGATACCACATTTTAATTAAGGTTTATTGGCTGAAACACAAAAATAACACTGATAGCTTCCAGCAAATGCAGCACGAATAAACATCAATAATGTCTCACAAGGTTTTCGTAAAAGATGCCTACTAGTAAGTCAGTAAGTCAAGTCAAGTTTCATATGCCCTGTACCAAATAACTGAATTCAAGGGAAAAACAACTTAATTTTAAAATAGAGATATTAAATTGTTGGGTCCTGCTTTAACTAATTACCACTAATGACAATAACTGCTGTTATAATGATGGCTTTAACCACAGTGACCTTAAAAAGGAGCAGCACCTCCTGTTCTTACTCTTCCTGCCAAAAGAATGTTTCCTCAAGTAACTTGCAACAGTCTGGAACAGAAAAATATTCTAAATGCTTTCAATCAATATATATTTCCCCCTTCACCTCAGCAGTCATGTTTCTTGGCAGTGTGACTGTACAGCTTTATCAATAAAATACACAGCATATTCTAAATGCAGTCTGTAAATGTAGATTTACAGGAATCCAGACCAGCTGTACCCTAACCTTTGGTGGTATAAGTCCCTGCAGCATGTTTATGCACTGCATGATAACAAAGGCCTCCAGCATGTCCATCTTGAACTCCAGTGACTGTACACTGAAGCGGTAGAGGTCAGAGAAGGAGGAGGAGAAGAGCTCCCTCAGAACGTCTGCCTCCTGGGGGGAGCGTTTCTTCAACCAGCCCTGGGAGCAACATATCACCGCCGTTAGTTGTGATTACATGAATTGCATTAGCGCTAGATAACATGGTGTGTATGTGCTCTTAACAAGGCCACAGCCCAGTTGTGTGATGTTTATTTTTAGCTTCTTTCAGGATCTTGTGCGAATAACAGCCATACCTGAATCTGAAGTGTGAAATTATTTGCCTTTTTCAAGCATTTTTAAATGTAGATAGAATCAAGTGTCAGTATGTATTGCCATTGATAAGGAACTCAATGTATAATCTGTGTCATTTGCAGGTGCATACTGTCACAGTATGTAGTTTAGTCACCTCCAGTATGGGGCTCCAGTTGAGCACCGAGGAGCTCATGAATACCATGCCATTGCGAGAGACGGTTGCTGGGGAGGCGTTGTCAATGTTGTGTGGCTCAAAAACCACCTTACAGTTGGGAGCCATTGGTATCCGGTCTCCGTTAGCCAGCGTAAGAGTTCTATTGTCGTCCAAAACCGAGTTCAGGTTTTCAATCCAGATGGCATCAACAGGTCCATCCAGGACTATCCAGATGTGCTCACCTGAGAGAGAAAACAGTGATTTTGTTTATTACATGCAGTGGGTGATTTGAGGGGAGATGCTGTACCATTGCTAGCAAAATAACAAAATGTGTCCACCCTTTTAGCCTGTTGTCCAACCTGCCCATCCACTAATAGCAGAGATAAAGCAGAGAGGGGTGGTTTAGCTGAACATGTTTGCTAGACTCACTGATCCTTTATCTAACTGAGGTCTTTACAAGATTCTTGTCATTCTCATCTATAACCCTGAAATATCAGTAACCGTGCTGTGTATTAATAAATCCACGGTGCTGTCTGTGGTGCTGAAGCAGCAGACGGATTTGTAATTGTGCCTTCTTTCTGTCAGTCCTGCCTTTCCGTTAGACTCTGTCAGTCTGTCCCTGCCTGATGCATGAAACAAGCTTTTTGCAGTTGTGTGCCCCAAAGATAAAGGAGTCTGTGGCTGATTATTCTAAAAAAACTAAACGAGGGGAGAGAGAGGACAAGGCTGGTGGAGAAAGAGAGGTCAGACTTCCTATAATAAAGAGTGCAAGAGCAGGCAGAGAGAAACCAACAGACCCAGAGACGAAGGAACAGCAGTGCATTTAATTGCAATGGCTAAAGCAGTACTGGGGCTGCAAAACTAAATGAAACCAGTCACAATCATGATTGTGGCTTCCCAAAATATGATTGACTGTGGTATTGACATTTAAAAAGTGGTCCAATCATAGAAAATCTTTGGTCACACATCTGTCTGAGGGCACTGCAGCTGGCTACAATGTGAGGCATTCAAGAACCAATGACAAATTACAGGTGTGTAATGATGCACAGGTGTTTAGCCAGTATAGCAGTCTGCCTGTGCCCAGATTATAGGGGAGATATCAGACAATCTCAGGGAAAGAACTGGCGACAAAATTAATATATTCTAGGATTAAAATATTTAGTACGTATCAAGTCATTGTCACTCTTTACATCAATGCAAATTTGTGGTGTGCAAGTTACTATTCATCAGCATGCAGTGTTAGGTAATAGCATGCTGTACAAAAAAAGGGGCGTGGAGGTGCAACTACATCACGTCTTGACGTGTGTGCGACTTGAAATACACTATGTTTTTCTTTCCTCTGGATTTATCTTTGGCATTGTAAAGGTACATCACTACTTGATGCTAACTGAATAGATTCCAGTTGCACTGTTGATGATGAGATGATGAAATATTTTCAATGTATGTTGAATGTCTTTCAGATACAGTTGTTGTTCTTATGTTTGTTCTCTCACACAACTAAGACTGCAAAGAATAAGAAAAATGTTTCATCAAATACTTCCAAGGGACATATATGAAGAGGTCCGTATGGGATCGTTAGTAAAAAGAAAATTGAGAACCAATGCTCTATAAATAGTGTCACCTACATGAATAAAGCAACAAGTCGTTGCTGAAAAGCATTAAGTATCCTTGAATGCTCATAAACTTTCTGTTTTCTCATTAATCTAATACACAGTCTTAAAACAACAATTGCAGTAGGCAGAGCTGCACTCTTCTATTGCAAATTAGGTAATATTTGAAAACACTGCATACGCATCCATTGCTATGGAGATGACACCCACCTATATTTATCTATGAAGGTGAAACTTGCTTTCTACTTCTAAACTGAGACAAACCATCTCAGAAACACATTATCTAACCATATAGCCACTCTTAATGAAGTCTTTTCACATGTGCAATGTTGTCAAAATGAGAACATCCTGTCTCAGAGTGATGCTGAGAAACTAGTCCGTGCAGCTGATATTTCTAGGCTGGACTACTGTAACCACTTATTATCATGATATCCCAGTAAATCTCTGAAAGGCCTCCTTAATCCAAAATCCTGCAGACAGATCACATTCTCCCTATAGTCTCTTTACTGCACTAGCTCCCTGTAAAATCCAGAAGAGAATTCAGAATCATCCTCCTTACATATAAATCCAATAAGGACTGAGCTCAATCACCTCATAGCACCATATTATCCCAGTAGAGCACTTCAACCTCGGAGGGCAGACTCACTTGTGGTTCCTAGAATTTTTCTAACAGTAGCCTGCAGCTATCAGAGTGTGCTCTTATGGATTCAGCTCCCAGTTTGGGCTCAGGAGGCAGAAACCTTCTCTACCTTTGAGATTAGACTTAAAACTTTCCTACTTGATAAAGCCTATAGTTTACCCTAACCCTGAACTATCCCTTAGTTCGGCTGCATTAGGCCTCGTCTGCTGGGGGACCTCCCAGAATGCACTAAGTACCTCTCCATTGCTGTCCTCTCCTTTACTCTCATGTATTTATATGCCGCTATAGCATGGATTCTTCCTCTTAAAAGGGAGTTAATCATTTCCACTGTGTTTCTGTGCTTTGCTCAATGGAAAAGTGATGGGTATCTCTCTCTAATACAACAAGGTCTTGACCTTACTAGTGCTCTGAGATCACATATGTTGTGATTTGACACAACATCATAGAACACTTAATTCAAAAGCAACTATCTAAAGTAACAAGCTGCACAGATAAACAGCAGCTGCAGCAAATATACGAAATGTTTCTATCTCAAAGAGCTGCACAGAAGCATTAGAGCATATACCTCATACATCCAATGTATGTTTTGACACATAAAAGCAAACACTTGTAATGTATATTCATATCATTGCACACATGCATTATTAATGATGAGCGTAGGCTTAGGACCAAGCAGAAAGATAAAGCAGATGTTGGCTCTGCTTTGAACTATGGATATGCCAAGACATTTATACTTCTCTGCAACATGATATACTTGGACTGGTATTTGCAAAGTTCCCAGTGTTCCCAAAGAAAAAAAAAGAAACCCCAAAAATCATGGCACGACTTATTTGAGAAATCTTCTCAAATAACCGGGAATGATCCCGGTTCTTGTCTGAACCGGGATCATTCTTCTCATATTTCCCCTCTTTATCTAATGCTGTTATAAAACCAGGCCTCTTGAGTTGCCATTTAATCAGCCATCACAGCTTTTGTTTATCTTCCTGTAGACCACAATTGCATTGTTTTTTTTTTAAATGTGGAAAATAACAAAAATGAAGATTGACAATTATTTTGAAATTCATCTATGTTTTATCACATCTAAGTAGTCTAATTTCTCTGGATAACTGGCTGGCATTACAGTGAACTGTATTCACCAGCTACTGATTTTAAGCTTTACTATATCCAAAAATGAATCCAGTGTTGAGTATGAAACTTTTCTGACCTTTCTTAGCTCTCAGTGTTTTCCTCCAAAGCGTGGAGAAGATGCCATCAGTCCAGTCGTTTGTTGCCACATCCAGCCGACCAAACATCTGAGGTGCTGTGATGGCTTTGGGGTTCATGCGTAACTCTCTGTGAGGCTGACCACACTCTGGGAGAAGAAGACATCAAAAGGCATTTTCTGCATTTGCACGGTACGTATATCTTACACCGTGCTGATACATTCACACAAAAATATGCACACAACCAGAGGCACTTGGCTAAGAGAACCAGAAGATTGTCATCAGGAGTGCTAATAGAAGTAAGAAAAAACTATTATACCACAGTGACATACAAACTTATACAACAAGGCCCACAAAAATCTAATCAGACATCTACTCAATTGGGTACATGAAGTTTCTGCTGTTTTGATCTTGAGTTTTCATGTTCACAAATCCTTTTCCTCCCAATTAGGCCAATTACCTCATTAATTAGCAATGTTTTTATACCAACATGCTTTTCTTTTTTGCTTGTTCTCGATGTTGATTACATGTTTTTCACTTGCCTGCCTTCCACCCTGTATATTTAGTTTAAGAAAAGTATTAAACCAGTTTCTGCCTCCACTGGAGTCATGTGCTCAAAAACCACAGGATCAATATGACAACTCCTGGGAGACCAGTGTTTCCTCATTATGCAAATTTATGCTAAATATACCCCCCTTATCACCATAATATGATGCACCTGGTGGTATGAAGTTTCTATTATGTGTTGTTCTTGAGGCATGTGATTCTACTGAGCACCACATGCCAGCAGAATTTTCTTGATTTTTGAGATCTCACATTAAATTCAAAGGGAAAAATTGTCACAATTTTTGTCTCCTGAAAACAGACACATAACCTTTAGCATTGAACAGCTTATCACAAAATATGTCTCTCTTTTTGGGAACATACATCTCAAAACATGCACCAAATCCCACCTGTCATAGCTCTCATCAGAGTGTGTATACAGGTCGTCTTTCCAGCCCCACTGGGTCCCAGGGCCATCATACCGTGCCGGACCCTCTGAGTCTCAAACAGCTGGATGACCTTTAATTTCCAGGGAGGGTGAATGATCAGACCAGCGTCCTCAACCTGAGGGAGCAAAATATACAGAAATAGACATCTGAAGTTCCAACTAAAAGGATCAACTGCTGCACCAATATTTGCCAACTCTTTTAGGTGGATTGTAGATGTTGATGCTGTTATTGTGAAAGCCCACTGCCAGATGCAGGCATAAAGAATAAAAAAAGCTTTTTAATCATATGGAATAAGAAATTTAAAAAAATTAAAACTATATCAAATTACACATAAAACATGCCATTTTTTATTTTAATGCTGGTATTTCTCCCTAAAGCCTTAATAAACCCACAATAAAGACATCCCCATATCTCTGTGCATCCCTATCAGCTATATTTACTATACTAAGTACAATGATACGTTCTTGATTATACCATTAGCACAGTATGCGTCTAAGAGAACAGCACATGAATTCACATATATTTAAAGAAGGTGCATGCAGAGACATAAAGACAAGCGCATTGCAGGAGTGACGCCATATAATGCAATAAATGCACCAACAGCTGCAAATTACAGACTTAGCATTTTACTGTATCTCCTATGTCCTATATCCATTGTACTGTGCTTTCCACAGTTACTTAGGCTCAGTCCTTCACAAATGCTAAATGGCACCGTCTGTATCCCTAAGGGTGTTGTATCTTGAGGCGCTTAAAAGTGACACAAAAGATACAGTGGTCTCACAGTCCATTAGGCTTTTGGCCGATTTTACTCAGCCTCTTCATATCTCTCTTTCACCCTCTGTTTATTATTTCCTCTGTCCTTGTTCACGCTCTCTCTCTCTCTCTCATTCTAATCATCCATCACGGAATTCAACTGTATTTCTCGGAAATTTCACTCTTCTTTGCAAACACAGAATCATCCTTCACTCCCTCCTACCTGCTTGTCAATGGCAGCCTCTAGTTCAGGGTAGCCAGCTTTATCAAGCTGGATGCTCGGGAAGAGGTCTTCAATCAAGCTCAGGAAGAGAGGCTCGTCCTCATCAATCTAACAAACACACACATTTACAAAAAGCCAGTAAACACAGTTATTTGTCTCAAATCTATCTTTGATATTCTGCTCTGTGTAATGATTTATTCTTTTCTCATGACAATATATTAAAAGATCTGATTGTCTACTGTTTCCTTCTTGGACCAACCAGTTTGGAGAGGTTCATATCCCTCAGAACCCTCATGACGATGGTGGACTCTGTGTCGCTGGGGTTTGCTCGCTTGGCTGCTCCCAGTGTTCTCAGAACCGACAGAATGTTCCTCAGGCCAAAGTCATAGTGGACCTGGACAATCACAGGTAATATTTTAGAATAAATTAAATTTGCAGACAACTGGCAGCTGCAAACCAATGACTTAGAAATCTTTATTAACTAATTTACACAACAAATATGTTGATAAATTTGCAGTTTTGGAGATCAGCCAGTGTCTATATACTGTTCTGTTATGACTCAATATTCTATTGTCAGATCACAGCATTTCATTAACATTTCATTCACCCAAGGCCTACCACTTTCCACTTGTTATTGGGTTTGCAAGGTTAAAATTGGGCCCTTTGAATTCCATTTTTCACCTGTTTGGAGAGTTGTTCCTCACACAGCTTGTAAAGAGTGAAGAACTTGCGGGCCAGCTCCATGTTGTCAATAAACCCACAGCTGGCCAGTTTCACTCGAATGATGATTTGGCGATCAGGAACCATCATGGCCACAGAGCGGAAGTTGATCTTCAAGTTCTCAGGAAGCTCCTGGCGACCTGCATAACCTGGATTCTGATTAGACAGGAAGGCAAAAACAGGAGTCAGAAATAAGGTAAACTTGAAAAACGTTTTACACATAAGCATAGAGTCTTTCTGTTTTTATTTTAGAAGAACATGGATGAAGTTAAATACTAGAGCGTCTTTAATGTTAATTACAAACTCCTTCCTTAGTTAAATCTCTATGGACAAAGATTCTCTTCCACAGAGCCTGCCTTTGATTATTGTGTTTACATGCATACGTGTACACACACACACACACACACACACACACACACACACACACACAGAGTAAAAAAAAAAAGTTTAAAAAATGAGTTTTCACCCCTCTCACCACAGGAGAGAATTATTCAGCTGTTCTCTGTTTAATTACTTGCCTTGGGACATCAACTGAGCCAAGGAGATAAAGTGATCTAACTACGCTGATGACCGTCGGCTAATATTATTAATAAGAGGCAGACCCTTGCGTTTAATATTGTACAAACTGGCTCGTAAAATAAGACATGGTTCAGGCCAATTCCATTCATGTACACTCATTAAATATTACAAAACCGCATTGTTTGAGATTCATTGCATGCTTTTTATAATAAAAGAACAATGTTTACTCTATGCACATTGGTGCACAGACCTAGCAGTTGACACAAAATATTTCACTCAATAAATGGAGAAAGGAGAAATGCATCCCCTTTGATCAATCAAAAACAATAAATAATTCAAACTCATGGCACTTTCTACATACACATTTTAAAATATTAGTATTGTTGTGTCACTGACCATGGTAAGGAAGATGCCAAACTCAGGGTTCATGTCAACATTGTCTCCGTCAGTGAAGATAAAGTTTTTACGACGTTCCTTCTTGCAGGTGAGAACAATTGCGATCTGCTGGGCTGCTACAGACAGAACTGGGAGGTCGATGCGGTTGAACTCGTCAAAACAGCCCCAAGAACCGGACTGAGCCAGACCTGGAAACCACATGCAGCTTTAGGGTCATTGTGTTTCAAATAATCTTACAAATCAAAATCTTTCATAAAAGTTAAACACATATTTGCATTAAAGTGTACAGCATCACTTTGCTTTGTGACTCTCACCTTTGAAAATTCTTCCCAAGCCTCTGAAGTCCATCTGGTCAGAACAGTTGAAGACCACAACATACTTCCCCAAACAGCGACCCATGTCTTTTGTGGTCTCAGTCTTTCCTGATAACAAAAGAAATATTTTTTTACATCTAAAACTGAGATGCAACAATTTTTATGCTGACAGAAAACCTGACAGAACATTGTGGCCTTTAGAATTCTATAATTCTTCATTTGGAAAATTGCCTTAGCTGTCCAACTGTATGGCATCTGGAAGGTAAAACTATAATTTTCTACTAAATTAAAGAAAATTAAAAAATTAATAGAATCATGTACCAGGATTTTTTTCTTCTTCCACTCCATCCCATTAATCACTTGGCAACCCTTGAATTTAATCTTGGAACAGCTTGGTAATTTCACGATGCCAAACTGCTGCCACATTGGTGACATGTTGTTCATGCACGATCCAAGTGTTCTCTTCCAATTCCTGATAAAACTTTACTGCCATAGTGCGAAAAAATAAAGGCAAACTAAAATTAAGACAGTTCTTTTTTGTCTTACCTGTTCCCGCTGGGCCAGCGGGGGCTCCACCCATACTCATACCGAGAGCCTGAGCTAAGGTTATGTAGCACCTGAGCAAATGTGGATATACAAATATTGTTAATTTAATTTTTATAGGCAAAAAAGGATGAACAGCTTGCTTCATAATGAAAAAGTTTCAGTTTTCACTCAGTTTCATTTATGACACCGTAAAACTAATGTGATATCATTGTGCACATGGAGGTTTGATGGGAATTTGCTCAAGGGCACTTCAGCAGGGAGGAGGACTAACACTTGGACTTGACCCTGATCCTCTTTAGCTAAACAGTGGTTTGCCTTTTCATTGCACTGCTGACGTCAATTGAAAAATGGAGCTGTGCATCTGGCCACTATTAATACAAAGCATCTCCGTAACAGGGCCATTTCTTATCCACATCCTCTTGCTGCCGTGTGGTAAAAATGACACCTTTACACATTTTTAAATGTGATAAAGCAGCAGAGACAATGAAGGACAGAAAAGCTAAAAGAAAGAAGCCAGCAAAGCCCACACTAAGTGAAGGGAATGAATCAGCTCGCGTTTCAGGCAGGCAGCGTCGGCAGACAGAAAATCAGGGCGGTCTCTGCACCTTTGGCCATAAGGCCATCCTGCCACTTCTTTGGAGAGCTGCCATCTGATGTCTGCTGGTAACTCCCTCCCTGCTGCTGTCCCTTCATATTCCCTTCTCTCTGTCTCTGCTCATATTTCCATCTCTGTATCTGCTCGTCTGACAGCAGTTGTTGGTGAACTTCTACCTCCCTCTGCCTGTCTGATTCTCTTTCCGTCTCTCTGTCAGTCATATCTTCTGTCAGTGACAGAGGTGACAATCACTGTGAACTGTGAGTGCCTCTTCCTCCTCTCTGATTTATTCTCTTTCCAAACCCACTGCTCTCTCTGTATCTCTGCCACTCAAATCTAGTCATTAGTAAGACACAGAAACTGTAACCCATTTTATTTGAATTGATGGTGCACAGTTAACAATATGTATCTGAGGCAGTTTCATAAAATACCGTGCTGCTGCTGTAAGTAATCGTCTCTTTTCTTTTGATGTATGAAAACCTCTAATGACTAGTGTGCACAAAGAATACGCTACTAAATTTTTGTGACTCACTTGCATTGTCAAGGCATTACAAAATTGCAGGTAACTTCATATTTTTTGTGAAATTGCCCCCAATTTTTGCTGCTCTTGTAAGAGAAATGATTTTGTGTTGTGCCTACTAACAGTATTTACTTCTTACCATTGTAATTCTGCCTTTATGAGAACATGCATGTGTTTTTGTCTTCATAGAGGGTTTCTTTACCTGTCAGTCAAAGGTGTGATGACAAGCCTTTCAGTGCAGCCCAGAAATTCATTCTGGTACACAAAACCCACATCTGTGATGTTGATGATCATCTTGTCTGAGTCCTCGTTGAAGTAGAAACGACATTGTTTCAGCCACTCGAAGTCATTTGGGCTTTTGACGTGCAACCGACACTAGAGGAGGAAAGAAGAGGGACAAAGAGGAGACGGGAGGGGAGAGAGAAGGGGAGGGAGATGAAAAGATGGAGACAGGAGATGGCAAGTGTGGAATAAGAAATTGAAGGGCAGCATTTATGAGATGATGTAAGGTGTGAGATAAAAGCAGGAAAAAAAAATAGGGGGCATTGGGTTGCAGGAAGGTTACATTAAAAAGGCAGGATGAAAGAAAAGAGGTGAGAGGGCATGAGATAAAAATGGGATGGAAAGAAGTTAAAGGAGAGAGGAGAAAGATAGCAGGAGAGAGACGAGTTAAGAAGGAGGACATAAAATGAGTATATGATGTACAGAGAGAAGAGGCATCAGAATAAGAAGGGTGATGGATATAGATACATTAAATAGAAACGTGTAAGGATGGAAAAAAACATTGGGATAGAAGGGGAGCAAGAGTTAGGAAATATTAAAGGAGAAGAAATAAGGTGATTAGGGCAGCAAAAAGATGTTTAGAGCAATTGTAACGGACAAAAGACAAAAGTCAGGAAGAGAACATGTTAATACAGCCCTAATACAGCTTCACAAAGCGGCAGCTAATTCGGAGATTCTGATTCTGACTCACCAGGTCATCAAATATGTCCCTCTGGTGGACGTGGATGGTGATGAGGGTCTCGTACTTGGTCCTCTCAACAGCCTCCAGGTCTCTTGTCGTCATGTCAATCAGTGTGTTAAGCAAATCTAGGAAGAGCTGGTTGGTTTTGGACATGATGCGGCGATCATATCGAGCATTAGTCAGAGCTTCCTCAGAGTCCCTCGTCCAGATCATCTGGATACCGAGCAAGCCCACCTGCATCGAGGAAATTTGTAAATCACATTAAGAGATGAAGGTCAAGACCTTCAAAATGCAACCTTGGTTTTACACTTGCAATCCATTTGACTCTCGAAAAGTTTTCCACATTTGGACATGTTCCTGTACTACTTACTACCTACCTGAGCGGGGAAGGAGTTGAGGAAGTCAATAAGCTGGAAACCAGAGTCCTGGATGGTCAGAGCAGCCTGTCGGATCACGTTATGCAAAGACTTCTGGGATTCTTTCAGCAGAGCGTTGAGCCAAACCTCCACATTCCCTTCTGCTGTGACGGGACGCTCCAGCTCCACTGTCTCCCCTTCACGAGATGACACCGCCAGAATACGGTCATATACCTGAAAAAGGTGGCATATCTCATTTATTAGAATAATAAATGGCTTATTCCAATTTTTGTGAACATTCTATTTCTGCTTTGTTGAAAACCTGAATGTGCATTTAAAAGTCCATTGTTCCTTGACAATGACTTGTCAGAAAGTCAAGACCAACAACACTCAAAGTAGTTCCATGAAATATTCACCTTGTCGTGGAATCGAACACATTTGATGTTGTCGAAGACATTGAGCAGGTGGGCCTGGATGGTATGGGAGTCGGAGGCCTGGCCCAGGATCTCCAGCAGGGCAGGGTCCGAGACGAAGAAGAAACGAGGAAACAGCAGACGCTTCTTTTCCAAATAGCTGATGGACCCATGACAAAAAATGTTGTCTGCAACAGTCTAATAGCATGTCACAAGTAACACGAAAACCAGACAGCTAGCAGTAAACGGCCTGCTCGACTACCCTCCTCACTTTTAATAACTGGAATCTTCACTGTTAAACCTTCATACTGTTTTGAGGTGTAAGTTGATTACAGTTGTGGTCTTTGTGTTCTCACCCTGTCAGTGACTTCTGGCAGATCTCCAGCTGTTCCAGCAGGTGAGGAAGCAGCTGTCCCATGGTTTCATCTCCGACACACGACTGGATCACGTTGGGCATTTCGTGGGCTCGCATCATGATCTTCACCCAGGACTTATCAATGTTGGAGAAACGCTTTGCTTCCTAAAAAATATGAGTTGGTCATTTATTAAATTATCAGAGGTTGTTTGCTGTAAATACTAAAAAACAAACAAAAAAGGAAATCATTTCTGACTCAAAGTCCATTAAGTACACAGAACATCAAGGAAATTATTGACAGTAATTCCCAAGTGCGGCAGTTGTGTTCCACATGTAAACGTGCTTTTATACACAACACATTACTAATTACACAAAAAGAAATTCAGATAAGATGTCTGCCTTCATGAAATTAAGAAGAAGAGAGAGCAAACATGACTCTGAAGTTTGTGTTTAAGCCTCATAGCCATGCGATTTCAGTTATCCCTCAGAATTAGACAGCGTTTGCAGATGAAAATGTCAGTATTTCACTATGATGTTGTTTACTTTAGGCAGCTGCTTGGCAATGTCTCCACCCACGAACACGGCCTCTAGGTAGATCCAGAGGTTCTGGACGGTCATCCAGTGTTCGATGATATCGGTCGTGTTGGAAAGATTCTGAACCCACTTCTGAATCTGGGCTTTAAATGGGGTGTTGTACCTGAGAGACGAGTTAGATCAGCACTTAAGTTTTACGATAGTGTGTCTACAAGGCCAGCCGACTACATTTGCAATGACTGAGGGGGCAGAACATCTGAATTTTATGGTGCTCATCTAATTCCTAACACTCACAAACCTGTTGCTCATAAGAGAACCCAGAATCATGAGGCTGTCCTCCATGCTGGTGATGATCTCCGATGTGCTGTCTCCTCTCAGCAGCAGCTCTCCACGGGTCTTAAAGCTGGCGAATGTAAAAGTCTTGTTGTCCCACTCGGCAATCACCTGCTTCAGCTTCTGCTCAATGTCCCGTTCTTTCACAGCACTGATACAAATGTCCTGTAGAAGAGCCCCCAAATTTGTTAAAACCTTAAACTATTTTTATTTGTGCACACATGTATAAAAACACTGAGTAAAAATTTAAAAAAAAATCTGTTATGAATGTCAGCATCATATATTCTACACATTACATCAAAAACAACAGAAAATAACATGTAAATGAATAACTGTAAATAAAAGTAATTGTACTGAATAGGATTAGTGCATATTACTGATCAAAATGTATTCAAGTGATTCTCTTTCTCCAAAATTGCAAGGATAAGTTATAAAACTGTTCTACATCCTCCCAAAAAATGTTATGTCACTTAGAGGCCACACATTATTTCAATGCGATGGATGAATTTGGAAAATAAAGACAGTTAAATGCTTGTTTTGTGTTTTTTTGTAATTTACTACATGCAATAAAAGAGGGACTACTAGAGGAGCCCACTATGACCTCTCTTACCTCAATCTCCTCTTTATTCTTGAGCAGAGGAGCCTCCATAATGTTACGCAGTTTGAACGTGTCACTTTCCACCTCAAAGGTGTGACCAGTCACCTGGGAGCAAAACCAGAGAAATTACAGCTGATATTCACTGCGTAAAGGTTTAACAGTAGGTGTTAATTAACATGATCTGACCTCAGTGATTCTCTTCCAGTGGCGAGTCATCATTGCTTTGTTAGTCATGAGTTCCAGCAGGGGGCAGCACTCACTGAACTCATCGATGGTCTTCTTCAGGTCCAGAAAGGCCTGCCACTCCTTCAGAGCTCGAGGCAGCTTTCGACACCTGGTAATTCAGGGAAGCAATAGTTTGAGTCAGAGCTAACACCGGTTTTACTAACCAGAGATTAATTCTGCTTATACCATGGCTACTAAAAAAATTCCACATTAGACTGGTGGTTTTAATGTTGTCACTTCGTCCTTGCTGGTCATACAGTTTAATGACGCTATGCTGAAGAATGCATCAACATTCTGGGTTCTTCGCAATGACTTTCACATTGCAAATCAGGAAATCCTTTTTTTCGTGTTTTGTTTTTCTTTGGTTTGTTTAAGAGTTGTTAGGATTAATAAAGCTAGACTTTCACATATGGATGATTTCAGTGTCTGCGACGACATTCCTGTGCTGGTGTACCAGTAGCAATGGATTACATCTACCAGCAATGGTTGGGTTGCCAGGGCTGAAGAAGGGAGATAGAGTAATTAGGCTGAGATAGAGATAAAGAAGGCAGTAGCTTCAGCTGCATATTGGTAACAGCAAATAAGAGCAAAAACCCAGGAAGCATTAACAGTGTTTGTGTGATTAGTCTCACAGTCAGGAGTAGAGAGAAAAGTTACACACTGTAGGTTCAGACTCTTGACTGAACCTTGCATATTACTTCCTGTTTGGCTACATTGCCTAGCAACACTAGCAACTAAAATCCTAATGGTCAGGAGGTAAATTCACAGTGTTTAAAATAGGAAGGTGAAATCCAATTAAAATTATTTTAAATTAATTAAATTAAATGTATTAAATTAATTCATGAAATTACATTATTAATCCAATTTCAAGTAAACTGACAACTGACATTTTTATTTTTAATTAAATATGGGATATGTTTGGCAGTTGGCCATATTTAATTGCACGTTAATACCGAATTTGCAGTTGATGACAATCATGGAATGTGCAACTCGTCTGGCATTATTTCTTTTATGAAACTCAGTTCTTAAGTTCATGCACCATGACTTGCACAGTTGAACAGCATATCGGACATAAAGCAGCAGCCTTAGAAACTGATCCCTGCCTGATGAAGCATGTGTCCGTTCTTTTCAATTCTTACACCAATATATGATCTTCTGGTCACTGCTAACTGCTTCCAGCTGTTAACTGGCGTATTACGGTCAAGAGATAAGACTAAAGAGGGAACACTGAGATTTTTTTTTTGCTTTTGTATCCTCTACCTTGTAGAAGACTGAGTGTAAAGATGAGCAAAGAGTGGAATTCTAAAACTGAAACTGAAATCCTAATGTAATGCTTAATGTAAAACATATTTTTTACAACTCCAGGGCAAACTATGAGGCAGGTGTGATGCTGAGGGCTAGGACCGACTAATAAAAACAAGTCTCCTTAGTCTCCTTTTTTCTTCTTTTCTGTTTTGATGTTATTTTTTTACTTGCAGCAACCCTGCATTTAGATCAATATGTGTGAAAAGCCACTTTTCTATTTTTTTTTTCGTACAACACCTATTTTTGTGTGTTTCAGGTTCGGTGGGAGGTTGTATAATCTTTCCTGGAAGTCTCTCACTGTCCATTTCACTTACAGTTGAAGCTCAGGTCAAGTCTGGTTAAGACAGCTCAATACTGAACAGTTTTCAGAGAAATAACCATCTGTCTAACCTGGTCTGGAAGTCTAGAAGTTCATTATTGATCTTCTCGATATGGATGTCAGCCCAGAGGATATCGTAGTAACCATTGACTGTTTCGATGACGTTGTTGTAGAGACCGTACAACTTCTGCAGCAGAGTCAGCTGCTTCTTAATCTCCAGCAGCTGAGGATGCTGGGTAACAGGAAGACCAAACAGCTCCTCTCCGCTTGTGTAAGTGATGTATTTTCTGAACAGGTTGTCAAATCGATTCTGAAGGGGAGAACAACAACAAAAATCAGTCCAGGAACTCCGTAATAGCACGAATTAATAAAGTATGAAATATGTCTAATTCAGCTGCTATGACGTTCAGCCATTGAGCAATTGGAGTAACATAAATGCAGCTCTCCAGGTAGCAGTATTACACACAGAAAACTCACATAACCAGTAACAAACCTGGAACATGATCAGTCTGTCACTGGCATCCTGAGGCGCCAAGCCAACCACCATGGGCCCATCCTGAAGCAGAGGAGGGAAAAATACATTTTTGTCACCTGGTATCAAACTACTCTATTCAATAAATATAATTATGTGCTGTAATTTAAACAGATAGCTTGATTAGAAGTGAGCACTGCGGCTGCAAGAGTTGTCTAGACAGTTTGCATGGACTTGTGAACATGAGTCTCTTTTTTTCTACCTTGTCATAATCCTGGTAAAAGTTTTGGCTGTCCTCCAGGAAGACCTCCACATTGACGATCAGTTCTCCTCTGAAGTTTGGCTGCAAGGACACCAGCTCGTTCTGTACCTCTGTGCTCCGGGACAGGAGCTTTTCCCAGGTGTATCGCAGAGTATCGACCTTATCGGCCTCCTCTTTGGCCACTGACAGTTCGTATTTATGAAGCATGGCATAGGACTCCTGTAAGGGGAGAAAGAGATCTGCTACCTGGCATGTACAGCACAAATATCAACTCTTACATCATGATTTTTGCAATTATTAAAGAAACATAAAATGTAAGAATGCCCCTTCTGTTGCACTGGAACTGAGCTTCCCATACAGGATTTAAACTAAACACTTCGAAACACTACTTGAGTGTTTTTGCTCAATACCTCATCCTTATATGTTCTATCGCTACCATTCTCGCTATATCACACCGCAGAAACATTCAAGCACTGCTGACATCCTTTCATGCACACTACTTAAAACACTATTTCCTGCTATGTGTATTATGTCGTTCATTACATGGTATAAAAGACATAATGCCGTGATTTACCTCTATGGGTCCAACTTGAAAATCAATAGATATTTGTCGCTCCCCGATCTCCTTGAGTGCAGCCATCCCAATGCGAATGTCATCCAGGTCTTTTATCTGTCGATTCAGTTTCTTTCCTGCTTCATCCACAAAAGCAAAGATCTGCTCCATGTCTGAGCGATATTTCCTGTTACAGTAGAGTCCGTAGTCCACCATCCAGTTCTTGGTTTCGGCGGTAAGAGACATCTTTAAGGATGCTGGCACAAAGAAAGAGAGATTAGCAACTGATTGGCTGTAAGTCAGATTCTTGTTAGAGTCAGTTTTACAACTTCATCTAACCTGTGAATAGAGCCAAGGCACCAACAACGATGTACTCTGGTTCAGAGTTTATTTCCAGTTCCAGATCTCGATAGAAAATAATCTGGCTTTCAAACTCTGACAGCAAGGGACTCCCCTGGATGAACCTGCAAAAAAACGTAAACCGAAAAGCAATGACTTAATTGTTTCTGAGTATTAAACCTGAGTATCAGTCATTCAGTTTAGCATACTTCTGCATGGTGTCTTCACGGTCCTTTCTCCAGATGTGATGGTAACGGCTGAAGCGGTCCAGAGCAGTCACCACCTCCTGTACAATAATATAAAGGAAGAATTATTTAGGACATGGACTGCACCAGAAATATAAAATGCAGATTTTGGATAAGATGAAACGGTCATTTCTCCTTGTATGAGATGAAAATACAGACAATGAAAAAAACAGTTGTTGCCTTTTTCTGTTTGCAATAGACAAATATTACTGTTGATAAAACAGGATAAAATAATGACAATTTGGATTAATTTCATGCATATTATATAGTTTAATTAACTGTCATGTACCTTTTTGGTGGAAGTGATGGAGGTGCTGAGAACAGACACCAGCTTCACTATCTCCTTGTTCTCAGACACACTCTTATAGTAGTTTCTGGCCTGGAATGGGATCGCCTGGATCACAGATGCTGAAATGTCGGAGATGCTGCCATCTGGAATGTATATAGTTTGGAGAACAGAGTGTTTGTTGACATAATGGGTGTACAAAATGCTTCTAAACGTTAAAGTCTGTCAGTCTTTGCTTGGAATCCTTCATTTCTAATATACAACCATACTGGATTGTTCAGAGAGCTCTTGTAAAAAGTCTGTAAAGAGGTTTGATTCTTGTCTTTCAGAATGTCTCATGTCGTCTTATACCAGCCAGGCTCCTGTACGTCGTCGCTCCATCCTCCGATTCACTCTCAGAACTGTCTTGTTTCAGCGCCGCCATCCGTCTTTCATTCATTTTTCTCTGCAAAAAGGGAACTCAGATGTAAGAAAAGTCCTTGGGGGTTGTTTGGTAGAATACAAAACGAAAATATAATCAATCCAGATACAAAAAAAAACTAATCAGTCACAGTGAATGGAGGTTGCTTTGTCAGTAGTATAACTCCATTATTATTACTGCTTCCATCATCCCACCAAGCTCACCTTAGAGATCCTCTCTTTGCTCCATTGGCCGACTCCTTTGCTGACGCTGACCACACACTCTACAGCTCGGTTCAGAGACTGCTGGACCTCCTCCAGAGCTGGGACCATGGCGATGTTAGGGATGGAGAGAGTCACACTGACTCGGAAGATCGCCTGCTGACCACTGCTTTTGCCACGGCTGGTTGAATCGCTGTCAGCTGTAGGGAGAAGGTAGAGTTAGCTCTGACACTACATGATGGGATTCAAAGAAAAAACAGAATTAATGATACCTAACACAGCTGATATGGTGTTGGTGGCCAAAATACTCACTTTAAGTACAGTTTTATGGGTTTAATTTGAAAAATTTAAATGCTTTTACATTTTACTAGAAAATAAAGTGAGTGCACAACACCAACCTGTGAAATGCATGAGTGAGGAGGTATGTATGCGTTTGCGTAGCGTCTCCAGGGTGTTGCGTGTCACTCTGAGCAATGCATCCACGTTACGGTGGTTGAAGTAGGAGAGCAGCTCCTGGGCTTCCTCTTCCATCACCTCCATCAGATCTCTCTTCTTCTTCTTCCTCATCAAGGGGGAAGAAGGACCGACGCTGGCAGGAGGGACCAATGTGTTTCGACTGAAGAGACGGCCCTCTGAATGGCGTTCATCTTCACCTACATGAACATGAACAACCTCAGCAACAGTTCCCCTCGACTGGTCTGATACTTAATATACTGTAGATATAAATTCATCAGTATTCTAATAATCAAAGTAAAACTAAAAAGGTTAAAAGAAATAGTGTCCTTTTTAATCCTGCCTTTTCTTTTCCATTATTTCATGCATCTGTATTAACGTTCTATTTTCAATTAACCTTGCCTTTGCACCTTACTATTTCCTATTCCATGTGGTCTTAATAGGAAAATGTTATTTACCTTCACTGTCAATGTGTTCTATAGTTTTGCTCTCAGCGCAGCTTTCTTCCTCAACCTTCTCCACCTCCTCTCTCTGACTGTGGTCAAAATCTAGCAGCATGTTGATCAGTTCATTAGCAGCCTCCTCCACCAGTGAGCTCTTGATGTGGAGATTCTGGGCTTGTCTTATGCACAGGTCCTGCACACAAATGTAAATACAGTAGAATATATTGTAAAAGAGTAACCATTCATGTAATGAATGTTTAAGTAGGAAGAAGAAAAGGTAAAATGTACTTTAAAAGTGTTAGAAAGCATAAAGTATATCAAAGTCTCGATGCAGATATTGAATATGTAATCAAAGCATCTTTCAAATTATGACAAAGGGGGTTGGGGTCTATATTTAGGAAGGTGAAACAAGTGTTGTTGGTATTTATTTACCCTGGTGGTTTGAACAAACTCCTCACAGGTGACTGGTTCGTCCTCTGGCAGAACACACAGTGTGGAAACACTCATCTCCTGCAGAACTGCATCTATTCTAAACTCCACCAAGTCATTCACTCTGTCCATCAACAGCTCCAGGTCAACTGGAGACACAAAGGATGAGACAGAGAGTTAGAGAGACTGACAATCGAGGGAAAGAAGGGAAGAACAAGGAAAAGATGGCAAGCATTAAAGAGGTTGGTGTAAATAAAGTGGGGAGTTTAGAGACAGAGACTTGTGAGAACAAAAAGTGTACAATAAATCCATTAATGCAAATTCTATGACATGCTGTCAGTGCTGAGTTGCGGGATGTCTGATGTGTCAGCATGTGAGACATTGATGCTGCAGGATTTTTTGCTTACCCAAAGCCTTGTCAATGCAGCAGAGATACTTGTCTATGTTCAGAGATGTCCAGTTGAGGGAGGTCAGACCTGGCTGTATAGCCTCATCCACCTGTCAAGTAAGTGATGTATGGCATGATGAAGCACTTTGTACAGTAGCTGCTGTCTTATTCTGTCAGAGATTCATGTGGTACAAGCTTAATGCTGAACAACAAGTTTATCCCAATCCCTTGAACGCAAAACTGCCCTGCTATTGATGCAAACCTAAACTCATACTTGATTAATACATAAATGATTAATAATAAAAATAGTAAAATCATAGAACTCTTTTTTGTATCATGAATATTACGATATTACTTTACATACCACAAGACGCATTTTTTTCAGTAGAGACGTTAAGAATCATTCTAATGTCTGCCTTTACTTCTACTTTGGGGGGTTGAGGGCTTTATTAACAGTGGGGGAAGGCTTATTATATATACAAGTGCTCCAGACAGAAAAAGGAGAATAAAACATGAAATAAAGTAAAGACTATAAACTTTTGTTTCGTTGTAAATATCAAAACACACCAGCTATGAATAAATGGAGCCATAAAATCCTTTATATTAAGCAAATCCATTGAATCATTAGACATTATTCAGTATTTGCTCATATTAATAAACAGCAAAATATAGAAATTAACCAATTTATTGTGAAATACATTAAAATTTCATCATTAATTAAAAATTTGTTTCTTAATGTTATTTATGTTATTCTTAAATATTATATTAATCCTGAATTTATCTTACCTTAGCTACATGCGGCATGGCCAGCTGTTCAAAAGCACTCTGAATCTTTGCCCGCACCCTAGTGTTCTCACTCAACATTAACTGAAATGAGACAGATGTTATTACATTTCATGTATTTATTCTCAGAAGTGACATTACCTCATTTGCATTATTATTTTTTTTACAATATCCTGTTGTCCTGTTCTCAATCTCAGCCTCACATTTTATAGCCTATACATTTGTGTGGATTTCTAACACAACAGTGACTATAAATCACTTTCTTTTCTTTTCTCACACTGTGTCTTGAAGTTACATGTATTTCCATTTACTTCAAACTATGCACAATATTCACCTGCAATTTGTTGTAGTTCTTTGTGAAGATGTCCTGTTTCTGCTGCAGCAGGGCAGCAAAGGGAGGGATCTCCAGATTCATCCTGGTCATGCAGTTTACCTCCCTAATCTGGGTCAGAACCTCTGGGTCCAGGTTCACAAACAACTCCCCTGTTTCTGGAGACCGGACCAGCAGAGAGGCCTGCAAACCCACCCTCGCATCCTCCATCTGGGCATCAAGGAGGATCAGAGGGTTTAGTGAGGGTTGTGAGGAAGATGAGAATAGACGGGTGTGGAAAGGACAGTAAATAATGCATAAAGGAACAGCAAAAGAATAAGAAAAATAATGAGAGAAATCAACAGGTGGGAATAAGAAGATAGAAAACACATGCATGTGATACAACCATAAATATCCATTGTTTATGTGCATGTTCCTGTTGCAAATGTACCTTTTTCATCCAGTTGTGATGGTAGAGCATCTCAAACTCCAACAGGACTCTTGCAACCTTGTTAAAATTCCTAATGATCCTCTTCGCCTCAGGTGTGGAAAGAACTCCTGGATGCTGTACAGGAATAGAATGATACTGAATAACTTGGAGGGGAAATGCATTGACAGTTTATTCTAAATCAAGTAAATCAAAAACAAGGCCCAGCCAAATTAAATAGAAAGAGTCAGAAAATCAGTATTACCTGCTGGAAGAGATCCATTGGACCCTGGATTCGACTGTACAGCTGCCGGGCCCACGTGATCCGACCTGCCACAGGGGGCAGGTCTTTGCCGATGGGGGGGTCCAGCTTCTGCTTCACGTACATCCTGGAAACCATTTCAATGTCCCGGCCATAATTCTGCAGGATGCGCTGATACTTCTCGTCAATGCCAAGATCCGGGATGCCAAGTCTGTTTATAGTGAGTCCAAAAATACGGTTGGATTTAACGAGAATTTGAAAATAGACGATCAATATCACAGAAATGAAATAAACAAGATGAGAATGGAAGGAACTACAATATATGTGGGAATTACTTTTTTAAGGCCAGGTTCTATGACTGTAACTTGGAAAAGTCTTTCTTATTGCATCAAATTTGGACTTGTAATAAGAGGAAACATATAGGCGTAGATAGTAACAGCGTCATCATTTTGTTTTAGACATGCCAATAAATAACATGAGCTGAAATGTGCAAAAAGGTACCCTGGAATTAGCAAACCTAATAAAATACACCTGTGTTTGACTGGAGACTGGTTTAGAACTGAAATGCCAGGGGAATGCAGCAACCTGCAGGTAGTTAATTTAGTGGAAGAGCGAAGCCAATGGCCCAGGAGTGGCATGGTTTGGGAAGTAATGCTCTATAACTGATATGTTAAGAAGCTGTTAGGATTACCTTTCAAATTTCTTCATCACATCTAGTGCTCTTTCTGTGCTTTGAATTTTTTCAAAGGTGATATCCATGAACCTCTTCAGCTGGTTCTGGAAACACAAACACAGACGACAACAGCAGCATTTACCAAAAGAGCCTGAGGAGGTGAAACTGTTTATACAAACGAACCCAAACTCCCACCGCGGTATAAAGAGGGGTTGGCCACAGATGTTTTTCATGTTTTTACAGCACATCGAGTGTGTTTTCAGCTTCACTAACATCTCATAATTTGTGTTGTACCTGTAGGGGACAACTTCAATGTTTAACTTTCTTACTAGCAGATGGACTTCGGTGACCCCATGTTGGGATTGGCATCATTTATTGAAGATTTTACCCTAAAAAAGGTGGCATAGGCACTATTTTTGGAATCATTGGGCCAGAATCTATAAAAACCTTTCACAATATTTTAATTCAAGTGGTCTGAGGGGAAACTAGACTTTTACACCTCCTCTTAGCTCCATTTTCAGGTTTTAGAAAATCTAGCCCATGACAGGAGACTTTAGCTAATCACAAGTCTTTTCACTCGGAGCAGAAAAGATAGTATAAAGAGCAATAAAGTCCACAGTGAGAGTGAAATGTAGCATTGCAATAGGTCAGATGGAGGACTTTCACTGAGTCTTGAGTCTTGCTGTGAAGTCACAAGTGAAAGCTGATTTTTAGTTCAAGTATTGTTGAAGCCTGTGCATATTCTTGTGCTCGTCTGGCATGAAGGTTTTAGAACAGAGAGAAGAGAGAAAGAGCTGGAGGCTGAGGGCTGAATCTCTGACTTTTTTTTTGCTTTAACTGTATTGTGTGTTCAATATAGTGGACAATTAATTGTGTTTTCTGTTGACTTACATGGAGCTCAGACGTGCTTTTGCAGAACTCCTCATAGTCCACATCGAAGTCAGTTCTTCTCTGATCGAGGAAACTGTAGTGTTTTTTCTTCATGTTCAGCACAATAGCCTATCATGCACACAAGCATTCAGATATACAAACACACACATGCATGCAAAAGTTAGTTTTCAATATCCTGTTTATTGAGTTCTCACATAATCTGCAGTTAAACCCCAACAAGGCAAACTGGAGTAACTCTTTAATCCTATCTTCAGCTGTTTCTAGCTATACGTTAGAACTAAAGGATGGAAACATCATCTGGGAGGTAATCAGGGTTTTAAAGCAGGATAGAATATATATTAATAACTGAAATGTCACACCACATCTTGAAGCCCAACAGTAATCATGCATGTACTGCAAACCTGACTCTCAGTCTCTACAAAGGCAGAAGTCCCAATCTCATTTAATCCAGCTCTGTTTGGTTACTCGGATCATGAACCAACAGAATTACAGCAGGCGAACTGGGCAGCATGTAACAAAACATTTAGTCAGTTTGTTGAGCTTTAATCTATTTATAATCTATTCAGGGAGTCTCAATGAGATCAAGATCTGAGAATAAATTATGTATGCACAGAATCACAGCAATGACTCATTCATTTAAAACTGTCATCACACACACACACACACACACACACACACACACATATATATATATATAACTAACACACTAATTAAAACAGCTCTGAATAGTGTTAGAAATATATGCATGTGAAGTTAAAGTCCCTCAGAGGAATGAGCATCTATAACTTCAAGCTGTGTTGCAGCTCATTACTGTAGTAAGGTGCATTCTAGTGGAAACCAAGAACTTTCAAAGCCAGTCCCTCCTGTGATCTGTGGTTACGGTTATTAACTTTGAACTCTTGTAAAGATGTTAAATAGGCTGGACGTTTAGACAGCAAGGCTTTACAAATGAAGACACGGAGCTGCTGAAGTCTTCTAGGTGCCACTGATGAACATCCAACCTTTTCACACAATCAGCAGTGGTGAGTGAAGATGATGTCTGTCTGCAGCACTGAATTCAAAGGCACAGGAAGAATGTAGAAGATACCTCTTGAATCTAATGCAACTACGTATGGTAGATTGCATATTTTTGTATTACAAAATGTGAATAAAAGCTCTGTTATTGTATAAGAATACAGTTTTAATTGTTAGTTTCTCAGGAAGATGCTTAACAAGTTTTATAGGACACCATGCAATCAATTCAAATCCCTACATAATTATAATGCTGGACTGTATAAGTTGGGACTTTAAAGCCTATTGGGAATATCAGTGGCACATGGCTTTGTGAGATGCATACACGTGGTCTTTTTTTAGTGTTTGAGCAAGTTTTAAATTAAACAGGGAAGTATGCAGGTCGTCAAAAGTCTGTAATCTGCAGAAGGCCTGGTTTACACTGACATACAAGACGGTTTTAATGAAAAATGACAAATGACAAATGTTATGCAGGTAAATAACACTTGGCCTACTATTAAAAAAGCATGAGCGCTGCATGAACCTGAAACAAACAGATGTTAAACTGCTAGTTCTCTCATGTCCCATGCAGTTAGTGTCATCATGTTGTTACTTGTACAGTCATGCTTCAACAACAAAAACAGGCCATGCATTGCTAAAAGCGGAAGACCTGAGAGACCAGTGATACATTACCTTCCATTTCTCCTGCATTTCTACAGTCTGAGCATCCAAGGAAGCAGAAACACACAGATAGAACACATCAATAGAGTCTCAAGGGCAAATGCCTGCAGACCAATTATAGTCAGTGTACTGACTATTGAAGAAACCCTTTTCTATAGCCCAAGCAGTACAATGTGTAATAACTATTCTAAATTGCAGGAAGAAATACAGCAATCTGCCACCTTCATCACTAATTGTAAAGCTTGAGGTGCTTTGTTAACTAACTCACTTACTGTAGTCTCCTGAGCTGCACTGACATTCTTACCGTTAATGTATTCAATATGTCTAAATATAAATTGCCTCTTTAAATGATTTCTTCTCGTTCCTTCATTAGATGACAGGCATTTAGAAAATTCACTACTTGTAATTAATAAATAAAATATTGAGTCATCCGCATAGACCTATTTCACATAGACTTTATTTTTTATTTCATTGAAATTTCCAACTTTTCCAAGTCATTCACAAAAGAACGCTACAGTATAACAATCGTTTTCATATCTCATGTATGTATTACTTACAAAGCAGATGTATAACTTCCAATTGTCATCTACAGGCAACACATTTATTATCAATAGATGGCAGGAGTAATACCTGCTCAGCTGGTTAGCATGTAGCATTTCATCAGTTAATGTTTCACTGTTATCTTGATGTTTCAACAACATACCCACCTGATATCTGGTTGCCATGGTCTCCAGTCCTTCGATCTTAGAGTCCTGGAGGGCAGAGTAGGTGGAAATGGTGCTGAACATCTCCAGGATCTTGTTGAGTCGTCGCTGAAAGGTGTCAAACTTCCCGAAGATGTACATCTCGCTGAAGTCAAACTGTCTCTCCGAGGGAGTCTCTTCCAGTTTCTTTTTGGTTTTATGGAAACACCGCTGGTACTCCTGGACGACAGAGTTTGGAAAAGTAACTTTTGCTTTGCAGGTGATATCATGGAAATGGCATGTGTCTGTATGCTTTTGTGTAGAACACAAATAAACATCTCATTCCTTTCAAACAATACACATGTTTGTTTTGGTTAATTTTTTACTTATTCTAAAAATATATATTACTGCAAAGAAAGCACATTTGTTGACAAGTTTAATACAAAAAACAGCATATTATTCCAATAAGCAGTAAACATTACCTGGTTTAAGTGGATTGCAGCTTTGATTTTTTCAGCAACAACTTCCTGAGGTTGGTCCCATATAGAATTAGAGCCATTGTTAGTGATGTAGGCTTTGCAGGCTGTGATCATCTGGTTTGTCACCTGAAGATACAGATGGTGAAATTAATTTGTGGATCCAATCAACTTGAGACAATAAAATGCAACCAAAAAGCATTAGTGCACATTAGATTGTGACACTGTTAAAAAGTCAAAGGGGCAATTTGTCTGAGTGCTGTTCTCTGTTCCCCATCTATTCTTACATAAATAAATCCTTTAATTTAAACAAAGCGACGTTTTAAATGGAAACATTTGTGCTTAAAAGTGGGAAATATTTTACCATCTCAATGTTTCTTTTTATTCATCCACAAAAAGCCTGAAAATTACAGCTCTCAAAACACCTTTTCTGAATCACTTTGCTGATTAAAATACAATCCACTTTATCTCTGTTCCATTTCACAGAGCAGCAGCTGCCCCTACCTTGACAAAAAGTGACGTAATCTTTTCTGATGTGTTGTAGTGGCGAGAAATACTGTGAATCATCCGGATGGCGTGAATCAGACCTGGGATCGCGTCCACCATTGACACCTGGAGAGAAACAGAAATCATAGAGAGTTAAATATCTGTCTTACATGTGCATTTAGATGTACGTGAATATTTAATTTGTTTTACTGTTCATTTTTTTAAAAGGCGAAAGTGTTTTCTTACAGGGTCACTGTTGTAGAGCGGGTCACAGAACTTCTCCAGGCTGTAGAGATACTTGACATTGTCTTTGGCCTCGTTGGCTGCATCGGTGATCCTAATGTCCAACTCCCGCCATGACTGGATCAAACACAGTCTTATTGCATTTAATGGAGGACTGCAACACTCTGAACAGCACAATCTTAAACATTTTGCATGGAAGATTTTTGTAAAAACATCATCTTAAAGGAAAACAAGAATGAAACATTGAAATGATGGATAGAGAACATTATGGCAAAATTAGCAACGTAAAGTTGAAGAGATGTGCACAGTTCTGACCTTTATTAGTTTAGACTTAGCCATCAACAGCACGCCCAGCACAGCCTTGACATCAGGGCTCTTTAGCTGGTCCAGGAGGTAGTTGAAGCGGGACATTCGTTTCTTCCAGTGGTCCAGTTCAGCCCGAGGGCCCAGATCATCGGCTTCCTTCCTCAGCTGGTCGCTCTCAGCTAGAACCTGGAGAACAGAGTTGCTTTACTGCATATTTACTCACTGTTTAGGCATAATTTCTGCAGTTTATACTTTGCTTTTCCTGGATCATGTATTCCATTTTTTTAATTTATTCTGTCAGACTTGCCCCCCTCCCTAATGGACCCAGTCATACTTGAATAAATTGCCTATATGGCAAACAGTACATGCGTTGCATCTGCACTGTTTATTGCTTCCTTTTAAGATGAACATGCATTTTAAGCATTTGCTCTTCCAGCTCTATGAAATATTTATCACATATCCAATCACATTTTTGTCTCACACTGGAGCTGTAGAGTTTTCACCTGCTCCACATTCAAAGCACATTCAAAGAAAACCCAAGCAAACCGGGATCTGGGAATGAATTCTCTTTCAAACTCGGGCCGTAAGCTGCTCTTCACAATGTGCTGCAGAGGAGCACAACATCACAGCGAGTCTGAAGATAAACGGAGCGCTTGAAAATGACTTCTCACCTGCTCTATTTGCTTGATCCATACTTTCATGCAGGCCTCTGTCTTCTCGATGGTCTCTGTGCTGTTAGCTGCTGCCATGTAGTCTGATGGGCCTTTCAGCACCTGCAGGTCGAATGTGTCGCACTCTTTCAAGGTAACCTGGTGGCAAGCCATGACAGAATTCAGTTTTTTTTTTATCAGTCTGTTATGTCTGTAAGTCATTTGTCTCTGAAAGTGACTTTTTGTTCTCAAACAAGTTTAGGCACAAATATTGTATTGCAGGAAATACACTACTGGAACTAAGGAAAATGATTCAAAGATGTTCAAACAGCTTTTATTAATCCATATTATTATTTGCTAAGCAGCTTATAGATTCCAAGTACTGATACAGGTGTCATATCTGCACAAATGTTTAAATTAGCTTTGTCTTGCTTTCGTCTTGTGATTATTTCCGTTAAGTACTGCTTGTTTTACTCAGCCTTAATGAATGTCAGCGTCTGTTTTTTACCTTTTCTTGCAGACTCTCCTGTGCTCCAGCCAGAACAGACACAAAGCTTTCCAGTGAGGATATGAAGTCCTGTTTGACAGCTGGGGCCTGGGTCAGCTCCCCCCAGCCGTGGTTCATCTTCCTCAGGGTGGGGATGAAAATCTCAGAGAGCAACTGCTCCACACTTTTTAACAGGCCCACCTCTGTCGTGTCCAACATGTTGAAATTCACATCCTGAAAAGAGATAATATTATAGAACAATGTACAGTATATAAACATCACTGGAATACAAACTCCATGAAGAATTTTATGGGTGTAAAAGTTAGATACTCCTCATTTAATTCATTCAAAATGATTATTATTATTTGATTTATTAAATTCAATTAAATCATTTGCTATTACAGTAAGTATAGTACAGTAAATCTTGCACAGCAGCAGTCCTGTACACAGGACTCTTTCTCTGTTACAGACATAGACACAAACACACTGTCCTTTCTGCCCTTTCTGCTGTGAGCGTCTTGTAGCAGACATGACCTGTTGTCAGTGGTAGTGATTAGCTTTGCTGCTGACAGCAGGTGATCAGAAAGAATCAATAGCAAGAACTGCCTGTACTGTTGCAGAACCCCCATTGGCTCAGTAACTCTGGATGAAAGAGGCTTCCTTAGTTAACTCTGGAACCCATTACCATCTCAACTCAGAAACATTGATTCATTCCCCTTTTCAAATCCACACTCAAAACACACCTGTTTAGAATTGTTTATCCCAGCTGAGTTCAATCTGATTTTATCTTAACTTAATTCATTGCCTCTATATTTTGTTGTCTTTTATTGTATTGTTATTTGATATTATTTGTGTTGTAAAGTGTCCTTGACCGTCCTGAAAGGCGCTTTCACAAATAAAATGTATTATTAGTTTTATCATTAATGCACATCAGCTATCGCACAAATGGGAAATTACTGTAAAATAAACAGCAGATGACCCTACAGAAATTAGTGTTTCACTTAACTTATTCAATTTTTTTAATTGTGTATTGTTGGTGGGCAACCAGGCAAAGTGACCAATCAGCCTTCACTTAGCCTGAACAAACGTAACGATTTTCCACTTAGAAATCCCACAAAACTATAAAGTGACTCACTCTGTGGATGTTCTCAGAGGTGATTGCCTTCAAAGTGTTGGCTCTGGTGAAGAAGACACATACTCCGGTCAGAGCCACGTCTCTCCCATCTGTTACAAACACTTTGGACTTCTTGCTGAAACCCGGCTGCTGGGAAACAAGCTGTGCAGGTGCAGAGGCTGCAGATGTGGCTGCTGAAATAAAGAAGTGGATCTTAACACTATTTAGCATCACTGACAAAGATAATTTCATACAGGACAAGGATATAAGTGACCCTTTTCATTTATTTTTGATGCAGTGAATGTTCATTTTCACATGTTACCTGCTTCGTTTTGCTCAATGGTTTGGTAGTAGAACATGAGGTGTGGAAGACCGTTAGACACAAAGAACTGCTCCATACGGTCAATCTGAGAAGGATGAAGAGACAACATCGACATCATGTAGTCTGTAAAGCACTTAATGAACAGTGCAGATATAGTTAAAGCCTAATCTTAATCCAAAATAGATTGCAATAATAATAATAATAATCATAATAATAATCATAGTAAGAATAATAATCAGAATAATAATCTGAGTGAAAAGTACCTGGTTCCCCTCCAGTACGGCATCTTCCACATCAGCCTTCTCCAATCCCAGACATGAAGCCACAATACTGAGGATGTAGTCATGTCTTCCATCCAGCTGAGCACGCTTAGCTTCACGCTCCTCTTTCAGCTTTTGCTAAACAGAAGGTAAGGACAATTTAAATTAACATTAGCATAGTGTGTCGCACTGTGCATCCACTTGGCGTTAAAGTAAATTAATTCACATTGTAAGCTGTCTGATTTCAAGTCTTCACATAACCAAACACAGCACAAAAGCTATTCTTCACATATTTGGAATAACTGCAGCTCTTCTGAGGCCCTACACTTTAACTCAGACATCACTTAAATCTCAGTCCATTGAAAGAACCACAGCATCTTTCTGTACTTTGCTAGTAACTCCACTAAATATCAGAAACAACCATTAGTATCTCCCAAGAATTTCAATTGCACAGCTTTATTTTCATCCATTTACATGTGAGAAGTTCCTCCATGTCTCCCCAATGACTGTCTTAGCATGCAGCCAAACAGAAAAATAATCTGAGGTCTTTGTTAGAATAGGTTAACTGACAGAAAAGCCAGTTTACAACAGGCAGTGGCCTACGTTTGGGATGGTGGGATAGCAAAATAAACCATGATGGGTTGCCAGGTACTGCTGCTTAGTAACACAGGAACAAGGTCAGCCAATAAATTACATGAAGCCGGGTGGTACATGGTGTGTTGGCTGCAGGGTGCATTTAAATTCTCTCATTTACTCTTCATTTTCTCTGTCTGGAATTTAAACAGGAGATGACAGCAATAGTTCTTTGTGGCTTAAAATACTTCTTGCATTGACGTCACCATGGCCAGACCATCTTTTAACAGGTCCCCTTTCATTCTACTCTGACTGACTGCCAAAAATACAACACTTTAGAGCCAGCTCTTTTATGCACCAGTCCTTTTCAGACAATTGTTAACAACTGGGTTAAACTTTAACACCAAGAATCACACAATAAGTCATCACGTTTCTCTCATGTTTTCTCTTCTTTTTTCCATGTGTGGTAACTACACATTCATGTGGTTGTATGTAGGCTATATAAAGCATTGATTTTACCATCATGCAGCCTTATCCTTAAATGCATGTTTTTTTTTTTCACACCAACTGAAGCAGACTGATAGAATCTGTATGTGCACCGCTGCACAGGACATGCTGTAAGAATCATATTGGAAAGAACAGATGTGACAGGTTTTGAAGGACAGACCAGATAGAACCTTGCAAGACATTATAATGAACATAAAAAGCGAATAAAAGATGGCATGTCTTTGAGATGGCAAAGGATGATTAGATAGCCATGAAGCAATGGAAGAAGAAAGAACTGAAAAGAACTGATAAAAGAGATGTAGATGACAAAGTAAGAGCTGAGAAAAAGGACTAATCTGACTGAATATCAAGAAGGGTAAAGGGACATAGTTTGGATTATGTGATGGGTAGATATGCGCAATAAGGGGAAAAGTAAGAGAAGAAATAAAGGGAGAAAAAAGTGAGTACATAAAGTGGCCATAAATAAAAAGGGACAGGTCTATATACACTACAAATGCTTCAGAGTCAAGGTATTGGTTCTTGTTAGAGCCCTGGGGGTTTGGCCATGTGAAGCCGGGGTGAGGAGGAACAATCTCACAAGCTGTGGGTGTCGACATAGTTAGTGAGAGCAGCGACACATTAGCCCATTAGCAGCTTTAAAAAAAGATCAGGCAATGGCAAAAGTGAAGTGCAAGTTTTTTGGAGCAAAACGAGACACACAACACATTTTTCTAAGAAGCCAGAATAGCGTCCACCTGCAATACAGCTGCAACGCCAACAAAATCTGCTGAAATATTAGCTTTTCTTCAGCAGCGTTACGGAACAGTGGCTGGAAATTCAACAGATAGTAGTAACATTGTAAACTACAACCACATGCAACAACATGACAGGCTTTACTCATGAACATCCTTAATTTCACTTAATGTAAGCAGCCTTTAAGTTGGTATCTGGGCTCTGTTGCACTGCAGCAAAGAATATCTTGGATAATCATGAGAACAGAAAGAATCTTCTGTAACCACTCATGTGAAACACAACAGCCCAGAGCTCCAGATGTATGACCTCTGCAGCTTCATCATTCAGAGACTGCTGGTCTTGTTTCAAGGCTAGTAATCTTCATATGTGATTCTTGAAAGGAAAAACATTCTGCAAGAGAAGAGCGAGAGGGGAAAAAGCACTGATATGATTTTTTAAAATTCATCTAAGCTTACATCACAAATTAGAGACATTCATTCAAATATTTCAAAAACAGCTTAAACAAACCCCTGCTGAACTGTGACAGTAAACCACACCAGCCTTGTTAAAGTCCCTGGAGACACACATTATACATGCACAAACACTTGCATCACAGGTTGACCACTAAAAAAGCCAGAAAAGCCAACAGTTGCTGGGCGACCAGCCATTTCACACCTCTTCTCTGCCTTTATTCCAAATTGCACGAACATCCAACCCAGTCTTCAGGGCAGACACAAACAATGCAGACACAATGCAGATTACTCAAACACGCAGACTAAGTCAGCACTGAATGCAATACACAAACACACAAAACACCTCAGCCAACAATAGCAGCCTCCAACAATGACAGACACGCACATTGTTATTCCCAGAACACCGACACAGAAGTCATCACTAACAGGCTCATGTAATACCAGCTACAACATTAATAACTTTCCGAAGCAAACAAAGCTCCATCCTGAGATAAGCTATGGCGAGACTGGCAATCCCTATAATAAACAAACTGTGGCTTTTGGAATTAAAGAGAAAACAGTTGTGATAAAAAATGTACAACAGGACAATTTGGCATCGATGATAAATTTAGTCATTTTTAATCCAAATCTTCTGGGGAACAGATAAAACACACATGGTCCAAGTCAACACAGCAGCTGTGCATAAAGTTCTGCAGCTTGATTATCCATTTTATTTCAAATCACACTTTCGTAAATTAAAAATGCCAGCAGAGCCAGTGCTTTGCATAATACATGAGAACTATGTGGATGGACACACTAAAATGGGAGAGAAAGCTCAAAGGACACAGCAAAATACAAAACAACAACAGTGCTGCAGGATTATTCTTACCTGAATGACCTTGGACACAATTTGTTTCCAGAGCTGCTTTCTAAACACCTGCGACATGACAGCTCCTCGCCTCACCAACCCAGGCCTTCTATATCTCTTCTATAGCCTGCTATCACTTTCTCATGTACATGTACACAGGGGAGCCGTATACTCTCACCCTTGAAGGCTTCGCCCTATCAGGTTGTCAGTGTTGACCACTCAGCCAGCTGAGCTGAAGCTATGCCTGCTTTATGTTTAATGGCCTGTGAGTTCTTGCAGCCAGCTGTGGCCTGGACAGACATGATCCCCCATGAACAGGGTAAATAAACGGGACAAACTCAGGCAATGTGTGAGAAATACATGGTGGTGCTCCATGTGATCACCTTTAAAATAAAAACATCACAGAGGAAGGTGCAGAAAGGAAGACTCACTGCTATGTTTGCATGTTTGTTGTATAGTGTAGCCTCATGAATTAACACACAGACACGCAGGAGGCAAACAATTCAGGTATCATTGTTTCGCAGGATAGAAGGTGCCAGAGGATGTTAGTTTTCATTAAAATATCCGCAAGTGGCAATAGTGCACACAAGTGCTTAAGAGTGGGTTCTGTGTTAAAACGACAGAAACCCAATTCATATAGACCATTAATTGTTCACTAAAGATCCTGAGCTCACATTACAGACAGTTCACCAAGTAAATATTGTCAGAAAAAAAAAACTGTAGCAGAAAGTCCAAACTCCTCGTTCTGTTCTTTCCCAACAAACATTTCTGTGAATGATTAAAAAAAAAACAACTCAGTTCTCATTTTCAGTAAAAGGGAATAGTTATTTCAAAAACATTTGCCCCAGCAGGCGTCACGCAGCTCTTTTCTCTAACGTTTTCTCTATTTTTTTCACTTTTGATGGCACATTCTGACAAAAGAAAAACCCCAAATGTCAGAAAAGCAGTAAACAAAGTGATCTGACCTTGCATTGTCATTTCTACTTAATATTTAGTGCACAAATTCCCAGCCACTTGTTTTGTGTGGTAAAATCTGCTTTGGATATTAACAGAGACGCTAAAATTCAGATTTACACCAGCAGTATCAACACTTGCATTTTGAATAAACTAAATGTTGTGTCAGATTTATAATTCATGGACGTGGGCTTGTTCAGAGATGCATTAACTGCTAAATGCAAAAACATCTCTGATGATGTAAAATGAACCAGACTGAGGCTACTGGGAGATGAATTGCTCCATATGAGAGGCCTGCACAACCTGCAGCACATTAAAACGTTTTAAATTAGGCCTTCACGCATGAATTAAACATTTTTCTGCGTTGCTTTAGCTTTCTACCAGGCACATGACACAAACACATCAGCTGTTTACTGAATCCTGACACATTAAAGATGAATTACATCTGGCCGAAGGAGATCGTCAAGTAGCCAAGCCGTCTGTAACTTCAGAACTCTTGGGTCACCTTACCTTGTTTTGATAGTCGGGTTTAAAATGCAGCATCGTCGTCTGCGGCGGCCCTTTCACACTGACATTTCTTTTCAAGTCATTCCACCCTCTTAATTGGCTTTGCTTTTCATGACATCAGAGAATTACAGCTTCCAACAATGCAGAGAACAAGTGGCTTTGCTGCAGCATGTGAGCAATCAGCCTGCTTATTTGCCATGTGAGAAAGGTTACTGCCCTGAAATTATGAGAGTGTTGCTCCTAAAAGGGGGCTGCTAACTAGATAATGTGGTGTTGGATGACCTCCTGTCGGCAAGGTAATTATCAAACTCCTGCTCTCACCTTACAAGTCTATCGCAACAATAGAAGTGAGCGACAGGATGAAGGCTGCGGGTGGAGAGGAGGTAGAATACAGCAGAGGAAGGAGACATTCTTGGATAGAACTTCTGAAAACGTACTGATACAGCAAATAAAAGCAGATTAAATATAGAATGTGACGATGTACTTTAAATTAAAGGGAGTCAAAATAAGAAATGTGTCACCCTGTTAAAAGAAAGTAGGTTTCACGCACTCAACACCTCTTCTATGCATTACCATTGAATTCTCACTGAAACTAGCAATAGTCGCTATAGTAACAGCTTCTTAAGATAGCTATAGAGACAGAATATAATTAGCTTTTCAATTTATTCTCACTTTATAGCCTTAAGATGATTACTATGGGGAAAAAGAGCTTTAAGCTAGAATAAACCTTGATGATTATTGCAAAAACAGCTGACGAAAGCATGTAACACGAGTCAACACTTGTGCAACATGCGACGCAGAAGTCAAACAATTGTTATACAACTAGCCAGCAAATGTAACATAAAACAACAACACTTGCAGAAATACTTGGGCTACTTATGATGATAATATGATTCTGTTTTGGATAAAGCAAGCAATCTGTAAATGCCACCTTAGGCTGTAATTTTTGTGACGTTTTATAGATTTAATGAATAATCAGAAAAGAGGAAAAAAGATCAGCGGATTAGATTGTAACGAAGTGAAGCATCATTAGCTGCAGCTCTCATGGGGTGACCCTTATCATTTACCCACAGAACACAAACACACACACACACAGACCTCCCACCAATTAATATTAAATTCTATTAGCGTTCACTGTGGCATCAAGCAGATGAGAAGCACAGCTCTGTCCATGAGCATCTGACCGCCTGCTTGATATTGATGAAATGATTGCGAAGCTTTGCATTAAAAAGTGGCTCAGTCATCAATTTTTCACTATGCCATGACGGATTTTTCGGTGTTGAACTGTCTGCTTGTGAGCTGCCATGAAACAGGAGAGTGACTGTAAATAATAAATGAGGGGATGGAGAGATCTGAAAGAGAATACACAGACAGACAGACAGACAGACAGAGAGAAAGAGAGAGGTCCACTGTTTTCCCAGAGAATAAAAAGGTCACAAGGATGCTGCGTTTCAACTTATAGGATTTCTCTTTTTATGGACTTTGATATCTAAGTTCTTGCAGTTTGGTTCTAAAAACTCTTGAGGGCAATTAGAAAATTAAACCCAATAAACTGCCCATGCTTTACAACATGCAGAGACTTCATTTTTACCTAAAGTGTCATACAAGGCTAATGTAGATGGAGATACTGCAGAAACTGTCCGATGTTCCATTGACCCACACAGCAAAGCAGGAACAGCTTGGCAATTCTTTTTCATTTTCAGCACTGCACAGAAAATGAGCATGAAACTAGATCAATTTGTCTGTAGTCTATGGAGAAGGCTTGTATTTCCTGCTGTGTTGTAGATGTTTTTGCGTCATAACTGAACATGCATCAGCCTACATAATGCAACATTTAAGACTGTATTTGCTCTTAAGTGGTAATTAAGTGATGCAGTTTAACGAAGGAATGTTTCTTCTACCACCTGTGTGCAAGGTTGTGCTTTGAGGAAATGCAGAGAATGCCATAAGCACCAAACAGAGAAAACAAAACACACCAGTCACATGGATTAAAGATTAAACAACACTCATGTAAATCCCTTCCATGGAATTCTGACCTTTAAGATAATAGAACTGATTAACCTGAAGTGATTTGATAAACACCTTAAAGTCAAAGGTTGATTAATCTACATTATTCATTCTGATAATAAAAAATTTAGACGTAAACCAAGCTGATGTTCAGCATCTTCTTTGTATCTGGGCCGCCTGATCCAACATCACAGCAGCTACACTGAGAACATCCCACCATCTAGTGGACTGAGGCTCGTAACACAAGCAGCGCACAGTGCAGGAGGTTGTTCACGGCTATTTTTAACTACAGCTGAGAGGCCAGTGAATTTACTGTAAGAGTGTAGCAATTCTCAGAGCAATTATCAGAACGACTGAGGGAGTTACTGAGTTAAAAGTGAAGAGCAGATTAATTCCACCATTGTCTTTTTTTATCACATAATAGTGAAGGGAATTCTGATGTAAGGCTTCCAACTCAAACTACTGCTGACTGCATTTATTGCACCTCTGCTAAATAGATACCTGTACTAATTAATTGAGGCTAAAGTCTAATTATTGAATGATTTAATTAAAAATATGGATTGAAAAGCTTCTACATGGAATTTTGATCACCCTCCTGGTATTTTAATATGAATACAATCTATTAAATCTAACTAAAATTTTCACAAAAATAAAAAAAAATGTAAAAAGCCGATTATTGATTATCGACAGTTTGAGGCCTTTTGCATAACAATTAGTCAAAAAGCTTAGACAAATCTATTTTCAGATATACACATAATCAGTGACAGAATTAAAATATACAGTAGTTGAGCTGGCAACAAGGAGGGAAGGATGGTCTGTTTTTGAATAAGACCTAATTGCAATCTGGCCATGAATAAATGCAAAACTGCTCAGTTGTGACATAAAGCACCTTCAGCCAGGAATATATTGGAATGAGTGGAAATCACAGACGTCAAAACAATCACAGTGTACACATTGATAACTGTGAATAATCATATCACATCATTTTGATTTTTCACACATTAAGAAAATAAAGATTTTTTAAATACTAAGCTTTGTGGACACTAAGGAGATTTTTCCTCACAGACCTACATTTTTAAAAGAAACTCTTTCGGATTCAAACCTGCAGCTCCTTGAGGGTCTCCGCAGGCACAGAGGGCTGGCTCGGTCTGTTCCTGTAGCTGACTTTGGTGATCCGGGAGCTGACGGACATGACTCCAACATTCCTTCACAGAAAATCTTCCTTGACAGTCGGATTTTAAATCTGCAGCTTCATCCGCCTCCAGTTAAAGGTGTTTTTCTCCGTTATTCCAGATTGCCGTGATTTGGCGGAAGCCTCGACTTTCCTCGAAACACTTTCTTGTTGTTGGTAGTTTCCAAGGTAACGAGGCATTTGTGAGGAGACACAGGGGCAGAGGGCTGGTCCTGGAAGAAGAGAAGGAAGTTTATCACTTGGTTATTTCCTCACAGGTGTTTTAGAAAACAGTGAAACATTACAGCTGCATGCAACAGTAGAAACAATGGAAAAACTGAGAAGTCAGCAGGGACACATTTGTAACCAAGCTGGAACAGCAAACCTGATGTTTATTTATTATTCTTATTTTGTCAGTCACAGTTTGCTGGGATATATTTAAAGAAATATGCAGTCATGCTGTAACTACAACACTAAAATATTTTAGAACGCATGTGCAAAGTCATCATATTTGCTGGTGAGATCTGAAGTTGTGCGTAATGTTGTATCAACATGCAGACTAAAATAAACAAATCAACATAAAGGGGTTTTCTTCAGTGTGCTTTGTAATTCAGGATTTTGGGAAAAAAAAACATTAATAGACCTACTGAAGTCCTGGTTGTGTGTCAGATTCTTTCTCATGACTTATAAATACCTACATAATCCCACAGCAGCAGAGACAATAGGTTAGTTTCCTTTGCGCATTTACGCACGTGGCACAGCAGCGGTAACTTAATAAGTACAGGCTCTGACGGTAAATTACATTTTGTGTTCCTCTACACGTGGACAGGTGAGGTTTTCTATGTCGATTCCAGGTTTATATGGCAGGAACGTTTGTATTAAAGCTTTTCCATAGCTGTCAGGACCTTTTTTCTGTGTCAGGAATCGAAGAGGAAAGGACCCAAACACCAGAGACAGGCAGGTGGACATAACTGTGGAAACTTTACTTAAAACTTCAGAGCTAACAAAAGGTAGAGGAGCTACCAAAGGGAGGCCGGAGGTCCAGGAAATGTCAAAAAGATAACTGAAACAAGCTAATCCACGAAAACTGGGTAACAAAACAGGATTCAAAACACTAAAAGGACAAACCAGAATCAGGTGAAGAGAACCCGAGCAGGTAAACATGAGGGAAGCAAACAAGCGGAAACCTGGGAGACAAAAAACACACTAACCAAAGAAAAGGAAGACTACAGGAAGAGGAATTTAAGTACACAGAGAACTGACTAGGAGGACAAGACACTGGTGACTCACGACCCACAGGTAAAACTATTGATTGCCATCAAAAAGGGAGGGAAACGCAGGCTGGTGGAGGAAGTAAAAACGCAAGCAACGCACACAAGAAGGCGATTTCAAAATAAAACAGGATGTAACAGAAAACGGACATGAAAAGTACAAAAACAAACTGAGAGGCACAAACAGGAAAACACAAAATCACATTTCAGTGTTTGGATTGTTTTGTGGATGTTATGTGTTAGTAGCACAAATAAATCCCATAGTGTCTGACTGAAGGCAAAGTGAAATTAATTAATTTATTAAACACATTTGAAAGTATCAGTTTTTCCAAAGTGCTGTACAGTTAGAATAAATAACATACTGACTAAAAGACAAAATTAAACAAAATTAATAAAATAAGAATAAGAGTTAACAAACACAACACAATAATAGATGAAGTCAGAGTGTCAGGTTCTCCTTAAATCAAATGCAGGGATTTAAAAGTTTCTAAATCTGAGCAGTTCTCACATGGAAACGTTTCAGAAATTAGGAGCAGCTACAGTATTGTGAGGCTTGATTGCTTCTGTTTGAGCCTGGCCTTTGGAACATCCAGGAACATCTGGATCAGTGCTCTAACTGGGGTGTGATGGTGCAAGGAGATCTGCTGAGCAAGGTGGTGCCAACCCATTTGAAAGTGTACAAACAAACATAAAATCTTAAATGCAACCCTGAAGCAGACAGAAAACCAGTGGAAGGATGACAGTACTGGAGATATATTATCATATTTTAGCTTCCGTGTTAAGAAACGGGCAGCTCATTCTCAACCATCTGCAGACGCTGAAGGGACGACTGCTCTACACCTTCATGCAGAGAATTCAAATAATCTAGCAGGATAGCTGTGCACCAGGATAGAAGAGTTTCATCAGAGGATAACAGAACACCTTTGTAGTGATTTGTAGTGGGTCCACAGCATACCAGTAAAATATCTCCACCAGTAGGTCTCCTCACTGTAGAGGTCAAATGTTTTCCCTTTAATTTGTCACCCATCAGGCATCATGCCTGCTGACCTTCTAAGAGCAATTTGTGAAGACGACCCCTAGATGGCAGCAGCGTGCTGTTCCCTCACTTAAAATGCTGAGCTGCAGCTGTCAGAGAGAACTGGGTTAGATTTGTGGGGCAAATGACCTCATGCTGTAGCATCATCATCATCACGAGGAGATGAAGAGAGAATGAAATCATCCTTCTCTCTCGTCGTCATTTGTCTCCCTCTAAAACATGATTTGGCATTCCCGATTAGAGCTGCGCCACCCTGATGCACAGCTTGCAAAAACATGCAGATCGGGACTGTTGGGAAAGCAAATGATGCAGAAGCAGAACTCAATGACCCCGTGGGGATATTATTAAATATATCACAACGTGCTTCTGCATGAATCTTGCTATAAGAGCTTCTATGATGAGGGTGAATATGAGAAATACAACACTGGGCTGCTGCTGCTGCTATGAGGGAAAAACGCAGGGATATCCACCGCTCTGGCATCTCCAGTAACATCTGTGGAAGCGCAATTAAGGCATAAAACGCTTAAGAATGACACCCACGCAGCCCGCATCAGCACCGCAGTGAGTGGCGCTGGGGGGGCTGCTGATGTGCTGTGGCGCACACTGAATTTGGGGTGGCGCACAATGCACCAAAACCCCCCGAAAACGGAATCCCAGGATATCCCACCCCCCACCCACCCCTCGAAACGGAATAGCCCTCCTCCCTCCGTCCTCCTACACCCCTCCCTCTTTTACCTCCGCCTTCTCTCATTATCACCCCCTTCCTCCTCCTCCTCTGCCTCACGTCCCAACTCGGGAGCGCCGCCGATCGGTCGCCAGGATTTTCCCTTCTCGGCCAAAATGGAGGAGAAGGTCTCTCGCCTGATGAAGGGAGCGCAGATTATATGACCGGATCTGCTTCAATGAGAGGCGTCAGGACCCGCTTTTGTTGAGAAAGAGTCAACCGCAGCAGCGAAGCCCTTTGAGGATATCTATCGCTATTTCCGCACAAGCGACCGCAGCCATGAGCGCAGGAGAGGGACTGGATGAGGCTGCGAAGGACGCGGCAGACATAGCGGCGTTTTTCAAATCCGGTAAGTCGGGAAGGGGCGAGTCTGCCTGTGGGAGAGCCACGGTGGAGCTGTCGGTGTGATCACCGGCGGTCTCACACCAAATATGACACAAGAAAAAAGCACTGATGGGTTTCATGGGCGAGATGCGTAACATAGCGTGCGTCGGACGTGCAGGAGAGATGCTGGTAGTTATTTACCTCATTTCAGCTGATTTCCTCTCAGCTGTCACACCTTTAATGACGACAATAACAGCTCCTGAGATGTGCGCTCTGATTACTGGGCACTGACCCCATTTTGGGCTGGACCATGGAGGCTCCAAGGTGTGGATGGTTCCAGCTCGACCAGGGGCTGCTCAGGCTGTAGGAGTGCTTTCACTGTGTCCATCACGAACCCTCCTGGATGTGGGTCGTGCATTTTTTTTTAAATGTGTGTCTTCAGATAGATTGGATGATCTTGTGCACGAACGTGGAATCCTGCACGACCAAGGTGCTCTCAGATCTGCTGCACAGCCTAGGCCATGGACGCATGTATGGCCAATAGGTTGCTCTTACGTATTGGGCCTGTCTAATGTGGTGGCATCATCATAACAAATAAAGAGAGGCCTGCCTTCCTTATCATCCACAGCATGAGCACGTTTTCTAAGTGTTAGGGGGCTGCACTGGTGCCTGATACCAACCACGAATCAGCATAAGGGGGCTTCAGTTCTAGGCTTTGTTGTGGTGCTTGTGAAAAACACTGTTTATTATTAAGCCAATAGTTGTTGATGCAGTTTGGATTAAAGGAGCATTGCCACTTTAATGCTACTGATTACTTACCAGGTATTCTTATAGGAAGGATTGCTGTGCTGTGATGTTTCCCTGACAACACCTGGCTTATTTTGCACCTCTAAAACGTGTAAAACAGGCATTCCTAGGCGTTTAAAAACATTGTATGGCAGGATTTAGAGCTTTAGAGTTCATCTTAGACATTGTTTACTTGCTCCAGTGAAAACCCTCCTAGAAATTGAACCCACAATCAAGCCTCTCAGCGCTCAAACTCTAGAAACAACCTCTGACGCAGGCATTCGGAGGACAGGAGACGACTTTTGGAAGTTCATTTTAAAGCAAAAGTCCGAGACCACCTCTGATACACAGCAGAAGAAGCAGCTGTCTCTGTCTCAGCTGTTTCCCTCTGTGACACCTGGTGCCTTTGGGTCTGCTGTTCACCGTCTCCACTGACTGCACACATGCAGGAACACACAGCATTTGCACACATCCACATAGGAGTTAATATAAATCCGTAAACGCAGCAGACAAGCACACAGTCTTTATGTATTTTGTACTTCTTAAACAGTCCATAAACTGCATACTTTTTTCTACGGTAGAAATTGCCTCTGCCAGTCAGACAGTTAGGAATGTTGTCAAAATGGATTGTATTCAAATGCTTTCTTACGGTTGGTTGGACGCCTGCCAATGTATTTTCCTATAGCTGCGTTGTATCAGGCTGGAAAGTTGGCTCACAGTGAAGTTGGACTTCTTGGATGTTTATATAGCAGCAAACGCAGTTCATACAGTATTCATGATGGAGACAGAAATAGGTTATGCCCTCAGGAAACTTTTATAAGAGACTATTATGAAGTGAAAGTATGGAAAAAGAAGTTTCTGGGAGAATAGCACAGAATGCTCAGTGAATACCATCGAATAGTCGTGTGTCTCCAGTGAGGTTAAAACTTGTAGGTCTGAAAGTTTATGTTGTTCAACCTTGACACACATTTGTAAAAGATAAATGTAACGCTAAATACGGATTTTTTGCTCATTTTATTCATTCAAGCAGATTATTGATCATTTTTAGTAACATTGAAAACATTTCATCAGTGGCATTTACAAAGAGATTTCTACTTGTAACCTTCAGGTTTCATTTATTTCTAGTCATTACTCCTTTGTTGACAGTTTAGAGTTGATTCCACCATTTAATTGGCCTTTTGGTAATCAGTTCTATCCCTTCATTTTATGCTTTTTCTTCATTTATATATACAATCTGGTTTTGTTTGTCTATACATGCCTACTATATGTCCCATCCACCCTACCTTTTCCAGCATGCTCCTTAATAGCTGCCAGCTTGTTGCATGTTGAAGTTTTTGGCACACAGCTGCTCCTCCTAGTTGATTCCAAGCATTTTTATTTCTGGGCCTCGGTGCATGTGAGTGTGGTTTTTTTTTTTGTGGGGCTCTGGATGCACTTTGGTGCCCCAGTTAGGCAGTGAACTCTAAAATGTGGCAAACTCTTCTGTTAAACAAGAACCAAAATGATTGACTGTCCAAACAGCCTGATCACTGGCTAAGAGGCTGACTTAGTGAGGAAGGAACTTCTTCACTGGCTTGATAACCAAATATAAGCTTTTACATTAGCTACATTGATGATTGACTGTTTGGATGATTAAACTGAGATTTCCATCAAAACCCAAAGTGTCTCAAAGTCCGAGCTTTTGATCCGTCGGCGGTGTTGAATTTGTTCCACCTGAATGGATGATATTATCGGCGGCCCTCAAACATACTTGATGTTCCTCTCTGCTTGATTATTTTCAGTGAGCAGATGGTGCTCCATCTCTGAGTCCCACACTGTTGCTGTGGATCACAGCTCAGCCGCTGAGTCACCCTCCCAGGTTGCTCATGCCATGACTTAAAGTCCAATCCCAAAATTCCTGCAACTGGTCAAAGATGAGAAATATTCACCTCCTCATGTTCAGCTGCTCAGCGGTCCAGGCATCACTCCAGCTTTGCAACTATTTTAAGAGAAACCCTTTTAAAGCATGTGAATACAATTACACTCTTCATCACCATATCTAGTTGTTCACTACCCTTCTATAAATAGCACAATCAGTTGACTATTAGACCAAAAATAAGTCTACAAGTCTGTTTTCAGAGCAGATGATGATAGAGCCTCTTTGTGTCCCAGCTGCTGATTACTGATAGAGTAGTGTGACTCACCAAATGTAGACTGAGGGTATAATCCTGCCATTGGCTGCACATTTCACATGGCTTTCTTCTTCCCCTCCACTATTAATGTGTTGCTGTTTTTAAAATCCACTTCACTATGGGAGAAAACAACAACAACCTCCGAGCAGAAACCTACCACACTGAATATTTTAAGTTCAGCCGCAGATTTGGATCATGTAGTTTTCTACTTCTTTTTTTCAGTGACTTCCATTTTAATGACGATGCTTGCCTCCGTGTATGTAAAAACAAAACAAAAACAATTCATCTGTCTTTATTTTAAGGGGACATAGTTGCTGCATCCTTGGCTGAGCTTCGTCCGATACGATTGTGATTGGTTTAAAGAAGTACAACCAAGCCAGTTTGTTTTTTAGCAAATGATATTGAAGTGTGAGACTATTTAGAGAGATACTGTGTGAACTTTATATATTGTGTACTTTGTAATCAAGATAATGGTTGCTAAGTCTGGAAGTCTGTTGCTGTCAAATGACACTATATTGAACCAAAAAAATGATAGTGATATTATACACATTTCCTTTTCAGTGAAACAAATATAAAAAACAATTCTGTACGTTTGCTGCAGTCTGTACCAAGAAACTATGTTCCCGTAAGTCTGGAGAATAAAACTTTGCATGCATGACCAAATAATATCATGATATCCTGATCTGGGTCTGTATTGTGTAGGAACTTAATATACAAGCCCCCTATGCTGCTGATACTCAATGTCATCAAAAGCATGGAAACTTAAACAATAGTGTTCTGTGTTTATTATGGCCATTTATGTGACAATATGAATTAATCTGTTTACAACAAATGGAATAAAATGTAATTATAGTCTAATGCATTACATCTTTAGATTAAGCTCTGTCAAATAAATGGAAGCACGATGGGAAGAGCCTTCCTGGCAAATTCAGAAATAACATTTGCACTGTAGTATATTTTGAATGGTATTAATTCATATATATAGTCTCTTGAGAGGCATTCAATGAAGTTACAGGCTCTGTGTAATAGCATTATGATACACAACTGCACTGTGAAACTCAATTGACATAAAAGCAACCAGATGTATGTTGGAATAAGATTAAATAACAGCCCAGACAGCTTGCAAGAGAGCTATATTCCCAGTCATAACTACAGCGGTCATAAGACAGGGGTCATCACTCATAGCGGCCATGTAGTGCATTGCTTACAGTCGAAGCAAAGATCCACTGTTTACTGTGTGAAACTTGCTTCTATTCATTAACCAATGCAAGACAAGCTTTCAGCGGCACATGTGTGAGTCTTGGTCTCTTGTCTGCGCTATTAAATAATAGATTTTCTTTTATAGCAGGAGAATAATTGATAGGGAGGTGCAGATGTTCTAACCTCTACTTTGTCAGAGCAGTTGCAATGAGAATAATAATGAAAGACTCGTATGCACAGAATGGTTGGAAAACCCCTTCTGCAAAAAACTCCCCAACAACTAAATAAACACCAATAATGCTTGCTGTGGCTCTTTAGTTATGCTGCAGTCAGTCAATAGCTTGTCCTTCAGTGGCTCTCGCATTGAGGCTAGAATCAAGATATCAGCGTCGTTAATGGCAGTGCCAGTATTGACATCACAGCGAGCCATTTCCCTCAGTGCCCAAAGTAAACCCGGTGACCTGTGGCAGTGCAGGCAGGAATGAGAGCCAAACCACTGACTGGTGATTCTTCATTTTCTTCTTGCACAGTCGAAATCAATGGACTCATAATGACCTAATGTTATCCTGCATACTTAAGCATATATATATATTAATTAAATCATGTGGATGAGGAAGAGGACCTCAATAGGCCATGCAGGGTGCAGCAAGAAGGACAGTAAATCTGTCTAAATATGTTAAATATCAACAGTGAGCACAATTAAAAACAGTAAAGATAAACAGAGGAGGTGAAGGCAAAGACAAATGTTTACTGAAAGCAGAGGCAGTCATCGTAAAGGCACAGAGGAGCAGAGTCAGGAAAGCAAACAGAGCAATGGAAATAGAAGGAATGAGAGTGAAATCCAGAAAGAGAGGACATGACATACTTAGAGGAACAAACAAGCCTTCACTCATCAAATTATAGATCTGAGGCTTGGGTGGAGTACACCCTGCAAAATGTAGGCTAGTCTGCTCTCCATGAGGCTGAAACCTTACGGTCACATCCAGGGGCAGCCTAATTGGCAGTTGGTCAGAGTTAAAGACTATAAGCTTAGACTGGCATTGCCTGCACTGCTAAATCGCCTGGGCTCGCTTGAACAGTCAACTGTCTCACTTTTTCAACAAAAGTAACCAAAATGGTTTGCAATCAACATGATAGTGCTTACTCTACAATCCTTTACACCAGTGGATTTCAATATCACACAAGGTAACGACATTAAACAGTGGTATTGTCTAAAGCAAACAGTCCAAAAGTTTTGCAAAGAAATACCCAGATGTCATCATATTCTCAGTGGCCACAACTGAGAACCAGGAAGTGGTTTCAGGGTTCTTGCTGCAAAAATACACTGATACAAAATAAGCAAAAATGACTCTTACATACTGCAGGTCTTTGTAGCTGCCAACTGTACCACTGTGCTATTAATTTTTGCTCTGTGAATTATGGAAACATGGGCCCCATTTATGTTTTCGCTCACTTGTGCTCGTTAATCAGCAGCTGAACTTTATGATTGCTGCAAAATGGTTAAATTCAATCTAATCTGACCTTCTGCTATTAACAACCGCCTCAAATGCAATTACAGACTTAATCACTTCCCTCAATTAATGTAAGCAGTAACACATTCTGTATATACAAGCCAATTAACTGGACCAATAAACAGTGCTGAACTTACCAATGGAAGAAAGAAAGAACCCAGAGTTACTTCTACTGCTAATAAGCAGCTGACAGCCCAGTAGAAACAGCTAGTGTGCTGTATGTGAGGAACAAGAGGCAATTTTTTTGTCCATGTATAAAAAGCCGACCAATATTGGGATGCTTTTGTTTCCCATTCATCCCTTAGCGTTCATTGGAGAGTTTTATTGCAAAGACGAGTCAGGAAGGTAGCATGGCGAGCCAATTACCTGTTTTACAGCCTGACTGTTCTGATCGATCTCATCAAAGACTCTCGACCTTTTTGAAAGAGTCGTAATACATTTTATGGACATGTAACCACCCCTGCATCTCACCGGCTTATTGATTGTAGTAAAATGTTGTGTACATCTATGGGGTCACTTTGAAGACACACAGATGAGGGCCAGGTCATTCGTTTGGTTGTGCCAATATATTTATTTCAGTTCTTAATGAAGCTGATCAGTCATTTCAGTTTGCCATTCATTTTCTGTAAATGTCAGTGAGATTGAGACTAATGTGTTAAGTGGAAAAAAATTGCTGCCATCCTCTAAAGAGATTATTCCTCATCCGTTAATGTGAAGTGATAAAACCACTGAATGCTTGGAATCGGTTGGGCTCTTCCTCCATACACATGAATGATAACGGTTGGTAGCTTTATGTCGATATTGAGGAATTCCAATAGGTTGGTAATGTGTTGGTTGGATGCTAAGTGTAGCCTGTGGGACAACTTCATTACCTCACACACACACACACACACACGATGCACACACGATGCACACACGATGCACACACATGCACAAAGGTATAAATCACTACATCCCACCCACGTCGCCCGGGGCCCTGGAAGCAAGGAAGAGGGGAGGGGGATGGAGGGATGAAGAAGGGATGGAGGCACAGGAGGATTGCGGGTCATAAAAATAGGCTGTGGGTTGGTCTGAGTGTCTCCTGCAAATCCCCCATCTGATAAGAGAGAAACCTCTATCAGTCAACTGCAGACTCCCACTCATTCTATCCCTTTTTCATTCCTTTCATCGCCTCCTCCACTCTTCTCCCACACAGCCTTCCATCATTACCTCATACCTTGCCTCTGCTCAGCGTTGTCATATATCCAAATAATGATCTTGTTTTGTAATATCTGCTCTCCTGTTTGTGAGTCACAGCACCACACACGCCTTTCTTTTTCTTATAACTTCAGTAAATTTGACATCCGAGCAAAGGTTATTAAATTTGAATGACAGATTGACAAAGAGATTTGGGTCACATTATTTATATACAAGCCACCACAACACTTTGCCATTGATTCTAAAAAGAGAGTTCACCATTAATAAGCAGGGTCTTTTTCAGATTTTGGAGCCAAATGATATTTTATTCTTTCGAAAAATGAAACAGGGAGCAGCGAAGACAGATGATGATTCATTCACAAAATGTAATTCCTCCTTCCTCATCCTTTCTATTTAGTACTCAGCTGACATCCAGCCCATCTCCTCTCTGTCTCCCCACAGCTTAAACCGAGGAAGCATCTGGATGTGGTATCTGCCTCCCGCAATGCTTTGTGCCTTTTCCTTTTTTCAAGAATAGCACTTTGAAAAAGCAGCCGAGGAGTCATGAGGCCACGCTCCCCTTGAGTTCTGAGACACAGTTGTTTAAAGAACTTCCTCTTGAGAGAGAGGTGCTGTGTTACTATGTCAGGTGTCAAGTGCTGTGCCATTTTTCCATTCATAAAATTGGTTAGTGAGTGAGCCGGTTGCTGTTGCTGTGTAGAGTAGGAAGAAAACAGGACCTCTTTCTCAGTTGTGCAGGACTTTATTCTTTTTCAGTTTTCTGTAGGGTGATTTGCTCTTAAATGTTGTATGAGGCTGATAGTGTAGCAATAACTTTAAATAATTCATATTCTGTCACACACAGTAGCACACTTGCAGACGTCCAGCTGCATATTTGCAATTTCAGATACCAGACCCGTATGCTTCACTGCTTTTCTCTGCAGCAGTAGCATGTTTTACTTCTCTTAGTAGACAAGCCAAGGTTTTACTTCAGTTAGTATGAAAACAAAAAATATGTGAATAAAGCAGAACATGGACTCAGCTTTGGTGAAAATCAAAGCACAGCTTGCAGTATGTGTTTGCATACATGTGTGAGCTTGTGTGCTGCCCGAGACTGCTTGTCTTCTGTCAACAGCTGTGCTCAGTCTGTCCAACAGGAACTGTGGAGTCTCTCTTTCGCTCACAAACAGACTCACAGTGCATCATGCCGTCTTGCTTTGAAGACAGCAGCAGGCTCTGATCTGTGTTGCGTGAACGGTGCCAGCCCAGTGCTCCTCCGACTTAGGAGGGCTAAACTGCCGCTTGGCCTCGCTGGCTTCGGATAAAATAGGTTGAGGATCAAACCTAATATCCCGTTCTACTGTACAGGCTTGCAGAGGTACTTACTGTTGGTAAATTGCTACTGTTCTACAAGACATACTGCCAGTTCTGCTGTTGCTGCTCACTGTTGGGTGCCAGGCTAAAGCTTGTTGCCAGTAAAATGCTGAATATTTGCACAGGCAATCAAACAAATTTCATATTTTACACAAAACTAATGGAAGATGAACCAATAAAACTTTATTTTGAGGAAATAATTATATAGTAGTTTCCAAACTGACCCATATTTTTCACAGTTATCATCTTTTGAACATTGAATTCATTTTGTCAATCCTGTTTTGAAGCTGCAGTTATCAGTAACTACATAATCTGCATTCTTTACCCACTTGAGATAGATGGAGTTCAGATGAGGAGATTTTGGAGAACACTTAATTTCTTACAACAGTTTGATCTTGGTGGCAGCTACAATGTGAAGGTTCCCTCACTTGTCTTCAATGCTGTGGTCGGTAGACAAATGCCTTCTGTCTTTCACTGACTCACCTTGCGAACAAGAAATCGATGCCAAGCATATATAAGCCGTCGAATATTCTGTTAGCACTTTTCACCGGACCAAACACTTTATCCACGCTGTATGAAGTGTACCATAGAGTGTGTGAACAGGTGCTTACTGTAATCCTCGCTAGGCAGCAGCATATGCCAGGCTGTTCTCCTCAGAAAGGCAGCCAGGGGAAGTCAGAGTGAAGAACTAAGCTGCCCCCGTCCCTCATCCCCCTCCTCTCCTCTCTGTTATCTGCTGCCACTACAGTGTCCTACTGCTGACTGACCCAGAAAGAGTTGCTCAGTCCTCTGCTACGAACAAGATGCATGTCGATCCGAGTAAGAATTTAAAAAATGGTCTGACATTTGGGAAATTGTAGTTCAGAGTTCAGCTATAATTATATCTTTTCATGATGGCACACTTTTCACATCAGTGCTCTTTCAACTCATTTTGTCCTCATTTATTTATGTATGAATTTAGCTGAAATGAGATTTGAGTTCTGGACCTGTGGATTAGGACTGCATCCATAATGAATCAGTTATTATTGATTTATCTATTCTGAATCAATTGTGATGCCAAAACTGACATCACTGAGTCGAGCTCCGCAGACCAAATTTGTCTCCACTCTAATGTTACCAACTCAGAATACCAAACACGAGACACACCACTCTGCTTTTTCACAAATCTGGTTGAAATTTTTTCAACATTTCATCTCCCTAAAGATGACCCCTGAGGCATTAGAGATACTGATATCGACTGTTCTTGGTATCTTTAAATGATTCTTTCGCTTATCAGCTCTGTGCTGGAAGTCACGCATGAATCTGTGTGTGTGTGTGTGTGTGAGGATGTGACAAAGTGTAAGAGCATATGGTAAAGAAAAGATAAAGAGCAGAAGGATCTATATTCTCAATCTATATTCATGTTGCAGCCTGGACTGTTTATGCATGAGAGTTGGCGTGTACATTGTGTGTGTGCGCTTGTGCATCTGCGTGCAAAATGTTTAATGGTGTTTAATCTCAGGAAGGGACTATCCAGATATCCAGATCAAAGGGCTGCTTCACAATTGCTCACTCGCTCTCTCATTTGTACCCTGTAATCCCACAGCTTTAATTTTTGACACTAAAATATGGTGGTGGTTATGCTGGCGTTCCGCTGTGTCACAGGGAGATCTTTCAATCTTTATTTCCTTCATTAAACTTCCTTTCTCTCATTTTTTTGTTATCTCTCTCTCTGTCTCTTTTTTAGATTGCTCTCTTCCAAAATGTGAATCCAAAGTGGATGGCCCTGGTCAAACCTCAGGTAGGTCTGAGTGTTTGTTACGCAGCCATGGGGAACTAATCAGGAATTTCCTGTGAATGTCCCTGTCTTGCCAGTCATGGCGGTGATTAGGAAATGAGTTGCATTTGATCTTGTTTGTCCAGCATCAAAAACAATTCTTATTTTAAGTGGAAGTCATTGATTTGCATGTTCTGGGAGGCTTCCGAGGTCTCTGAACTGCGTCTTTGTGCTTGGCAAGAGGAGAACCTCTGTAAAGCTGACATTTAAAATGCTCTCCTGTTTATTACGGATGGGGCAGCTTGATTTGTATACTATATACATCTACGTGTGTGTAAGAAAGAAGGAGACATTATTGAAACATCGAGAACACCATGTACTATTCCCATTTCAAGTAAAATACTGTGTTACATCAAAGCCCTGCGTCGAATCCCATTAGACTTGAGCTCCTCTGTGGCATCAGCTAGCAACCATGACCTTGTGGGTTCTCATCCCTAATACCCCCCGGACCTGCATACTAAAAATGCACCAAGTCATTCTCTCCTGGGTGGCTTGTTTTTAGGGTCTAAACAGGGGAGTTAAGTGGCCCATATTAGGATGTGCACACAGATTATCCCACATAAATGTGGGCCTGATTCCCCGACCATAGTGTATTCAGTTTAATCTCTCTTGGACTAAAACGCATTGTAAGTGTTTGGAGCTTTTCCATAGAAAGTCTGATTTAAATGGAAAGGGTTGGTGTAATCCGTAGCAGGAAAGCTGACACACGGTGGCAGAAAGTGCATTTGAGTTTTTCCTGCTAAGACCGAACATAAAAACATTTTTTAAGATTGTTTGTGCATGTCATGAAGGATTTACAGCATTAGATTGTGGCGAGAGGAATGTCACTATAAGTAGATTGTGTTCAGTTCAGCTCAGAGTCTCATGTGTTAGACACAGTTTTTACCTGATTTTTTCCAATCGGGTCATCCAGGGATGAAAAGACAGGTTTTTTTCAATCAGCAGCTTGGCCTGATATTCCCATTTGCCAGAATCTGAATGGGCGTTAATGTGAAATGATTGGGACATGCCAGCCAAATGCTGTGCACACGCCTTTTGCTCAGAAACCCCTCAACTTCATCCCCAAGGCTGAGTCGCAAAAAATTAGAGCTGCATCAGTGTCTTTGTATGCTTTTTTTTTCTTTTTAAAATGGGCTGGAATTCATGAGCTGCTCACAGTGAATCAGAGGTAATCAGGTTGTACTGGCCATTTAGGGCTGATTGTTCATTTTCAATTACTGTGAACAAAATTAACTTGCTGTAGAATTAAGTGTCAGATTAGCAAATTGCCCCGAAGCATTGTGTTGCAATGTGTCGTGAAATTGCAGGTGTCCTCTCAGTAAACTCAAATGTAAAATACAGTGTCCTTCAGTTATGTATGAGCTGATGTGGCACAGGCTAAACATGGAGTGAACATTCATTAACTGTCGTCATGCATAAGTGAAGGACATGTGGTTTTGCCTGTGTCTGTGTTATAGGGTGAGTGTAACCCCTCAGTAAAATGGACCAAACATAAAATATAGACACACAAATGGGGAAATATTTGTTTTCCTCCTCCCAACCATTATTCTGTAACCTGCCTTTTTAAGAGTTTACTGTTTCTTCAGCAGCTACATATGCTCATCCATATTGTTTGGTCTTGCTTTCATAAGACGTGCTAGTTTTAGATTCTTTGTTGCTTCCTTCCAGAAGGACTTGACATAACCTCAACTGGGTGTTTCCTGTTGTTTAATCTAAACTTGGCTGCGTTGGCCAACAGGCTTTGTGAAACATTGGTCTTTTCGGTGAATTGTTTGGTTCTGAACTCCATGATCTCTGCTGTATGTACTGTACATAGGGGGACAACTGTGTCGGGGAGAGTTGGCAGAATAACAGTCCCCTTTAAATCTATTAGTTTGACCATCAACATAGTATAAAGCATCATTATTGCTTCTGTAGATTCTTGCAGCCTCATAGAGGGCGAGCCATGGTTTAAACCAGTGATTATACTGTCAGATTCCAATTTTTAGCCAAAACTGAAGCAGTAGGCAGTATTAGATAACATGCATAGAGTTTACACAATACATCAATTCTTGTTGCTGATATAACAGCAACAAAGCTTTATGTTCAGCCTTTTTCTTTCATTGGGAGATGTGCTGTGTATAGCTCAAAAAATGGAAGATGGATTAATCATTTCCATCATCACCACTGCCAATCTAATGATGCAGGTTTCCTATGAATGGACTTCATGCAGGGATCAGGTAGCCTGTAGGCCTTCCTTTAGTGCTGAGTGATGTCTGTGGGTCCCCAGACTCATGGCAAGTTCAACCTTTCTACCAACATCAACCCGCCTCTTCTGTCTGATCTGTCAGCATTCATCTGTTCTGCTCATATCATGTAGTGCCACACAGGGGCCTGGACTCATCCTGCATCTAAACACAGGCATGTTCATTCCACTCTGGAGGTTCTCTTACTGCCTTGCGTGTTCTCTGTTCACTGTTTGGTTTTAATTATTATCATATTCATGCAGCAATGCTTCTCGGGTCATCGAAACTCTGAATTATTTACAAACTGTTTAAAGTGTGATGATTATGAATTAATTTGAAGTTGCCCTAGTTCACATCACCACAACTAAAACTGCTCAAACGCACTTTACACAGTACATGTTGGTGATAGAGAGGACGGGGATGTAAGAAATCAACTACCTCAAATCTGGATGTGTTTTGTAGAAGACAGAAGTGTCCCAAAAACACTGTTGGCCTGCATGTGGGTTTACGGGCTAAGCATGCTTAGAGTAAATAGTTGGACTGTTCCCCAGATATGCCCTGACTCTCAGTCCAAGATAATCTGCAACAGTAGCCAACTGCCTGTTTAGTCGGGATGATTCTGATCTCTTGCTGGACTAATAATATCCAGAACGCATAGTGAATTAGATGATTTGCAGCCCTTGTCTTGTTGGATGAAAAAAGAGATAAATATCTGAACATGGACAGAGAAATGAGAAACTCCTCTCCTCTCCTCTCCTCTCCTCTCCTCTCCTCTCCTCTCCTCTCCTCTCCTCTCCTCTCCTCTCCTCTCCTCTCCTCTCCTCTCCTCCCCTCTCCTCTCCTCTCCTCTCCTCTCCTCTCCTCTCCTCCTTTTGTCCATATGTTTCAGTTCAGTTTAATTCAGCTGTGAACTCCATCTCTCATCCCTGCCCATACTGAGCTCACTGTGTGGTTCCTATTGAACTGAGCTTTGAATGCTAACCATGTGCACCGCGGGCAGACAAGCAGGCACACACACACACACACACACACACACACACACACACACACACACACACACACACACACACATGCACGTGCTTCTAAGCAGTGGAGGAAGTGGTTTTCTCTGGAGTTCATTGGATTTTTTTTAATTCTCCCCTGCAGAGGCCAGAATGGGGAAGACTAAACTCCAAAGAGTGTGTGCATGTGGATGTGGTCGTGTGTGTGTTTGAGGAAATTTTGTTTACTCACTCTCAGATTACCCACTTTGCCTGTATCTCTCTCTCTCATCTCTATTTTTTTTCTCTCTTGTTTTGTTGCTCTCCCTTTGTCTGGTGATATCTCTCAAAAATAGTAGGCAGTTACACGTCCATATTTTTGTTAGTGCTGTATTTGTTGTTAACATCAATCCTTATGTAAAGACAAAATAAAATTAATCAAATGAGTGCAAACAGAGGTCAGAACACACTAAACAGCAGGCAATGGATTGAGCGAACAAATAAGTTGAATGCCATATATATACTGTATGCAGGGCTGCAGTCTAACTTTCAGATTACTTTCACTGGTGCACATAACTTTTTTGTTTTGGTGCACCCAAAATATTTCACTATGCATTTGAGCTCCAAGGTTGCCAAGTTTCCATACATTGGTAATTTTTTACACATTATGTAAATGATTGTAAAGTGGAATACAGGTGCAGATAAGATAATCTGGGACTTAAAAGTTCATAAAAGGTTTTGTTTTTCACTATTTTATAAGCAGTGTTGAATTTTGTTACCATTTCTGACTCTTCACTGCTTCACTTTCCCTCTGCCTGGTGCTGAAATGTTGCACTGAGGGTGGCTGCTGCTCCAACTTTCTTAGGGCATGGTGCTTTTTATCGTTTCAATTCCGAATGTCATTGCCTTGGCAGCAGAGGACCTCTTCCCAGCCGTGCATTGGCTGCCCTCTTTTCAATTTCAATAAATGCAATGCATAATGTTGGCCGTTTTATCATATCTCAGTGTTTCCCACAGGTTGAGAATTTGCTAGTGGTAGTGGGTGGCGCAGAGACTCTTGCAATTTAAAGAGAGAAAGTGCAAGCCAGGTAGGCTCCCTAAACACCTCACATGCAGATACAGGTTTTTGGCGGCCGTGCACAGAGAAGCCTCTTGTCCCCCATCAGTTACTCCAGTGAATGCAAATCAGACAAACACATAGCCAGAATAGTTAGTTTACCAATGGTAAACTAAGGTGTTCTAATGCAAGACTGACGTCAGCTAAAACCAAATGATTTCCTAATTATGAGGCTGTCCAGAGACACACCCACAGACTAGTCTAAATTGTAGGTGCACTGGTGCAAACAATAAAAACTTGTAGTTGCACTGGACAAAGTTTTGGTCGTTTCTGCAACAAAAATCGCACAGATTTGGATTCCAGTTTTGTATACAATGCAAAATGGGGTGAGCTTAAACCACAATTTAACCAAGGAGTCAAGTGATTTCATCTGAACTTGGCTTGCATAAAAGCACACAAATGGACAAAGTGTTTTAACCTAATTTGCATTTAGATATGCATTATGTACAAGCAGTGACCATCTATCTAGTGTCTACAAAAGTGTGTCATCACAGTTGACATCTGATAGCTCTCATGAAGCTCTGTGTGAAAAATGAGAGTTTGCATAGCATTCTATAGTTGGCATCAGATCTTATATCAGGGCAAGTTACAGCACGGTTTAAAATTTGGGATGGCAGCTAAACCTGCAGACTTCACTGTGTATTTCCTGCTATGGAGCATGCATGAGTGTCCGCTGGAATGTGTGATTAAATGATAGATCTTCAGTCCTATCATTTTTGATGTTTCATTTATAATTGATTGCTTTCAATCTGGAAAGCTATTAGTGTTTAAAAAAGACCAAATTCTTCATGACAACTTCATTTTTTCCCCTTTGGGGAAAGCTGCTCAGAGACTCTTCCTCTTTCCTTCTAACTCTCTCTTTCTCAGGAGACGGGTTGAAAGAGAGGAAAGCCAGTTAGACTCCCTGTGGTGTCTAACACAGAGACAGCTGGACTCTGTTTGTGTCATGGCTGTGTGCACCTTTGTGTGTGCAGTTCCTTCTGATGTGCATGTGGATGTGTGCCTCCTGACCATTTGCCTTGCTTGTTTCTGTGTGTGTGTGTGTGTGTGTGCGCGCGCCTGTGCCTGTGCGTGTGCAGACGACCCTAATTGGATCATGCTGTAGAACACTGGCTGTGTTGGGTTTAAAAAGAGCACAGCTTGCATCCTCGTGTCAAAGTATATCAACATAATCATATCTATTTGGTCGTGGCAGCAAATAATAAGATAATCAACTCCAGAATTTTACAAACTTTCGGTTTCCAAACGACACACTGGCTCATTTAACTTGGAGCTCATTAATAAAATTCATTGACGTACTTATTTAAAACATGCACATCGTGGAAAGGGTGTTTTATGTCACAGAGTAATGATCTTTCAGCACAGCTTTAAACTACTAAATTACTGCATATATCAAGATTAGGACTGTTTTATTGAAGTTGTTAATTACTGAATAAAATGCTGTGCAATTAAAATATTCTGCTTGAAATTACACTGATGATGTTAAATGAGTTTTCTTACAATTTGAATAAGTTGGAACACGAAGCTCAGTGTCCACCGTATTACTGATAATGACTGCAAAAAGGAAGAACGCACTCTCGTGAAAGTAATATTAGAATTTTATACCATCATTCAAAGGCATCAAGTAGCTACAGATTGTTATATGAAACGAAACTAATAAAGTAAATATGGAAATACAGCATCTTGCCATTTATTTTTTATGGACTCGAATGGTTTGCTGTAAGGGATTTCATATGACTCTTCTGTGTTTATGACATTCTGCTCTTTCATGATCAGTGCTTGCAATGTGGTGCTGCTCGCCAAAAACGCTTATGCAATGTGTATGTGTGTGTGTGAGAGAGAAATGTTCGAGACACGTGAACTAGAATAATGCTTGAGGCACAAAGGAATACACACATAATACACACACACACACACACACACCTTCAGCTGCAATATCAGCACCATCATTAAGTCATTGATAAGATTCAGTGAAAATGACTTTCCTTATTATCATGCATAGCGACTCCCTGCACCCTCCACACACAAACACACACATTAAATACATAAATACACCACCATGCTGTCTGCTAATAGGCTCCATCTGTTGTAAACTGCATCTTCCCTGAAGTCAAGGCGCTGAGTTCCTCTGCACCATTCACATCACATGCACTCTTTTCATCTGAGTCTCTTCTCTCTGCTAGATGATGCAGTGATAATCTCTTACAGATGTTATACAGACAGCATTTTGATAAAATATAGGTGAGCAGCGTAATGGAGCTCATTGTCAGCCGCCCAGCCCCCCACCGCCTCATGTCATTCCCATTTCCCACATCATCATCATCATCATCATCTTTGTCCTCTGTCTCTCAGACCCTGGTCTTTTCCTGGAGAGCACTGATGCATAGGAAAGCAAGGTTCCGCTCTCTCACCCGTCCAATTGCCATCAGCCTCTCCCCCGTACGTCGGCCAATCGCCTGCCAGAAATGGCCGGCGAGGGAGGGGCTGAGCGCGAAGGGTGGGGCGGGGGATGTGATGTGTGCGTGTGCGCGCTGGTCGGTCCTTGACTCAAGGGATATAAAGGATGCTTGGCTGCTCCAGGGACAGGGGGAATAACACCATAACGCCGCTCCATCCTCCACAACGGATGTATTTGCAGTTTTTGATGGCTGTGCTGCTGTAGGAGCTGTGCCGATTTATGCCAAAAATCTAAAATGCTTTTCATTCATTCATTCAAATGAGCAGTAGGGAATGATGTTGGACTTTTTGACAGGATTGTCGTATCTGTGCAAATACTGATTTAGATGGTTTTCGTGCTAGAATACTGTAGGTTCGATTCATAGCAGCAATGTGGCAGTTGGACTTTTGCCATTATGCCACAGTCCAGTTTAGAAATTTATGCACATGGAGTGGAACTAACAGTTTTACCCTTTGTTTGTTAAGATTTTGATTGATTTATACCCAGGGGGGATTATGTTGCAGTGGAGGTAATGTAAGAGAATGACTGCTGTTGATAAAAGGTGATGTCCAGTGAAGGCGCTTATTTGAAAAACAGGGGATAGTGAAGAGAAACATGGGGAGCAAAGGCTGTGAGTCTTGAAAACTGCAAGTATTTTTCTTAAAAGGGGAGTTTATACCGTCTCTCATCCTGTGGAAGCTCCTGTGGATGGATTTCCTCCTGTGCTGTCATGCTGCTTGCTTTATTGGTCAGTTGGCTGGTTTGAGTGCAGAGGGAGCGGAGACGAGCTGAAGACATGTCCATCCAGATCCTGTCTACAGGACCCTGTGAGTATGATATGATTGTACAAGGTTAGACTGAATTATTTAGAATTAGTAGGAGAGCAAAGAGCCACCACAGCTCAGCAGCTTTGAGTTGAGTTGCTTTGTGTTTGGTTGCTAGTAGATCTTCTTGTGTTTGTATAAAAGGCTTATACTTGGTGCCCAGTTAAAAGTGCATTCATCTCTTCGATATCAGCATTTGGCGTCCTCTAAACTCTGCTCTATACTTAGAGCTACGTCTCGACAGCATCACAGTGATCTATTTTTGGTCTGCTAGCTAACTAATGAATGCATGTGAGTCATGTGGTCTCACTTCTCCTGCAAAGGTTTGTGTTTACATGGAAGGAGGGGGGTGTAACCGTCAGAGAACTATACGGAGGATCTGTGGAGGGGTTGGGTTGCACCATGTTGCCAACAGTTCTCAACATAAAAGACAAATAATTGGCATATGTTGCTGTATTCATGACCCCTGCCAGAGCTGTAGATCACAGAGGGAAGATCTATACCTTTGATGATCCAGCTGGAGTCTGGAGTTGTGCTGCAGAGAATTTATTGGGTAACAGTGAAGCTAGTCTATAAATTCAGAAGAGTCCTGAAGTTTGTCAAACTGCTCAGTTACACTAGTAGATTTGCAAACTTGAATTACATTGCCACCAACCTGGTTAAGTACCTGATACTACTTAATCAGGTATGAGCAGCTACCTTTCTCGTACCTCATTAAGTAGCTCAGTATCTGACCAAATTTCACTATCCTTCCGACGGAAAACTCTGACTGGACAATAAGACATGAGCCTATTGGCCGTAACAAAAAGCTCAGTGACCTGTAAGCATTTATTATTTAAGCAGCTCGTCAATATGGATTCATCTGCAGCCAGATGATGGAAATATAAGGGTCAGAAATGTTCACTGGATTCCTTTTAGATTCTTTTCATCTTTACGGTTTAGAATGAAGACTGGTGTTGTGGTAGCTGTACAGTAACATGTCTGATTCTTAAAGCGGAAAGCAACCTAATCTAACGTTTTACCCCGCTTTGTTTACCTCTCTAACTGACACAGCTGCTGATACAAATACAGCGTGACAGACTAATAAGATGTCAGTGTATGCAACCAGATTTGTTGAGCCACAGACTGATGGGATTTAATTTATGAATGGAAAAACCCATTTATTTCAGTTTGAAATAAAAGTGTGTTTTTTGAGTGATGTCCAAAAAGCAGCCCCTACAGCTGAATGCTAAAGCTAATCCAGAAATTGCAGCTCCTCACTGTTTACTACTGCAAGACCTTTTTCTCTGATTTGCTGGCTTTATGTTCCATTAAGTGGTGATTTGAAAATCTCAAAAATATATATTTCTGTGCCCGGCGTTTTATGAGTTTGCATACATTGAAGCATTTGGGCACAGAAGGCATCAAGTTTAAAAAAGATGAAGAAAGCATCATAAAAGAGACCCAGAATATAGAAAAATAAGCATGGACATAAAAACAACTAACTTTGACACCAAACATTTTAGCTTTAGGCGGCCATATTCGTAGTTCTGCCTCATCAGTCAACTATTGACCTTTTCCATTTGGACAACTTTGAAAAGACATTGGCTTAAAGATTCATGTATGTACAGTCATGTATGGTAATGTTTTTGCTTGAATCTCATTTTATCAAACCTTAAAATGTTTAAGAAACCTATAGATGATTTTATAGACTCTACATATATGTTATTTTCTATAGAGAAAGGTTTTATCTGGCCTTGAATGACTGTTTTACTGACGAGTGAATGTAGTGACCCCTACTGTGTGAGACAAAGAGTGCAATGAATGCAATTTTGAAGGTTTTTCTCTTAATTTTCATCTCTTTCTCTGTTTTTTTGTCTCATAATACAGGAGTACTTTAATTCTGTGCTTTATCCATATGTAATTATGTGTGATATTCGCATTTTTAGTATATTTGTGTCACATTTATTTGCTTCCCACATAGAGATCCTGCAGATAAAAGCAGATTCTGTACCATGTATGGTATCCTATCTATATGCAGTCAGGGTGGAGTCTGAATTCAGATGTGGTCCTTAGTTGTTTACATAGATTTGAGGCCCCAGAGTCATAAAAGACCCACAATTAAATGGCTTGAAGAGAGCAAATTGAGAGCAGACTCAAACTACTCTGAAGCAATGTTTGTTTCTCGCCTTTTCTCTGTGTCTGCCCCTGCTTTTCTCACCTCTATCTGTTTTCCTGTCTCTCTCAGCTCCCCTTTTGCTCTTGGAGGATGGTTAGAAAACTGAGACACTCAGGAGCCTGAAGAAAATATGAAAATAACTAGATGAGATTAGATTTGGAACTGCTCAACTGTCTAAATTGGTGTGAAAAATTTCCCTCTGCAGAAACACTGTTGTAAATCAACTGGCAAGCTCCAAACACACTCCCACCAGCACACGCAGCTTATTTACTTCTTTATGTTGTTATTTTGGCACACCAGAATATCATTTTTATGCTCATGAGTGTTTTACATTAGCCGTTTCCCTCAAAGCCAGGGAACAAACACGTTACCGTCCTGCTCCTCTTAGGGACCGTGACCACTCTGTTGGGGTGTTTGTGCACAGATGCACAAGGGTATCCATGCATGTAAGTCAGATATTCCATCAGATAGTCCTGTGGCTCCCTGTTTTTTTAAGCCAGTTGTTTTCAGGGCTGTAATAACAGTGGATAGCCATGGGAGCCACTAGCCGCCTCCTGGCATGGAGACGGGCTATGGAGCCACAGCCTGTAGCTCCCTGTCTGCTGTGTGTGTAATCAACAGGACATTGGTCTTTGTTGAGGACAAGTCTAGTGAAAATCTATTCACAAAGCGACGGAGTGACAGGGAGGCAAGCAGAGAGGAGAGATGAGGAGAGGGAGGGCAGGACTGGAAAAGGCTGGAGAGGAGAGTTTAGGAGTAGAGAAGGCAGGGAAGGGAAACAAATAAATGCACAAGGATGAGGAGGATGTGATGGAAGGTGGAGGAGAATAGATGCAGTTAAGAGGACCAGAGAGAGAAAGTCATGCATATGTACTCAAGCAGCTCAGAAACAATCCACACAAACTCTCTCTGGACACATACATTGCAAAACAATAATGTTGGCTCCAGAACTAGCAAAGGTTTGTGCACATGAGTCTTTGTGTGTCTTCCTCTGGGAACAGGCTCTGACTGCTGAGCTTGTAAACAGGAACTATTGTGCTTTCAGCAAGCTGGCAGCCCTGCAGGTGCACACAAACACACTCACACACACATTGTCGCACTAAAAGAGCTGGATCTAGTTATGATAGTTTTGGTCTGTTTGTTGGATTTGTTGAGACAGACACCACAGAACTTGATTCTCTGTTTATCATTCAACACTGCGTTCGAGGGATTCATTACAGGTACTGTTTATAAAAAAGGAATCACCATTTGGCGAGGTTGCTCGGCAGCATTTTTGCAGCTCTGAATGAGTTTTTTTTTTTCTCCTCACACAGTGTATTTCAGGGTTTGCCGGGTTTTCTTTATTTTATTCCAAACAGAAGCTGGCGACAGAAAGACAGACACTAAGTCACTGCTGGATTATTTTGAGCATATTCTTCTGTTTGTTTACCGCTAAATGTTCCTTAAAGCTTCTTGTCGGCTACCAAATCTCAATTAAGTGTTTCAGGTACAGACTCCGGCTTCATCACATCGCATGTGTTAATGACATCTTTTTAAGGTAATCACGTGCTGCTCGTTAGTTTTGCCCCTGACGTTTGTAGGAGTAATTAATCGGGTTATCAGAGCTCAGCTGTCGCTCTGCTCGTGCTGCTGTCAGCTGAGGTCATGGCTGGGTTGACCTGATAGCTCTAGTGTGAGATGGGGGGAAGTTCCTTTATGTTGAGTCCTGTTAAAGAATGCACTCATTGGATACTGTGTGTTGCATTGCATTTCTTACCTTTTTTGATGAACAATGGCAAAAAAAGCAGCATGCATTAGTTTTCTTAAGCGTCTAGTAATGCCTCCAAATGTTGCACAGCTTTTAGGTAGAAAAATAAAAAATGTGAATCAGTGCATTTTCGATTCCTACTCTCCACCTAATATAGCATGGGTGTGCATGTCTATAAGCATGTATATCCTGGGTTTCTATCAGACACTGTTTGATAGCCAGTGTATGATATTTAGAGCATCTTCTTTTTGACCTCAGACACACAAAAAGACTTTCTATAACTCTGTTAGTTGTCACTTTGGTATCTTTATGTGCAAAATTGAAAGTGCTTATAAAGCTAAGTGGATGGGAACATCTTTTCTATCTCTCTCTTTTCTCTCTTCACCTCTGTCCCGCTGTCTGACGTCATCACTTCCATCTGCTTTGGACTACAGCTGTCTGTCATGAATGAAGGACAGCTGACATGGTCTCAACATTATTTTCTTTCTCTACTTCCTCTTTCTGTCCCCGTTTAGGCATTTAGTAACACAGCGGACCACCGAGGCTCACAGTCTCTTCTCTCACTCTGTGCCCTTGTCAAGTGTTATTTGGTCTGCTGTGGTTTATTGGCTTGGTTTTGTTGTGCAGCGGGACAATCGGGTGGTTTGGTTGAAGGAAGCTGATGAATGGCGTTCCCCGAGCCGTACAAAGCGTCCTCCTCTCTACTTCATTGATGTGTTGATGTGGCTCAGCTGGCTGCCCAGCGAGTTTGTACTGTATACTGTTGCGGGCTTGTAAGCAGACAGATGCACACGGGCGCTCAGCACTGAAAAGGACTTTTCTTCCTCTTTTGTAGTCGCAGTCACTGCTTCTCTTGTAGTCTTTCTGCTTTCCTTCTCCCTCTGTCTCTCTCTGCCACAGTAGCACTGTAACATGTAAGATGGAGGTCACAGAGACACAGTCAGAAGGCTACAAAAAGTGTAAAAGTGAAAAGTCACAGTTTTCTTAGTGAAGACATTTCTATTAACCCTCTAAACACCGAGCAGTTCCTGGGTGTTCTTTGCTCCTGTGACATGTACAACTTTCCAAGTACCTACAGGTGTTACCAATACTAGAAAAAATTATAAATCTACAAACTAGTGATCATTTTCTATTTACATTTTTAGTGTGTTCCCTGAAAGTCTTTGAGTTTTTGTTGCATGACTGTTGGTCACTCCTAAGTCACCCATGGCTTCACCATTATACTGAGGAGTGCAGATTTTTTTATTTATATATTAATGTTTTTCTTTACTGGATCTGTTAATGTAAATCAATTTTTAAGCGATTTTGATGAAATATCGCAGTTTTAAGCTTAGATGTGGTTGAGTTTTCCAGCAGAAAAGCATATCACAGATGGTTGCTTCAAGGTCTGTTGGAAAATTGAAAATCAGAACATTTTTGTTTCTATTTTATACAGTTTCGGACTCTGATAGATCTCGTAATCTTGGCAGTGTTTTTTTTTAATAGCATGCTTTTTTAAACATTCTGGAAGGTTTTGGAATTTATAGGGTTAATAAAGTACCAAAGGTCATTGTGCCTGTTTCTTTATTTACATATGCACATTTTGGCACAACTCAGCAACTTGTCATTTTTATCACGGCTCTAGAGCATGGTGATGTCATCTATGTCAAGAGGTTATTATACCACAAATGTTATGCTGCACATCTGCATCTACAACTCCAAAGGCCTGATCTCTGACACACTCAGTCATCATCAGCTGACTCCCTCGCTGCCCCGTCTCTCTTTCTGAGAGGTGACAATCCCTCCCAGTTATTTATTCCAACAGGATCAGTCAGATATGTGCCCTCTTTCATACACATGCAACAGGACCGACTCTACTTTCAGCTCACAGAGACAAGAGTCTGTCAACTCTCATGCACTGAGAGTACATGAAGACCATTACTGAGTCACAGTTAGCTGTCTGCTTCTGTGCGCTTGAATATATCACTTGATCATTTGATTCACTTTCTAAAACCCAGAGAACACACTCAAAACCTCAGGGGATCGCATTTCTTTTTGAAGCTCCTGCGATTCGTCGTGACACTGAACATGGCTGGTTTGACCATTTTTTTCCGGTTACACTACTTGGGCTTTCTCAGGGACAGGAAAGGTCGGCTGACTGCTGAACCAAGTCAGACAGCTAACAGAGTTGGTAGGTGGTCAAAAAAGTGCTGAAAAAGGGAATACTAATAATGTCAGTGTCAACATTTATATATATTTTGGATTTCTGTCATAAAAGCGTCTGCACATGCTGCATTATCTGTTGCATCAAGAAAAAGTTCTCCCTGCAGGATGAATGCTAATGCATGCTAAGCACAGTTTAAGTTGCTTGGTCATGACTTTCTTTCAGCTGTATGTCACCTAAACCCATTTAAGAGTTCATCAGAGTTTCATTCACAATAAGTAAAAATAATGGTAATCCCCCCTTGACTTATTTTCCTTCAGAGACAACACAGAAGCTTAATTTCTCTCTTAGTGTAAACAGTGAATGAGCTCTTTATTTCGTTTCCTCGCTGAAAAGATGTTGGCTCCCAGTCAAGCATCTCTCTGGATGGATGTGCATGAGTATTTCAGTCCAATTTGGGCTCAAAGTGGGGGAAATGTTGAGATAATTTAGTCACAGTGAATTTATGCACAAATGATGATGCTGCTTTTGGGGCTTTTGGCATTTAATGACGTCAAGAAAAGCTTTTCACGTGACTGTAAATGAATGGACTGATTATTAGTGCGTGCCTGTTTTAATAAATGGGTTGTTTGACATTAGGTTTGCACCAGACCCACCATTTTAAACTGTTTTAAAAATACTACTCAAGATGATGAAAACTCAAGACTGAAGACATTCAGAGTCTCATAATATGTGTAAATGCACTTAAAAAGATGGTAAGAAAGGTACTCTTTACATTAAGGGTCCTTAGTTGGCCCAGCCAGAAGCTCACAGTGACCAACAGAGTCTGAGTATTAGAGAGAAGATTACAACCAATCATTATTAAAGCCTATTTCACCCGCAAATCCACCAGCGACAACTGTTTGGCTGGCTTAACTTTTTTTCCCTGTGAGTAGCTAACCGGGCGCACAGGGAGGGAGAAACTGTTTAATGCAAAGCAGCACTTGTTCCTAAATCTTGTTTTGGGGAGGGGTTGGTGACATGGAGGGACGCGGCAAAGAAAAGCCAGTTGGTGAAGGCAACAAGGAGCTGGCAGTGCCTTTGGCTCTCTGCTGCTCGGTGGGTGGCGGGGCGTTGACCAGTGTATGGCTGCTGTTCAGTCGCCTCGTCGCCACACAACAATGGTGCAGTTAGAAAGCTAGAGCTGGTGGAGCGATAACCGCTGTAAGGTGCAGTTTAGGCCCAAATTGATTGGAATGATTCGGTGCTGATTTTGGTTCACAATGGCGGTGCTGGATAACCACAGTTGGCAGTACGCCCAGGCTGGGAAAACCCTGATCAGACTATCAGGTACAGTATTCTCTACTGTTAATGTGCTCTGTTGTGTTTGTCCAAAATACTGTTCTCATTTTTAACAGTAAAATGAGGAGACATGATCACCTCAAGTGTGCTACTGAAAATTAATTCACGTTTCAATAACCTTGGTTGAGGGATATTTAAGAAAACTCCTATGTGTTGCGTTTTTATGCCTTTTTTTGTAAAACCTGAACACTCTTGACAGTAGTAAATAGTGCTATCTTCATCACCTTGTATTGTACAGCAGGTTACTGCATATTTTGGTTGTTGCAATTTTGTTTTTCCATTCTTGATGCTCAGTAATTGCTTTGTTTATATGCTTGCTAGAAAAAATGAACAGTGGAGGAGTCACAGTATGTTATTGCTTGTTATCCAGGTGTAGAAAACACAGTCTTCTGGATTTTTACTTGTTTTAATGGGAAATAATGAAACCGTCGCTGTTTTCTTTTGAGGTCGTTTTGTCGATTTCATTAGTGAACCGTGTATGGAAACCAACGCTACAGCTGTAGGTAATAACTCTAGTATAGAAGAACTAGCAGAGTGAATCATTAGATGACTGAATAATAAACTGCACACAGACCTGCATGTACTTGTTATTTCCTGGACAATATGTACTATTCAAAACTTGTACATACTCTTACAAAAAGTTCCGCAGTGCTGATACATTATAGCAAATCCCAAGAGGAGAAGATAACCGGAACATTTTACAGTACAGAGCAAACTGATTCAAAAGCCTTTCACTTAATACAACTGATGTGAGGCACATAATGTTGATTTCTAATTGAGGCATTCAGACACCGACTATGCATTTGCTTTTATTTGTGTCAGCTGTTTTATGTTTGATAAAAGACTTCTGTGATGTTTAGATCTCTATAGGAGCTGACACATTGTGTTCTGTGTTTATGGGGAGTAAAGGGGACACTGAAAGCTACTGTCTGTGCACACTGATTTATTTTTATATACTTTGCTGCCACTGCTTATGCTTAAGGTGTCCTCTTTTCAGTTTACTATGTGGGGCATTCAGCTCTGTTTGTTCTGTGCTGCATCGACACAAAACACTTTTAGTTACCGTGGCGTATAAATAGAAAGAAAAGTTAGTCAGGGGATGCTGTAGATCCTTTGTTTACTACATGTTAAGGACAGATATTGATGTAATTCAGCATCATGCTTGAACAGTTGGTAAGCCTGCTAGCTGCATCAGATCAGTGCCAGGTGCTGAGGCAGAGCAGGCAGGACAGTTGGCCTGAGTCTTAAGCACAGGTGGGACTAAGAGTGGCTGTAAAGGAAGTAAACTACAAGGCAAGTATTGTCCATAACATCAAACTGGATTTAACTTCCTCAAATACTCTTATCAGGAAGCTGGGAGATGCGACAGCCCTCACTCTCAGGCTTCCTTTCTGTGGCCTCTTTCTTCAATCTTAAGACTTGGAGCCTGCAGTGATAATGAATGCAGGTGTCTGAGGAGATGACTGCTCTGTGGCGATTAGGAGAAATGCTGCTTTTTGTCACGAGGAGAGCTCTGCAGAATGAGATCACACCAGCTGAGAGAGGATTTATCAGGCCCCTGGCATAGTTTTATTTAAAATACATATGCTAAGACCAGGGATAAAACTTCACGTCATGGGTCCAAGTCATTTCTTGACTGTGCAATCATTCGATCAATCTTTTCACCTGGGACAGTGTTCTTACTCACTACAGCACATTAAAATGACTTCTTCGCTTTTATAGTGAGATCAATAGAAAAGTTCTTTGTCAGATCCCATAAAAGCTCAAGTATCAGTTCAGTCTGCTGTCATTGTGTCCTAATAGAAGCCACTAGATGACCCATCAAACTTTGTTTCAGACTTTTCAACTTTAAGACTCCACTCAAGTAATGGAACTGTAGGTGACTCATTTTAATGCCACCCTGGGGGAATTATTATGGTACTGCTACTGTATAAAAGCTAGGGAGATACAGAATGAAGGGGATGATGGTGAGACAAGTCCGTCCAAAGGGAAGCTGCTTCCGTCATCTGTCTTTACATAGTGACAGTACCAAAAGGCGTTTCCTGATTGTTGGTGTAGAACTGATTCACATTTTTTCCCTTTTTTGGATTCTGAGAGGGGGCATGACGAATAGAATCTGAGAACCACTTTTGTAGTGTGGAAAACTCTATAAAAAAGACAACATTAAGTGCTGGGAAATGATACAGTGGGTTGCCAATAGTGAGGCCTAGGGGAACACTAAGTATGTTGGAAGACAGTGGAGTCAGCGGAGGGAGGGGAGAGTGGAGATAGAGAAGCAGACGAAGTGGTGGGACATCACACGAGAGATGAGAAACAAAGTGTGAAAAGGAGAGAAAAGGAGAGGAGATTTGTAAATCAGACACGGAGGTGAGGTTGTTATTCAGGCTCAGTGAGGTGTGAAAGGAATGGAGAAACAGCTGTAGCATCATAATAAGAGCACATGAAGTCCTTCTAATCTCTCAAGGTGTGTTCTAACCTTAACCAGATTACAAGTCAAACAAGTACACACATAAAGCAGACACACATTATTGGTGCATCATTATTTCCTCCCTGGGCTAACTCCAGGTTTGGGTGTGTGTTTGTATATGTGTGCCTTGTCTTTTTTATTAGTGTATCTGCTTTTACTAGACAATTTCTCTCTCTATCCTCTGTGTGTGTGTGTGTGTGTGTTTTGTGCAGCAGTGCATTAACATGAGAGCACAGATGTGATGACAGTAGTTCATTATACAGAACTGAAACTTAGATTGTGTTCATCGCTGGTCTCACAGTGAAACAGCCTTCACATGCACATTCACTGGCTTGTATAAGGCTGCTGACCTTCATTTATCTCTGCATTGCCCCTTTACTGCTCACACACTCCTGCACAAGAGATATATTTAGACTATGAGGTAGATTTGTCATACTGTATGATTTGGATATGATTTGCAAAGATATGTTCATGTCACTCTGTCATCCTAGAGGTTTTGTTATATTATACTCCTCTATGAATTATATATACATGTTCCATTGTGGAACAGTTCAGTGGACTGTCAGTGGCCTCTCACTGAAACCACCTCCACCCCCATGACCTGCAGGGTAAAGCGGGTGTAGCTAATGGATGGATGGATGTCAGATTGTGGTCAAGGGTTGCCTTTAGGTTATTTGTTTTGAGAGTGGCGCTGTTTCTCATTATCTTCTTAAACATTATGTTGTGCTATGATAATGGCTGCATGATAAAACAATGTAAATAAACAGAAATTTAATTAAGTTTAAATCGAGCAAAAACAAAGCACACCCACGCATTCACTTGTGCTAGTTCTTCACATGTAAACACTCATTTGCACAATTTATAGAAAAGTGATTAATAAAAGAATTGACAAATCTATCAACTAAAAAAAGGCTAATAAAAATTATGTCAGCAGAGGTACAAGAAAACATATATTAAACAGTTTAATGCTGTAACACTGAAGCACTGTAAAAAATGGTGAAATTAACGGCAAAAATCTGTAAAATAATAATATTTTCCTTTTTTGTAGAAATCTTAAATGTTTAACGTGGTCATAATGTACAGTTTTGGTCTGTTTCTTTTTTGTGTATTTTTGTATTTTCATGATGGTTTTACTATTCAATTCAATTTTATTTGTATAGCGCATATTTACAACACGTCATCGCATAGCGCTTACTAACTAGATATTATCAGTAATTTCCCAAACAGGGAATTGTATAAAATAACAGTTAAAAAATATTTATCTGTTTTTGCACATTTTATTTGTGAACAAACAGCTAGTTTGGCCTGAATTTATAGCTTTTTAAAAGAAAAGGACAGAACAGAAAGTTAAAAAAGTAAACATAGCAAAGCAGCAACTGTCTTATTACACTTATTTTTTCGTTAAATATCAGCAAATATGTGCAGAATAATTATATATTTTGCTGGTTTAAATACAGTAAAAAGTTGTGGAATTTTATTGTCAATAGTAAAAGAATGAATGACCATTTTTAAAAATACAGAATTTAGATTTTTTTTTCTTTTGCTTTTGAATGTTGACATGTTTTATATATGGTTAACTAATGAACATAGCATTTATTTTTGTAACTTTACTAGTTTTTTTAGTTCTTTACTAAATCATGGAAAATCTGTAAGATAACAGCACATTGTTTAAAATTACAGTAACAAACTGTTTAAAAAAACCTCATTGTTTACAGTGAAGGACAGCAGTGTTTTTATCTGAGGGTGCCACACTACAGATTACACAGTTTAAGCACAATGCATAAGTCGTGCCCTGATATTAGTTTTGTGTCCCGGCCTTCCCATTTGTTATGACTTATTCATAGGCTTTTTGCTGTGCTCAGGGGTTATATCCAGGTCGAGGGGTTGTGGTGGGAGCAAAGTGTTATTTTTGCTGTAAGCCGCACTGTAACAACAATATGAGAAACCCTGATGAAAGTTGAGCTCACCACAGTCCCCAGGCCCCCTGCCAGCTCTGGATGAAGGTCATAGAATGGGAACAGAGGCTTCGAGAAGTGGCTTTCTGTGTGTTTGTGTGAGAGAGGAAGAGAAAGACTGAGAGTTAAAGAGGGGAATATAAATAAATGAAAGGGATATGCAGGAGATTTTGGTGGAGAGGCAGAGCAGGAGAGGCTTAGAGCTCTCAGTTGTTTATCTTATCGCCCTGTTGCACCGTGGCAACACACACTTCCCGTTGTTCCAGCCGAGGTTGTCACACAAGAGTGGCAGCAACTGCCCTGCTGGTAACACCACATCATTGACACTAGGCTCAACATTCACACTGCCCACAGCAACATTTAGGGAAATGGCAGCTTGATGTCCACACACTAGGGAGGAGTTTGAGTAGAAATAATACACAACTGGCATATTCATATTGCAGATATGAAAGTAGACTGTGTGTAAGCAACACTTTCAAAGCCATACAGTACATCAACATGAGACTATGTAAATCAGCAGGTTAGGTTGAATCTTCTGGACCACTGTGGCTCTACTTTGTTCGAAAAGCTTATTTTAGACTCACAGGTCCCATGAATATTTGTAAGAAAATGAACTAGATTTCACTTAGCCTCTATACAAAGGACTTACAATGTGTTTTATCACTTCTGTCAAACAAAACTGAAAGATTCAAACACAAATCTGAAGAAAACACCACAAAACAGAGTATTGGCTGGTATCACTCTGAACACCACAACTACAGCACTGCCGAGAAAAACCTGGCGGTAGACATTCGGGGATAGAAGGTTCCTGGGGGACACTGATGTTTCCTTTCTCAGTGTGAGATATCGATTTTGTGAATTCCCTCGGGGATCCGCTGTGGCCTGTGCCCTGCTATTTGTCTGGAGGTCTCTAAGTTTTACACAGAAAGCTCACACAGTGGCACATCCCGCTCTCGAAGGGATTCTGAGAGGTTGTCGGTCACACTGCTGCACAGTAAGCGCAGGTCAGAACGCCAGCACTTATACACAAAAACAAGCTTGCATACACATATATAAGATATGTTTTTATTAATCCCACAGTGGAGAAATTTGCATTGGTACAACAGCAGAGGGGATAGTGCAAACATGTAAGAAATATCAGTAGATAAAATGTAAAAAAAATAATAGTTCTGATTCTGCACAGAGAAGTACCTATATCGCACAGATTTGTCCGTAAGTATAAAAGTAAAGACACTGTAGATATTCTAGTAGATGTAGAAAAATGGATGTTGGATGCACATGGTTTTAAAGTGTGCAAAATATTCATAATTCACTGCTAAGAATGTGTTGATATCGCACCAAAAAGAAGTATTTTTTGGAGAGCGGTCTACTGGGAGCAGGGCTGGTTGTAAAGTCTGACAAATTTACAAATTTCAAAAAAAGTCTACAAATTTATGCCTGCAAAGACACATGCACAGACTCACAGGGGTAGAAATACAGATGTGCATATAGAGTAAAAGCTGGGTAATACATGGAAGTTGTAGAAATGGTTGACGCAGACGTCTGGCGTTTGGAGGTTCTGGTGAGAGGGAGTTTCCAGAAGCTATCAGACTGCAGTTCTGACGGGACTATACTGACCCCATAAACAGATCTGCTCCCACACTTCCTCTATTTCTGTGCCGTTCCCCAAAAGCTCCCCACATCCTAAGCTCATCCAAGTCAGGACAAAGTGAGCCAAACCATGCTGAGCGGTGTGACAAATGCCTCCCAGTTCTCCCTTTTCACACAAACTCATAGTAAGGCTCACTCACTGGGCTCAGACCCAGGGCTGAAGTTTGAAAGAACCATCTGAAATCCATCATTGTAAATCTGCTTATATAGCAGACACTAAATTCTAAAAACACTTGCATTTATACAGCCGTGATTACAAATAAATGATGAGAGCGCATTTGTTGCATTTGTGCTCTGAAATGTTGATGAATGGTCAAGTGCTCGGTGCACATTATGGGTATTAAACGCTTCTCAGTAGTGGCTGAATCTCTGGATCTCGGCACAGTTGTCCTCGCTGGCAGCTGGGATGTGTGTTATCAAGTTAGTGCTGAGACGGTCAGGACAACAGCCAGGGGAATTGTCCTGTAGTATCTCTGCAGTATTATATAGCAAGCCTGCTCTGTCACACTGCACTACACACACTGCCTCGCTTGTAATTGGTCTGAGTTTGAGGTTACGAGGTTATGAGCCAGAGGATTGGCATCATGTGGCGTGCCAGGCTGCCCAGATGCACCATGTACAGTCTAGCCTGTGGTCTAAAAGATTGGAATCAAAAGGATTCGCCCTGTGCACTGAGGCTTTGTGTTCCATCGCTACGTGGAAAGACAGGCATGCAGCTGTAGCTTATTTTGGATTATGAGTTGGGGTTGCAGTGCTAGTAGATGAAGAAATTGGTTGTATTTATCCCTGCATGTGTTCCATTTTTGGTTAGGGGGGTTTGTGCGTTCTTTCTCCATTCTTATCCAAACTTAGTGCATTCATTACATCTCATTAAAGCCCTCTAGAAACAAGCCCTGCAACCCAGTTTGTATGCTAATGGAGGATGTTTTCAGTCTGTGGTGTAAAGAGTAGGTGCAACACTAAAAAAAATGTGTTCTGTAGTAGTGCATTCAGATCCGTATGGGAGTGTTTCCACGCTGAAGTTAGGAGGGCAAAAAGGAAATGGATTGGCACGCCTCTGTTACACAGCTATGTGAACTGACGGATTCAGGGCGCAATCTTCGCTGAGTTATAAAGACAAAAAGAAGGGCTGAGTGTAGGGAATCTGTGCCGCTGCCTCTCGCTCTCTAAAATCCCGCAGAGCAACAGGAGTGAAATGTACTCATAGCTGCATGGGAAGTATTTGTTTTTCACAGTGATTTCAGAATCTAGCTTTGCAAAAACACACACACTGGGAAATGGCTTTAAAACCAAGCATGAAACTGCTCACTCCCACGTCAAGGCACAGTCACTCTGGGTCTTCGAAGTTAAACGTAAGCTACAATTTTGTATCTTCACCTCTGCATTCTGTGGTTCTGAGTTGTTTTACTAGAATATAACTGCTAAACTGAATGGGCTGGCTGACCTTTCAGCTGCGTGAAAACACACTGACAATTTGCTGCCATTCACTGCGCACGGAAAACAGTTTGCATTAGTGCATCATTGGGCAAGCTGTCACGTGTGATTGGACAAGCGTGTACATTTCTATATCTATGACTGTGCAAGTGCTAAGCCTTGATAAATGATAGCACAGAGTGGCATTTTACAGAATTATGGCAAAAATTAATGTCCAAAACTCACTGTTGACCTTTTCCGCTGTTTTAATCTGTTGTTTTAATCTGTTGCATGTCTATTAAATGCAAAGAAATAAATGCGAGTACTACTTTCAGAACACTGCAGATGTGAAATGTCAGTGCAAATAGCACCACCCATGCATTTCATGGTGCAAACCTGACAAGCAGGAGCATTATCATATATCATGTTATGTGTCCCTTTGATGGATGTTTCTGTTACCAAATGCGCAGAGAGAGTGCTCATGTTTGTGTGTGTGTGTGTTTGTACCTGCTTGCATATGTGTCCTGATTGACAGACCAGCATGCGTTGCTGATGTCTAAATGATCCACTACCTGTCATGTGTGCAGCTGATCTTCTCATCTTGCAGTCATCACCTTATATTTCCTAACATACCGTGTGTGTAATGTATGACTTAGTGATGCATGTGTCGCTGTGGGCTCTGCCTCTTGTCCTCATTCGCTGCTTTAAATTGTAATGTAATAATTGCAACAGAGCTCCCTGTAAAAACCTTATTTCGTGGACGAACACTTTGCCTTTCACCTCATTTTACAGGACACTGAGTGCACACTGCCAGTGAAATGGATTGCTCTCATTATGAGTGTGTTATGAACAAGCAGTTTGTGATTGAAAAGCTTTATTTCATGCTCGACAGACTTGTAAATGAAGGGTTGTGTGTAGTGCAGAGAAGAGATGTGTGTGCCTGTGTGTTAGTGTGTGTAGAAAAGGCGATGATGAGAAGTAAGGTAATACTTTATTTCTTTGGGATGTTGTATTGATTATTTCTGCATATAAACATGATTAAAATTACTTGAGGCATTGTGTGTTTTTTACTGTATCAACATCACAGCTAATGGGCCTTCAAGCAACTTACTCCTCTGCAGCTGTTCGGTTGCTCTCCATGTTTTTTTCTAGTCGTGCAACACTGATATGGAATTTCCAAACCTCATTTTCAAAATCGGAGTCCCATGATTAAGATGCACAACTTGCACGACAGCCACGCCTGTTTCAAACTCACCGCAGTCCTCCATGTAAACCCAAAGTGCACGTATGTCCAGCTTTCTGCCAGACGAGGTGCAGAGCTCCACTTTTAGCAGGGCTGCGGCAGTATAACGGAGGTCAGTGCTGGCTGTGTGCCAGGGCCAGTATCTTACATAAACCACCACAGTGAGGAATGTGTCTGGGCACACTTCACAGGAAACACACGCATGTGCTAACACACAGAGTGCGAAAGGGGGTATTGTTTCTGTCTGCTTGTGCCCTGTAGCGCTGATTTTCAGTGTGTTGAAGTTTTTGAAGACACGCAGTGAAGTCAGTGTTTTAACCCTAAGCATGCTCAACCATGTTCTTTATGTGTGTGTGAGGTAAAGGGAAGGGAATCAGATGAGAAACAGGTGCAGCAGGTTATAAAGAGACAGACAGCAACAGAGAGGGAGATTATAAAAACCATGAGTGGTGAGAGAGGCACTCAGCTCTTGCCGTGGAAAGAGAATGAAACCATTACTGCTACGTCAGTCCCATCTTATCTCAGCTGGTAGCGACATTATTCGTGAGTCAGGTAATGTCCAGTCTTCCCACAGCGAGCTGATGTGCTGTCACCCAGGCCTGGCTGCTGCTGCTAACTCCCTCAGACCATGGCTGAAATCGATATTACAGGAGCCATTAAAACCCGGAGGAGTTATTTAGCCGTCTCTCTGTCTTTTCTGCAGTCTCCTCTGTCTGTGTTATTATATTCGCTGTGCTCTGCTGATCGTTCTGTCCCCATATTCTTCATCGCTTGTGTCATTATCAGCCTGTGCTTCTCTGTTCCTATCATTTCATAAAAGACTGTCCCCTCCAATTTAATCCGCCATTTGTGTCTGTCAGTCTGTGACTTTTCTGTCTTTGTTTCCTTCAGTTCCTCAGGTTGTAGCTCAGTTGCAACCTGGAGGAAGCATTCATAGGTTTACTGATATCTCCTCAGTTTATTTCACTGCTGTTGGCTGAAAACATTTTTTTTTTGCAAATACTACTCCAGCTGGAGATAATGGCTCATACTGTAGTTTAAAGTGAATTTAGAATCATGACTGGCTGTTATCGGAGGGCATTTGGTTTGTGTGTGAGTGCATGATTCAGCACTCAGCAGTCTAGCCACTATCTCATTAGCTAATTTCTATTCGCAGTCCGTATGATTAAATATTTATATCATAACTGTCAGAGCAGCGCTGTGTTTGTGTAAAGTTGTTAGCTCTTAACTCCAAAAGTATTTGTCTCCCTTTATGACCCCTCAGCTCTGTTTACCAACATAGAGCCTCCAAACAGCAGCTTATGGAGCTCTTCATGAGATACTGTGTGTTATTTTTAAGCAGCGTTTCCAGTGTGCAAGCCCGTGCCACCAGTCAGAAATAAGAATAACTTACATTGCCTGTGTTTTAATGCATAGGAGGATATTTTGTGTGTGTGCGTAAATGTGAGAGAGAGATGACTCACAGCTAGATGAGGAATATGTGATGACATCAACTGCGTCTGCAGAGCTCAGCCACCCCCTCCTCACTCACATGCATATATTCACTGGTCAGTACCATCATGGCTGATGTACTTTTATTATTTTACTGGTTATGACATTATAGCTTGCAGCCATACAATATTGTGAAATTGTTCTGAATAATAGATATGCTGATCGCCATCAGATCCAGTAAACTGTGGCAAGTAAGAAGATGTGGAATGATATTTGACTTTTATCAGTAACTGTACATTATTCTCTTCAGTGGACCATGAGAACCAGTTGTCCTTATGACCGATGACTGCTTTGTGTGTGCGTGTATGTGGTATTACCCAGCGTGCCATCTGTTGAGGAGGCGAGGCAAAGGGGATGACATTTGAGGAACATACCCATAGCAGACCTGCCAAGATCATGGTGAAAAATAGTCAAGTCCACCAAGCTAAAAAAAAAAGACCCATGCAATTTTTTTTAAATTCTGTAACTTTTTTTTGGAGCTATAAAAATTTAAAATATATCAAAACTTAATTTTTGTTAGTAATCAGTCGACTGTGCCGACAGTCTAATTGCTTCTGAATATCAGTAATAACAACCCTTTCACTTGACTTGCTGGAATTAATCACGTTGTTCAGCTTGTAACCAATTCAGTTAACTCATATGCACTTTGTCCACTGATATCAATGCATTAGTGGAGCATTTTTATATAAAGAACTACATCATCCAAGTGTTTGAAAATGCTTATTGCACAGGTATGTTGCTTTTTATACACCATGTCAAAAAAGTGGAATGTCTTATTCAGGAGACAGTGACATGTTTCACAGGCTTAGCTGAGGTATGTGTTTGTCGGGTCAGTTAAGCTTCACACGAGTCAGAAAGTTTGATTTCTGTAATTCTCGTCTTAAAATTTTGATCATGAGTCTCCTGTCTTCTAACCGCTCCATCTTTTCCTGTGTTTCAGGGTTTCATCGGAATGAGGACATGAAAGCCATCGATGTGCTTCCCATCCTCAAGGAGAAGGTCGCCTTCCTCTCAGGTCAGTTATACAGTTACATCATTTATCATTGTTATATTGACACTGTTTTCATTAAAACTGCCAATCAGCATTTTTTAAGTGAAGAGGAATAATAATCTGACCAAGTTTACATTTACAATCTTTTTGTCCCTCAGCTAGTCATTTTAAATTCTACTCTTTGTTTGACAAAGCTTTCCTTTCCTTTTATTGCTGTAGAGTCCTTCGGTACAGTACAATTTGTAAGAATCAGAATCTGTGAAAAGAGAAAAAAATCTTCTGATTTTCAAATTCCCAATGGTCCTTGAACTAACCATGTGTAATATACAGTTCCATAAGGAAAATTATGAAAATGTAAGCTTACAGTTGTGATATTTTATCAAAGTCAAAAGCAAACCATTTGCATGAACCAGATTCCGTTAAATACAAAAACTTCTGTGCTCTGCAGTGCAGCTGAAAAACTGTGAGTTTCTCAGCTGCAGCCAGCAATCATGAAACAAATATTGTGAGTTTTCAGGTGAACTTTGGGCTGTGCTTACACAAAGCAGAGAGAAAAAAAGAGTGGAAACAGAGAGACTGAGTGCAAAATAAATCACACCCGAGAATTAGAATAATACTGCATGGATTTAAAACAGTATACAGTGGAGTAAGCTGTCAGCGAGTTGCTGAAAGAGGCATACCGCATGGTGAAATATCTCTTTAGAAGTGATTTGCTGAGTAGTGTGAAAAAAAACTGTTTGTAGAGGTTGTAAAATTGTTAGCGGTGACATATCTATAATATGTGGAGCCCATATTGTTGCACACCTGTGGGCACTTTGTACATTGTAAATTAAGTAAGTAACAAAAACGTGAGTTGTCTCTGCTTCTATTTATAGCTGCGCTGTTTCCATAGAAGGTCAGAACTTTGTTTGCAGTGAAAAATGGGCCCAGAGTGAATAAATATGTGACGGGAGCAGAAAATGAAACTACTTGTGGTTAAAAATATAATAATCTCAAACGAGAACACAGATTTTACGTTCCCTAAATGTCACAACATGTCAGCGTAGCTAGAATTTTATTACAAACTCTAGTTTCCATCATCGTAATTGATACTTGGAGGGTGATTTGTAGGCATCACTTATTTCTCTGAACTCTTTCTGACTCATCGTGCTTGGACCTGACCTTTACCTCATTATCGTTAACTGCAGAGGCTCTGACATATTTGCGAGGTATTTTGAGAGTATTTTTCTCTGTTCATTAGTAGTCAGGGCTGTTTGTTACTGCAGTGTGACTGAAAGGCTATTACCAGTCTTGTCATCTTGAGACTAATTTGACCCCTTCAGCTTGACCCAGTATAGTCATGACTAACTGCAGACATATTCACAGATGGTACCCATACAAATTAGCTGCTGTCATCGCAAAACGCTGCTGCGCTCAGACCTTTAAAATTACATTGATTTGGAAGTTTTAGTCAGTTAATCTAGGTTAATGCAGTCGGGGAAAGTGCTTTGTAAAACCTAGGTTTACCCCTTGGCTCCAGATGTCTTCAGTACTCCAAATACATGCAGTTTTACTGAATCTGAAACACGAGATTGCCATGAATTTGCGGCTGGTTGCTTGTCAGAGAATGCTGCAACGAAAGAAATAGTTAACTGACACCTCTGCTTTCTCACCTGTTGCTTGATTTCGCTTTAATGCTGCTGTCCTGCTACGTAAAATGACTCTTTGCATCATGTAATTTCTATCCAAAGGTGGCAGAGACAGACGTGGAGGTCCCGTTCTCACCTTTCCAGCACGGAGCAACCATGACAGAATACGACCCGAAGACCTGCGCCGGCTTATAGCCTACCTGGCTACTATTCCCAGGTAGGGAGTGAACCCACAAACACACACACATACACAGGCAGAGTATGGATGTTCGAGCACACTGTGAACACTCATATGCACATCAGGCTCTCAGATGTTATTCTTGAACCTGGGTTAATTTAAAACAGACTCCTCCACTAGTCTCCTACACAGGCAGGCTGCACGCATCTCATCTCTTTCTTTGTGTCAGACTTTCCCACCTTGCACTGAAGCAAAACCTCCGGCTAAAGAGCTGGGGTGGTTTTATTTTGGATTCTCTTTGGAGTTTGAACCCCACCCTCACACCCCTTCCTCTTTTTTCCCCTTCTCATTTCCTTTTTGCTTTCTATAAAAAGCTGCTACTCCGTTAGGTAAACCGCTCAGACTCTTTAGCAACTCGCAATCTGGTATTGATAATGTCTGTTGCCAGAGTGTGCTGCTAATTCAACAAAGTGTCACGTACATTGTCACTTCTTTTTCTCTCTCACTCTTTTTTGAATCGGTCTGCTTTTCATTCCCACTTTGCTGCGCCGTACTCTGTTGCGCCGTGTCGCTCTGTGCAGGCTGATCTTCAAATCTAAAAGCACCTTTAATACGTAGCTGCAGGGTGTTCTGTTTGGAGTCCGTTGTGATTAGCTTAGAGGGAGGCTTGCACTCTTCTGTTCTGCTGCTTCTGATCTCCCCTCCGTGCTGTACTTTCTAGTCCTTCGCAGGTCGAGTGCTTTAAAGTCTTTTTCACAGCAGAGATTGGAGATTTGTCTTGAGGCCAGAGGTGGTTTCAGATCAGTTACTGCAAAGAATTGGGTCCAGATTTGTTGCACTTTTCGGTGGTTCTGGTATGTCGGAGGCAAAATTAGAGATGCTCCCTGTCTGTAGATATTTCAGTCTGGAGTTGAGACGCAGATGTTCAAGAACAACTGTTTGCTTGACAAGTTCCCTCATATAACGTTGGTAGTTTCCAGTCATGTATTAAAACCAAAGAGCAGATTATGACCATTAGAACTCTTTCAGACATGCATAAAAATTTAAAAGGGATCCAGATTAAGTCTAAGCTATGTGCTCGAATGCTTTCTGTGATGTTCTTTCTTTCGTGCCAAATTTATGCTGCTGTATATGTTATTCTGCTGCTTGGTATTCAGTTTGGTGTAGGACTGCACAATGTTGGAAGAAAATACTGTATATTTTTATTTATATTGCTAAATGAAAAGATAGCTGGAGTAATTATATTTGGACAGAATTAATCATTCAAGAAGGACTGGGGTGGTTTTGTGCGTCTGCATTGAAAATAAAATAAAAACAAATTCAAATAAAAGCCGTTTGGAATTGTTTTCATGCGGTGTATCACTTGCAAAGGCATCCAAATTAATGTTTTGCTTCGGTTAGGATTCAGATCTGCCTTTAAACTCATCATACACACTTTTGTGGTGATAATGCAAGTGGTCAAACTAATTAATTGGGTTGCCTTGTGTGGAAGACAACCCACTGCTGACAGAGAACCTATTTTTGACATCCTTTTTGGAGAAAAAAAAAATCTCCGTGCGACCGACAAATTAAAAATTTTATTGTTTCTCTCCTGGTCTTTGCTCATTTTGCTGTGCGCATGCCAAGTCTGCATGTCAACAAACTCTGTCTCTTGTGAATAAAGTCATTAAAAACAACTCAGTGCATCCAAGAACCCTTAAATCAGAGTAAATGATGTTATGTAAGGCAGACTTCGCTCGTGGATTAGTCATGGAAAATAAGAACTGTGCAGGTTTCCCTTTGTACCAAGCAGCAAAAGATGTTATAGGATTTGAATCGCTTTACTTCACATCTCACTTCGTGCAGAGTGACTATTGTGCATGCACACATCACAGCGTCAGTGCTGAAACAATATATTCTGCAGCTCTAGTTTGGAGTGCAGATTAAGAATAAAAGGTTCATGTTAATTTAATAAAGCGGCATTCGCAAACCACCTTCTAGTGCTTTTTCTCTATAGACATAAGTGGCTAGCTCTAAACCAAGACATAGAAGTTGATGCAGTTATTGTACAAAGACCTTCCAAAAGGCTCAACTCTTTTGGAAGAGGTAAGACTAGAGAGGAAAGATTAGTCAGAGGTGACCAGTCATCCAGTTTGACACCAAGAAGTGCCATAACTCAGAGGGAGGCCAGCTTCTTCTCCGCAGCTTGACTTCTCTTCCTCCTAAATATTTCTGCTGTCTTACGTTGTTTTTACCCCCTTTTCCTTCTCTCTCTGCCTCCCTCTCTCTCGCTAACTTGCTCTCCTCTCTCTCTCTACTCAGTCTGTTTCTACCCATTTGGCTGCCGGTCTGTTTTCAGAGAGTGAGGTCAGAGTGAGATAGAGCAGGAGGGCCTGCGTCTGTTTCTGTGTCCTAGCTAGACATGTTCAGATTAAAGACTTTAATACTGAGAAACAACCTTTTATGGACTTGTACAGCAGCAGGACTCCTGGTAAGTAGCAGTGGAAATGTCAGCAGTTGAATGTTTTAACTGCTTTTTCCTCTCCAGATGCCGTGGAGCACAGGATCTTTTGATTTAAATCTTTTTTTTTTCCTTTTTAAATTTTGGCATATTTACAATTATAACACAGCCTTTAGAAAATAGCTTTTTTTTCTCTGCAGCTTTGCGGTGTCTCTGTTTCTGTTATGAGGGCAGGGACAGTCTCAAAATAACCACATCTGATTGACTCTGTCCTTCTGTTGTCACACTGTGCTCTACGCTGATCCTAATGGTTTCATGTTAGCATTGTAAAATCATTTAAAAGCAGCATGCCTTTTCCTGTGTTACTTTGCTCTTTATCCTGGGATTTGACCTCTTTATTTATGTTTTGTGCAGCGAGGAGGTGGCCAGACATGGCTTCACAGTCATCGTGGACATGCGCGGTTCGAAGTGGGACAGCATTAAACCTCTGCTGAAGATCCTTCAGGAGTCTTTCCCTTCGTGCATCCACGTTGCACTCATCATCAAGCCAGACAACTTCTGGCAGAAGCAGAGGACCAACTTTGGCAGCTCCAAGTTTGAATTTGAGGTGAGTGAAGCTCTCTGTGCTTTAACTACCACAGTAAAGTAATCCTCTAACATTTGTAGCCTGTGTTTGTTGTTATTGTTGTGATGTTGCACAATGAGGCATTATTATGGTTTCTTTGGAGCTTTATGGTTAATATATTTTGTTGTTTTATACAACAGACAGGTATACTTGTACTGCTCATTACATTTGTGTACTGTATTTTAAAATAAATTATCTGTAAGCTGTTCGTTTTGTAGCTGGTTTAGCTTCGCCACTGGCCTCACTTTCTCAGCTCTAATTGGACTGCTGCTCTGTGACAGTGGCACTATTCTGTCCCGTGTGGGCAAGTGGAGCCGGTATATTTAGTTCTGACCCAGTTACTATGGAAACAGGTTATATAGGACATGGCAAAGATTTTCATCCTGATTGTACTGAGTTGAGTTTGGACAAGCAACCTGTTGTTTTTTTATTTATAATGTTGAACATGTACTTTTTATGAGTAGCAAACGGGGGTAATCAGGATGTAACTGGCTTCAAAGTTCTAGATAGAAGGAGGTGATCAACGTGTTCTCCTCTTCTGTCGAGTTCTGTTGAGTTTTCACAGCTGCTGATGATTATCCAGGAGTACAAGATAATGTTTACATTGCACAGGTCCTTGCTGAAATTGTGTATGTTCACAACGTCACCAGTTTACTTATCATTTATAAGAAGCTTAAACAAACTCTAGTTATTGAAACATGGAAACAGGAGAGAACTCAGTCTTTTTTGCCACAGTAAGAGGGATTGTTCATATGTTATATAATGCTGTTTATATTTTTAAAGAAATTCTCTGTCTGTCTATTTATATTGTCTTTATATTTTGTTCTCTAGTGACCCTAAGCTCTTTCTGTTTTTACTCCCTAAGAGTTTATATTTCCATCTTATTAACAATAACATGAATCCTGTTGGGCTTTTTTACTCACCACACCTATCTATACAGCAGATGTGCAAAGCTGCTGACTCGCCACATCCTTTTCATAATCTGGGTTTAGTGATGGCAAATATTTTTAAAAGTTCCTTTTTGATTAGGTTGGAACATTATGATGATGATGACTGTGTAGATTCTGGTGTTGTTTTCTTCCTTTGTCTTTCTCTTAACCTGCTTTTGTCTGTTTTCAACCTTTCTTGTTCTTTTCTCTGTTCACATGTCTTTCACTCTTTCTGTCTCTCTTGTCTCTTCCTATTCCATTTGTCCCACATTCACCTCCTGGCACCAGACGGTGATGGTCTCCTTAGAGGGTTTAACCAAGATTGTGGACCCGTCCCAGCTGACAGCTGACTTCGAGGGCAGCTTAGAGTACAACCATGATGACTGGATTGAGGTTGGGATATGTTCTCTCTCTTTTCCTTTTTATTTCCATCTGCTCTTTTAAAGTCACGCTGAAGGTCTTTGGCTTCAGGCTTTTTGTGTTTACTTCATCCACAACTCATATGTGCTAGTAGCACTTCATTCATTTCAGTAGAAGTTCCACTTTTGAAAATGCAGGTCACTTATGACTCATCATTACAGGTGCGGCTGTCATTTGAGACCTTTGCCAGTGACGCAGCGCGATCTCTGGCACGCCTCGAGGAGCTCCAGGAGACCTTATCCCAGCGTGATCTTCCACGAGACCTGGAGGGGGCTCGCCGGTTAATGGAAGAACATGCTGCGCTAAAGAAAAGGGCCACCAAGGCGTCGGTGGAGGAGCTGGACACACAGGGTCGAAGGCTGCTCCAAAGGCTACAGTCACAGACTGCAGGAGGTGGGAGCAGCGGAGAGGGCGGGTATGGAAACCGTGGAGCTAGTGGGGATTCCAACGACCATCATCACGGGTTCCATGCTCATGCAGACGCCCACAATCTAGTGGCTAAAGTGACGGGTTTGTTGGATAAGCTGCACGGGACACGGCAGAATCTGCAGCAGCTGTGGCACATGAGGAAGCTGAAGCTGGACCAGTGTTTCCAGCTGCGACTGTTTGAACAGGATGCTGAGAAGGTCAGAGTGCTTTTCTGTTCTATTCTGTTTCAACACGATTCACATCTGCTCACATGTTGCTGGGTCCTGTCTGTCTCTTCCTCTGTTTCCGACTTGGCACCTCTGTATTATTATGTGTCAAACTGCTGCTTGCCTCTAGATATGTAAAATTATTTCAGGTTGTGTTAGTATGCATGGAAGTTTATGAAAAGATTAACTTTTAACTCCAGATTAGTAAGGCCGTGTGTAAAAGCTTAGCATACTGCAAGAACTCTTCACCAAGGCAATAGCTGACTCTTCTATGATAAGTGATTTTGCAACCCAAACCAGGTCTGCACCAAAACCTAATTAGCTCTTCTTTTGCAAATGCTGCAACTCCTTACCAAGTTTTATGAAAATCGGCTCTGTAGTTTTTGAATGATCCTGCAGACAAACAATCTAACCAACTAACAAAAGCAGATGAAAAACATAACCTTCCTGATGAAAGAGGTGCATTACTGGCCAGTGTTGACAGAATATTGTGTCCATTGTCCTATGTATAAGTGTTCACGCGTGCTCAAACCTGTTTTTTTATTTTGATCGACTTTTATTTGAGCTGTGTTTGTGTTCATGGAGACACAGCAAATCTATGTGTGTACAAATGGGAAATGTAGCTGTATGAGCTATGCATGGCTTGTCACAGTTGTAATTTAATACACCATGCATACACCAAACAAGTAGAACACACATGTACACTTAAAAGAAGGGCAACAATGGACATAATGCACACACGCGCGCACACACACTCACACACCCTTACAGAGCTTGTCCTTTTGTTCGTTCTCATAACAAAGTGGGCTTGAAGACGTCTTGCCTCCAGCAATCAGCCCAGTGATGAGTGATGAAAGGTTTTGGTTAATTACAAACACAGAGCAGCAGGCCCTCTTATTGTCACTGCTGTTGCAATGAGTAAACACAAGATGGAAAGGCTTTTCATTGGAAGAGCTTTCTATACATCTAACCACATTTTCTCCACCTCTTTCTCTGTGAAGATGTTCGACTGGATCATGCACAACAAGGGGCTTTTCCTGACCAGTTACACAGAGATTGGAGGGAACCACCAGCATGCTGTGGAGCTGCAGACGCAGCACAACCACTTTGCTATGAACTGCATGGTAAGACGCCATCTTTGTCTCAGTCATGCACAGAAACACGCGCAGGGGCGAAGCCGTCGCTCACTATCATCATTACTGTCACTCACAGTAACAGGCTCAGGCCTCCCATCCCTGAACAAACACCACACTAGTGTGTACCTTTTCTTTATGTAGCCTTTATCCGTTCTTCTTTGTTGGACAGTGGCTCAATGTAGACTGATATTTTCCGTCCTGCCTCTGCTTTCTGATATTATTCAGTTGCTTTCCTGCTCTACTCTGCTCTGTCATGTCTTGTCACAGTGCTGATCCCGTAATTGACCCGTATTGCCTTTGTGCCCTTTGCTGCTTTGCTTCACACCACTCCCTGCCCTCTTGTACTTTCCTGTGGTCTGTAGAGCTCAGCTGCTGACTAATGTATGTTCCTGAGGACATTATATTCTATTGACTCTGCAGTCTTACCGTGTTTTTCTCTGCCTGTTCTTATCAGAATCTTTTATGATGCTAGTTATTGAAAACACAGTACATCTGCCGCTGACCCTTTTCTTCCTCTTTGTTGTCCATCTTCCACAACCTTCTTTATGTTGTCACAGTTTTGTTGCATAGATGCTGCAAGGCTTTCATAACATCCAATGTTCAGTGTTTTTCCTTTTCACCTCCTCCGAACATGCAATGGTATATTAACCCTGCCTGACATTTACTGTTTAATTATGCCGTGAAGCCAAGCTTGAACGAGGCTTTACAAGATGGATTTGTGTCAGCAGATTTGTTTTGAAATCTAAACTGGGAAAATAAACAGCCCATTACCTCTGAATTGAACAAAAGCCGCTCAGTCATAACAAGCAAAGGTGTTGAACCATTGATTTTTCATTGTCACTGTCTAACAGTAACTATTGTTAGTGTGGTGAAAGTGTAGCCAAGGGAGAGCATGGCCTGTGGCCTAAATTCCCTCAAAGTATCAGTGGTGTTATAAGCTATTTGCAGAGAGCGGTGTCACTGTTAGCGCCCAGAGACAGCTTCAGTGACGACCCACAGCCAGTTGTATCAACAGTACCAGTGGAGAAGAACCAATAACCCCAGAGACAACAGCAGCAGAACAGACAGATGGAACTGCAGTAAACTCACACATATATTCACACACAGTCGTGTTAACTCTGAGTGACCACCGCCCCCTCCACCCATTCTTCCACAGGAAGCTGCGTTTCCCCTTCCTGTTTGAATGGAAATACACGGTGTGATCGTTTGTTCACTGCCTGCGTTCTTTAATTTCTGTCCCTGTTCCCAAACATTTTAATGAGGCTGAAAACAAAGTGAAACAACACAATTACATGTTTGCCTGTTTCCACTGGCTAAACATTGGCATCAGTGGTATAAAACAAAATGTCAGTGTATCAACATTGCTTTTTCAGTATTAAATCAGCATCATTTTTAGCACAGAAATACATCATCTGTAAGTGAAGGTTTAGAGTAAATGCTAATGGCAGCTGTGTGTTGTTATAATGTGTAATGAGTGATGTATGTTACTGTTATGCCCTCTATGGGAGGAACTTTATAAATACGTGATATGTTACAACTGAGCTGAATCCATCTTTGCTGTTTTCTTATATTTCTTTACTGATAAGTACAGGGTTAGGGATCTTTAGAATTTTGCAAAGCATTAAAATAGGGTAACATTATTTGCCTGTTTTGATTATGAGGTAAAGAGATCTGCTGTGTGTCAGTAAATCAACAGCAAATGTAGCTTCAGGTTCCTTCAGCTGTAACAGCGTTTTCTCTATTTTAGATGAGAGATGATTCGCCTTTAGTTTGTACACAAGGAGGTGTTTTATAGAGATTAGTTCCAGTGAAAGTGGAGACCTGAGAGTTGTGATATTGATATGTGAGATAAAGGTCTACTGTGACCATTATTCAGAGCTGCAGTTTTCATTGTATGTCTGACTTGTCCATGTTAAGGACAAGAAAAGGCGAAAATGTCTTTGACAAAATATTGATCTGACAAAACATCCTGTTCAAAACCTAAAGGTTAATTTGTTTAGTGTTGACACAAAATTGAATCAGTGTTTTGTTAATGTTTGAGCACTTGTATTGTCAGGGTTTTTATTTTTAGGATTTTTTTGCATTCTGCAGATGTAGCTTTTTCATGAGTCTGTGCAAATAGGTGCTCTCAATTACACGTAACTTTAGGCCTTTAATACAATTTAAACAGTGGACCAAAACCATTTTCTGTACGAGGCTGTAAACATGTTTTTCCTGCTGTGAAGTTTTCCATTTTAACATGGGAGTCTATGGGAACTGACAACTTTTGAAGGCTGCCTCAAGTGGCCTTTCAAGGAACTGCACTTTTTTGATACATATACAGTGGCTTCACTTTTCAGTCCCTGCTTGATGCATTGTCACTTTACATTAATTTACACATCTTGCAAAGATAGTCTATTGAAGAATCTATTTAGCTAATGGTTGGTTACCTGCCAGAGGATTTAAATCTCTGAAGTTGTGTGTGTGTGTGTGTGTGTTTTTCATCTTGTTCTGTACTTTATTCACAAATGCTACTATGTCCTTATTTGTTATCCTATCTGTATTGCTATCTGTTTTGTCTTTCCCTCTCAGTGTCTTTCCTCATGCCAGCATCAGGTTTAAATTAGGAATAGCATTTCCCTATATTTGTCTAGCTCATCTTCCCTCCCCCTTCCATCCATCAGTTTTGGATTAAGTCTTTCCCGCCTAGTGTGTTCAACCCCCCCTCCTCCCCTATATGTGAGCAGCAGTAGTGCATCTTGGAGGTCTGTTTTCATCCTTTGCAGTATCACCATAGTTTTGTGTAGTATAATACCGCAAGAAAACTATGGTAGCTTAGACATTGTTCATCCGGTGATATTTCATATGTGCCTCTGGATTGTCAAAGGATTATAGTAGTTCTGCTGCCCACTGCTGTGTTTTTGTGTATGACAACTTACCTCCTGCTGTGTGTTTGAGAGCAGTTGAACTCCTTTGATTTCTCCTGTGAGCCCTACTTACACCACTGTCTCTGTTATCCTCAAGCCAGAGTACATCTTTTGATTGTTGATTCAGGCCAGCGAGGACTTTCCTCCCGCAATACAGTAAAAGTAAACCTATTCAAAAATACCTCTAATCTGAGAAAAAGACACCATCAGAAACAGTCTCTCAACGCCGAATGGTTTAAACAAATCACTAATCCAGCGTCCCCAGTTTGATAAAAAAATCCTAATTTATGTTTCAAGTATCAAGACTGTGCCTCTTTTTGAGGGCCGTAGCTGATGTCTGGTTAATCTTTCCTTCCCATTCTGATTGAAACAAGCAAACTAAGAGCCATAATAGTCTCCAGGAGCAGTAATTGAATAGAATAATAACAGGCTGTTAACACAGTTGTTAATTAGCATTTGCTGATCCGTGCCTATCTACACAAAACAGCTTGGAGCCCATATATTAAAAAAGACTGAAAGATTAGCAGGCAAATGGGCTTTTTTATTATTCACAAGGGGGTAAGTCTCCCTCGTGAATGACCCACAACGTTGTGTGTGTGTGTTTGTGTGTGTTTGTTTGTGTGTGTGCATGTGTGGCAAGAGTGCATGCATTGACTTGTATTGTCTAAAACCTTAGTTACTGTTTACTGGAATGTAATTGTGGCTGCTATATTTCACAAACACTTTAACAGCTTTGCAGAAACGCAGCCAATTTAAAGACATCGCTGCAGTTTCATGCATCATTGCGTATAAACACTTTGCCCTGCAGCCTGTTAATTTACCTAAGCTGGGACGCCCAAATATCCATATCAAATGGAAAAACACAATTTCTATGAGTCTTTTTTTATATAATTAAACTATTTATTTTTGGTATGATATTTTTAAGCTGTGCTTTTGCTTCTCTGTCTCTCTGAAAACACAGAACGTGTACGTGAACATCAATCGCATCATGTCAGTGGGAAACCGACTCCTGGAATCCGGCCACTACGCCTCCCAACAGATCCAGCAGATCTCAGGCCAGCTGGAGCAGGAGTGGAAGGCCTTTGCTGCAGCACTGGACGAACGCAGCACCCTGCTGGAGATGTCTGCCAGCTTCCATCAGAAAGCAGATCAGGTATTGACACGCAATGCTGCTAGAACACACGAAAACAAGTAGAGTTCTGATGAGACAATACCTACGTACACATGCGTGAATGATAAATGCATATTTATTGTTTGATTATATGAGCAAAAACACTACAGCGTATCCACAAATAAACCTTCATCCTGCACACATGCAAACATTTTTGATTGAACTAAACATGCTGTTGACAGCTCCACTGGAACACTAAGCACCTGCCTGTATTTATGAAGTTGGTACTTGCATACAGTACATATTGTTTAAACAATAAGAGGAATGGTGCACATAGGATGTATTACAGAATGTTGGGCGCTGACGAGATTCTCTGTCATTTCTGCTCATTTGAATAATTTAGCACCCACACCGTAATAAAATTTTATGTAGTTTTAAAGATGTGCATATTTAAAGAGAGACAAAGGGGAAAAAATGTACTGGAGTTGCTTTAGTAGACCTGAAAGACCATTTAAATGATCAATACTGTTTTCCGTTTTTTGCTTATGGTTGCAGTATCAGTGCATTAGTTAGTTGTTGACACCTATTGTTTGCTGAGTGGCTCCTTTTCTGAGCTGCATTTCATGTTCAAGACTTTCTCCTAAGCTATTGGAGCTATTAACTGGACAGAGCAGAGTCACAGACATGATGTTGTATGTTTTCACGCTATGTTCATGGTGAAATAGTTATTGTTCTTGGTTCACTGGGTTCAAGAAATAGAAATTCATCTCTTCCCTTTCCATGTACAGCATAATTACTTATAATAATCATCGGCTGCTATTATTTATCAGAGTTTTCTACATAAAAGGGTATTCTCTCTTTAAGAACTGTGCTTGAATCTATCTGCCAGTGTTACCTTTTCCAACCATAACAATGCAGATGCCAGCCTTTTCTGTAGATCTCGTTTCGTTGACAGACTCTTGTGCCGAGTCATTGTTTTTCTTTGTTTTCATTGGCTTATGGTCTTAAATAGGGATTAAAACTATGTGTAAACTGTTCAAGCATAGGAAGGACTGTGCCAGTGTCAGTATGCAAGTTGTATATGCAGAAAAACACAACCATATGTTCTAAATCCCAGTCAGTTATCATGACACAATCAAAGCTTTTCCTGGATTATTGTCATTATCTTGATTTCATAGAAGCAACCTGATCCCTATAAATATATAAGATTACTGTAAGGTATACATTTCACACCACAGCGTTAGAAAAAAACAGGCTCGATAAGAAATGCTGTTTGAGTTTTTCTGTTTTGCCAGTTTTACCAGATGTCATTCATTCTTATTCTATTTCTGTATAAGTCCCATTATGGTTACACAGCAAGTAATAGTATGCTGGAAATCCCTTATACTACACAATAAAATAAAACTCTGAACAAAGACAGCCCAGGTTTACCAGTAGACAGCTGAAGAGCTGCATCAGGTAAATCAAAAACTTGAATGAAGCATGAAAATTATCGTAAACTTCAACTGGCCTATGATTTCAGTGGATGCTGACATCTCATGTTATTGTGTGCATCACAGTGTTGACAACATATATATGATACTGTGTTTGATTCTTCATAATAAAGCAAATGCAATGTTTTCTCTCCTCAGTATATGAGTAAAGTGGAGCCGTGGTGTAAAGCGTGTGGAGAAGGAGAGCTGCCCTCCGAACTCCAGGATCTGGAAGATACGATCCACCATCACCAGGGGCTGTATGAGCACATCACCACTGCATACTCTGAGGTCAGTATGTAATTCACACTCACATGCATACGTGGATGCTGAAACAAGTGAGCAAGCAAAATATAAAGGTGCATATAAAAATACTGAGGCCAACAGCAGTAGGACTGATAATTATCTATATCTGGAAATCAAAATAATCACACATGCCTTCAACAGCAATGTATACTGTGCCCATTGATCTGTACGTCTATATGTATTTGGGGTTTTATTTAATTGCACAATTTAAAAATAAACTAAATTTAGTTAAATAATATAAAACAATATTTGTGCTGTCAAATATATATGACATGAAAAAAATTCAAAAATGTGCATCAAACCTTATACAGGTGAGCCAGGATGGCAAGTCTCTGTTGGACAAACTGCAGCGGCCTTTGACCCCAGGCAGTGCTGATTCACTGATGGCATCAGCTAACTACTCCAAGGCTGTGCACCATGTCCTGGACATCATCCACGAGGTGCTGCATCACCAGAGACAGCTGGAAAACATCTGGCAGCATCGCAAAGTTCGCCTGCACCAGCGTCTGCAGCTGTGCGTCTTTCAGCAGGATGTACAGCAGGTAAAGATGCATGAATGCAAACACAGAAAAAAACCCTGCTTTGGTGAGACCTGCCCCTTCAAGTTGCACATATACGCAGTTACAGAGAGTACCATTGAGACTGCAGATTGCACTGCCCCACCTTGCCCTTGTGTCTCATTTAGCTGCACTATGAGACTCGTCCTTTCAAACAGTTTCACTGAAATGTTCGCCTCATTGGTCTTTTAACAAGGCTTGTCATTATGTGGCAGTTTTACAGAGTTAATTTTGATGCTACTGAATCTTTAAAATGTCCATGTTAGCAGTTATTTTGTATAAGAGTAAGGCTGATTTTGCTGTAGGAAGAATTTTTCATACATCATACAATTATATTGTATCCATGGTTCAAACGTGAAACCTCTTCTATTATACAAACATTAGGCAAAACCAGTAGCAAGCTGGTGCCATATTATATTTTAATCTTTATAAAGATCCAAGAGCTCTGTGTTGTTTTGCAGAGGGAAGCGTTTGATGCTAGGTACCAGAGGGTGTGATATTAAGGATATAAGATAATCATCTACAGCCTTTTCAAAGCCTTTTTCACTTCCTCCTGGGTTTTTCATGTGAGAGTTTCCCTCTCGGTCCGGATGGCAGAGCTTTTAGATCAGAACTACTGAGTTGATGTATAGTGTCGTCTCTGCATTTCCACCCTTTGGGTATAAACTCCTCTCTGCCCTCTCCCTCCTCTCCCTCTCTTCCTCTGTCTTGCTGTATGTCTGTGCTTCTGTCTTTCCCCACTTCCATTCGCTCTTTCATCACCCTTTTCTCTTGGTAGTGGTTTCCATGGTGATGCAATTTACTGTCACACAAAGTGTCAAGGGCATTGTGCATGTGTTCATATGTGTTTGCCCCCTCAAAATATTCTCTCAGAGACCTTGAGAATCTCTTTCATTACCCCACATAGAAACAGATGGAGAACGGCCATCTGTTTAATAGATAATAAGGTAATTAAGTACAAAGATTTATAGCTAATCACACCCACAGTGGAAATGTTGACATTTTGCACTGCTTTGGATTTCCCTTTTAAGTGAAACCCAATCGTCCACGCTTGTGTAGTTTAGACATGACAAACTGCAGATACAGGAAAAGAGTAAAGAACAAGGAGAGTGAGAGTTGGAAAGACACAGAGATATGTCATCTATAGACTGCTTTAACTAATGGGTTCTGAATACTGCCTTTATTGTCAATTGCCCCCCCTACTGCTTAAAAATGTGTACTGCATTCTCAGTGTTTGGCTACCTGTGTACAAATACTAGGAGCTTCAGTGAAAAAGCAGCTGGATTTTCCTTTTAGGTTCTTGTAGAACCTGTAGAGTTTCAGATGCACTATATAAATCTTCAATTTCCCACCAGCCATTTAGAACTGAAAGAGCCTCTTGGATTAGAAGTGATGCAGCTTCAAGAACAGATAATTCTAGTTTCTTTTTTACTGAAGCCCCTAAAATGACCATGGCCTATATGACTGAGAATCTACACAGCCATATTACCTGTGTGCGTTTTTCAAAATCCATAATATACTAAAGACAGTTGTGTGTTTGTGTTTCAAGGTCTTGGACTGGATAGAGAACCACGGGGAGGCCTTCCTCAGTAAACACACTGGTGTTGGAAAGTCTTTGCACAGAGCCAGGGCTCTACAGAAGCGACATGAGGACTTTGAAGAGGTTGCACAGGTGAGTTTTTAAAGTAATGCAACTGAAAAGTACCAAAGCCAAACCATAAATCTCTGTTGTGTGACTTTTTTTTTTCTCTGAGGCATCAAGCCCACAGTTTTATGGAAAAAAACATGAACATTGCATTTCATTTGCATCAGTTAAAATGTGAAATAAATAATTCCAGTGCACATATGTTCAATGAAATATGTAGATTTGACACTGCTGGGTTGTCCGAAAGCAGCTGAGAAGTGATGAGATTTCAGTACTGTTCTTGGAGACTAAAGCTCAGTGCAGTAGACACTGTGTTCCCATTTTAAATGTGCTTAATGTTCATGTTTCAGAACACCTACACCAATGCTGACAAGTTGCTGGAGGCAGCAGAGCAGCTGGCCCAGACTGGAGAGTGTGACCCAGAGGAAATTTACCAGGCTGCCCACCAGCTAGAAGATCGCATCCAGGACTTTGTGCGACGTGTCGAGCAGCGTAAAGTCCTGCTGGACATGTCTGTCGCCTTCCACACACACGTTAAAGAGGTGAGTTTTCTCTGTCCTCTCTACCCAACCCTAATTAGCCCTCTTTGCCACACTGATCTGACTCCTCTGCTGTACGTAATTCTAAAATCTGATGCAACCAATTTTGCATTCTGTTTTCATAGTGGCTATGAAAACAGACTAAAAATACCCAAGGTTTATATTGTAATGGTGATCAAAAAATCTACAGTGTGCTTCTAAAATTGAAAAACTGCAACTGATTTAAATTTGCCCCATCAAAGAAGTCTTTTTGTGCAGCATCAACCCTGCATCGGAGTCCAATTAGGTAAACATATCATGCACCATCTGCCATGACCACTGTGTTAAAGTGTTAAAATCCTGTGTGATCACCATATTGTGCCTGCGAGCAGCACTTCAGAGCAAAAGCACGTTTGAGCTCCACAGACCATCTACCAGTGGTCAAAATAACAACTCAGGTGTTGATAGTGGGGTGTCACACAGCGTCCTGACTCATAGTTTCTGCATGCATGTGACCGAGACTCGTTCTGTACATATGCACCAAGACTCTAAACTTTTTCATCACCCCTCGTATTTAGAAATGCAGAAGCTGGAAAGTAAAAACGTACATGTCTTTCTATACTACCAACAATGGGATTATTATTTATTTTCTCTGTTATCTGTCGTAACCCAGCAATACAGAAGATCTGCTATTATGGTTACCTTTTAGATTATGTTGAATAAACAAAGATAATGGTACTGCAAGGGCAGTTTTTGCTTCGTACATCTGTAGACGAGTGCAGCTGCATTTGCACACAAGTGCTGTATCACTGTGACATAACAATATAATTAACTTTGAATAAGAGAGAGCACTTACCTCCACCAGGGCTACATAGTCCTTTAAATATTTCATTGATGATAAAAGGTATTTAAAAATGCTTAACCTGCATAAGCTTCCATAACAGGTAGTTACTATCTCCCTGTCCCTGTCATGTCCACATGGTTTCTTATACATCACACAAACCTTTTGCCAAATTTTAAAGTGAAATTACTCATATGCTCTAAAAGTTATCAAGGATTTACTGACTAAGCAATTGCTTTCAAAGTTACAGAGATGTGTGTGTGTGTGTGTGTAAATGTGCATCATTCCTCAAAATGCTCCTGAATATGTTCCTGACAGCATCATTATGTTCTTCTCTTCAAGCCTCAGAGCTTTCCTTTACCTCTGTAGTGACTTATGTTTACATAAATTGAAGACAGTCTGACTTGATCTGCCCTGTCCTTGACTTGATAATGACGACCATGTCTTTAATTTTTCATATTATACTTTAACTTACTCCTTGTGGGGGGGAGCTTTATATGCTGTGAGGATGCTGCGTTAATCACCGCTCCACTCCTTGAATTCATCTTAAAGTGTTATGTTAATGTGAAAGTCATACATGCACATCTTTGGTTGTCAAATTTAACCTCTCCAGGCAGACAAACCACTGTGCTCAGCACGTGTTAACACTACATCCTGTTTACATCGACTCACAGAGGCAGTCAGAGCCACAGTGTTATTAATGAAGCCAGTCTTTAATGTCCATATGGACTAATCTCCTTCATCCCATCTGTCAGCTCACAGCGGCTGCAGTTCACCGTGTGTGTTCATGCACGTGTGAACCTTCATGTGTGTGCCTCTTTGTATGTTTTATTCTGTGTATGTATGTTTGTACAATGGAAGGTTTCCAGCTCCCCTGCCCATCATTTCTTCTCATTTAGCAGGAGCCTTTGGATGCGGTCCAGCATGTTAAAAGGGAGCCATTTAATGTGGAAGCAGAGCATGAACTACATTGTAGGAGATCTGCATGGATTTTCATGAAGCTAGATGATTAAATCCACTGTCTAAGAAGAATTTCTTGTCTCGTCGTAATCTGAAATTCTCTCCCGGAAACCTCTAAGAAAGAGTGTCTGTGTTTTGAAAAACAAGTCACAGAGTTGATTTCACTCAAAGATTTCATTTGTGTCAGTGTCTATACAGATTCTAGGTGATAGGTAACATGCTGTATGTTACAAAGTGAATGATGTCCACCAAAAGTAGATGTGCTTTGCGTCGGCTGTGTGGGTGTTAGACGAACAATGGGTGCCAGGGTCTCTCTCCTGCAGCCTGGACTGTGTGCCAGGGCCTCAGTACGCTGAGCCAACTCACCCAGATGGCTAATCTGTTACAAAGATGACCATTCACAAAACACCAGCTTTGAGCAGAACTGGTTGGAGTCGATTTCTGTCTCCTGTCTTCGGTCTACCCGTTTGGCAGCTCGTCTGTTGACTCTTACATCTGTGTTTAGCTCACAGCGCTTTATGTTTCTACCCCGCCCGCTTCCAACATGTGTCTGCTGATTATCAACACAACGGTTTGGTAGCTTCTCTTTTTTTCTCTTCTCTTTCACACTTTAACTGGCTTACCTTCTCTCTCATTCACCTTTAGCTGTGGACATGGTTGGAGGAGCTTCAGAAGGAGCTGCTGGATGATGTTTACGCCGAGTCGGTAGAAGCCGTGCAGGACCTGATCAAGCGATTCGGCCAGCAGCAGCAAACCACCCTGCAGGCAACTGTCAACGTTATCAAGGAGGGAGAGGATCTCATACAGCAGCTCAGGTGACCATTAATATTACATGCTTTTCCATGTGGTAATATTTATTATTCACTAGGGAAAGCTACATACACGTACACTCCTGAATATGTGATTATAGAGGGAACAATAATGAGTTCCTGTATCACACAACACAACACCATGCCATAATTAAGGAATGGAAAGCCCAAGAGTATGGTAATTCAACCTTTCCTCTGCAATTACTGGATAATAATGTGATAGTGAGATGAAAGATTAAGATATCTTACATATAAGGAGAAGTATAACTGGGATTTTTAGATCTACTCAGTAAAGTGAGCAAATAACAGAAGCAGAATTTGTCAGAGATGTCTCTAAACACACTCTGGATGTCACCTCTGTTCACAGAGACTCAGCCATCTCGAGCAACAAGACTCCCCACAACAGCTCCATGGCCCACATCGAGAGCGTGCTGCAGCAGCTGGACGAGGCCCAGGGCCAGATGGAGGAGCTGTTCCAGGAGAGGAAGATCAAACTGGAGCTCTTCCTCCAGCTCCGGATCTTTGAGAGGGATGCAATTGACGTGAGTAGGCGGCAAATGGAGGCTCAGTGCATGATGATTTATTTTTGCTTTAGAGAAAGACAGACAGAAGAGGGAAATGAGATTAGCGTATATGGCATCTGATGGGAAAATCAGTAGGGCCAGTGAGCATTAGAAATCAGAGGTAGACCAGAATTTTTGATCTTCTAGAACAGGAGGAAGGTGTTGGATGAAAGGGAGAAACTGGAATGACAGATTGTATCATACTGACTAATTTATTTTAGCTTTGTTTTATCTTATTGGCTGTTTTAAGTTCTTTAAATGTGAAAAAGATCAGTTACATGTGGTAGGGGGCTTGCTGCTGTAAGCCTAAATGACTGTGACTCTGAGCTGATGGACCGTGACACTGTAAAAAGGAGATTCAGCGCCGTACAAGGATTCCAACTGGTTTAAAGCTCGGCTGAATTCACAGCGATACTCTCACATGTGCTACATTAAAAAAGTATTTAGCTCCACTTGATGCGTCTCATTCCAGCTTTGTTTCCTCGTCCCTTACCAGTGGTTGACTGTATTGTATCTGCTAATTCCTCAGGATCCAGCTGTGACACTAAATGCTTTTCTCTGCTGGAGCTCAGATATGATGACTGCTCCTTTTTTAAAATATATATATATTTTTTTATGTTTCTTGGGAAGTTTATCATGGCCATCAATTCAGATTTGTTGGGCGGTAACATGTTGACAGATTAATTATACACAGCCACTTCGAAAACAAAGGCGTAGAGCAGAGATGCAAAGCTTAGATTCATGAGAGCAGAGTAAGTAAAAAGAAGATGAATGAAGTTGACTGTGAACAATCCCATCACCAGGAGTGTTTGTCGCTTAGTCGGGCTGCTCCTTCGCTCCAGACTGAAATATCTTGACTACTATCAGATGGAATGCAGTGAGGTTTACGTTGTTATATGTAGTGATAAATCATGACCACTGTTGGATCATTTGCAAATTGAACCAAATTGAATCCGACATTCAGCATTTATTGATTATTTATTTAAAACTAATATAAAAATGCATTACTTTGGTTCTGCTGCTGCTGCCTCTCTCTGTCTGGAGCTAAGACTCTGTGGTCTTGAGTAATGTTCTAGCCACAGCAATATCTCTTTGGTTATGGGTCATGAGTAATAGTTAATAAACACAGAAGGATAAATGCTAAAAAACACTTTTCATTAAACATATGTTATTGACATAAGTATTTAACTAAAGAGTTGTGTTAGAGTTTGTGTTATTCTCAATTTTGACACCAACATTTTCAATTTTCACTCCAATGTAGGCCATATCGGTTCCAAATATTTGTCTACTTAATTATTAATAATCCATGACCACTATTTGTAATCAACGCTCGGAGGATGAATCATAATAGTTCTGATGATCTCTTGCAAAATTATCAGCCAACTTCCATTTGTTTGCACTAAAGACCAGATGATTATATAGTCATTATTGCATTTCTAAGGATACCTAGAACATTGGTGTTACATGTTTTGTTCCGTCAGCCTGAAACAAATATAGCTGGGAAGCCTTGTTAACAGAAAAACGTGGATTCTGGTAAATTCTTGCACATGCTGTGGAAGTATACATTATTGTTATTATTGTTTCCACACCTATGAATAAATTAATCCCTGCTGTGTGCCAATAGAAGCTTTGCGGTTGCCTTCGAGGCTGTTGTGTCTGTATTGTCAAGTCCAGAGCAGCAGATAAATCTCCCATCAGCTGTGCGTGTCGGGTCAGGGAACGGTGGTGTATCTGCTAATTACCGCTGTCGAACACCGAAGTACGCCCACACCTACACACACACAGACGCAGGATTAATATGACACAATGCTCGAGTATGAAGATGGGCGGAGGAGGCATTTTTTCCCCTCCACTCCCTCAGCCCCCCAACTATGACACTCCCTCCTGGCTTTGCTGAACGTGAGGTGAGGGCAGGGGTGAGGTGAGACTCATCTCTCAGTGCTTTCTTCTCTGACGATAGACTCTGCATCACTGGCAGGAAAGAAAACAGGCAAAGAGGAGATTCATGTTCTCCATTAGTCGGTTTTCTTAGTCCTGGTTGATGAAGGAAATGGTCTTTTTGCACACAGAGGGCATTTTACTCAACTGTAAGAGGAGAGGAGAGCAGAGTGCAAATGAGTGCTGGGTAAGTTTGTTAAACCTTGCTGCAAGACTTGTAAAATTACTATATTGGTTAGAAGAGAGTATTGTATATTATTCTGCTGTGAAATGGTTTGATAAGATTACTTGGTGTGCCAGCCAGGAGATTTTACGGCAGGGGAACTTGTGTAAATACGAATTCCTGCAGCACGGTGTCACGACGCATGTTTATGTTTCGATGTGGAGATAGAGTTAAGTTCTTTCTTGCAAAAGAGGTTTATCTTACTTTCTGTATAACCATATCCAGTGGCGAAGTATATGCAGACCTTTATATATTGTGTTATCTGTTTAGTTTTGAATATCAGGTTAAACAACTACAACAGATTTAAAAGAGGAAACTGAATACTGACAGTGATTGTAATATTTTACAGCTAATTATGTGATTGTACTTGTTGTCCATTAAACAGTAACGACAGCACATATTGGTGGTTCTGCTGATTACAACAGCTGATCATTACCAATATGTGTTTTCATTTTCATTGTTTTGGGAAAAGCACGTTTGCTACAGATAGCAGCTACTGTTTTCCGTTTGTAGTTTCGGTAAACTACTTCATGAAACCACTTCAACCAGTACAGTACATGGCTTGACAAAAGACGGTTTGAGTAATAGGAATACCTAAAAGACAAATGATCTCTTGTTCCTAGAGTTTTTCCTTTTGTGGCTTCATTCCTATATCTTTGAGGATAAAATCCCAGCACTAAACTGTTTAGTAGGAAACTTATTGCAGCTCTGTGATGTCTGGTTTCTTGGCAAGGTGTTTCCTGGTAGGACTGCAACTCTACTACTTGTTTTCTCAAGTAATCGATCAGGTGTTTGGTCTATAAAATAACAGAAAATGGTCAAAAATGTTGATCAGTGCTTCCCAAAGCCCCAGATGACTTCCTCTAATGTCTTGTATTGTCCACAACCCAAAGTTATTTAGTTAAATCTTAAAGAGGAGTAAAGAAACCAAAAAAAAAATCTAATTGTTGTTGCAACTCTATTCTTGGTGCTCTTCTAATGCTGCATATCACAAATAATAAAATTATGCATTATTATATACTGAGGCTGCAATAAATTGTTATTCGTAAAATGCATCCTTTTGAACGTTTTATCACTGTAGAGTAAATGTGTTTTATGAATCAAATATCTATATCTTTTGCACTCTTGTTTTATAACAGGACAGAAGTAGCTTTAGCCATTGGCAGTACCTGAGGGATAGAGCAAATTAAACATGGCATCGGCTGAGAAAATCACTTTGTCCATTTTTAGTCTCACTTTAGAAATCCTTTTACTTACATTGTTTTTTTTCTTTTAGTTGATTAACATATGATTCACTAATGCAGACATAGATGTTCCTATCTTCCTTTCAGTATCTTTTTGATGTTGTGTATCCCTGTTTCCGTCTCACACTGAATCTCTCTGGACTCTCCGGTCCCTCGGCTTAATTCGCCTCGTTGTTGGAGCTCTTCTGAGACACAAGATAGCGATTTATGAAGTAAAGAGGACAGCTGGCAAAGCGTCTCATTTTCATTTTCATTTATGCTCACCGATTGAATTTTACCACTGTAAGGATCCACTGCATGACATCTTTTTACGACTTACATCGACGTCCATTTGTCACAGCGTGGTAACTCAAGTGACTAATTGTCACATTCTTTAGATGCGTTTGTAACGGTAGGGAACAGCTGAACGTGGGACAGATACTGGAGTCAGACCTTTGGAGAGGCTTCAGTCCTGTCACTGAAGTCGCCAAGAGTTGAAATTTGATCGTTCTGTCTTCGTGGATCTTGATATGGCTACAGTGCCGTAAATGTCACTGTCAATGGTATAAATCTGAGAGATCTGGAGATGTAATTTCACACCATAGCTGGTCCCAAATATTAAGGTCAGAATAAAATAAAATATACTCAAACAAAAAGGGGAAGTTGTCATTTAAAATCTGTTTTGTAATAACAGGCTGCCTACTTCTCTCCTCAGTTACAATAAATAAAGGCCACTATTTGACATTTCAGCTACTCCATATATCCCAGAGCAAGAGCTGGATATAATCTGAAACAAAGTGTAGACGAGACCTTCCTGTAAAAAAACAAATAAAGAAAGAACTGACAGACAGAGCCGAGTGGTGCCAGGATCAAGGTGCCCCTGGTATCATGATTCAGTGTGTGTGGGCTGTAAGAGACAAGTGCTGACATCTCAGTACATCTGCTCTGCCAGCCATGCATTACCACTGTAATATGTTCCGTTATTATACCAGCCAGGAAGGTGTTGGGTTGCAGTGGTTAAACTGTTCAAAAATGCTCTTGGTCACAATATTATATGGACAGTGAAACCGCTGTGCTTTGAGTGTTTATGCTGGTGAAAGTATTCTTTGTCAGGATCCTTTGCTTTAATACATCCATCATGAAACCTTGATGTCCTGCGTTAAAAATTCAGCCAGAGACAGTCTTTCCTTTTTACTGTCAAATGAAGTAAAAATATTCATGCAGAGTCATTTCAAACAGCAGCTGTGGCTCAGGAGCAAATTGCTCCCAATGGTCAAAGCAGCACCTTGAACAGTAGCTCAGTGGCATCAGTGTGAGTGTGTGTGAAAACGGGTGAATTAGAGGTTAATTGTACTTTTATCTGAGGTGCCAAAGAAATGCAGCCATTTATATTCACAGTTATTTCAATTTGTTTTTGTAATTATGCCCATTGTCAAATGTTCTCTCTTTTAAATATGACTTAAAACCTGTTCGTGACTCTTCTTCCCTCTGCCTCGACCTCTTTCCCCCTCTCAGATCATCTCGGACCTGGAGTCATGGAACGAGGAACTGTCCCAGCAGATGAGTGACTTTGATACCGAGGATCTGACGCTGGCTGAGCAGAGGCTCCAGCATCATGCAGACAAAGCGCTCACTATGAACAACCTCACCTTCGACGTCATCCATCAGGGACAGGAGCTGTTGCAGTATGTCACAGAGGTCCAGGCATCCGGTGAGTGACAGATAAGAAACTCGGTTAAAATTATTTACCATGCCCGAGAGGTTAGGGTGCCACCACATGAGCTAAAGTATCCTCTATCTCTGACCAACTGGACCTTCCTGTTCTGTTGACACTGTGATAAAAGCAAAGATGTCCCCAAAAAAAATCATCTTAAAAAAATCTATATATTTGTTCAGGTTATTATTAATTATTTATTAATTATATTAATTAATGAGATGTGTTGCTATATATTGGGACTACACATTCATTTTAACTTTATTAACGGAGGCATACGTGCTAATTGGAATAAATACATGAGAAAGAAAACATGGGCAAACTCTCAGGATGAAATAACTCAAGTGTAGTTAAAATAAGAAATGCAGAGGAACAAGATTGTTGGCCAGATGTGAGAAGCTCAACGGTAACCTTAATGATATCATGTGTGCCAGGAACTAGCTCTGCCTCAGGACAATAATTATATAACAGGGCTGGCTATGCAACTATCATGTCAACTGGCAAGCAGAGCTGCTGTGGACTAAGTATGAGTCAAGGTTATGCTAAAAGTTCAAATTTCATTAGCTTATTGCATGGCTTTAATAAAAATCGAACCTCTTCATGCCACTCAAGAATCATTTTACCAAATAAATATCGGTAGCTCGGGTTGCTGCTGTTTTGTAGATGCAGGTAAATATGACTGAAAGTACATATTTTATACCTGCAAGAGTCAAGTGGAATCCAACAAATACTGGACTTTTGGGGGCCAATTCCAATACCAATTTTTAGAGAGTAAAAACTCCAATACTGATTTATCAGCCAAGGACATTGCTTGACTCAGAACAACCATTTGCTCAGATGTGAAACAAACTCTACTACAAGTGCTGCAAACAGTGCTGAGAGTGTGCGAAGAGTCGGAGCACAGTCTGTTGGACAAACTCTGTGATGACACCATTTCCAAATTCACCCAAGCATGTACTTCTGCTCATATACGACATGCAACATGCATGCCGATACCAATGTGAGTAATGTTTCGGTTGGGCTCTCGATAAAATAACATAAACATATAATAAGAAAATTACTATTATTCGATGTTTTGTTGCCTTTTTTCCCAGGTGTTGAGCTGTTGTGCGACAGAGACGTGGACATGGCCACACGGGTTCAGGACCTGCTCGAGTTTCTCCACGAGAAGCAGCAGGAGCTGGATCTGGCAGCAGAGCAGCACCGGAGACACTTGGAGCAGTGCGTCCAATTAAGGCATCTGCAGGCTGAAGTCAAACAGGTACATACTTGAGGAAGGAAAGGACAAGAGAGAGTGAAACAAAAAGACAGTAATACAGCATTGAAGCAGTGATGTGAAGGTGTAGGCGGGATTTTGAAAGCACTCTAAAGACACAGTACAAAAGAGTAAGACTCTTTACTGATGAAAGAGAAATACCTGCATTATACTCACAAAATCTGAGAGCATTTACTGACATTCGGAGACTTATAATACAGAAATATGAGCTTTTTTTTGATGTGTTAAGTGAAATTAGACCTCATACATTTCAGAGTCAAATACATCTAGTGCCATTTATAATGTTTCCCCCCAAGACTGACATGAGATTGATGAGTCAAAAATGCCGTTCTGGTAGTTTGCTGCTGCAGCATACCGTCATGTTATAGCTGAATGGGTTAGTGTGTGCTAAAGGCTCCAGTGTGTTCTGTCTGTACATGACCATGACTGGATGACTCATTCTGTGTCAGCAATCTCTCCCTCCTCTTTCTTTCTTTCACTCCGTTTTTTTTATTTACCTTGGATGTTCAGTAAAAGTATGAAGAGAGACAGAGATACAGTCCAGACCATAAGTATGTGGACGGTTACATGTGTTTTTTTTTCTCTCCAGCCTCCATGCATAAGAATGGATACTGCATTACTCTGTGTGGGAGATTTAGACCTTTTGGACTTTGGATTGAGAAGGAGTTATCAGTCAATATTAGGGTAAAGAGGTGATCATGCAAGTGCAGAAGATAATAATAAGGCTCAGAAGAACAAAAAGGATGTAGTTGATTTGCCAGATTCAGAGGATTCACCACAATATGTCAACTTATTGGAAGCCTCTAACTTGATTTTATTTTGCAAAAAAACATAGAAAAAAGAAACTGATGGAGTTTTAGAACAAAGTTTTGTGGAGTGATGAAACAAAACTGAACCTCTGTCAAAATGATGGAAAGTGGAAAGTGTGGCAAAAAGAGGAAGTGCTCATAACCCAAAGCGCTGCACTTCATCATGGCTGCCAATGGGACCCACATACTGGCATTTATTTCATCGCTGACTGAAGCAGCAAGACAAATGTGGAGGGACGCGGGAGCGTTCTGCTCATATACAGCCGAATGCATCAAAACCGAACGGACGACGCTTCATCATCCAGCAGGACAACAACCCTAAACCTCCAGCCAAAGCATGCAGGGAGAATTTCAGAGTGAACATATCCTTGACTGGCTGAGTCAATCACCTCATCCCAGTCTGACTCAGCTGCATTCCACTTAGTCTGAAGACCAGGCTAAAGCTTAAGGTGTTGCAGCGAAAGCCTAGAAAAACATCATGAGGGATGATGCAGTCTGCTGATGTTGAAGACTTCAGGGAGTCATTGATTGCAAAGAATTTTCCACAAAATATTAAATATGATTGTATGTCTATCTGCCCAATTACCTTTACCTCTAAACTTTTGGAACTGTGTATGAAAAGGTCTTTATCTCTCTCATGGATCTTTCTGTATTCACAGAAAAACACAGAGCCTAAGGTGCAAAAATGGGAAACTGTCCCAATACTTCTGGTCTGGTTTGTAAATGGAAAATCTGAGAAACAAACAAACAAATTGCAGAAAATCCTACTTGATAAAGAGGGAAAAGACATACATTTCTTTGCCTTGCTTATTGTTGTGTCAGTGAAGAGCATGTCAACTAGCGGTTCTCTCCCAGTGTTAATTCGCTAGTTGAATACAATTACAGCAAGACAGTTGTGTGGAACAGTGTTGCCTGCTGATATTTCAGAGCAAAACAAAAACAAACATAGGGGCAATTTTCCCCACAAGGGCTCTTATAGCAACGATGCAGACAAATGACTACAGGCTTCGCGCTTCGGTTTGGGATGGAATTAATCAGAAATTGTACAAAAATGATAGAAAATTGTTCAAATGTAGCAGCAGAAATGCAACTGAAGCAAAACAAAATTGCCAAAATTACACCCAAAGCCATGGCAAAGCAGTTCAGAATGACACTGTGGGTGTTACCAAATATCCATGTATTCATAGGCAGAGGATGCTTTGTGTGCAGCTGTGGACATAAACACAAACTGATGCTTTCCCTAGTAGCTAAAAAAACTTTTAGAGAATCTGGATTGTCTCAAGAGATGGCTTTTAAGTGGGATTGTTTGACCTTCAGCTCACTTTACAATCTACATTTTACCCTTCATACTCTGAATTTTGTGAATGTAACTGCACCCTTTTAAACTAAAACTGTGCCCAACCATAATCTGGTAATTATAGACTGTGTATTTATACTCCTGATTTATGTATAAATATTGCAGCCTTTCAACTCCTGGCCAGACATTACCACTGCACTGAGTTAGCTATTGTTAGTGGGTTTTCTGCTTGTTTTTTCCTGTCCCAAACCCAGAGATGGTTATTTATTAGAACAGCTTTCCGTGTGTAATTATGGCGCAGCTTGTGAAAAGGAATTTGGGATATAGCAATGACTCTGACAAAGAGGAAAGCATTGTAATTACAGTAAATTGGTGTCAGTTGTAGTGGTATGATATAATTTTGAATTATGAGCCATAGTGGTTTGTCATTCTGGAAGAGGGAATCGCATAGTTTACACATTATCGCTCGTGTTACTGCTATTTGTTCACGCAGGTTTTTATTAGAGTTGCGTCACATGTGCATGAAGCTCGTCAGAGATAAATCTGCAATAAAACATGCATACCTGTCTCGCCGCGAGACATTGCAAGTGCAACGGAAACATCGTCCCCGTTGAAGCTCAAGCTCACAAAAACAGGAGTCAGTGTTGTGTTGCATCATCACTTTTATAGCCAAAGCATCAGTTGCAGTTCTGCCCTTCACCCACACAGCAGGTGTGCTTGCTGAGTCATGCAGAGAGGGAGGGAGGTGTCTTGGTCAGACTACCCTTTGGCTAGAAGTAGGCCAGCAGAAGTATGCGCAAATGTGATTCTGTGTGTGTTTGGCAGCAAGTGTGTGTGAGGAGGGGAGTGTGGTACAGTAGAGGAGAAAAGGCGAAGTCGAGGGTAGAGTCGGGAGGTTGGGAAAGTGAGATTTGATGAGAGATAAGGGATTGAAATGGGAGCAGTGAGGATGCATATGAAAGAGTTGGCATCATGTTCAGAGAAGCAGTAAAGAAAACTGAAAAGGATAATAAGCAGCTGAAGGGAGGTAAAGAAGAAAACTCTGGGAAACAGCTCACACCTTTTTGCAAATGGCTTGTTTTATTTTATTTTACGTCTTTCAAGGGGTTTCCATAATGCCAGTGAACTCAATTAGTGATTGAATAATAAAAATGATCAACTTGTCTTAATGTGCTATAGGTGCTGGGTTGGATCCGTAATGGCGAGTCCATGCTGAACGCTGGTCTGATCACAGCCAGTTCATTACAAGAAGCTGAGCAGCTGCAGAAGGAGCATGAACAGTTCCAACATGCAATAGAGGTAAAGCAGATTTTCATTTTTTCATGTATTATTTTGCTCCTCTATACCAGAGGGATCCAGAGCTGTATGTTCATGGTCATATGTTTACTTTCTTTTACATGTTTCTTTACATACCCTAATCCCATCTGTTAATCTTCCGTTCTTCCTGTTCTCTTTCCCCCCACTTCTCCTTCTCTGTTGCTTTGTTGCCCTTCATCAATCAACCTTTTGCTTTTCTAAAACTCTTTTCAGGTACATATCTGTTGGCTCCTCCTCTCCCTCTCGTCGCAAGTCACACATGAAATGGAATTATGAATAACTAATATCTCTACTCCTCTCTCTTCTCTCACTCCTTACCTTTCTTCTATATTTCCAGCTTCTCCTTATCACTGATTATGCAGGGCGCATTTCTTTGAACTCTATCGAGCCTGGCTCATTTTAATGCAGGCCTGCACCTGACCTACTTCTACCGAGCTCACATACGCACAAAGATTCACACTCAGGAGAAAGCTGTGTTTATGATTATTGCTTACTTGAGGCTGGAATTGGAACACAGATGCCATAACTGTAGTCGCTGACACCCACAGTGGGTCCTGCAGGGCGAGAAAAGAGAAGGTGATATTAGAATGTCCTCCTTGACTGTACCCAGCAGGGGCTGCAGACATTAAAAATAATATGCCACGCTGACATTATCAAAGGTGGGAGGAATCTTATTTTTCTGTTATCTCCTTTTTTTCTTCCCTCCGGCCCTCAACAAGGAGCAAAAGTCTTCCTCTCAGGCTAACTGCTCTGACACAAACCCCCAGATACTGTCTTCTCTTTACCCCTATCTCATTTCCTCTCCAGAATGCTCACTTTAGGACAGTCTTTATGACACAGCTGTGATCGGACACTGCTTTTATTTATTTAGCCTTTACTCTGTTGCTCCCCAGTCCTCACATCTCTACCAGACTGCCCTGTGGGGCTGACATGGAGCTGAGGTTGTATTTTCAAAGTGATGTAGAGTTTCATATAGTTCTTGAAATTCATTATTTTTTCATCTCACCCTTATCCTCCATGCAGAAAACCCATCAGAGTGCGCTGCAGGTACAGCAGAAGGCTGAGGCCCTGCTCCAGGCAAACCACTACGACATGGATATGATCCGAGACTGTGCAGAAAAGGTTTTGTTCACTTACTTGTCTCTGAGGGAAAATTTAGAAAATCAATGCAGGCAGTGCTGTGGTGTTATAAGTGGAAAACTGATTTGTTTTGTCTGGCTTGAAGGTGGCAGATCACTGGCAGCAGCTGATGCTGAAGATGGAGGACAGACTGAAGCTGGTCAATGCGTCTGTGGCCTTCTACAAGACCTCTGAACAGGTACTTCTGTCTGTGTTTATCTGCATGTATGTGTGTAACTCAAATAGGTGCTGAAGTGTGTCACATATGATCTTGAACCTGAGTGAATTTCAGTTAACATAAAAATGGATTATAGAAATGACACTTTCCCTTTTCAGCGTCAGTACTCCTCCAAATCCTTTTCCTGCAGAATCAGATTCTGACTAGACAGGTGCTCTCAGGGATTTACAGACTCAGGTTGCATAAACGTCTGGACCAGAAGATGATTGCTGCTTCATCGCAGAGCAGTTTTATAAAACTGCACTATGTAATCTGTGTCTCAGGTGTGCAGCGTGTTAGAAAGCCTGGAGCAGGAGTATAAGAGAGAAGAAGACTGGTGTGGTGGAGCTGATAAACTGGGCCCCAACAGCGAGTCCGACCACGTCACTCCTATGATCAGCAAGCATCTGGAGCAGAAAGAGGCCTTCCTCAAGGTGAGGAAGATAAAGAAGTGTCAGAATGTCGTGATTTATAAGCTATATTTCTGTAATGTATTCTAAGAATATCACTGAGACATCTGTCTTCTTTCTGCACACTTACAGGCCTGTACTTTAGCCAGACGGAATGCTGATGTTTTCTTGAAGTACCTGCACAGAAATAGTGTCAACATGCCCGGCATGTTGTCCCACGTCAAAGCTCCAGAGACTCAGGTTAAGAGTAAGTAAACAGATTAATAATACCCAAAATGTCTGTGTCTTATCAGTGCAAAGATATTCACAATGTGATGTGGAGTAATTCTGAATAAACAAAGTGTTTGTGTTGTTTCACCAGATATCTTGAATGAGTTGCTGCAGAGAGAGAACAGAGTGCTGCACTTCTGGACGATGAGGAAGCGAAGGCTGGACCAGTGCCAGCAATACGTAGTGTTTGAACGCAGTGCCAAACAGGTGTGTGTCTGTGTCTATGCGTTTATGTCTGCTCAATCTGATCATAAGTTTCAGCAGGTCAGTACATTGTGGCATTCGATTCACTACAGACAGGAGAACGAACTTTCGTCTTTGGACTTCTTTCTGCATCAACATGTTGACTTTGCTCAGCCAACCATCAGCTGCAACATCCGTCCTGTTTTGTTTCTCTTTTTGAAAGAAACATGCAGTCAGTGTTTCTTTGTAATGACACATTTGAGAAACATTGGAAGTGATGTAAGCAGGCAGACATTTGCAGAAATGACAGTGTTAAAGATGGCTATCATTATGTGGCCCAGTAAATTTAAAGACTGCGCTCAGTACAAAGCGTTTCCAAAAATACGTCTCCAACCGCTCATTTTCCCCCTCAGGCGGTGCTGAACATGTCAACCCTGCAAAACTTTTCATGATTTTTTGGAAGAACAAGTGATCTGTCCTAGGATGACAGGTCGAGCCACAAAAACGCTCAATATTTCTCCTTCAGATCGGTTATTCTCAGATCCACAAATCTGCGAGGAGTTTAGACTGTTCTGTTTGCAGCATCAGCAGCCAGGATGTCTTCATGCTAAACAGACTGTGCTGGCATTTGCTTTATTCAGACACGACTCTGAAAGATGAAAACTCTTTCATTTCAAAAAGCCAAAGTGAGGGAAAATCCGTGGCACTTAAGCTCTTAACTCTCTTTTTGTGTACCGGAGTACCTGAGGCTGTTTTCATAGCAGACACTTGGCTCCCTCTTGTGGTGTTTCAACAGAACGGCGCATACACAGAGTTATTTGCTTTGCCAATAAAATCAGATGACATCATACGTGTTTTCTAGGACATGGCTATTCTGGGGCTAACCAGGTTTTATCCCCGGGGCCGAAATGCTTTTTGGTGTCACAGTTTGACTGGACCAGTTCTGCCACTGTTTGTCAGGTCCAGATTTAAAGTACACAAACCACAGAAAGAGTACAAACTAAGGAGGGCTCTTCAAAGTGCATCAATAAGTTTTTCTATTATAGTCATAATAGTTGTATATGGTTATTAGTATTTCTAATAGCCAACTGCATCTGCATATTAAACAGATGATGTCGTTTTTCCTGATCCTGATTTATAAAGGAGGCAAACAAAACAAACCCTAATCAGTTTAAATTCAAACAAGATGCTAGAAGTAAATAAAGTGGGTGATTGTCACAATAACTACAACCTTGGCCTTAATTTTATTGTAGTTCCACCACTTTCAGGTCTACTGGCTGAATGGTTTATAAAGATTCTGTCACATTGTGTGACTAAAATCCCTGCAGTGTCTCTGTGCTCACTTGTGATTGGTTGTTTCCTCAGGCCCTGGAGTGGATCCACGACACTGGGGAGTTCTACCTGTCCACACACACCTCCACTGGGTCCAGTATTCACCACACACAGGAGCTGCTGAAGGAGCATGAAGACTTCCAGATCACAGCGAAGGTATGTGTGTTTACGACTGTTTACTACATTTATATAAAGGTTTTTCTGTGTTGCTCTGCTTGATGTGTTTTGTGTTTGTTTGTGCCGTCCTGCTCTCTGCTGTGAGGCCCATTCCCTGGGCAGCGTATTGTCCTGTTTCCTCTTTGCTGTGTCACTGTTATTGTGTTAGAGAACAAGCTATTGTGTCCATCAAGCAGCAGCACTGATTCCTGACTCTCTCTCTCTGTCATCTACCTTTCCTCTGCTGCCATCTCTCCCTCTGCCCCCTCCCTAAATGTCTCTCTATTGACAGCAAACCAAAGAGCGGGTAAAGCTGTTGATCCAGCTGGCGGATGGGTTTTGTGACAAGGGCCACGCCCATGCCCTGGAGATAAAGAAATGGGTGTCCTCGGTGGACAAGCGCTACAGGGACTTTTCTCTCCGCATGGACAAATACCGAACCTGCCTGGAAACGGCGCTCGGCATTTCTTCTGACTCAAACAAGGCTGTGAGTGTTTGCCATTAATAATACCAGATCTGATCTTTAAACATGTTTTGACAGACTCACTGCATTTGTGTCATTTGAGGAGTCCTTTGGTTTATGCTTTAGAGCAACACACATATTTCTTGCCCAGGTTACAGACATAAGGATATAACTTTAAACTCTGGCATCTAGCTTGTCCAAAATCATGCAGTGCTTCATGTGGCGCACGTAATAATATGACCTACTGCTGAATTTATTCATTTTATTGTTTCAAGTGTAGACCCCAGGTGGTCAGACAGATTAAAAATCCAACCTTCTGTCGCTGCATGTTTGCTTTTTTAATTTCCAATGATTCAGTTTCATGAACTGTTGCTAAGAGAAAGATAAACACATCCCACACTGGTGTGTTGATGACTGAATGACCACTGTGCCTGTTACATACCAAACAATAGCCACGGTCTCCTGTGTTTTCAGAGTAAAGAGCTGCAACTGGACATCATCCCAGCCAGTGCTCCAGGGTCAGAGGTGAAGTTGAGGGATGCTGCTCATGAACTCAATGAGGAGAAGAGGAAATCAGCGCGAAGAAAAGAGTAAGAATGTTTCTCCTCATCACACCTGACTTTCAGGATCCGTCACAGGCCTCGATGAGTCAGTCAGTCAGTCATTTCTGGCAAACATATGAAAAGCATATTATCTCTCTGTCAGATTAGAATTATAAAGCTTCAGCTAAGCTTTCACTTCATATTGTTCGGGTTGGTGATAATGTGGAGTTTAATGTCAAATTACCCAGGGAACACAGGGGCATGACAGTGAACGCGGAAATCTTCAAATCCAATCAAGTGTGTAAACAAATGGTGATGGAGTTTACGGTGCGTGACGAATCCGAGTGCTAATTTGCCTTCCGAGCTCGCATAACAAAAAGCTCAATGTTCCTGATGCTGTATAGAAGTGGTTTTAAATGCTTTATGGGGGAAATTCATACAGTCGAGAGCCAATAAGCAGCCGGTAAATTGCAGTACACGTGTTCACCACCAATAAGTTAACCATAAGGCAGTTGTAATGCATCCACCCACAGCAGCATGGCTATATTTGTCTTACTTATGTGTCTTGAAGACATGCTATGTAGAATAGATGCTGGGGAACAATGTGGAGCGGCAATTTGATCTTGAAAATGCTAACATCTATTGCAGCAACAGGGTTTATATGACTTAACGTGAAAATTTGAAGCTGTCAACTTAATATTTTAACTGTGATATTAACACAGACACGCTCCCGTTATGTGGACTGACTTGTTTAACTCAGTACATGCTGACATTGTAAAGTTATTGTGTAGAAACAATAAGAACTGGTTAATTATGAGCACATTTAGCCAGCAATAATTGATTTTAAAGAGCATTTCTGGTGAAAATCGTTTGTTACTTTGTTACTTTGAGGGTAGGGTTCTCCGTACCATTATTTATCTTCAAACATGCATGTCTGATTTTTTCAAATACTGCAACTGGCTGTTTTGTAATATAGTTTTTCAGAGTTTGAACAGAGTTGTAGGTAAGCTGTTGTGTTCAAGCTATAGCGAGCAGCGGAGGACTTCGTAGATCCACACATTCTAAAGGAAGCACTGGTGTAGAGGTACACCTAATGCAGGAAGGGGGTTACTTTCAAAATCTAAATATCTAATCTTTTATACAAAGAGATGAATCTTCAGTGGTTTAATGAATGACTTAAAGGTATGTTCTTTAAAGCCTGGTACACTAACACTTACCAGTAGCCACAATCAGTAGAAACAGACAAGTGAGTAAATTATTTTAACTTCTTAGTGTTTTATTTTGTAGATACTAGACTTTAGTTTTATGTGAGGAGTCTTTTTTGTCACCTTTTACTACATTTTTTCCCCTTTTTTGTTTAACTACAGAACCTTATAATGTCCATTAACATCTCCTCTACTAATGTCCTTTCAGATTTATAATGGCTGAGCTGATTCAGACAGAGAAAGCCTATGTCAGAGACCTACGAGAGTGTATGGATGTAAGTATTGTAGAAGTCACACACACACAGAAACAAATTTAAGTTAAAAATGTTTTACACAAAGTCTTCATCCCTGAAAGGCATGTTTTGTTTTGTTTTGTTTTTTTTAATGCAAAATTGCACCACTTATCAGAGCCAAAAACTGGAAAAACTGAATTATTTGTCAGGTTTTTAACTTTCCGACAGTCCTTGAATGACCTACCTATGATGTGCTGTCCTATCAGGAAGATTGTCCAAATCTAAAATTAAATAAACTGCCAAAAATAATCAGTTTGCTGTTGCTGGATTCTGTAAAAAACAAAAGATTTTCTGCTTCTTGGTGCAACCATGAAGCCATGAGCGACTCAACTGCAACTAACAGAAACATAGCTAAAAAATCTGAAACAGAGGTTTAGTTATTGTAACTTATTACTTTAAATCTGTTCATTTAAATTTTGGTCATAAGTTATACTTTTCTCATGCTCTGGTGTGTGTGTTTGTGCAGACCTACCTATGGGAAATGACCAGCGGCGTGGAGGAGATTCCTCCTGGTATCGTCAACAAGGAACACATCATCTTCGGGAACATGCAGGACCTCTATGAGTTCCATCACAAGTCAGTAATGCAGTAATCTGCATCATTCTCTATTCTTTAATATCCGATTATACATTTCAAGTTTGCAAGAATACTGAATATGTCAAATGTGCTCCTTTAAATTTAATTTTCTAAATCTTTCTGTTACTTTATAGTATCTTCTTGAAGGAGCTGGAGAAGTACGAGCAGCTTCCAGAGGATGTCGGCCATTGTTTTGTGACCTGGGTAAGAATTATTCTATACATGTTGGGTTTGCATATTTGAGTTTGTTTTTGTTGTGTTAATAGTTTTGCAAATTAATTTGATTTGTGCTGCTTTAATCAACACTTCATGAGATTAGATCTTCATTGTGTTTAAATACTAAAGCATATACAGCACAGTAGTCTTATTGAATGTTACACGTTTCTCCTTTTGCATTTTTGTTTAGCGTCCAAGACTTTTGTTATCTTGTGAGTAAAATATTGATGTTATTTCTCCTGCGAAGGCTGATAAGTTCCAGATGTATGTGAACTACTGCAAGAACAAGCCAGACTCAACTCAGCTCATCCTGGAACATGCTGGTCCCTACTTTGATGTATGTAAAACCTAAAGTATAATAACTTGTGATACTAGAGTTAGCACGAGTTCACATTTTTCATTTTGGTGTAAATAAATCTCTTCAAAATACATATCTGTTTTATTCATGTGGTTTGTCTCTACAGTGTAAGGAAAATGTTAGTCTGTGTAAGGCATGCGTCTCTTTTGCTTTTTAATTTACAGGAAATCCAGCAAAGGCATCGTCTTGCCAACTCCATCTCCTCTTACCTGATCAAGCCAGTCCAAAGAATCACAAAATACCAGCTGCTTCTCAAGGTACAGCATGGATTTAAATGAATCTAAAAGAAAGAATGTCTGATCTAACAGTGTCCATTTTGGCATACGGAAAATATGCATGACAGCAGAACGTAATATTTGAGTAAAAAGTGTTTGTTACAGTTTTGTCTTGATTTAAATGTCATTGTGTTTGTGCATTTCGGCTGTAGGAGTTATTGACTTGCTGTGAGGAGGGAAAAGGTGAGATCAAGGATGGCCTTGAAGTGATGCTCAGTGTCCCCAAGAAAGCCAATGATGCCATGCACCTCTCTATGCTGGATGGTGGGTAACACACACACAAACACACACACTCACACTGCTAATGGAACTCACATGCATCACTTTTGATACTTGCCCTTTCTGAATGGAAGAATGTCGCTCACTCTTAATGGTCATTGAGCACAAATTACTCAGCTGTGAGTCAGAAATAACTTAATTCAGCATGCCTCCATTTACCACCCACAGACACTTTTGTGTGTTCTGTACAAACATGCAAATGCCACGGAATTGCTAATTTCCTCCTATCCTTTGACTGCCTCAGGGTTTGACGGGAATATTGACTCCCAGGGAGAGTTGATCCTCCAGGAGTCCTTCCAGGTTTGGGATCCCAAGACTCTAATCAGGAAGGGTCGAGACAGACACCTCTTCCTGTTTGAGATGTCGCTGGTGTTCAGCAAAGAAGTGAAAGACTCCAACGGACGCAGCAAATACCTCTACAAGAGCAAGCTCTTTGTAAGAAATGCACTGTTTTATCAGGTTATACTCACTGGAATGAGAATGTTTGGCCCCTTAAAGGCCTTTTCAGACAGAGAATATCTGACTTTGCCGGCTTCATCAGTCTGTTAAAAGTAACAGCATTCTGTTCTTTTAGATATAGGTCACTTTTATATAAATGTTCCTCACAGCTTCATTCAGATATACCCTTGACAGTCACAGGGAGAGAAATGATACACATGTAATATTATTGTCATACATGTGAGAAGTTCACAGTTTGACTTGCTGTTAGGTTCTGATCAATCCTGTCTCCATGTCAGGGATAATTTGGAATTACTTCACTCAGTTATGGCTGTTGTTCCACGTGCATAAATGTGCACAACTCTTTTGCTTTGTAAGGATTCTGCAGCTGTTTGATGCTGCAGGTATTTAGTAAACTCATACTGAAAGACTCCTAGAAATAGCTGGAAACAAGAAACTGAGCTACATTTCACATTAACGTTTTGTTAAATCCTGGATTGCATTTGTTTTTGATGAATGTCACTAGTTTGACCTGTAACTGACTCTGTCTTTATTGCAAGAAAGAGTTATTTTTATAGACATTTGAGTTTGCTATAGATGTGAAATTGTGATGCAAAGGGAATGAGGAAGTGTTTTTTTAGTGTGAAAGTAGTAGTGTCTTTTGTGCTTTCTGTAATGTGTTTGGACTAAATTGCTTCATACAACTCAAAGTACTATTGCAGTTTTATGAAAAAGTGACCAGGATGCTCATTTAGAAATGAAACCAACATGTTCAGATGACATATGAGTAATGGAAAGGAGTGCACGTCTGAAAGGGGCTTAGGACACATGCTGGTTTTATTTTAGTTAGACATTATTGTCTTACAGTTTTTTTTGTATCTGCATCGTGTGAATTTGCCCCCATTTTTTTTCTTCCAATCAGACGTCAGAGCTTGGAGTGACCGAACACGTGGAGGGAGATCCCTGTAAGTTTGCCCTCTGGGTTGGAAGGACCCCGACGTCAGACAACAAGATTGTTCTCAAGGTATCTAGATGACATGGCAATGCTTTGTCACTGCATTTATATTGACATCATTAATATTTTATATTGCATTACCAATTTTGCTTTAAAAGGTTATTTTTTTAAATATCTTTTACAGCAGTATCTGATATAAATGATCAAGTTGGAAATGAGAACCAAAACAATTCTCTTTCATCACTTCCACTTTTGGCACCGTACTAAGTGTAAAAAAGCTCCATATGATTCCTCTAGTGCAGGAGTGGTCAAGGTGTTCACGTGTAAAGAGGAGTCACTCCATGTCTGTGGTTCGCCTCCACTAAATCCTACATAGTTCCTTTTGTTCAGCCAAGAAAGTTCAGTCCCTGTGGGGGGGTGGAGTGTTACTTTCTGCTCCTTACTCACTCATCACACAGAAACATTCGCATAGCAGCTGATGGGTCACAATCCAAACTCACAGGCAGCTTGGTAGTTCTGCTGCAGTGAGTCACAAGCAATGTTTTCTCATGGCATGTGTGTAGAAATGTGTTTGTTTGGAGATTGACAGAGAGAAAGAATCTCAGTGTTGCGATTTTGGGCATGTGTGCTGTACAGCTCTCTGTCATATTACATAATTTCTAATGACCATCTTAAACTGTATCTTATATAACTCAGCTGCACAGCAGCCTTGGTGCCGGTTGCTAAGTGAAAGAGGGAGAGAAGACTCAGAAGTGGGTAGTTATAAACTAAACAGTGTCTACGCATTTGCTCAGTGACGTAAGTAAGCACAAAGACATACCCATAGTGGCTCTGTGGAACCTTTAGTGAAGCTCAGGACATGCCGCTGTCGTCATTTCATGTTGTCTCTGAATGCAGACATGTGAGTCAAGTACAAAATTGCAAAGATCAAACACTCATGCGGGATCAGACAGAACTATAATTGCTAAATTAGATGTAATTCTGTATACTGTAGAGCTGTACACTGTGTTACAGGTCAACAATTCCTTCTTTCATTCAACCCACATGAACAGGGCAGCTGCCGTTATTTGCTATTAACACTGATGTTCCTTCGTCTGTATTTGAAAAGGGGGATTAAAAGACTAAACTGCTGATGAAAGAGCTGCACATGCTACAGCTTTTGAATTCAACATTTGTCTGACCAACAAGTGTGTTTTATTTCAGGCTTCAAGCATCGAGAACAAGCAGGACTGGATCAAGCACATTCGGGAGGTCATCCAGGAGCGAACCGTGCACCTGCGCGGAGCTCTGAAGGAGCCCATTCACATCCCTAAAGCCACCACAGCCAAACATAAAGGCAGACGGTAAGCTGCAAGTGTAATGCTGACACAGTTGTAAATAAGAAGCAGTAGCAGTGAATCCATTTCAATCAGTCGTATGATAATGACCATTAAACACTGCAGCTGGGCACAGCTTGAGTCAACCATCGCAACTGTACTGGTGAAAAACAAAGGTGACACTATAGAGCAGATGCAATGGTTCTTAGTCATCCTAATAATGGAATAACTGTGATGATAATTTGTGGCTGCAGGGATGGAGAGGAGCTGGACAGCCAGGGAGATGCCAGCAGCCAACCAGATACCATCTCCATCGCCTCACGTACATCCCAAAACACACTGGACAGTGATAAGGTAGGAACACATACACCGTCTCCAGGCGTTCTTTATCCGCAATATGTGTACAGCAATTTAGTAATACACAATGTAGTATCAATCAGTATGTAGCTAATGCTGTCACACATTTGGCCTGATAGTCAAAAGCTGCAGACCTCTGAGATGCAGTCCGGAAGTTGTTTCCTGTGAAAGTATTGAATTGCGTAATGAGGGAGAAACAGTCCATCTGACAGAGCTTGAAAACAGAGTGTGTGTTGTGCATGGTGTGTCTGTTGTTTGTGTGTGTTTGTGCATGAGAGAGAGAGAGAGAAAGCCTTAGCTCGCTGGGATGGTCGGCTCCAGTTATATCTGGTAATAGCACCACAGAAGGCTCGTCCTCCCACGCTCAGTATGATCAACTGTAAAGCAAAAACACACACACACACACGGCACACACACAGCACACACAGATTAAAAGAAATAAATAAATCCTTTAATGCTTTTATGTCATACTAATTATAAACTGGAGCGGCGCACATTTACACAAGGTTTCACACTTTAATTGGACTTTCCCCAGCTCAGCCTGGTGGACGTGTGCTGCAGTCAGGGAAGTAACTGAATTACTGTGTTCACTGTCGCCGTTTATTAAACTGTTGCCGTGGCTGCAACGTGGAATTAAATTCCAAAGGTGGTGAGTGTCTGTGTGTGCACCTGTCCATTTGAGTCAAAACTATCTCTGGCACTAATTAATCGGGCATTGATGGCTAGGTTTGGGGCATACGTACATGCATAAACATTCAAAACACACATTAACACGTGCAGATATAAATTAGCATCTCATTTTCACCTTTTGAAAGCCTCTCTCTATCTCCCTCTCTGTGTGAGGACTCTATGAGGCTGTTCATTCAAAAGGCAATGACAGTGGTGTGTTTGTGTTACCACGTGTGTGTGTGTGTATGTGTGTGTGTGAGCTCTTGTTCCTGTGTGTGTTTCTGCTTTAGTGACTGACTTGTGTGTCAGCAGCTTCAGCCTCCCACGCTCTCTTCGCAGAGGATGTTCGTCTGTATGCCAGACAGGAGAGCACGGTTTTAAGTCCTCACCGCTATCGATCTTGCCCTCTGCTTTAAAATACGGGCAACTGCGGTGTTTTTCCGCTAATTTTCTGCTGCCTTTTTCTCGACATTAGTGAAGTAAATTGTGGAAACTGTTGTTAAGAGGGCAAGGATGGATTCGTTATTCTGCTCCAGGGAGGAGAGGGACTCATTTGAGCTTCAGTAGTCTGATTGTAAGGACCCACAGAGGACTGCTGTTGACTATTATTGTGGACAGCAACAACTTTTCTCTGGGCTTTGGAATGTTTTAACGGATCAGGAATTTATTACTTGGGGCTGTTTTTTTCCAGGATAAACACTCCATAAGAACATGAGTAAAAGCTTCTGTTGTCCAGATAACTTGTGTTTATCTAGTGAGCATCCTCTCAGTGTGATTTAAGTCAGTTTTAGTGGATTCTTGTAGAAATCAGATAGAGTTTTCCAGCTATTTGGGACTTCTCTCGCAATGAGGGAGTGGAAAGCGATGGACAGACTCGCAGAGAGGAGCTCGCATCCTGTTTCTCAGCTCCTTAGCTCTCTGGCTTTACCACACTACCAAAGGGTACGTTGCAAATAATGGGCTTTGTTTTGCTTTGATGATTAATGCAATCTATTACGTTAAGAAAGGGAAAAAGAAAATGTGCATTAGAACAATATCAGTAAGAAGCACAACAGCCACTGTACACCTTGAACCTCTGTTGAGTATGTAGCCATTAATCTTTTTAACACTTTTTCACCCACTGTCAAATGAATGCTTTTAATATGGGTTCTTTCAAGATAATTTCAATCATCTAAAGTTTTCTTGCTCAGAATTTTTTCATATAAACTCGAAAATGTACTCATTTGACCGGACAATTTATATATTATGATAAAGACATAACATTACAAGGTACTGACTCCTGATGATCACTGAAAAGTGAAGGATCTAAGACTGGGATATTGAATTATATATTATTATTATAAATCATCATAGTAGTCATTTATTTTGTTTAGTAAAGCCAGCTAACTTTGAGCATCTTCTAGACATGCTTTTGTGTTTGTACAGTATCAATATTAGCACACTCTCTGGTAGCAAAAGCAACAAGCAGCTTTGTTTTAAGTCACATGTAGAACAGAAATACCTTTTAGAACAATTCCACCTTGTTCTCCTTCTGTTTATTTCTGCCTTTCTTTTCATAGACGCTCAGATGATCAGATCGTCAGAGTGACGTTTTGTTTGGTTGTGCTGGAATGAGTCACCAATCGTCAGCGCATGTACACTTTTACAGTGCTGCTGGAGCGTCTGTGTCATTACAACAGGATATTGTGTGGGAATATTCGCCTTTTGTTCTCCATTAATTCCATTAAGTGTTGCCGGAAGGAATTTTATTGCAGGATCAAGCTTGATGGCCTCAGTTTAGAGTGCAATGTGCGTACAGTATCCTTGGCTAGATTATTAAACGCAGAACAATAATTGGAAATTTAATTTGTCTGTCTCAACAGTTTGTAGGTCCCTGGGCTGGTGATCAACACTTTGTGTGTATAAATAGCTGTTATATAGATATTATAAATAACTGTTTAATCTAGTGTTTTAATCTCAAATATGATTACATGTTGGCCGCAGATCTACTGGTGGGTGTGTTTGAATAGTGTTTTACAGGTATCTTTGTTTTCCTTCCAGCTCTCCGGTGGCTGTGAGCTGACGGTGGTGATCCATGACTTTGTGGCCAGTAATGGTGGCAGCAATGGAGAGCTGACGGTGCGCCGAGGCCAGACTGTGGAGGTTCTAGAGCGACTCCATGACAAGCCGGACTGGTGCTTGGTCCGGACCACAGACCGCTCTCCGGCCCAGGAGGGTATCGTTCCCTGCTCCATGCTCTGCATCGCTCACTCCAGGTCCTCCATGGAGATGGAGGGGCTCTTCAACCACAAAGGTAGGCAGACAGTTCCTTTGATTTGTATGCCCACATGAGCAGATATTTTCTCATACGTCCTCAACACTTGAAAAGCTAGTTTCATATGTTTCATGTGCAGAAGCAGCAAAGGTGTTCTGCAGAACCTTCACCTGTCATTGAACAGCTGCTTGACACATTCATGCACTTGAAATAAGAGGAAAAGCTTGTTTGCAGAGATGTTTCTTGTTTGCAAACATAGCATCACGACCTGCAGAACCTTCACTTCTCATTAAACAGCTGCTTGGGGAAGTACAAACGTGTATTTCTAGGTGTTGCTATGCAACTGTGGAAAAGCCCGTTTGAATCACGGCTCTCTTTTAATTATCGTTAAATAATGTCAACCTTCAAATTCCCCACACTGTTAGCATCCACAGGTCTTATTACTGTCAGAAACCTTCATTTTGGCTTAAATACGCAGCATGAGGCCCCTCTGCTAACAAACAGCAAGTATCTGGTGGCGGTGTGAGCATGCAATCCAGAAGGAAATGATGTCAGAATGTGCATCTGTTTTGCCCTAAAGGGTCTTATTATGAGGAGTTAATAATGTGGTTCCCATGGTGTGTGTGCATGTGTATGTGTGTGTGAGTGTGTGTGTGTGTGTGTGTGTGTGTGTGTGGATGGGAAGGATAGGAGCCTTTTAGTTCTTAGTGTCCAATATAAAATACTTTTTTCATAATAACCACATGCTTTGCAGTGCTGCGTCTCCATCACGTCCTTTGACACTTACAGACAATCTTGCAGAATGAATCACGATGTTTCGTATTTCTTTTAAAGCAATTTGAGGTCAAAATCATTTGGTGAAAGAAGTGGACAAAAAATACTACTATAAAATAAGTACTCACTGAGTGTTTATTGGCCAATATCTGAATAGTATATATTATATTTTAGAATTTAATTATTGGTGCTTTATTGTATGAGAATTACTTAACCCTCATCTTACAGGCAGGAGTCCTTGGGGACTCCAAAAATAAACTAATGCAAGCGGAAAAAAAGAATACTGCAAAATATTATCTTATTTTCATTTTCAAACATTATTTTAAAAATTACATATTGTGTGAAACAAAGATAGATATTTTTCTTCAGTACAAATTTCAAGCACAGGCCACATCTCTACCTAAAAGCTTATTTACTTTCCTTTCATTCTTTATTTTGATGTTATTACTTTCAAGTAAACAACAATGAATCTGACTAATCTATTTGCCATTGATTCCTAAAAACCCAACACTGATGTAATCCAAAACTATATAATAGAGCTACATAGTATCTTAGATTCTTAACAGACGAACACATCATGGAGCTCTGAGAGACAAAGCAGAACCACCTCAAATTTTGTCAATGATGATGTCTTTATCCACTGGGGCTGTGCTGTTATGTTCTTGTGAACTTGTGTTGAATCTGCAATGACTCCTCCACTGTGTGAGCTAGTCTGTTTGCTGCTTTGTCCACTGGTGTCCGATAACCATGTAACTAAACCTAGAAAGCTCAGGCTGATGGTTTATAGTGTGTTTATAGATTTTTGCTGTGACCAAGACACGTGGAAATTATCAAAGAATAAAACTGTCAACCAGAATGGAATGAGAGAAAAGGGCCTCAGTATATTAGTGTATTAAGAGTCATTGGACACATGGTTGGTTGGAGCTACGAGCTGCTGTCAGCATGTCTTGGCGGAAGTCTCTGCTGGTGCTTGTCTCTCTTTTAAATCTGGAAGTGTGGGTGTGAGCTGCTTGTTTCTATGGCGATATAACATACAAATATTTTGCTGGCAGCCTCTTTGTAGTCGGTATGAGAGAGGTTTGCATTTTGTAAAATTACATGATGCCTGAACCGTGCCTACGACAGCTTACATCATTTTGGCACCAGGTGAATGATTCACTAACCGGCACAGGAAGAAGGGTAGAATTATCCAGCTACTTATTTCACACTTTAACCCCAGCTTTGAAGTTTCTCATATCTCTTTTGGTTGCCGAGGCACTTGTTTCTGTCGGTCTTCCCTTGTTTCCTTGGTTGCACCTAACTAGCCGGTGTGTTTCTGTGTGGCCAGAGGCAGTGATGAAAAGAAGCCTCTCACTGCAGGGGTTGCTCAAATAAATTAAAAAAAAAAAAAAAACGGGGGCTGTTGTTGAGGAGGAGGTAGATACAGATGACAAAAGACATGTCTTTGCTATTTTGTCGGCCTTTTGTGCTTACCGACCGGCCACAGAGGCCACTTTGTCCAAACTTGTGGAAGGGTAACGCTTTAGGGGATTAGGGTGTTGTCCCGGAAATCTCCCCTTTCCCTGCTGGGTCTTACTACAAGGAATAATTGGCTGTTGGGGCCAAAGCCAGTGTCTAGATTAAGAGAACGGAATAGACTAGAATGGGTCACATCTAAATGAATTAGCTTGCAAAGTGGATACCTGGTGTAGAGCTGGTTCTCTGGATGTTTCAGTGTTTGTTTTCTGAATCTAGTCCTGCAAACCTACACATTCCTGTTGAGTCTGGCTTAACTTAAAAATCACATTTTCAGTTAGATCACAGGAGTTTCCCCATTTGCCAAACATACAGGGTGGCTCTCGGTGCCTCTTAGAATTAGATAAATACAAAAGCACCCACTTATTGAGAGTGTTACAGATAAAGGAGTCTCTGTGGAGCAGATAATAAGTGCAGGCTAGTTAATGTGCATCTGTCCTTACAGGAGAGAGTGTGTTTAGAGCCCAAGGAGACACACAAACACATACTGACGGTTTAACAGGGAGATCTTTGTGTGTCTAGTTTGCACCGTTGCTACAGACTGCACAGTGCACACAAGGACATGGTCAGATGAAGATACTAGGAAAAAGAGTCAAGTGTTGAAGGTACAGTATATATATTCCTTAAATCCCCCAGTGAAGATCAAGAAAACATCAGAAATGCGAATGTGATCTATAAACAACCACTGAATTTGACACAGATCTTTCTGCTGTTTTTCTTTCTGCCATTTTTGCGAGGTTTCATAACCGAAGCTATATTTGTTCCGAGCATACTGTCCAACTTGTATGCATCCTAATGCCTGCAAAATATGCACCCGCCCACACAAAGTGAGTGGGCGCTTCTACAAAGGGTAATACGGTAGATGTGCTGCATGTTTCCAGACGTCCCCTTGGAACAGGAGAGGCACAGTGGAGGTTTGCCCAATATCCTCGCAGCAGCCCACTCATGAGGGAGGGAGGGAGAGAGGGAGGGAAGGAGATACAAAGAAAGCAAGAGAAAACATCCTACTCTCTAATGCTGCATTTGACTTTTTCTTCTTCCTCACGTTGGACTTGACACTTTCTCTCTTTGGATTTTCAGCGACGTAGCTGCTGTAGAACTGCTTTTATTTATAACAACAAATCATTTGCCCCGGATTTTAAAGCCCGTCGTGATACCTGTGGAGATGCTATAAAGGAATATTTCAAGTGAGACTTCAGGAGACTTGATATTTGACTGACATGGCACGTGGAATTGAGTCCTTGGTGTCTTTAAACCCGTTTTGCTCAATGGGTTCAGCACAGGGAGAACATTCAGACAACTGCAAGTTCTGGCTGCTGGATCTGGGTAGGTGCCATGGTCCTGTAGCACATGAGTAAAGACATAATATGTAGAACAATAAATGTGTTGCTCTTCTGCTTTTAAATCCTACTTTTGCTTGTTATGCCAGTATAAAAATATGAGTGAAAGGTTGCTCCAGTCTAGCTGTTTTATTGTTTGTTCATTTATCATCTTCAACAAATAAAAGAAGCACGCTGATAGAATGTGAGATAGGTACGATTGTGATTGTGTGACTTAAAGATGCATGATTTTGTTCTCAAAAAGTTGCACTGACAGTTTCAGATGTGACAATGACTCCACTATTGTGTGAGAAACATCTTCACACAATGACTGTTTTCGTATCGACAGCTTGTCCTCGTTTGTGGGTTCTGCATCAGCTATTTTGCTTCGGGCTTTGTGAGGTAGTTTCACTGATCAACTGCGGATTAGTTTATGGCATTATGGCAGCAAAAGTAATTTGGTGAATGCGCCGTTATGTGATGAGATATTAAATCTAGTGAAATTACATTGACAAGATTATGTCTCGGTGCCTGTCTGTATGCTGGGTCAGGCTGGTGCTGCACAGATGGGCAGAGGGTGTTACCGTGGACCCCGGGGAGAAAAGAGAATAACGCTACAAAACTCAATGCAGTAAGAAAATCAGGAGCTTTTCACAATGACAAACCTCTTCTGTGTGATGTTTTCACAGTTGTGTACTAGATACAGTCTAAAAAAAGCCCTTAAAACACCAAATATTAGACCAGTTTCCCCAGAATGTCTAGCAGGTGGTCTCTAAGCTCTATATCTTCCATCCCTTCACCACTCCCTCTCTAACTACGGTTGTCGGTGGCTCCAGCATTGTCTACATTTTTACAGATCAGCTAGCCAAATCCCCTGGAGCTTTCCCACAAGCTGCGCCTCCGCCCCCAAAAAGCACGTCTCCGATCACACCGACTGATGTTTGTGCGTCTCCGTGTGTTTGTGTTGCTTTTCTTTCGGTCAAGATGAGACCACACGAACGATGCTCCCCTGGGTGACACCTCTGGAATCCCAGGCATTCTTCTGTGGAGCTGAGCAGACTTTCAGGATCACAACAGCCCCCCTCCCACCCCTCCTATTCTGAGACACACAAAGTTGTAAATCTAACGTGTTCTTTGCACTGGCGTGAATGACCAGTGACGGAATTATGATATCATGTCAGTAGCTTGTAGATAAATTATCAAACGTCTGAATATGCAGTTGGAGAACATCTGCTGGACTCTTGTTGGTCCGTCCTCAGGGATATCAGCCCATGGAGTTAAACTGAGAGGATGCCATTATCAGGAGGTCAAACACAAATGATTTATCCTTGCAGATGAGTGCTGACTGGAATGGTGGAGAGAGGAGGAGATATTTTGAAGCTGGAATGTCTGCACATGTACATTTACTATATATACTCATGTACTGTTATAACACCACTGCTCCATGAAGATATATTGTACAAGTGATCATCGCAGTAAGACGTATCACAACAGCAGCGTGATGCTTTTATTAGTCTGCTGATGAGTTAATCAGATAGCAAGCCTGTGATCTGAACTTGCTCCAGAGATGGATGCAACACTTCACTAATAGAATCATTTTAGCAAAGATTAAAAAGCACATTATGATATGTTTTCAAGTCTCTTGTAGGAAAATAAGATTTTTGTCTGAGTGATCACAATTAAGTTGACAGAAAACTGAATCGTCCATTTAGATGAGTAGTGAAGCATCTATAAGCCCTCACTTACTTATTGTAGCTGCAGGATTAAAGGATCTGTAAGGGCGACATGTCAATATAAAAACAAATGATGACATGAGAAACTAATTTTTTGTCCGCCGTGTTTGTTCCCATGAGTGAGAGCCTGACCAGCTGTTCTTGATGTGTCTCCACAATGAAAAGCACCCTGCAGGGCGAAGGTCAGAGGTCATGCCCTCCGTGTTCGTGTGTGTCTCTAGAGTTATTTTCCACTGAAGAGGAATGTGTCAAGGCTGCTGACCCCATGTTTCATCCATTTACACCCCTGTTAGCACAACCTCTTCACTCTAATTAGAGCATATAGATGCCGCTAGAAGGTTATCTAGCTAAAGTGTGAACCAAACACGATATATTTTTGCATTTATCCACAATCGAGTCACAGTAAATCACCAGCAGAGGACATCATTTGCTAATTAAGGTGCTAATATTTCAGATTTTTGTCATTTAAATGCAGTTCTGCCAGTGCACAGTTGTGAATTGGCAGTGTAAGATATTTGTCTGCTAAACCTTCCCTGCACTTTCTATGTAATAGCTGGGACGTAGTCGCTAACAGCATGGCCACATGTTAGGTTGTGACCCCAGCGTGTCTGCAGGAAACACGGTCTGTTTACTTTACATGAGAAGTCCTGACTTCTGTATGCTTCCCTGGTTCATCCCCTTTAAAAGCACAAGTTTCCAACCAAGTGCGAAAGTATGTCTGCGATCGCTGTAGGTCATCAGTGTGGTCCGCCAGTGAAAGCTAAAGGAAAGCGACAGGGTACTGTTTTACATTTGAGGAAAAGTGTGCCACTTACCCAAACTAGTCAGGGTTTTACACACTGATAATAAGCAATCAGCACCTGTAGTTGATGCATTTAGCATGAGTAATGGAGAAAGTGTTCACATCATCCTCATGTACATTTTATCCATTATTCCTACTAAGAATAAAGAACTCATAAACCAAGGATTTGATAGTCCTTGGAGACCAACAACAGTAAATGCAAAGGTATTCTGAGTCATCAGCCTCAAACAGGATCCATGAATGCAGCCATGACTAAAACATTCCAGGGCAGCAGTATCATAACCAACAGTTGTGACTCTGGTTTTCATTTAGCTCTGCAGAGGGAGATGTTGGAGGCAGGTATATCACACAACCTTCCTCAAATCGATTCTAAACAGTGAGGCTGCATGTAAACATTTGAGCGAACAAAAGCGATAATCTTCCATCAAGTTGCCCTCGAGCAGGACAGGCAAGCTTTTCGCACCCCCTATCTCCGTTTCTTTAAATAGATCCTTTAGGACAAATATATAGATTTGCAAAGCAGTCTAAGTTTCCTCTTCCCTGAGGGATAGAACAGGTTTTGTCTGATAAAAAAACTAATTGTGAGATGAACCCAGGATATTTTGGCTAATTAGATCTTAACTGAGCAGCTTAAGTATTGCAGACTCACTGAGAGATTATGACTTTCATTGCAGAGAATTTGCTGACAATCTCTCTAAATGTCCTGAATTTTGTCGGAGGGAGATGGTGAGAGGATTCTCAGAGAAGATGGCTTTAGAGTTGTTACAGGGCCTCATGTGGTAGAAACTTGTTATTCTGGGAACTGCACTGTTTTATTCCCTCGCATGCGATGTGAGAACACATGCTTTGTATAAGCCCAGCGCAGTAAAAATAAGAAGTCTCCCAGAGGCTGAATGACTGACACGCACGTTCACATGCAGATGCATTAATTCGGGCTGTGTGAAAGTGTCCAATAAGAGATGGCAGAATTTCCACACCTACCATTCATAAGAGCCATTCAGCTGAGCCACACAGTTTAATCTTTAGCAGCTGCATCTTTTAAAGCACTTTAATGGAGATGCTGGAGCATAAATCTGTCAGACCTTTTACTCTTAAGCCAAACTGCTGCATGTTATCCTAAGGTACGGATAACTTGTCTTGTGTTCAGACTAAAATTATTATTTCTTAAAGAGAATAAAAACACCTCATTGTTTTCTTTTCTCCAGCTCAACATGTTTTGATGCTAACAGTTCAAAGTGGACTAATGTAGGAGGAGAGCTTTATCCTTTACTCAGCTCAGCCCCCATACAGATGCACTTGTTTTTGCAGTTGCTTCCTTTCTGGAAATCACGTGCAAATATCCACAATAAAAACATCTTATTTTCCTGCACCAAGAACAAACAAAGTATAGCACTGAGAAACTTGAGTTACTAGTGCATCCAGAGGCACTGATGGGTGTTGTGGCACCTGGATTGTAAACGATGCACTGCAAATTACTTGGAACTTGCCAAAATTTAAAATCTTATTTTCAGACACGATAGATAATTTAGCTTGTTTTAAAAGTTAATTACTCATTTTTAGTCCTTGATTTTACAGTACAATCTTAGATTTGAGAAAAAAAAACTTACTTCAAGATTTCTTACCAAGTAAAATTTACTGGCTGCATGGACAGATAATTTCACTGCTTTTAAGTAATTTCTTCTCAGATTCAGTGTTTTCATCTTATATGTAGGCTACTCTTTTTTGCAGTGTGTTCTGCTCATCCTTCAGTGATCGCTGAAATTCTTTGTCAAGTGTAGGATATTTTTTATTTTTACTTCCTGTCTTGTGTAGGCAGCGGAGTGAGGGATGTTCCTAAATTAGACTTTTAGTTGAACTGTGCACTCTTACAGGAGGTGAAAGGTTTTGTCTGAGGGATGCTGCATGGTGCAAGAGTAGGGATCGCGTTGCACAATGAGAGAAAGAGAGAGAGAGAGCACCAAAAAAAAATCTAAGCTCAACATTAACATCCCAAGACAGAGTACTTGTTGAGCCAGTCGAGAGGTTTTGTTTCTTCCTGCAGTAACGTGCAGCTGGTGATGGCGAAGACAACTTGAAGAGGGAATGTTAATGTGATGGAGGGAAGCAGGGTTAGGATAAAGGAAGGAAAGGACGAAGGGGGAGACGGACTAAATGAGCAGTGACAGGTGAGACTTTAAAGTATTCAGACAAGGCCTCCAGCATCCCTTTATCCTGTATTATTTTCTCACCGCTCCATTTCTGGTCGAAGCTGAGCTTGTCCTCCTACAGATTCCCCAAGGAGCTGTCATCATTGTGAGGAGGAGGCCAGTCTGCCTACTGCACATAACACATGCAAACCCTGTACAAACAAACAAATACAATCTTTATCATATATTCACTCTGATTTTTTAATTTTCTGTGACTCACAGCAGTCTTAAATATGCATAGAAAATCCACACAATGTTGTGTTCTTTGCAGGGAAATGTCAGTTGCTGCCAATAAATTTGAGATAAATTGGCACAAATGACAAATATGAGTTGGAAAACTTCCTGATTATTTTCCAGGGCTGTTTTGCTTCTGTGTTTGCATGCATTAGTGATATAAACAATCCTTTAATAGCACCATTAACCAGCACTGAATTAATGAGTTAGTCTTCCAGTGTTAGTCACTGAATTGAAAGACCTGTCAATCAATCAAAGACGAACAGCAGGTTCTGATCTAATGTTTTGATTGTAGTTGAGATAACACTACGTTTGCATCACCTTCATGTTTGTGTTATTGTTGATCTCCTCTCTCTTCTCTCCTCTCTTACCTTTAGACACCTTGTCTGTGTCCAGTAATGACGCCCTGCAGCCCGGCTCCAGCCAGACTCTGGGTCCTCACAGCTCACCGGGTCCCAAACGTCCCGGAAACACTTTGAGGAAGTGGCTGACGAGCCCCGTACGGCGGCTCAGCTCCGGTAAAGCCGACGGACACGTCAAGAAGCTCGCCCACAAGCACAAGAAGAACCGTGACGGCACCAGGAAGAACATGGACACGATTCCCGGCTCGCAGAAGGACTCCGACGATAGCGCCGCTACACCACAGGACGAGACCCTGGAGGAGGTAAGAACACAGGCTGCAAAACTGTGGATAACTAAGTCCCTATCACAACAAATAGAGCCAGCTTTGGTGCTTACCTGCCTCTGTTGCCTGCTTTCTCTCCAGCGTATGCGTAATGAGGGGCTGAGCAGCGGTACCTTGTCGAAGTCTTCCTCATCAGGCATGCAGAGCTGCGGAGAGGAGGAAGGAGAGGAAGGAGCTGATGCTGTTCCTCTACCTCCACCGATGGCCATCCAGCAACACAGCCTGCTGCAGCCGGACTCCCAGGATGACAAGGTGGGTCACACAGGGCAAAATGATACAACTATACACATTAAGCATGTAGCTATACATGGTGACAGACAACTCTATACAGAAGACTCAATGCAGAATGTCACAAATACATGAACTGTTGTGAATTTAAGTTCATCCATAACAAAATGGATATTATATAATTTAATTTAAATGAGCCTCATGTAGTTTTGGATACATGTGCATAATGATGGCCCATAAATACAGATGCAATATTTAGAGAGACGCTTGCTCATGTAAAAATAACATAAAATACATAAATGAAGGCACAGACAGGGAAAATTTCTCTTCACCAGGCCTTTAAATTTGTATTTGTAGATCTATAAACAAAAACACTATATTTGTACTTTTGAAAACTGCTAATTTCTTAAATGTCTTATCGGCATTAATTAATAATTTACGCAGTCAGACTTGTATTTGGTTCCATTGAGAGGTATATGAACATCAGTTACACAACTAAATCTTTACTTTGGCACTAACAGCTTTTCTTTTCTTCTCTTATTATTTCAATGACTGCATGTTCCTTCCTTCAGCATTATGTTGATTTCTGTTCTGCCTCTCTTCTGTCCCAGTTTCCCTATCTCTCCATATAAAACCACTTCATCATCTCCACTGTGGATCCTTCTTCATTTTACTTTTTTCTGTGTTTTTTTTTTCTTTCACTTACTGTCATTCCCTTGGAATGTTATTATGTTCCTGTTGCTGAAGTGAATACTCCATTCTCACGTCTCTGTAGTGGTGAGGTGTTTGTGGGACAAAATGGTTACGTACAAGAGGATCCTGTTTTCCTGCCACTGTGCCTTAGCGCTTATGCAAACGTTCTGTCCAATGGAGTATTGAGCAACACTGTTTGCTGTATATAAGTTGTTTGACCAATCATGGTGCAGGTGCTTGAAGAGCACTCCAATCCCAGAGTTTGCCCTTGACCTGAACCTGCCTCATAACCCCTGTTTACCTGAAACCAGCCTGTGATTGGCTCCGACTTGGCCCCCAATTAACCCTTTTATCAGGGAGATCACAGGCACCAAGTCCTTATTGGGACATGTGGAATATTGGGGTCCAAACACAACAATGGTGAGCGTGATCACATACACAGTAGTAGTCACTGAGAATGTATGACTCCTGTATGCATGCAGCACGACAACTTTTACATTAGCCATGTTTTGTACATCAGCCGTTCATTTGCTTTGTCTCTTCTCTCTCTTTTTCAGTCAGCATCTCGCCTGTCGGCTCGTCCCAATAGCTCAGAGACACCCAGTGCTGCTGAACTGGTCAGTGCCATCGAGGAGCTGGTGAAGAGCAAGATGGTAAGATGGAAATCATGAACAACACTCGCATGTACTTGCAAATGTGGCACACTTGTACACAAAGCAGTTCTGATAGATGTTCATACAAGCACACACACTTTTTTCCTGGTGTTGGTGATGGAGAATGGCATAATGGCCAACTAGTCATCTGCTAGAACTGTGACTAACTGAGCCAGCTGTCTCCACAAATGGGCCAATATCCCCAACACACTAATGCCTGCTGGCCTACATACATACTTTAATTTGGTAAACAGGAATAAATGAAACACACTGTTTTGTGATAGTTATTATGTTACCTCTTCATTCATATGTTTTTAACCCTTCTCTCGTGCTCTCTTTTTTCTTCCTCCTCTCCTTGCATCTTTACTCGTCTTTCAACAGTCCCTGGAGGATCGTCCCAGTTCTCTCTCAGTGGAACAAGGCGATAGCAGCTCTCCCTCCCTCAACCCCTCCGATAACTCCCTCCTCTCCTCCTCTTCACCCATCGATGAGTTGGACGAGCGGAAATCTGGCTTCTTCAAAAGAAGACAGTGAGTTACAAGCCTGTGTCTTGTTAGCATTTTGATAAACAAGAGCTGCTGGGGCGCAGTCAGTCAATCACGTTTGACTTCATTTGTGTGCTTATATAGAGTATAACTGATGATCATCCACCGCTCCAACGTTTGTATTGCGCCGTGACAATTTCTGTTTTCTGTCTGTCTGTCAGTTATGTGCTTCTGGAGCTGGTGGAGACTGAGAGGGACTATGTCAGAGACCTGGGATCAGTTGTGGAGGTAAAAAAAATATAATCAAGATATTACAATATGTTGAAGTAACTTTTCAGACATAGGTTTTTGGTCAGTGTTTTACAAATTTGTCCACTTTCCTCTCGCTAAGGGCTACATGAGCAGAATGAAAGAGGAAGGAGTTCCGGATGACATGAGAGGAAAAGACAAGATCGTCTTTGGAAACATCCATCAGATCTATGACTGGCACAAAGAGTATGCAAGAGTCTTCTTCAGTTAACATATCCTGCAAGTCCTACTACAAATAGAAAAATGCTTTTAACCGTCTGAACCCCAAACCACCCCTGACAGGTTTGAAAGGAATGCTGTCTTTTAAAAAACTTGCAAAAATTACAATATTCATCAGAGTCACAAACTAAACCGTAAGAATCTGATTTTCAACTTACTGACAATCCTTGAACTAATCAACTGTGATGTGCTGCTCAAATCTAAGCTTTAAATCACAATTTTATCAAAAGGATTAAAAATCACTACAAATTGAATGGTTTACACTACCCAGACTCTACAAAAACCAAAAAAATCTGCATTCATCAGCACAACAGGAAGGCTTTAGTGACTCAGCTGCTACCAGCAGTCATGTGAGAAAAAATTCAGGGTCTTTCAGCTGAATTGCACTGAACTGCAGGCTGTTTTTACATAATGCAGATAGGAGACAATTATGAGAACAAAATAAGAATTTAATTAGTAAACTTTCTAAAGCATGTAAGCGTCTTTGAGTGTCTTGAAAAGCGCTATATAAAAATAATAATTAAAAAAATCATCATCATCATAACAATAACAATAATAATAATAATGATAATAATAATAATTATTATTATTATTATTGTTGTTGTTGTTATTATTATTATTACCATTATTACTATTATTATTATTATTATTATTATTATTATTATTATTATGTAGAGCCAGTTTTTGACACTTGGGAACGAGTTAATGCTATGTTATTTGTCCAAGCATGAAGGCATATATATTACAAAACAAGATACTAATAATTTAAAAACATCAATAGTCAATATAATGTTCTTTGGAAGGTTAAATCATGTGTTCTGTCATTATCTGTTCACAGTTTTTTCCTGGGAGAACTTGAAAAGTGTTTGGAGGATCCTGACCGGCTGGCTCCTCTATTTGTCAAACAGGTAGGAACTGTTCACATTTGTTTTGTGTCATGGGTGTTTCTTCATCTAATTGGATTTCAAAAAGAGCAAAGAAATCATAAGTTGTGAAAGTAACCTTGTTTTCTGGTTGTTTTTTTCTAATCACAGGAGCGGAGGCTGCACATGTATATTGTGTACTGCCAGAACAAGCCTAAATCTGAGCACATTGTGTCAGAGTATATTGACACATACTTTGAAGTAAGATTTTGAAATCCTTTTTCTGCCTCCACCTACAACATAATCTCTGCATTGTATCCCTTATATGTTTAGTATTCCCTGAAGATATCGTGTTTTTATCTTTCATCAGGACCTGAAGCAGCGATTGGGACACAGATTGCAGATCACTGACCTGCTAATCAAACCTGTCCAACGCATTATGAAGTACCAGCTACTCCTGAAGGTACATCCTGCAGTGTGTGTTGATCCGCAGCCTGCACTCAGGGAAAACTAAAAGTGCTCTTCATATTGAACTTACAGGATGAATCAGCACAGTCAACATTTGTCTAAGCATTTTTATTTCTTCACAGGATCTTCACAAAATTTCTAAGAAGGCTGCAGTGGATACGACAGAGCTGGAGGTACAGTAACACTACCTACCCAGGCTGCTTTGTCAAAATAACAGCAATCTCTTGTGTGTGCCTCTATCTGAGCTTGATTCCAACATTTGATTCCTTTCTACTTGACTCTCATGCAAGCAGTTTGTCTTAAAGTTTGTTCTGCTCTGATGCTCTTCTGCAGAAAGCAGTAGAGGTGATGTGTGTCGTCCCCAAACGCTGCAACGACATGATGAATGTTGGGCGCCTCCAAGGCTTCGATGTAAGTCTGTAAATGTCTGTAGAATAAAATAATAATGTAAATAGTTTTGCTCTGCAGAAATTAATTTCTAGTTTCATACAACTGCCACCAGGTGTCAGTGTGCACTCATTTTTGAAGATAGAAGAAGTAAAGGTATATAGTGTTAGACATTACTTTTGTTTCTTTGTTATCTTGTCTGCTCCAAGGTGAAGTTATGAAAACTGCTTATGAAAACTGAAAGGTCTATGCTCTCCTCCACTGCCCCGTCTTTCTTCTAAGTCCTCTGCTCTTTATTTCTGTTCAGGGTAAAATTGTGGCTCAGGGCAGATTGCTCCTTCAAGACACCTTCATGGTTTCAGACCAGGATGGAGGACTCCTGTCTAGGATGAAAGAGAGGAGAGTCTTTCTGTTTGAGCAGATAGTTATCTTCAGCGAGCCCCTGGACAAAAAGAAGGGCTTCTCTACTCCTGGCTACCTCTTTAAGAACAGCATCAAGGTGAGTGCAGCTCAATGAAATCTACTGATAGCTCCTTTTGGAGCTAAATGTAAGCGTGCTAATATTAGACTAACACACATGGATTGTATGCTCACTTACTGTGAATTCTAGTTCTTTGATCAAGACACTCAAATTCCTTCACCTCTCTTACGACTTTCCTTCCCCATCTATCCAGGTGAGCTGGTTGGGTCTAGAAGAAAATGCAGAGGACCCCTGCAAGTTCACATTGACCTCCAGATCATCTAGTGGTAACATGGAGAGGTACACCATCCATTCAACCAGCCCTGGAGTCAGTCAAGTCTGGATCCACCAGGTCAGCCAGATACTGGAGAACCAGCGCAATTTCCTCAATGGTAAGAGAATGTTGTGCTCATTTATGTGCACACAAAATGATTAGCTTAAACCAAAACGTTGCTGGACTTGGTTCTTTGGTGTCGAAGGAGTTTGCAGGATTTGAACTTTGAACTTTTCAACCCTGCAACAGTAAATAATTTCACTCTTGCAATATGAATTGGAAAATCTTACCCTTTGTCCTCTCCCACAGCGTTAACATCACCCATAGAGTACCAGAGGAACCATGTGGGTGGTGGCGGGCCCAGCGGTCCACCCAGCAGTAGCAGCAGTAGTACTGCAGGCCTCCCGGGAGGCAGCAGCTCCAACAGTACCTCCAACATGGGAGGAGGAGGTGGTGGTGGCTCCGGAGGATCCGGGGGAAGCTCCTCCTCCCTGTGTGGCCCTCGCTCCCGACCCTCCCGTATCCCCCAGCCATCTTCACGCCTCCCCCAGCCTGTCCATCACCACCACCCCCCGGGCCCTGAGGGGCCTGACAGATCAGCAGGTATGTGGTCACCCTGCCACCCCCAGTCCCTCCCCTCTAACCCCTATTCAGACAGCACAACAAACGGAGAGGTATTAGCCTCAGAGGTCCCTAAGATGAGGATGCTGGACAGTCCTCATGGAAGCAACAGTAACAACAGTAACAGGTCATCAGGTAATATGGACAGCAGACAAGCTCTAGGAGGCTACGAAGAGACACAGAAGCATCCAGGAGCTGGTATACCACAGATGCCAGTAGCTCCTCTGAGTTTTCCTCTTAAAAACCATCGAGTTGGGACAGTTTCTCCACTGATTTCAACTCAGACTTCTGGAGGAGGAGGAAAGGAAGCATTTGTCCCCTCCAGCCCAGCTCATAAAGGCAACGCTTTCTGGGCTATAGTTCCCACGGTGCCTCCCTCTCCTGCCAGCAGGCCTGGCTCCTTCTCCTACACCAGTGACAATAGTGGTGGAGGCGACTCTTTGGGCAGAGGAACCCACGGGACGTCCTCTCATCACCGCCACTCCAATAGTAAGGACATAGACCGCATGAGCACCTGCTCCTCCACCAGCGAGCAGTCCATACAGTCCACCCAGAGCAACGGGGTAAGATGCCAACTTGAGGCCTAGCTTCAGTGAGGCCTACAGCTTCTCACTAGTCACTAACCTTCACTGACTGGCTGTCAGTCAGCCACCCTGCTGCTGGCTCTAAGAATGGCTTGTACATGCAACGATTACTACCGCTGAAGCACTGACTGAAGATTAACGCCTATCTGAGTGCACTAACTTCACTGACAGTGTGTGACACTTTCCTGACTCTACCAGAACGTACTAACAGTGTGGATCTGACCCGTAGAGCAGCTGATATGTCTGCTTTTTAAGAGTCTCTCCCTGAGCTTCAGTAAATGTTTGTTTTTCAACCGTAGCTAATAGGCACTAACAGATATCAAATGGTTTTAAAAACACCATTTCTCCTTTTCATTCGTTCTTCTGCAAGCGGGAATTGCTGACCTCTGCTCAGAACATACGAGGAGCTCTTTAATATCTTAACACCTTTCTTGTTGTTCTTCTTGTAAGATGTTTTGACTGAACTATGCAATGTTTAACCTTGACTGCACCAACCACTGTTTGTTTCCTGCAACTCACTCTGTTTCTTTGACAGTTTCTTCTACATTTCTTCTTGAAAATAGCTTTTTGCTTCAACTTCACCCTGTTCAAACATAAAACTCTGTATTTCAGCATCTCTGGCCTGAGGATTATAACATATGCTTTACAACTTCTTGGTCTTGCTTAGTGACTTGTCAGTCATCTGTATAGACCTAAACAAGTGCTTTTTATACCTCGCAAGCTAAAAAAGCATTTTGCAATGCTTCCATTGCTGCATGCATTAAGCATATTTGCAAGGTCATTTGTATATGTGTGTATATGTCCAGTCAACCAAATTGTACATTTCATTGGTGTGAAGTAACACTTCTGTACTTCCTTTTTTTTCTGTTTAATGTGTTGCTTTTTATGTATTGTGCCATGTTTACACAGTGTTGCGTGACTTAAGTTTTACATTTTCCTCTCTGACAGAGTGAAAGCAGTAGCAGCAGCAGCATGTCCACCATGTTGGTGACCCAGGACTATGTGGCAGTGAAGGAAGATGAGATCAGTGTGTTGCAGGGTGAGGTGGTCCAGATGCTAGCCAGCAATCAGCAGAACATGTTCCTGGTGTACCGGGCGGCTAATGAGCATTGCCCTGCCGCTGAGGGCTGGATCCCTGGCTATGTATTAGGACATACCTCATCCTCCATCACACCCGAGCTCCCTGAAGGAACCATCAAGTAAGAATAAGTGACAGAAGTCCCTCCTTTATCCCCCACCAAAAGAGAAAAAAACAAGCAATTGCAAATAAAATGACTTCTAATGAAACACATGGCAGCTGTTATTATGCAAAGTGTGAATTAAAACCGAAACTTCTCCTTTTTGGTCTTGCTCGGTTTAGAAAATCATTATCATGGCACACAGCGCTTCGTATCCGCCGCAAGTCTGAGAAAAGAGACAAGGAGGGCAGGAAACTGGAGAACGGCTACCGAAAGTCTCAGGACAGCCTGGCCAACAAAGTCTCTGTCAAGGTAGAGAGCATCAAAATGACATTTTACTGAGCTGAAAACCATTTGCTCTCTGTCTGTTTATTTTACATTTTAATGTGTGCAAGTCATCTGATTGTGTTGTTAAATTTTCGTTTCAGCTTCTGAATCCCAACTTCATCTATGATGGTATGTACACGCTGTTGTTGTTGTTGTTGTCAACCACAGACTTAATGTGTGAATGTGCGTGTGAAAGATAAAGGAAACGAAAAAGAATGACTCATACTCAGATTTAGTATCAGAATAAACTTTATTGGCCAAGTTTGTACACACAAACAAGGAATTTGGCTCCAGTGTATCTTTGCTCTCTATGTACAGCAGTTGGACAGAAAAAAAACAAAAAACTAAGCATTAAAAGTAAGGTAAAAGAATAATAAAAATAATAACGATATAAATATAAACATAAACTCTAGAAATATATGCATTTGAATGAACTCATTGTGTTTTTTTTCATAATTCTCCAAAGTCTCACCTTTATGTCAAATTTAAAACTCGTGAGGTGGGATTAAGATTCTGTATGTGTCTCACAGACTTTACCCTCCACTTTTTGCTTGCAGCTCCTCCAGAGTTCCTCATTCCTGTAAGTGATGCAGTGTGTGAGAGTGGTGAGAACGTTACCCTGAGGTGTAAAGTGTGCGGTCGACCCCGAGCAACCGTCACTTGGCGTGGACCTGACAACAACACTCTGAGCAACAACGGACAATACAGCATCACATACAGGTGACGGCTCGTGTACTGACCCACATTTCTTTAAGCTGAGTTAAAACATTAGCAATGTTGTTTTAAGAATAAACCACTTGATTTCAATTTAACTATTGTTGCTATATACACCCCAACTTTAAATCAGCCTAACTGACACATCTAAAGACAAAGCAGTGATACAGTGGGAGCCCAAGTGGTTGATAGGATGTGCAATCATCAATTGTGAGAAATATAATGTGCTCCTTGGCATCTTGTGTCACCATGTCACTGTGCATTTTGTCTCATGGGTTAATTTTTTTTGCTTCTACAGTGAGACAGGAGAGGCATCCCTGCGTATCCTGGCAGCATCTGTGGAGGACAGTGGTATCTACACCTGCGTTGCCACAAACATCGCAGGAACAGTCACCTCCTCCGCCAGCCTTAGGGTGTCAGGTGAGAATCCTATCATTAAATACACCCATTAACTATTTGTGTGCTTTTTTTTGGGGACGGTTAGTTCTTGGCCTAACTCATTGGAAATACAATATGTGTTCTCAGGAACCCCTGATGATGGCAGTGAAGTCCTCTGGAAGAGCAACTTTGAGTCCCACTACACTGAAGTGTCTGAGCTAGGAAGGTAATAATACACATAAACTGTAAGTCTGTCATGTGGTGCTTCTTGACCACATCAAAATTAATAAATTCTAGAGACAGATAGGTGAGGCAGATCTAAAGATATATTCCGTTTAGGAAGGATTTTCATTTCTTACCTTCACTGGATGAGGTGTTGCATTGTGATAACCCTGATTTCTGCTCCACAGGGGTCGCTTCTCGGTGACTAAGCGGTGCGACCAAAGGGGGAGCAAACGCACAGTTGCAGCAAAACATGTTAACAAGAAGCTGTTGCGTCGAGAACAGGTTCTGCAGGAGATCCGACTCCTCCAGACTCTGGATCATCCCAGTCTGGTCAGACTACTGGACACATATGAGACGGCCAATAGCTACGTACTTGTACTAGAACTGTAAGTACAGTGGTGTTTCTTTATAGCTGTTGTGAGTCCACATTGTTTGAAAATTAATAATGAATTATTTCCTGTTGTTTGTTTGCGTTTGCAGGGCAGACCAGGGACGTTTCCTGGACTACATAGTGAGCTGGGGCAACCTGACTGAGGAGAAGGTGGCTTTATACCTCAGAGATATTCTCGAAGCTCTCCATTACCTGCACAGCTGGAGGATAGCTCACCTTGATCTCAAAGTAAACAGTCCTTCTTGCATCAGTGTAGAGCCTAAAGAATTATTTTATCATTTTGAACAAGTAATTTATTGCCTCAGTATTTTTAAGCGGAAATAGCAAAAGTTCTCTGGTGTCTCAAATGTTGACATTTTGTGTTTTTCTTGGGGGTTTGTATGAAAGCAGACTGACTTTATTAGCAACACAAACAGCTCTAGATATCACCGTGGGCTCTAGGAACTGAGATTTGGCCAATGGAAATACTTTTTTTCTAAATAAGTTTCTTTACCAGCGAGCTAAACTGCTTCTTCGGTTTTTCCTTTTTACAAAATTTTGCTCAATTTAAATATCACAAGAGTCAGCAAACCACTTCAAAGCTTATAACCTGGATGTCAGTTTTGCTTTGAGGATGGTTCTCTGAGTGGGAAGTTTCCATTTCCTTTTCCTGCAGCCTGAAAACATTGTGGTGGAACATGCGTCTTCCCAGCCGGTTATCAAGCTCACAGACTTTGGTGACGCTGTTCAACTGAGCCATCCCTCCTCCTACATCCATCCTCTCCTGGGTAGTCCCGAGTTCTCCGCTCCTGAACTGGTCCTGGGTCAGCCTGCCTCACTGATGTCTGACCTCTGGAGCTTAGGTCTGTACAGAAACCACACATACAACATTTGCATTGTCATACATTGGATGTGAATCTTTGCATTTTTACATTATTCAAGTCATCTAGAAGTAAGTGGTAATATTTTATATTAATTCAACACTTTTAGGCTTTAGGTGAGACTCTTCTGTGGTAAAGATTATACATTTTTTCATTAAAATACATAATAGAAGACTGAAGTAAATCATCTATTGAAGGCTTGTTTTAGCAGTTTTGGTGTCATATAAAATATAGAATAGAAATATTTTATTGATCCCTAAGAGGAAATTCTGTTGTTACAGTAGCAGGCTGTAAGAATAAAGTGACCAAAAGCACAAATACAAATAAATAAGCAGAAATGTCAGCTAAAGTGAGGTTAAAGAAAAAGAAAAATATCCAAAAGTAAAAAATACTCAATAAAGTGCAAAATGTAAAACAAAACTGTAATATATATATATATATATATATATATATATATATATATATATATATAAACTCCTTGCATGGCTGGCTATATAATACAAATGTCTATTAACTAGTATATTCTAGTATATTCATGGACTGGATGACTTTCAGGAGTCGTCACTTATGTTGTTCTGAGCGGCGCTTCTCCCTTCCTGGATGAGAGTCTGGAGGAGACGTGTCTGAACATCTGTCGCCTGGACTTCAGCTTCCCCGAGGACTACTTTCAGGGTGTGAGCCCGGCTGCCAAGGATTTTGTCGGCCTGCTGCTCCAGGGCGAGCCGGAGCATCGTCCCTCAGTGGTGTCCTGCCTGCAGGAGCCTTGGCTCCAGCCTCGAGGTGTGTTGAACAGAGACAATGGACACGACACCTTAAATCACTCGCAGCCACCAGCAATGTCACCGTCTCAGAGTCATTACGGCACACACCTGGACACCTCTAGGCTCATTTCCTTCATCGAGAGGCGGAAACACCAGAACGACGTTCGACCCATAGGCACCATTAAGGCCTTCCTTCACAGCCGCATGCTCAACCACATTTGATAAAACGGTCACCAGGTAGACCAGGAGGAATTCCTGACAATGCTGCTCTTGGTTCAGTTGATCCTTGTTGAAAACTTACTGAGAGGACCACCAGCGACATGTCTACTATGATCCCCTCTTCCCGCACTAAGCCACAGAAGTCCTGCTGCTGCTGCTGACTGACTGACTGACCTCTGCCGATAAACCCTTTGACTCTCTCCCATCTCCCCTCCTTAACCCTGGCATAGTGTCATTATGCCTGCACAACAAATGAACTGTTGGAATCTGTTTGAGATTCCAAACCTTGACTCAGCAGGGAGAAAACCAAGCTTTCTCAACAAGCCAGCGTGAGCAAGTCTTGCGTTTTGGACAGTGTTAAACAAAGAAAATAGAATACTGTATAATAAGAATAATTCAGGCTGCTTTCGGTTGAACACAAGAAAATGTTTTTTTGTAATGAGAGATTACTTTTTGTAAATGAAACCATGTACAGTGAGGAAACAGAGAACTGTCTTTATTCATACCTTTTGGAAAACAAAGGGTAGTTAGTCAGTCGAACGAACACAAGAGAAACAAGATGTGTGGATAAAGTGTCGCCCGTCAGCAGGGTCCACTGATTCTGGAACAAGATGTGACTACCGAAACCATGTTTTCCAGAAACACACTAAGGTTACACTCAGTGCAATAGTTTGCTTATCTTTATTCACCCACTTCAGTTTGAACGGTTAAATCATTTCAGTTTGTGACACTAAGAAAACTAACTTGAACAAGCGTTAAAGCCTTTCGGCGAAAAGCATATTCGGCAAAGCTTCTCAGATTTCTACCTGCATCCGCCTTATTTGTAAATAATGTTTTCCTGCTTTTCCTTCTCATTTTGAAGAGTTTATCTCGAACGAACAAAAGCTATTTCGTTTGCCGAGTATTAGTGAGTCCATGCAGTAAGGTGAGCCACTCCCTGCAGACCCTCAGCGGCTGGATTCCCACTATGAACAAACCGCTACTAGAAATGCACTCGTATTTTGCATCAGTTCTCATGTGCAATGTTGCAGCTTTAACATTTATGCAACTATTTATGACGACTTGTGTTGTAGCCGTATTCTTAAAAAGGCATGTACGTACCTGGTACTGCAATAGATGTCTGTATTGTGTTAACTCTTATGTATTAAGTTCAGTATTAATATCCGCAAAACCCCAAGACAAAGGAGGGTTTTCGGAAATAATGTATAAAAGTGTGTATCTATAAAATATAGGCACTTATGCTTTCATTATGTCCTCGTTATGTTACTTATTTTCTGTAACAATACCAAAGTTGGCTATGCTTTCTTTTCCCGCTAATATGTGTTTTTTTTTTTTTAATGATTTTTCATGTTAAGTTATAACAGAACACACTGAGCCCAGACATACGAGTGTTTACAAAGGTTCAGTGTGGCTTTATTTATTGTAATAAGAAATTGTTTGGTGGTTTATTGCTGAAAAAAAATAATATCTCACTTGTCTTTTTTCAAGCTGTGCACAAAGTGGTTTGCTGTGTGAGTTTGTTTGGCTTTTGTAGGTAGATACTGGTGTATGTTGCTAGATTTTTTAGCATCTCAGTTTGACATCATAAGACAGAATTGGTTGACATCTTCACCACACAGCTGGTTTGGGAAAAATGCTCATTTGAGGCCAGTTCACCGTGGACTGCACCGGAGAATGCATCATAGCTGTTGGGAGACGACCAAATCTGGTACCAGAAACACTTCAAATACATCCCCTCTATAAACATCCGTCAGCATTAACAGATATCTGCCATGAAAGAGCACTCTGCCAGTTATTTTCATTTCAATGAGTTGATGTCTTTAGGTTAAGAAGTTGTTGAAAGCTTCTTTTTTTTAAGTGCCAGTTGAGTGAGTCGACCTAGTGAGGTGGGTGAAACTAAAAACGTGCATTTTTTCTCCTTTTATTTGAAGGTTGTAAGAGTTACCGTCGGACGATATGATTTATCGTTTAAGAAGTCGATAACATGTTGAGTTTGACGACTCTTGTTCGTCTGTACAGTCTATGTCTCTCATTTTGTGTCATTTTTATTTATTAGTGTGGGTGTGGGTTTCCCAAAACCATGATGTTAATCGCTTTGTCACATTTTTCTGAAAGCCTACTCGTGGCAGGATATGATGAAAGCGATTAATTGCCTTTGGGAAACCTGGCATATTCATGATGTAAACATGTACAGAGGGGGTCGGGCAGCTCGCCCACACCCAGGATGTAAACCTCATAACCGTCACATTTTAAATACACCTAGAACAAGACTGCAGCAATGTCATCTTGAATGTCTTATTATGACTTATTTTTACTTTTGCATGTATATTTCTTTGTACAGAAAGTTGTGTTTACATGTTACTATGTGTTGTAAATAATTTATTTTGTCCTCTGTTATTTTGCCATTAAACGTACAAGGAACAAGTGGTATTACTGAGGCTTTGTCTAAAGTCATGTATGTGTGCGCGTAAAGTATTTTCAAATACACCCACATCTGAAACTGTAGTTTGTCTTGAAACTATTATTCATTTATTGTTTCCTATAACCTATGAGAGGTGGAAGCCGAAACGATGCTGCATTCCCGGCATGAGCAGAAAGCAGGGAAAAACCCTTCAAATAAAAACAAACAATCAAAATGAATAAAAACAGCAAACAACTTCACACTGTCACATGAAGCCTGTTTGGTTTTCATTTCAAACTAGAACCTGTGAGAGAAGCAACACAACAGCTTCACAGTGTGGTTTTTGTTACCTGAAGGTGATTAACTTGATATTTAGACCAACAAGGGAAAGTCCTTTGCTTTTAACAATGAAAAGCAAGATGAGAAGATAAATGCTAAGGCAGAGATGTGTACAGTCATACAATGTGAATGTATTTACTCTGATGAAGATCTGTACATGTGATAACCTATAAAAAGGAACCAGAATAGGGGTGTTGGTGATCTTATCTGTTCCTGGCGGATGCTGCTGCTGCTGCTGCTGCGGCTGCTGCTGCTGCGGCGCCGGCGGAGCATGAATCAGTGTGTGCAGTGACTGTTGTGTGAGTGCAAAGAACATGCAGTTTCCCCACCTCCTTAATCTGCTTCTAATGTTAGTCACTTATGGTTTCTTAGAACAAAACAGAGTTTTCATAAACACCATTTTTATGCACTGATGTACATATGATGATTTTCTTCCTTGTGCATTTATCATTTGTAAAAAAAAAAAAAAAAAAGAAACATTTTGAAAAAGTTTAAGTGGAGGTAATTTATTGTGACATGACTAACAACTGATCCTACAACTTACCTGCAAGTGATCACATTGGGAAGTGTGCTTTCACAGGACGTGCTAAAGGAATGCTCTTATCAGGTGTGAAATCCATTTAGATTTTCTCTGAACAGCAGTAGCAACACCTTTGCATGAAACCACAGAGGACTTATCAGGGCAATCTCTACAGACAATCTTGTGATCAACATCTCACGCAAGAGCTGTGAAGTGTAAAGGTGATGCATGCTGGCATAGTGTTCCTTTCTTTCAACATTTGTATTTTCTGTTCTGCCTTACAAATTTGGTTTAACAAGACCTGTGTCGTAGTATTGGCTTTAGAGGTAACAACTAACTTGCGTCCACTTATTCAACATTAGTGAGCAGCATATAAATATGTAATACATGACTTATGACATAGTATAATGTTGTTGGAAGCAGATATAAATGTTTATTTGCTATAAACTGCAAGTCTCCTTGTGGACACTCACAAGTGGATGCTGCTTTATATTAGATAATAAGTGTCCGTATAGTAATAATATAATGTAATAATATAAAGTATGTCCTTATAAGAGAACTCTTAAAATGTCTATACATTTGCTTACAAACAATTTATCACAGGTTTATAGACTAAAGAAAATGCTGAAGAGGGAGTCTTTAACATTGGGTTATTTCTTTGACTATTCTTAGAAATCTGACATTATTTCCCCGTTTGTGAAATCTCACCTACATTAGCTTCTGGGCAGCCATCTGTCTCCTTCGCCCACTGAACTCAGCATTCACTCATACCCAGAAATCCCTGTCTGACTGTGTTGTAAAAGCATGAGAAAGACAGTGAAAGGGATTTTCTCAGTACCCTTTTAAAAATTCCTAGAAAGTCAATCTAAATGCAGAGAAAATGATGTGATAGTAACTGATTCACCAACAGATCGAATGGTCACACAGCAAGACTGTTATCAACAATGCAGTACATCTACAGTGGAGGGGGAAAAAACCCTGGTTGCACAGCAGCCCACTAGATGGCACTAAACACTTTGTATTGTGTGCAAGAGTTTGATGATAGCACACACATATATAAAAAATACTGTCAGTGCATCATTAAACTAGCAACAGCAAGGCTATTGTAGAAAGTAAAAGGATCTCCCACAGTGTGAAAAACCAACCTGATGATTAAAAAGGAAAGTAACATGCACACCTTAAAGACCCTTCCTTCTAAGTATAGTGTAGCTGTTGCCCTGCATCAAACCTGTCAGTCTGCCTGTGTAAAGGGTTTTACCATGCAGAGTTTCAGGAGTATTTTTACACTGGAAAAAAACAGCTCAAATTCAAATTAAGTGAGGATTCTTACTTTCTGCTCTCGAATATAGCATTTTTCTGTTAGGTAAGCAAGTTACCATTATCACAGGTGTCATAATTCTGCAACAAGACGTAGTTCAACTAATGCTATTTTCATGCACGAGTGCAGTTTGAACACATCTACTGTCCTCTGGGCCAAATGTTAGTCAGAAGCTGATTTCTTTGTTTCTTTCTTTCTTGTTTTTTCTTTACCCTGCCTTGCCTTTTAACTTTTTTGGTTGTTGTTTGTTTTTGTTCTTTTCTATTATTTCTAATAATGATTACATTTGGAATGATTTTCTAGCTCTTGTATCTTTTTATCATTAGTGATTCGATTGGTATCCCAGGACTGGATAGATGAAGTCTTTACATTTATTGTTTTAAGCCAACCTATTTATCTGCAGAATGTATTGACTGCACTGCTTGGCAAAAACCTGTTCATGCCTCTACAGTTTGACGCCCACACAATGCAAATTAATCTGCCATTTTTGGCACTTCATTAAAATTTCATGCAGCCATGTTGCAGCTTCAGGTGTTTCTGAAACTTGAAAACCTGAAATGGCGCTGTGTTGAGGTTTCGTCATGCTCTACAGTTCTTAAACTTCTTCGGAAGGCTGCATCTTCTATGTTCCTGCTTTTACTGCTGTTGTAGATCACATCACATGAAGCAAGGCTGATTAGTAAAGGTGCACTTGCTCTTATACATGCCAGTACACTTCCAAATGCAGACCAGTGTCTCTACTTCACCTTAAACTAATCACCACTGCTACTGAACATGACTTTAACTAGGCCATTCCATAATCCTGCATTTCTTCTTTTTCAGCCATTTCTTGGCAGATTTGATAGAGTGCTTAAGATCATTATCTTGTTTTAAAGGTGGGCCAGATGGCCTCACATCATTTCTAAACTGTCTTTGATATAATATAGAATTTATTGTTGACTCAGTGACTGCAAGTTGCCCAGAAAAGTAACCCCAAACCATAACACTTCCACCAATGTGCTTCTCAGCTGGTTTGAGGTTCTTCTCCTCAAAATTTGCCTTTGATCTGCATCAAATATGTCTAGTGCTACTGTATATGCACAATCTTTATGTTTACCTGACAGCCTTAGAGAGGCCTCTAGATCTCGACACGATGACACCACGCACAAGACAACACTGGAACCAAGATGTCAGAGGTTTTAAAGGTTGCTAGGTTCTGAGGAATTCTTCTGTCAAAGTTGCTCTCTGTAGCTTCGTGACTAGTCTTAGGAGATATAAGGAACTGCTTGTGCAATGAAGGAGCCCTATATCCTCTATCTGTAACTGCGATAAGCACATCTTTATGAATGAGTCTTCACTCCACAGAACTGGGTGTCACAAGATTAGAACTGGTGTTCCTCTCTGATTGGTTGTCAGACTAAGATAGACAAAATATTACTGATAAGAAAGTTCCAAATAAGGTAGAAATGTAACGGACAAGAACCAGGGAGAGTAATATCTTAATATAATGATACTGTTTTATTGAAAATGACAATAACATACATAAAGAGAGATGCTATGCTTAAAACAAAATACAATTAAATGAAATATATAAAAGCTATAAAAATTTGTTTTTAATTATACAATGAAATATGAAATAATACATTGGAATGTAATTTTTTTCATTGTAGATTTTAATACAATGAAGCATAAAATGTAACATTTAAAATCTCTATATAATATAATTACTGAAAACTTTATACATGATTCAGCAGATGAAAATGTTGCCTAGAAAACAGGTTGACTGCAGCAATTAGGTACCTAAAACTATTCATTTGTGGCCACAGATTTTAAATATCAAAGTCATTTTACTTGTCAATGTGGGTCATCTTTGTTGTGTGGAAGCAGTAGCAGAATGTCAGTCACTTCTATTCTGCGTGATATTTTGACAATGTTGGTGTTTTGTCTTGTGCTGTCTGATAGCAGCAGACAGGGCATGCAGGGCTGCATAGGGGGACGTTGTGGTAATACTGAATACATCATAGTTTCGTGACTACTACACACCTTTCTGAAGAGGTTAAGCTGAACAAAAGATGATGATGTAATAATGTTCTGGGGCAGTAGTTCCAGAGGTGCAGTGCAATGGTTTGCGTGCTCCACTTTTCATCTAAGTGTGTCATGCAGTGTGTGACTTGCAGCTGTCTGGTCTTCACTGCTCTCAACCCTTCAAAGTGTTGGTCTTTTCTCGGTCTTGGTTGTGACTAGGACTTGGTTTATGTTGCCTTGACAAGACTACAATAAGAAGGCACTACATCCAGTCGGTCTGCATTTCTAATATGAAGTATATTGATTAATTTATGTATTTCTTTTCTCTTTGAAAGTTATGGGAAGTTTTACACAAAGACCTGTTTTGTGTGATGTTGATTCATTTCAGAAGAAATATTGCAAGAATGGTAAATTCATTCTACAGCGTCTTTGCTCAGATGTGCACAGAGACTGCAAAGGGTAAGCTGACTACTTGGTTACATACTTCCCCTTTCAGGTTGTGGTTTTCTCTGGGCTGAGGTAAAGTGCAAATTGTCTGCTAAACATGCAATGAAACTTGCAGTGCTAATGTTGCCAGCTGCACTTTTTGTGTGCAAGTGACTGATGCACACAAAATGGGTGCAATTGTGAAAGCAGTCATCACATTCAAATAAAAGTTAATATTTGTTTCTCTTTTAATAGTGGTGTTTACCCCATTTGAAGACAAGGAAATAGTTGGTATCTCAGCTGGACTCTGGCTTGTCACAGTGCGCCTGCTGTTTCTTTTCACAGCTGATGATTAAATGAGGTTGCTGAAGCTGTTGATGTTAGTGCTGTTGACAGCTGTTGCAGTTGACACAGTTTCACACTAAGCTTCAGCCAGCATCATGTGTTTAAAAAGGAAAACAAAGAACAATTCAAAATAATTTCTGACTCATCATCGCTGCAGGTGCAGAGACGATCTGTCTCCTTGTCAGTTTTACAGATAATATTATAAATCATATTTACAGTGCAGTTACATTATTTCTATACAATGTAAGGAGTTTCCTGAAGTATAAGCATATATAGTAGAAAAATATATGGTTTAAAAAAAGGTACATTCTAAAGAACTTAATTCACATTTTCTTAATCCTGTGCAAAAACACAAATCTTACCCCATCATTAACCTAAACCTAAATCTAACTCCCGAAACAGCCTGTAAGAAATGAGAAAGAGCTAGAATTACATTTCTAAGTTGTAAGTAGAAGGAAAACACATAACCAGAACCACACTCTCACAGCCCAAATTTACACAGCAGTGGTCCTCTCATCCACGCTGCTAGTTTGGGAGTAGACTGATGCAAAGCTTCTGTCCTGGGGTATGTAGACCTTGATCATCTGACACAGTGCGCAGGGAGCTCTGTTCAGCAACCTCAGCAGCTGTCTCCTGAACTTCTCTCCAACAAACACATAGAGGATGGGATTGAGGCAGCTGTGAGAGTAGGCAATGGCCTCTGTGACTTGTAAAGCCAATCTGATGGCTTTGCTGCTTTCGCATGCTGTGTAGATTTGCAGTAGCTCCAGAGCTTTGAAGAATGATGCAATGTTGTAGGGAATCCAGCAGAAGAAGAAAACAGCTACCACTACGAGAACTACACGGATGGCCTGTTTCTTGGATGACTGGCTGTGCAGCAGCCTCCAGATGATCTGTGAGTAGCAGAAAACCATGATGAAAACCGGGACAAATAATCCCACAACGTTCATTTTTAAAAGGCTGAAGATTCTCCAGAAGTGACTGTTGGAAGAAGTCGGTGTGGGATATTCAGGGAAGCAGAACTGAGACATGTTACCAGTAGTCTGCTGCTTGAGAAAAATCAGGTCAGGAAAAGAGGCCAAAAATCCAGCCATCCATGTGACTACAGCTGCAAACACTCCAAAGGTCTTTGTACGGGCTTTCATGGCATAAACAGCATGCACGATGGCCAGGTACCGGTCGATGCTCATGAGACTGATGAAAAAGATCCCACAGTAGAAGACAATATGATAAATGCCAAGGACCACCTTGCACATACCATCCCCAAACACCCACTGGTCCCGGGCTTGGTGGGCCAGGAAGGGAAGGGAACACACCAAGAGTAGGTCAGCGAAGGCCAGATTCAAAAGGCACACATCAGTCATGCTGCGGAGTCGTACCCCACAGACAATGACCCAGATGACCAAAGAGTTACCCAGAAGGCCCAGGAGGAAGAAAATGGAGTAGAGGACTGGAAGGAAACGGGCCCCATGACTCTCATATGCACACCACCCAAAGTCCCCTTCGGGATCATATTCTTCGTATACATAGACAGGTGTTGCAGTATAGCTGGAAAGAAACAGAAGAACAAACCATTATTAGTTGTTTCATTGCCTGTTTACAATGGCAGCACTTGTTGATTTAAATATATGAACAAGTGTTGGAATAACACCAGGAGCACTGAGATGTATCATCCAAAGCCCAAAGTTTTTATTACCAGGAGACCTTGTTGTGTTTAAATATATCAGTGCAATACATAATAAACCTCTAAATATGTGACAGGTCTCAGAACATATATGGAGGATTACAGTTTGTAAAGTTGCAGCCCTGCATCTGATTATCTTATAAGGGTGGGGACACAATTCCACAGCCTCTGCCAGTCAGTGTTTCAGGCAGAAACTCACAGTGGACCAAAGTTTGTGGATCAGTGTGAGATTCCGTAGAGCGATCATAGAGGACACTATCAGTCAGGAAATGAGACACGGACATACAAAACTCAAATATTCCGCCAGCTGCCAATAAAAACTACCAGTTTAATCTCACCCTTGTAAGATTTCTTTCGATAGATCCGTACTGGCAGTAGAGACAGCTGCAGCCATGTTCAGCCTTATAGAAAAAAACCCACAACTTTTGGGAGAAGAAAACACTTATGCTTCACATGGCCGTAGGTTTTGGGGGGGTTGCAGGAGCCACATCTCCGTCTTTAAACCCATGCATTTGTTCCCACTAATAAAAACCTAGGGAGCAGCATACTTTTATTTTGAAAAACCACTGACATCATCACAGTGTCTCCTCCTTTCCTCTGGCATCCACTGCTTTTACAGCTTGGAGGAGCCAAGAGGGAAAAGCAAGAGCAGGATGTCCAGTGCTTCCAAGACATTTCTTCTCAAGAAGTTTCAAAATCAAGCAAATTGTGAGTGTCTAGGTAATGTTTTTCAAGTTTACTGTCAGGAGTGCTATCTTTTGTTTTCCAGGATTATTTAGGCTTTTAACAAGGTTCTTCTTAATAGATTCAATCAGTATATTATAAATTATGGTTACAATGTGTTGTATTCTTCGGCTTCAACAACATGATTCATAAAAACTTGTTTTGATTGTGCAGAGAGTTTTGAACTCACCATTTAATGTTTCTCACCCAGTGATACAATGAAACTTACACCCACACACCCTGTAAACTCACATTAATGACGTCTTTCATGTACCTCTGGCTTTCTGTGCTTCATTTGAATTGCGCACTACTCTACAAACTTTATAAAGTGCACAACTCTACAGCAGGATATTAATCTTTTAGGCATGAATTCTTTTTTGTGGATCAGCTAGATTTTGTGGTTTTGCATAGCATAAAACAGTGGTTCTCAACTGGTCCAGCCTCAGGACCCACTATGTCTCTATTAATAACAGTCGCGACCCAAATTTTTGAAGTTTGCTGTTCCTGTTAACAAATTAAGGTTTATTTGGGTGTAGTCTCAACGCATTTTGATACAACTTGGAGAAATTTTGGCTTATTTTTTGCTCTTTTTGGTATATTTGGACGTTTTGCCAAGTTTTGGGCATATTTTTGCCCTTTTTGACAGATTCTGAGCACATTTTGTTTCATTTTTGAGACGTTTTAGCATACATTTCTCCAATAAGCTGGCAGAGCCAAGTCTAGAGGTTAATAGTGGGCAACTACTGGTGTCACCACCACTAAATATCCTGCTATTGAAATCAAACTGTGTCATAAGAAACACATCCTTTAAAATAAAAGACTTTATACCACTACTTGGGGCGGTATGCTTCTGCGACCCTCTAAAAATGGCTTCGCAACCCACCTTTGGGTCCCGACCCACCAGTTGAGAACCACTGGCATAAAATATAGTCACACTGCAGACAAGAGTACAAAAATCTAAGTTATTAACACAGTTGATAAAATTTATGTCTCTCTGTGAAGTCAGTTATGTCAGTATTTCTGTCACAACATAAATCTGCAGAGGCATGGTTAGCCAACATTTGAGTGTATATTACAGAGCTGAGTTCAGATACACGTGATGTAAAATGCTAAATCTATTTCGCCAAAATACAGTATACCAAGCTTGATGGTGATTTGTGCATACTTATAAAATGTAATAACAGCACAGCTTATTAAGGTTTTCGTAGTGTATGCAGAAACCTACAGGCTAAACTGGTAACCTGTCAACAGTGCAGGTTATCTACATATTGCAGACTAAACCCATCGCTCTCTTAAAATGTGAGCATGATTAAAAGCAATCAAGTGGTGCACTGATCGACTTTTTGATGGTTAAATGCTCTTCTTGCACAGCTTCAAGAACTGCTGTTCGACTGGGAAAGGAAGAGTCAATTGTCATGTGTAGAAATGACAGATGTCATCAGTGCACATCGTTTAGTATGTTAAGTTTTTCAAATAGTGGAATAGATAAAGGTTGGATGAGAATGCAGTTTCCTCTCACATAAATACAAAGACAACTATGATATGGGAAGGGATTCCAAAAGATTGAGTGAAATTATTCCATAAACCAAGTACAGAAAGCGTAATTGTAAGGTTAATCTTTTCGCTTCTATCTCAATGAGTTCCTTTAAAAAGTGTGTCTTAAAAGGAAAAGCTTCCACAATGTAAAATGCTTTGGCAACACAGAAGTGCCTGAGATGTAACCTTCATATAATTATACACTGTTTTATTCAGAAGAGATTTAGAAAGATAATAAATAATAAGGGAGAAGACAAACATCCCTACAATGCTTTATGTAAGTATATTGTGTTTTTTTAAATTTTGTTTTACTGTGCATGGATATTTTATCATTATTTTATACAAAAGAGAATCAGCATTTAGCGACAATATATTGTTTTCATCTTTGGCTCAAAAAGAAAAAGTATTTGAAACACACACAATCACTGTAGTCATCATTCTGCCATTAGTACAGTAGAGTGTTTAGCACTGTGACCATTATGTTTTTATACTTGAATCATATTGTGTAATCAACCTCATAACCTCAGCCTCTTGTAATAGATGAACTAATAATTCCGTGTCAGAATGGGTCAGTGCTAATATTATGTAATGATATTAATCTGGTCATTTCACAACTTGAGATCATTATCCTGATTGACTCTAACAAACACACATTAGAAGTGAACTGTCAATAAGTATGTTAGTCCCCCACCCCCCACCCCCAATTACAGAAATAAGCATGTCAAGTGTGTAAAAAAAAACTCTTGACATGTTAGATACTTTATGTCACCTAATTAAAAAAGGATATAAAGTTAAAAAAAAAAAATAAAAATAAAAAAACAATTACCTGCTATTGCTGCTATTAAAATAGCTGATTGTGGTGCTCATTCTGGATCTTAAGCTGCACAGACGGATGGAAATATTGAAGAAGTTATCAGCTCTGCCTCCAGTTAGTTTACACACGATAAACAAGATGTGAGAAATGCTTTGCTCATCAAGAAAGAGACAATGTTGAAGTCTGAAAGTTTGAACACCTTTTAAAGCATACTCCCATCCCCAAACCAAGTATCGAGTGGGCTTGTGGGCTCATGTATGAGACATTTGGTTTGTAACTTCCTGTTAATACTTTTGAAACCAACATTCAAGCGAAACAACGTTCTGAACCTCAGAACCACAAGTCCACATATGCAATCTTTAACATGGCTCGGACCAAACCTGCAGGCATCCAGCTTGAGACTTGCAGAACTCTGCATGTGGTTTTGTGCATGAAAGAAGTGCTACTACTGACACTGTCCTCGGTGCAGTCTAAACTGAGTGCATAGGAAGTAAAACACCTTCTCTCAGAAGGGAAAACTTCTAACTAATACCTAAAGCTCAAGCTGAGATGTCACTATTACATTTTATGGATCTTAATGTTTTTATGCATCATTCTGAGTCAGTCAGTAGCTGAATTTTGGGCCTGTATGACCAAACACCAGCTTTGCAAGTCAAATGGGTTGTTTTTAAATGATACAGCGACTCTGTTCTGCAAACTTCTTGTCAAACAGTAAGTTTCCAAGAATGACAGTGTGAAAATGGTTTTGTCATTGTATTAATATCAATAAATATATGAATATCTTAACTTTTACATACATAGCATGCACCACACATGCACACATAGAGACAAACAATTTGTCTTCTATGTAATTTCTGACCTTCAATAAAATCTTTAAAAAAAACACCACTGCAAACACATATGCAGCCACCACCACTACGCAGATGACACCATTCTAATAGTCTGATCTGACAGGTGTTTTAGATGTCTCTGCAGGCACACACAAACACACAACAGTGTAAAGATCAATGGACTGCAGGTTATTTTCTCAGTTATAATGAAAAGAAGCAAGAAAGATCACTTGAGTTATATATTTTTATTTGAACAAACAATATAGTTTTACATGTTATATACATTATTACATCATTTGAATAAAGTCTTATAAATTTGTTTTATTCAATGCACTTTCTAAATGAATGACTCTCTTGTTACTGTGAATAGTCAGCATACAATTTTACAGCTCTTAGAAGCATTAATCGAAAGCACTAGACCACGCATGCACACACACAGAGACACTTTGTGTCCTTTGTGTAGTCTCTGAGCTTCAATAAAAATAAGCAAAAAACATTGCAAACACATATGCAGCCACCTTTCTAATAGTCTTATCTGACAGGTGTTTGGAACATCTCTGTAGACACACACACACACACACACACACACACACACACACACACACACACACATACACACACACGCATGTTGTCTTCTTTGTAGTTAAAAAAAACAAACAAAAAAACAGCACTTTGAGCACATGTGCACCCACCACCACCACAACAGATGACACCTTTAATAGTCTGATCTGACAGGTGTGTGGGAGGTCTCTTTCTCTGTGGTGTCTCCTTGGCTCAAAGTACTTCTTGTTGTGTAGCTCAAGGACAAGTATTTAGACAGCACACTACTCAAACACTTTCTAAACTTCTCCCCTACAAATGCATAGACCACTGGATTTACACAGCAGTGAGACAGTGCAATGATCTCAGCAAAGCCCATGGCAGAGCTAATGCCTTTTGAAACATTACAGTTGTTCAAGACTTCAAGCTGCTCCAGTGTCTGAAGGAAAACCATGATATTGTAAGGAACCCAACACACCATAAACATACACACTATGGTGAAAATCAGTTTCACAGCTCTGTTCTTCTTGGAGTTCTTGCACTTTGAGAGCACAACAAGGATTTTCACATAGCAGAAAACCATGATGGGAAGGCACACAAAAAGGCCCACTGTGTTCTCACTGAAGTTTCGCTGCATCTTCCAAAAGTACTTGCTGGGCTCTGGGTAGATTGGGTGGCACTGGGAACCATCTGCATCTGTCTCCAAGGAGGCAAATACCACCTGAGGGGTTGCCATGATGACGGACATGACCCAAATTATGACGCTGGCTGTGATTCCATAGCGAAGTGTCCGGGTTCGAAAGGCCGCCACGGGGTGGACGATGGCCAGGTAGCGGTCCACACTCATTGAGGTCACAAACAAAGTCCCGCTGTAGAAACCTAACTGTTCAGAGGAGCAGAGGAAGAAACTCAGTAAGAACAGGATGTCACCTGACATGAGGTTAAACCAGCTCGGAGAAGTTCATCGCTCAGCCGACATTACATGGCACCTGTTTCGGTCTTCATGAGTACAGTTGTTGTCACCAAGGAAACATGATATAATCTAGATTTCTGCTTTGTGAATGACAGTTGATCTGTTCTTATTTGTTATAGATGTAAGAATATCAGTGATTTATTATAATGTCTAAGTTAAATAGGTTAAGTATAAATAAGTTAAATAGTAAAAATAATAATAATCATTAAAAAAATGTGAAAGCCCCACCTGGTAGACTCCCGTCATCAGCTTGCATGATGCAAGATTCTGGGAACTGTAGGCCCAGAGTGGCAGAGACACAGTCAGTAAAAGGTCAGACAGGGCCAGGTTCAGCAGACAGACATCTGTCATAGTTTTCAGCTTTATATACCGCAGGAGAACCCAGAGAACTGTGCTGTTGCCTGTAAAATCAATTCAAATTATTAAGAACACTAATTCACAGCATGAGTTATCTAAGCTTAAGAACTAATGATGATATATTACATGGAAAAACCCAACAAATGCCAAATTACCCTTTGAAAACTGGGTTTTGTCTGTGTAATATTGTAAGGTCTTATCTTAACACCGAGCAGAAATTAAAACATCTGTTTGATATTGTCTATCAGTACCTTTTCCTGGGTGAATGTAGATAAAAACTACATATCCCAACACCCCAGGCTCTAAGAACTCCAAGAACAAATAATTTCCCAAGCTTTTCTTTCAATGTTTTTATCTGTTACTGTGTGTAGTTTTATCTCTCTTTGTTGACTGCACTGAACAGTCCTTTTTTCATTGGTTTTGCACTAGATGTTGTTGCAAAAAAATATGCATACAGGTCCACAGGATGCAGGTGGGTGGGCAAGAGGGCTACAAAAAAACTGTCATAATAAAATGATATATTTCTCTTAGAATTCGGGCTTGTGTAAACATACCTATTAGACCGAAGCAAAACAGCACATAGTAAAGAACCAGCATAACCATGTGTTTGTTGGGGAAATTTGTACTGGAGTCCTCATCACAGCTGGAATCATACTCATACCCGTAGGAGTATATTGACTCGTTGTCTGACATGTTCATGCTGCTGTGTGAGAAAAAACAGAACATTAAGTCAGTGCTGCGCTATAACAGTTTCTCAAAATTAAAGCAATAATGACTCAGTGAAGTCCAAAAACTATTTCTCTTACAGTCCTTGATGTAAAAAGAGAAAAATGCAGAATCAGAGTGAAAATATACTATTACCAGAACTAACAACAACAACAATAATAATAATAATAATAATAATAATAATAATGACCTCAGATGGCTGTATCACAAAGCCAGCTTGTATATAGCTGGCCTTTCTTTGTGTAAGTTCGATAAAACCATAAACTCCCATCAGAGATAACAGGTATCAGACGGTGGTTTTCAACTTCCTTTCATAACTTAAGCTTTCTGTCTGAAACTCTGTGTGCATTCACACAAAAGGGGGCATTTAATGTGTCATGTGACTCTTCTTTCCGCACAAAATGAAACATGGTGTTCAGCTGCATCAGTCAACAGGTTGTTATAATGGACAACAATGAGGAATATGAAAATTTCTGACAGTTAAAAGCGCTGCTACTGCAAATGCTAGACAGGAATGCTGGTAGAAAACTGTTGAAGCTGCTTAAAATATTAATTTTACTGGGGCCGCTCCCTGATAGCCTAATGGTTGTGTCGCGTGACCCAAGTGCAGAGGCGCAGCGGCAGTCCCGGGTTCGACTCTGACCTCGGGCGTCTACCGCATGTCCTTCCCTACTCTCTCCCGCTTCCGATTCTGTCCACTGTCGTATCTAATAAAGGCCAAAAATAAGTTTTTTAAAAAAAATCTATATATATTTTACTGATCAGTACAGCTGCTTATTTCTGACAGCTGGACATTAAAGCTGTCAAACGTTAAACTTAATATTTAGACATGCATTGCATTGAAGTGCATTCAGGTCTGACACTTTGCCATAATGTAGGCTATGCTTCTTGCAGCTGATTTAAATCCGAAACTCTGAACATAACCTGTTCTGGACCAGCATCAGTTACCATGGAGATCTAGCAGGTTAAAAGAGAGTCCCCCTCTGTGATAATGAAAACTCTGACTTTAAGCTCAACATTTCTTACTAACCCACTAATCCCACTTCATAGTACAGCCCTCTGGTCAACCAATACATGTTTAATTATGTATGTTACAACCAAGAAATAGGTGGCTTGGTTGTTAGCACCATCGCATCACAGCTAGAAGATCCCCGGTTTGCATCCCTGCCTTCCCAGGATCTTTCTGTGTGGAGTTTGCATGTTCTCCCTGTGCAGCATGGGTTCTCGCTGGGTACTCCGGCTTCCTCCCACAGTTCAAAAACATGCTGAGGTTAACTGATTATTCTAAATTGTCCGTAGGTGTGAATACAAGTGTGCTAGGTTGTTTGTCTTTATGTGTAGCCTTGCGTTAGACTGGCAACCTGTCCAGGGTGTCCCCTTGCCTTCGCACTGAGTCACCTGGAATAGGCCCCCCTCGCCCCCCTGTGACCCTACAGAGGATTAAGTGGTGTATAGATAATGAATGGACAACAAAGAAATACTATTGATCTCACACTTTTTTCCACATTTGCCCATCTTTGAATTTGACCCTTTGTTTAAAACAGTGGTAAAAACTTTTTTCAGCATGCAACAATAACTTATTCTAGTTTCTTTCTACACTTATCTCACTGCTTAACATATGCCACATAGAACTAAAAGAGTGTTCAGCAGAGGAACATAACCACCTAGAACAATATCTAGTTTTACACTAAGTAAATTGAGCTGTTTTGCCATATGAAGCACCAATTTGTCCTTAAACGAATTCTTGCCATTAGTCGATTCCTCACATAAGATTAAACTAAATGAGTTCTTATTTTAATGTGACTGAATTAAGATATCAAAAGTTTTACATTTACTTACTTTACAATGCGATCTTTAGACTTCTGATTCAATTTTCTTATGATACAGAAAAAAAACAAATATTGAAAAAAAATCTCTGAAGTCTTTATAAAAATTTGTCTCCACTCATAAATCTTCAAGATACAAAAAAAGATGTTTCTCCTCTTTATTAGACATAATCCTGCTCACCAGCGTGATGACTGAACACCACATGTTCCACACTGAATACTTTGTCGAGAAAGGAAAAAATGTCAGAAGAAGGCATCATTTGAAACTCTGATGAATGCAGGGATATTGCTGGACTTTCCTGCCCTTTAGGTTGAACCTTTCAGAAACATTGAGTGAGTCATGTCTGAAAGGCCTCAGTAACGAACATTTTGAAGTTCAACTGCTGTTTTGTCAAACCTAAAATCCAAATAAACGAAACAAATGCACTACAGTAACTGTAATTTTAGTAGTTCACTTACAGTAACGTTGCATTGCTGACTTTCTGTGTTCTGAATATACCTTCATTTCAAAGGTAAAAGCAATCTTTTCAACCATCATCATCCTAGATGTAGATTAATTTCTATGAATATCACAAACTTCCTTGTATTCTGACCATAATCAATTTTATGTCATCTCTTAAACCACAGACATTTTTTTCTTTCACTATCAACATATACAGAACCACTGGCTGTGACACCCATACCGACCCTCATTTCCTGTGGCTTACATCGTGTACACACACACATGCACACAAAATGCTCAACTACACTCAGTGTTTGCAAGTGTAGGAGATGAATGAGATGAAGTAAGTTAGCTAAATATTCAGAAATTGAAACGCTGAAGTGCTTACCACGTTCTCTGCCAAAATCCCTGCTCCTAAACCTGTATGTTCTTGTGTTGCTCACCAAGCTTAGATGTCATCCTGTCAACTTGCAGGGCTTTTTGTGTCAAATCCTGCTGCAGAGCTCATTTCTGGTAAGGCGAACTCTGGGTTTTGTTGTTTCCTCCGCAATGTGTTAAACCTGCACAGACGTGTCAATGCGGTTTTCTGAGAAATGTCCCTTCATACGTTAATACGAGGCGAGAAAAAAGTAGGGGGAAAACGTATTCTAATGAGGAGCTTTTCTCTGTTTCTTAGTCTTTTGCAGATTCACTTCCAGAGTTCCCGAGCTTCACTTGCTTAAACTGACTACGTACTTGAATCTGCTCATATTTAAACAGATGAACTGTATAAGGTAGTTCAACTAATGGTCAACCTGGATTTGTTAATGTCAATAAACAATTAATAACCTCTTTCTGAGAACCTTCTTAGCTATCTGTTCTCTTGTCATTAGCAACTGTCATTTCAGTGACAAAAACAACGAACAGGAGTGCCAACTGCAAAATACTCTTTGAAACATGAGCAATTTACTGCAACTACTCTCTGTAAAATGAGAAAGAAGTTGAACAATCCAGAATGTGACACTGATTTCTAATAAGAGCAAGATTTATTGTAGCTACCACACAAATTCTTATATAGGAGACAAAATGATAAAAGAATGTAGAACTTTAATAATTTCTTGTGGCAAAGTAAAGATACAAACTCCCATTACATGATACAACAAACCACAACAAAACAAAACAGAGTATAACCTAGAGCATCATCAACTGAGTTATAGAGCAATAAGTAGATATATGTGAATAAATGTAAGACTCTGTACAGATGTTATGCAAGTCACACTTAAAATAGCAGTAAAATAAACAGAGGCACAAAAAAATACATGAATGTAATCAGAATTAAAATAGGCAGCAAACATAGCATTAACATAAACACACATTCACAAAGGTGAGGCATAAAACAACACTGGCAAATTTGTTCCACGTCAACAGGTTAAAACTGATGATGAATGATTACATAACAATGTGCAAAATGCGCTACATTAACCTATTTCCACTGTTGTCGCTTTCAGTTGTCTTTAGGTGAAGAAGTTTTCCACATGAAAGTGAAAACTGATTGGTTCCATGTTGCGAAAGAAATTTCTTTTTTTAGCTTTCAGATATTGTATGTTTTCCATCAAGTTGCAGGCTAAGCTAAACGTGTGAAGAAGAAGCACACTAAAAACAGGAAGGTTTTAAAATATAGGCACAGACGAACAAGCTTTGCGGTTACAGCCTCCAAATAAGAGGCTTGGTTTGAAACACTTTTTAGTTTCCTGCCAACGTCAGCAGGAAAGGGAGGGGCGTTGCACAGAGTTGAGAAAAAGCTTATAAAAAGTAGGAAGGCATGTGAGAGTCTCTGAAGTCAACTGACGGAGGTTCTTTGGTCTGATGAGACCACAATTAAGCTTTTTGGCCATGACTTGACTAGACTAGACAATAGACTAGATGCCATGTTTGGCACACACCAAACACTGCACATCATCACATCAGTATACCACCCCCACTGTGAAGCATGGTGGTGGCAGCATTATGATGTGAGGCATGGTGGTGGCAGCATCACGATGTGGGGATGCTTTTAGACAGCATGTCCTGGAAGGCTTGTAAAAATAGAGTGTAAAATGAATGCAGCAAAATATAGGGAAATCCTGGGGAATATAGGGAAACCTGATGCAGTCTGCAACTTTGGAGAAGATGTGTTTTCCAGCAAGGTAATGATACAAAGCATACAGTGAAAGCTACACCAAAGTGATTTACAGACAACGAGGTGAATGTCCTGGACCGGCGGAGTCAGAGCCCAGACCTCAATCCAACTAAAAATTTGTGGCTGGACTTGAAAAGGCTGTTGACTTACAATTTCCGTGCAACCTGACAGTTTTGGGGTAAAATTGCAGCGTCCAGATGTTCAGGCTAAACTGCAGCCAAAGGTACATCTACTAAACACTAACTTAAGGAGGGTGATTACTTATGCAATCACTTATTTTAAGTTTTATATTTTTTAATAAATTGACATTACTTTGTAGAAATCTGTTTCCACTTTAACACTAAAGAGTCTTTTTTGTATTTTTTAAAAAACAAAGTCAAATTAAATATATCCTGATTCAATGTTGAAAAGCAATAAAAGGGGAAACTTTCGAAGAGGGTGCATACTTTTAACGAACACTGGTGCTTTTAGGTAACTTTTAAATTATAGAAAGATAAATGGGCCTGTAAACATGGCAGCTTATAGTCAAAACAAGATTGTTCATTGCAAATTCAAAGGGCAAAAGTGTTAAAGAGTTCACATGAAACTTCTAACTCTGAAACACTGATTAATACAACTGTCATAGGTGAAAAGTGTAAAACAAACAAATAAGCAATAAGAGGCTACCTGGATGAAACTACAGGTGATGAAACATATTTCACTCGCTTATCCTGCCTACATGATAAACGTGGACGTGACATCAGAAGACCTGGATGCAATGGAACTTCTCCTGAATGAATTTTCTGGCAAATCTCTGCTGATTCCAGGTACCCATTTTTTCAGCATCTGCAAGGCTCGTTTCATGAACTTCTGCCCCACAAAGGCGTATATGACGGGGTTCAGGCAGCAGTGAGTGTAGGCAAAGGCCTCAGTCACTGTTATTGACAGTTTCAGATTTTGGTCCCAGGCGCAGCTGCTTGGTATTTTACCTTTCGACTGCAGAAACTCCAAGAAACGGGAGATGTTATATGGGGTCCAGAACAAGAAGAAGACCACCATGATAGCGATGATCAGCTTGACAACACGGTGCTTCTTTGCAGTCTTCATGTTTGCCAGCGTGGGGATGATCCTGGAGTAGCAAACTACCATCACCAGCAAGGGAATCATGAGACCCAGTACAGTTGTGGTGAACAGGTCGTACTGCTTCCAGTCCTGATTTTGGGCGCTGGAACAGCTGTACCCATAAGACTCATTTGTCACCTTTGTGAAGATAAAAGCAGGCAGAGAGACACACAAGCTCAGAATCCAGACAAGCACAGTCAGAGCAAGGCCTGCCCTCATCGTGCGATATCTCGCCACCCTGTGAGCATGCATGATGACCATGTAGCGGTCCAGTGTCATAACAACCATGAAGAAGGTGCTGCTGAAGAAGCCGGAGCTGTGGGAGCTGGAGGCGAAGCGGCACATAAAGTCTCCAAAGGTCCACTGGCCGACCACCGTGTAATGAGAGAAGAAAGGCAGCGTGATGACGAAGAGGAGGTCAGAGAGAGCCAGGTTGAAGAGGCAGATGTCTGTCAAGTTGGTCTGGTTGCGGTGCTTCACCAGGACACAGACCACAAGGCCATTACCTTAGGAGAGAGAGAAAAAAACATTAACAGGCCTGTCTGACAGATTGTAGTACTATATGTAAAAAAAGTGGAAGGACTGACTCTGTCTCTCACTTTCTGTGTGACACCTACACAAATATCACACACACACACACACGCATACCCACACACACGCACACGTACACAACAGAACAGTGTAAAGATCAATGGACTGAAAGTTTTTTGCTTACTTCTAATAAAAAGAAGCAAGAAAGAGCATCTGAGTTTTATATTTTTATTTTACTTGAACAAAAACAGCACTGCAAACACATATGCAGCCACCACCACTATGCAGATGACACCTTTCTAATAGTCTGATCTGACAGGTGTTTTGGACGTCTCTGTAGACTAAATTTGTATTACTATTATTAAGATTTAGGATTGTGACTTTCTTTCTGTACCAGTCCCTGCAATGAAATGCAATAAACTGTGTTAATATTTGTGTCCCCACAGTTTACAGTACAGTTTACATAGCGCGTGCACACACACTTACCTATGAAGCCCAGGATGAAAACCAAACTGTAGAGAGTGGCCAGAAACACCTTGCTAAAGTCTTTCACACTGACATAGATGCAAGGGGAGAAGCTCGAGTTTTCATCATAGTACAATGAATAGTCATACGGCCCTGTGGAGAGGGTGGTATTTCCATCATCTGCAGACAGAGAATTTCTTTTAATGTCAACATGTACATCATCATACCTTATTTCAGATGACTGACAGTACCTTTACATCAGGATGCAGGTTAAAAGGAAATGGTCAGATTGCCCGCAAACAAACATCTTTTGAGGAAGTGATCTGAATTTTGTTTTGGGTGCAGCATTAAAAGGTTAGATTACCTTTAAAAATACACCATATCAAGCATCTCTATAGGGCCAGTAGAATAAAATAAGAAGAAAAAAATTCCAGTAAGAACAAGGCTGCTGTTTCTGGAAAGACATGTTGCTGCTTTTCAAAGTCATCTTTCTCTGCTGTAAGAACCACAGAGAATATTCTGTTCAGCTTCACTATTTAAGTATAAAGGCAGACATTTACAAATTAAAACACATTATAAATTAAATATGATTAATCAAATCTATGTACAAATAAAAGCATAACTCTCAACATATATTGTTACCACTGTGAGTTAAGAAGTGCAACAATTTGTATATCTGGGTGAAAATGGTTGATCATGGTGGGTATTGTGCCACCTGCTGGTCATTAGATCTGTTCACACAGGTTGACTATTTACTCCTCAAAGATGGAGTCTGAGATTCTGGAGTAAGACTGTTGACAGTTAGCATATTCAGATAGTTAGCATGTACCAGATTAATTGTCGCTAACAAGCCCAAACGTGCGCAGAACATTCAGACATAGTGCTGTGCAGGTTGACGCAAGTGATCTTGTTTGCTTCCCAGTTACAGAACCAAGGACCAGACAGACAGTGGACTGTGAGGAGGTTTTCATTGAATTTGACCATGTTGGATGAGAATTTGTAATCCATTTTAGAGCCAGTTCTAACCACCTAACCATGTGTGTGTGTATATATGTATATGCATGTGTGTGTGTGTGTGTGTGTGTGTGTCTGTATACATATCATAAATGAATAAAACAAACTACATGTATACATATATAAATTTTATTTTATATACATGTAATTAAATAGATATACAGATAGATTACAATTGTAAGTTGTAATCTATCTATCCTGTATATTTATGTGCTAAATTAAATTGTAAATTGTAGATAGGTAGATATGTCTGTTAAGTTACACAATATATGTATAGTCTAACTTAACAGATACATATGTATTGATTGCAGGCTGTGTGTTTGATGGCAATAAATTTAGTAAATAAAGGACAGCTTTCAAGACATGGTAATATAACCAAAGTATTTTGCTCTATTTCGTAACCAATGTTCAGACTTGGTACAATTTAATGAGCTTTAGAACATGAACAAATGAATGAATTGACAAAGAGACCAAATGTAATGAATAAGTATGGCAGATTACAGCATCGTATTTCACTACTAACTGTGTTAAACCTTAAACATTACATGTCATAACTCAAATATAATACATTTACATAAAATATGAATTGTGTAATTATTAAAATGTAGTCACCTGACATAGTGATATCTCAGTGATGCCTTTTCCAGTCAGGTGAAGTCCAGATGTCCACTTCAGAGCTTTGTCTCTCTGTTCTTGTTTTCTGTCTGGATCTTGTCTGGATGTGATGTCTTGAGATGAACTGTCTTAAAGTCAGCAGTCCCCTAATAATGAGGAGCACAGAAACAGAAGTGAGGTGTTGTTTCCTGTACGTCCCTAACTGAGATCTTTATCAGGAGCAGTTCACGCTACAGTAACTCAAAAATAACATATCAGATGTTCACACCTACAGAGGAGTCACTGCTAAATTAGTCTAAATGTCAAAAATATTTTTTTGACATTTAGATTTACCCACATATAACCAGCTGGTTATAGCTGTAGATGAGTTATGTTATTTTATGAAATAAGAAAGGCAAAAGATAATAAAAAAAGTAAACTAATTTAATTTAATTTCATCAAACTAATTATGACTTAGATTTATCCAGTTTATAATTCATGAAATATGTGACTGACAGCATGTTTTAATCAATTTTGATTAAATTATGTTTGTTTAAATTGGAACACATCACAAGTTGTAGCTTTAAATAAACAGTATATTATAGTAGTTTAGTGAAGATTTCTATTTTGTGTTAGTTAGGTCTGTTACAGAAAACAAACAAACAAACAAAACAAGATTATTATTATCATTATTATTACAATTATTATTTCCAAGAGATGCCATGTCAAAAGGCATTTTTGCATTTTTGCCATGTCAAAAGGCATTTTTGTCACCACATCTCATCTTTGTCTCCATATCATGTCGTGTCGTGTTATTTTTTCATGTGGTTACAAAAACACCTGCTTCGTGTCTATCTTTGTCTTCATCTACCCTTTGGTTTATTTTCTGTACAGTTTATCTCTGCAGACTAACAAACATGTAACCATAGAGTGCAGAAGCCTGTTGTTCAGTCTTGTCCTCTGGTCTGTGGGGACCTCTTGTGGTGAAACATCATTTCTTATCAGCGCGTTTTGAAGGTGGCACAAAGCATGCCGGGAGAAAAGTTTTGAATTCTCATCATGGAATATTAATGAGGTATTATGCAAAAAGCTTTGGTGAGATTGTTGTCTGTGTGAACCCAACATGCAACAACAACATTAACAAAACAACTGCAGCAATAATAATAATAATAATAATAATAATAATAATAATAATAATAATAATATGTATTAGTTGTGTCACTGTTTGTGTAGTTGTTTCTCTGTGTATTTCTCTCTCTATTGTTGTGCTGCTTGTGTTTTCTTTCCGTCGCTCTCCAGCTGGCGCTCAAGAACTCCTGGTGAGGATGATTGACGTGAGAGCTGCCGAAGAAGGCGGGCTTTAGTCAGTTACGTCAAGTTTGACCCACGCAGCCGCAAAAATACACGATACCCTGCAGCGTTCCCTTCTAAATAAAAGCATCGATTTACTCCAGGTGTTATTCCGTTAAGGCAGTCACATACAAAACTGTATTAAAGTCCAACGAGGCGTGTTGAAGATGATATTTTTTTGTTTATTATGACCCACATATGTAGTGCATCCTGGACTTGAATGGGGCCAAACACAGGCACAGTTCTTAAAAATCAAATTTGTCATCGAAAACACGAGAACATTGGAATCAAAACATTTGGATAGATACACAAAATAATTATTTTTTGTTTACATATATATATACACACACACACACACACACACACACACACACACACATAGGCCTACATACATTCATACATACATACATAGCTAGGTAGATGGTAGATCGGTAGATAGGTAGATAGATATAATTTTGATGTGATTCTCAATGACAATTTTCTCATTTTTTCAATGTCTATGGTTTTTCCATTTTTGTAACAGTATTATTTGTTTATTTATGCCAGTATACACTTGTAATTAAACAACTTTAAAATCAACTTTGAAAAAGATTCTACTGAAAAATAAAATGCAGATGCTCAAAATTATTTATTTTTGCATATATAATTTTGATGTGATTTTCAATAACAATTTTCTGATTTTTTAAAAATTATGTCTTCGTTTTTCCAATTAATTTTACAGTATTACTTATATGTTTATTTGTTTGTTTACCTATCCATGTCAGTATTCTTCAAAATTCTCTGTTTTCAATTACAACTTTCTTCAACAAAATTAAATAACTATAACCATAAAATAGGTATGCATTTTATTTTTCAGTGGAAATTTTTTCAAAGCCATGGCAATAAAGGTTGTTTAATTACAAATATCTCAATCCCAAAATTTTCTTTTTCATTGACAACCTTTATTTTCAATGACTAAAGTGGTGCTTTTGCATAGCAGCTCTTATTTTGAAACACGTTAACAGGTAATTTGTCTATAAATCTCGTGGACTTGACGGCGTATCCAGGGAAAGTCAGCCGGGGGGGATCCGAAGATTATTTCAAGTGGAATTGAGAGTAACTCATCCGTGAGAATGACTCAGACAGACTGTTTCTACTGAAGTAAGTTTGACTTTAGTGAACCTTAAACGCACCGTCTCCGGTGTCGCACTTCGCCTTCACGGACACTCTGCGGCCGCTTCGCGTCAGGTCACATCGGACTGTCATCTCTGCGCACTGTCACTTGTTGAGCTCCACATTACACTGTGTTTCCCTCTTTGTAACCTGTCCAGGTGAATGCTAGAGGTGTGTCCGGAAACACTGATTGATCTAACGTTGCTGTGCTGAATCGCAGGTGATGGAATGATGGATCAAGTCCGCCGGGTTTAGGAGCAACAGCGGATTTTTGGGAGCTCCGCTTATCTACGCTGGAAATCAGAATCACTGCAATGACTGAGTCCTCCAAACCGCCTTTAGGGTGAGTCTGAGAACAAGTTCTTGCTTATTTTCTTGCTTTTTTACAGTTCTCTGGGTAATAACATTAATTTTAACTCCTCATTTCATCATCCCCTCTGTTTTTTCTAGCTTTTTATCCACATTGATGAGCTTGTTTCTAATTTTCTAGTGATATTATACTATTTTCTAACATATTATGATTCTGATAAACTCTGGCTCTGTGGTTGTCATTTCAATCCCTATGTTTTTATTGATTAGACCAAGAAACTGAGGGTTTATTTGGGTTGGTGGCCTCCACTGAACAGCCTATGCAGCCTATAGACAGACTGACAACAGAGAGAGGTTTCCAGCAGCACTCAGTCAGAATAGACATGAGTTCAGCTGCGAACTGTCCTGTCCACAATGTGCTTTTTATTTTTGCTTTTTTTGTGGCTGGTCGATGGCGTTTGGTCCTGTCGTCACGACATAATCTGAGAGATGTCATGTCAGGAGGCCATCTATTTCCTAATATGTCTAATAACATGTCTGCTCTATACATTAATTTAAGAACAATGTGGCACAGTAGGGTTGTTTTTTCCCATTATATGTTCCGTGAGGGCTTATGTATGACTAAACATCACCTGTTCATCTCACCAAAGACTTTAAATGCCAATTTAAATGCCAAAATATGCCACTGTTGAAAAAATGTAGATATATTTTGCACCTGTAGAACAGTTAATTTGCACGTAAGAGTCCACTTTGCTCTATGTTTGTCTCCTGGAATAGAGAATGAGTGATAAAGGTCTGAATTATAGCCGTCAGCAGCTTTACTCTTTAATAATTTGCAAAAAAAATTGCCATTGCTCATTGTCTGAGTTGTTTCAAATTAGCAGAAAATGAATATATGAAGTGTTTTGAGCATCACTGGGCAGGTGTGGCCCAACTTCAGCATCATTATTTAGTACTTTGGTGCTAATTATGGGAGTAGCTGGAGGTCTGGTGTTGCTGACTTCATCATTCCTGAGCTCAGCACGGAAATTAGTTGTCTCATACCTTTTATCTATCTTGCATTAACTCATTTTGAAGGCGTGGTAATATTGAAACAGCAGATAGTACTTGTGTGTGTCGACAGCGGCAGGGTTTGATTCTGTGCTGATGGGGTGAATAAAGCTTTGGTCTTTTTCTCCTCTGATCTTTAAAGTAAAGGTCCCTTTAACCAGATACTCTTAATTACAGTGATTTCAGACACTCAAGAGCTTTTTGGCCAAATTACAAAGCAGACCGGTCGCAGAGCCTGGCAGCGGAGCCCGAATGCCTTTTTATCGGGTCAGTGTGTGACATTTCTGTCCGTATAAATTCCCATGACAACTCCTTTTGTGTCGGGATCCCTCTGTCGTCATCACTGCGGGAGCAGCTACTTTACTATACGGCCCAGCTCTAATGAAATGCAGCTCGTAAAACTACATTAACACACTCGGGAGACAAGCAGGGAAGGAAGGAGGAGGAAGAAGACGGCTCTTTTCAGGGAACTACCTGGCCATTGAAATCTGAGCAGTGGGTGTATAGGAGTGTGTGTGTGTGGGTGTGAATAGGTGCTTAGAAAGGCAGAGGGAGTCTTTTAGAAGCAGTTGGATAGAAGAAGCCCCAGTTCTGAGCTTTAAAAACCCGTCCCGATCCCAGGCAAACATAACTTCCCAGAGCCTCTTCTTTAGAATCTATCAGTGGCTGCTGTGAACCGACTCCTGATTCGCTCCTTTGTGTGAGTTGGAGCTCTGTTAATTGCATTTAAAAGTAGTCTTAGTTTTAAATAGTCTCTTAAAGTCTGCAGCATCCACAGTCTTAATTAGCACGCTGGTGTTTTCCTCTGCGTGTCTTGACCTGGTGTGTTTGTGTGTGTCTGTGAGAAACTTCTGATTAATGTGGTTTCGTTACACGGCCTTAATTTAAGCATCCACTCCCACTGAAGCAATAAGGAAGCAGCAGAGGAACCACTTAAATAAATCCTAAATCCACAGCATTCCTCACTTGTGTTTCCCTCAGTCTTCAAAGTGTTTTACTGAGCTGCAAGTTTAACAGATTTTGTTTCTCTGAAGACACAATCACGTGTGACGTCAGAACCTTGTGAGTTTACTTTGGTCACGTGGTTTCGTTCCCAGTCAGGATCATCCACGACGCCCTCGCGCTTATTCCCAGACAGGCGGCTTATTTCTTTTTTTTTCAGTTTGTGCCTTCTGAGGTGCAAAGAACAGGAAAAAATAAAAGAGTCTTCCCTCCCGTCATCATCCTGACTGCCATCTGCTTCACTCTTTTATTTAAAGTGCATCTGTTGTTTGTGGTTCGTTTGTTTTTGTTTGCTTGTGTATTCAAGTTTTAAAACACAGATTTTACAGATAAGTGCAGTATGGGATTACAAATAACTGTCCATTTATCCTCAGCACACGCCCAGGGATAATTACTGCCTGTCAAAACTGTCCAGTGTCTGTGTACGTGCACGCTTACATGCACTCCTGAACACTGTATATAGAGGAAGATGCAAATTCAGAGTAAATGTTGATTAATTTGGAGCTGTGGACTGAAATGTCAGCATCACTGTCTGCATAGTATTCAATGTTACTTGTGTTTCTCAGTTCATACAGTTTCTTAAAACACTCAAATTTGGACTTGGTATCATAAGATAAAGTTACCTGTCCTTGCTGTGTCTTTTTCTTTGCTATAATTCTTTAGACGGATGCAGACGCAGCCTCTCCAGCCTCCACACCCTCCACAAACCTGCTCTAAGATTAAGGTTCATGTGGTCGGCCGCTGGCTCAGCACTGCTGACTCAGGGAACTCCCTCTTTTTTTCTCTTTCGCTACAAAGCTATACTGTATGTACAGAGAGGAGAGTGTGCATGTGGTCACATCTGGATATTTTAGGCTATTTTTATGACAGGTTAAATTTCACTCTGGTGAAAGTCGAGCTAGCTGGAGAGATGGAGCGTATTAGAGGCTATGCGTTATTGGCAGTGGTACAGTATGTATCTGGTAATATCTGCATCCATCCTGTTTTTAAATAGAGAGGGTGTGGATGCGCTGCTGCCACAAGCTGCTTCTGTCACTATAAAAGCTGCACCGATGCACGCGCTGACTGAACATGCTAGATCAGAAGCATACAGTACAACTAAGTCGTTATGTGGTAGAATTATCGCACATACTATGATGGTAAACATGTACATTAAGTTTAATAATTAAATGCTGACCTTTTTATTTGCACTTGCAGCAATGTCTGTTGTGGTTCCAAGTAGCATTTTATAATAAGGAAAGGCCCAGTCGTAATTATTGGGTCCTTGGTGTTGTGTACAGTCAAAGCAGCACAGGAGCTCTGATTCTATTTACTCCAAAGCTGTGATGATACATGGGAAGCATCTGAGATATCTAGACTGGCTGTATTTATAGACTGTTGTGCTGCTTAGGTCCACTGCACTGTCTACTTCTGCTATTTGCCAGCCTCAGTGCACCAGTGAACAAAAAGCACCGGCAGACACCTTTTACAACAGAGTCCTGCCTGTGTATTTAACAGTGTCAAGCATCTACAGTAGACTCTATCTGTCTGTGATATGCAGCTGTTATGGACGGCTCAGATTTATTTCTGGAAGCCTGCTGTCATATGTTAGTCACTGTGGTATGTGTGTTTGTCAGAGAGGAAGACAGACGGACTGCATGTGTGCAAGTACAGACTGGACAGATTCGTCCACCACCAGCTAAAGGTCTGCAGCAATGGGATCGGATGATGAAGCAGAGGGGTGGTAGGGTGGACAAGCTGCAATGGTTTTGCAACCCTTTAATGTCGCTGCTTGGCTCTATCTGGATTACAAAACTAAAGAATATCCACTGTGTCGGTAATTTAGCAACAGTAATTTGTGACCTTTGCACAAAATTATTACTAAACCAGTAGAGTCTGTCAGCAGGGGGCACATGCACATTCCTGTCTGTGGTGGCATTGGTGCCTTTAGGGTTTGTTTTTCTACTAAAAGGGCAACAATGAATGCAAGAAATGTAGTTTTCACTTGTAGTCTTTTTCTACAAATCTTCAGTTTAGCATTGAAAGCCTTAGATTGATTATGTGTTGCATTACAAAGGAACCCTGGGGTGTTACAGTGTAAGCTGGTTCAACAGTATCCGTAGCATAAGTGTTTTTCTTCTCGTCTGTCTCTAATTGAACCAGCAGCTTGGGGAATAGAGAACAGACTAATTATTATTTCCTGCTGTTCTGCTTCTACATTCCAGCTCTCCTTCCTTTCTTCTCTAGCACTGGACTCCACCCATCCACTCTTTCTATTCCCTTTCTTCTCTTTCTCCATCCATATGAGGTTTGGTGCCTCCTGAGGCTCCCTCTTCCCTGCCTCTCAGCCTTTATTATTCCTGCTTCCCTTCTTCCTCTCCCGTGGGCTTGTTTGCCACCCAGGAGCTTCACCTTTATTGGAGCTGGAGCACTGTGAAAATAGCTTGTGTGGGCCTCTAAATGCTTATTTATCTCCATGTGTTTGATTAAATTGATGATTGACCTTTTGGTGTCCTTCAATGGAGTCTAAATATTAGAGGAGATTAAGGCTGATTAAAGCAAAATTATCTTATTGCCTGACTGCAGAGATGTCAGATTTTTATACTGAGAGCAATGAATGCCCAGATGTCCATTAATAAACAGGTGAAAACTTTTGACATCCCTCAATAAATTCACTTCAGTCATTAAAAGAGGACTAGAGGTTACTGGGAACAGGCTAAATGGCCTGAAGCTACAAAAACTATTTCCAAGAAGTATTTCCACATGTACAGAAATACTCTCTGGCCAAAGTGTCCTTCGGATTTGTTGAAATTCATTCTCTGAATGGAAGATAGACATGTTTTTTCCAGCTGTGCAGACAGTGGGGTGGGTCAACTTCCTGCTCCTATTTTTGGAGAATTATTGTTGTCTTGGAACATGTTTTGCGTTAAAGTGTAGCCGCATGGCTCTTTGTCACCGGTCACAAGTGGACAGATGATGTGTGAAGAGAGCAGCAGCAGATAGGAAAGAGGAGGAGAGGATTGATGCTACAGTAAGTGGATTTCACTCCTTTAGGTGTGAAACAGATACTCCTGGATTACCGGCTGCTGACTCAACATGACGTCACTGGAGCACATGTAAAACCTGAGGATAACTGTTAGGGAGTGTAAGAAACCTAATTGATCCCAATGAGCAACAAATCATTTAGCACCTGAGGTGTTGTGCCTTTTTTACTCTCCCTGGGGTTGTTATATTATTGTTACTGACTCTGGGAGTGTGCAGAGCTGATTCTTTTGGAGAAGTTCCCATTTGATATTCAGATTGATCACTATGCATACGACTGATAAACCATTTAAAAAGTAATATGTTCTTCTTTTAAATGCAACAAATTCAACAATTCATGATTCAGGCTGAACACAGTTTGTAGTGCAGCTACAGTTTCTATGCAAAAGTAATGAAATCATTGCACAGAGGGTAAATCAGTCCCAGTAGAATATAATTTAATAATATGAATCAGAGGACATCTCATGATTATAGGCTGACTGCAACCACAGACTGTTACCATGGCATCGTGTTTGGTTAAGGGCAGTTTGGAAAATAGTGGTGCCAAGTGTTGTTATGCTAGTACATTTAAAAAAAAAACTTTAATATTATGCTTTTGTGTATTTATAATTCTTATTATTGGTTAAAAGAAAAAAAAACATTGACATTACATCCATTAGATACAACAATATCCTCCACTTATGAATGATTAATGGGGGTATGAGGTCAGTTCATTATGCATTTTCAAACCAAGATGAAAACACTAAGACATGAAATCAGGTGTTTTAATTGACCCTGTGTTAGTGACATTTAATTGAAAAAGGAAAACAAAGCTCTATGAAGTGACTGATTTTTTTTTCTAAGTGGTGAATAAGACATCTGGTCCAACAGCTGTGGCTTGTTTAATTAGGAGCACTACTGATTTCTGGCAGTTGTGATGAATTATATTTAAACCACTGCTGGTAGAGGGTGTTTTATTGTCAGACAAAAATATTGAGCCTCTATTAGTTTAAGATTAGTGGTATTTAGCACCTGCCACTGCCACCTTTTTCTGATGAATCGTCTCCTCCAAGTTCCTGGGCGCTCCTTTTTCATTTTTAAAACCAATGTGTGACCACAGAGGTGCTGCAGGTCACGGCTTTGCAGCTAAATCCATGATGTTAATGTCAATAGATGGATATCAAAATGCAAATATTAAGTTTAGCACCTTAAGATAAACAGTTGACATTGTTAAACTTGCAGAGGGTGCAAACTGTGGATAACAACCTGAAAAATGACATTTCCTTTGTTTTCATTTAGCTGCTTTTATACAGGTGAAGGCAAACAATTCTCACAATAATAAAAAATAATAGTGCTCAGCTCAAATTATACTGTTATAGACGCCATGTATACACACTTCAAAATAAAATACACCTAAATTACTTTTGTATTTGATTACCATGCACCCTAAACAAATTAGTGATGCATCAAGATGATTCAGTCATTGCTATTTTTTAGTAATCAATGAGACTCATAGCCAATAAGTGTAATTGATATACATTTTCAATAAAAACATTTGCATCAAAATGGAGATAGTTGAAATTCCAATACAAAACTTTGTCTAGCTGCCTTTGTTTACCTAAGTTTTACTAATGTTTAAATAAAAGAGAAGTTCTCAACATTCATCCCTTGGTGTTGACAGGGTATTACCTGAGATGTGTAACCAATCCTGTGGTGCTGTGGCCAGGACATTGCTCCAGAACACAGAGTGGAAGGAGGCAACTTCATCAGAGCCGGCGTAGTACATTTTTAAATTTATTTATCTTATTAATTAAAAAACGTGATAACAATAATTGGAAAAAATTATAAATATTGGATCTGATCTTCAGCCTGGCTGGTAATGATACGACCCTTATATACGCAGTAAAATTGATGTTAAATCTGTAGAAAAGAAATCTGATATTCAAGAATAAATTGGTTACTTTACTATGCTGTTGTAATTTTTGAATTTCGTAGTTGGTTGTAGCAGCAGGGACAGTAAAGAGGCTGTGATGTAAAGCGTTCTGCTGACATTATCAGAGACCTTTTGCTCGGCATTGCAGTGGGGTGGGGTTTTTAAGTACATGGCTAGTAATATGAGCATCAAGACATATGCTGAATTAGGAGATTGTGTTCCTAGCAACCACAAACAAATGCTTTACTGGGGTCATATGTCTCCAGATGCCTACTCACAAAACTTTCACACTGTCCTTCTGTCTTTTCTTTTCCTCCTGTCCTCGTTCATTTCGGCCACTTGCTCTTTGCGCGCATGCATCCAAAATCCACAGCTGCTACTAAACCGAGGTCTGCTCTCTTCCGCAGTCAAGTGGTATAAATATAGGTTGCCATGGGGACACCATGACACCCGAGGGGTATGCAGGCTAGGTAGTGGGATAGTTTGTGTGTGTGTGTGTGTGTGTTTGGACTGTGAGTGGAGGAGCTGAGTGTCCGGGATTCATGTCATTTGCAGTGTCCGGAGCACAATAGGAGGTGAAAGCTCAAGTGTGGCAGTGACAAAGTGTGTTTTCAGCTCTGATGTGTTTATGCTGTCACGTGAGTGGGTGGAGTGTTATGAATCAAATCTATTTTTAGAAACATATTTTTTGGACTTTTGGACTTCCCAATCAGCAATGTAACAGAAATGAGGTAATCCTTTTTAAATGGAGTTTATATTGCAGTATTGTTTTGAGTTATTATTGCTCTGTGGCTCATGTTCTTTTATTCCTTGTATAGTAATTTCAGGTTTAGTGTCTTGCTCAAGGATTGGTGGAGCCCAGGGTTAAAGAACAGGGGTTGAACCACTTTTATTGTGATCACAGTATTACTCTTGCAATAGATAGCCTACCCCTTTCCCCACCTAAGCTACTGCAGTTTTTTATGTTGTTGTTGTTATAAAAATATTTTAAAGTAATTGATGGGGAATGAAAGATTCCTCAAAACAACATAACTGTGTCCTTCAGATAGAATCATAAGCAGAACACAATGGATGGATGGGTGGATGTTCCTGCTCAGTACGTTTATAAAACACTAATTTCGGGGTTTTGGAAAGCATTCTGTAGTAGGCAATATCAGCTTTTACATGTATGTGTGTTGATGACGTTCAATCCTCTGCAGTCTCTGTAATAGGTCTTGCAGTACAGAGGAAATCCTTATTTATATTACTCCAGCAAACAAGTTAACTGGTGACATAAATTTTTCTATAAATCTTTATTAAAAGGTTGTTTGTCTTTTTTTTCTTCCATTGTCTATATTCTCAGAATGCATAAAGTGTGTCAGAGTGAATGTAGGTCAGTCGGTGCTGTGTATTTTGGCCTAATAATCATCTCCATTCCCAGTTGGCTGTTTTCATTAGAGGATAGTAATTCATTGTTTCAGTGATCCGGTTGTAGCAGACAGCACTGACATCAGTCTGTCTGTCTGTCTCTCTTACTGACTCCTCTGGCTGCTGCATCACATTTTAATTTGCGTACATCCACAGCAGACTCTGTTGTTTGGACTATCTGTGTCTGTTTCCTTTTGTAACTCCAGCATCTTCAATAGCTACGTGACGTGTGTGCCATTGTATTGTAAGTATCTGTGGTTTCAAAGCATGAAACTACTAAACAATAGGAAAAAAACATCCACGCATGGCTGACAACAACACATCGGAGCATTTGTTAATGGAATTTGTGTTGGTGCGGGTGGTGCTGACGGAGCACACACTAACATATTCCGATATTTTTATAAGGCCTTTAAGAGTAGGAACGTTAGACTGTGTTTCCATGGCTGGGATAAACACAGCCTCTGACAGTTTCCCTAGCAAGAAGAAAAAAGTTAAGGTAGTCTCCAGTATGTCTGAGTAGTACTTCAGCAAACAGTAATCTGACTGTGACGTACGTGGACTTAAACTGTACATGTATCGGCACAGTGGTATGGCCCAGTCTGTAATTTGAAGAGCATTTACTTTGTGCTTACGTCTTGAAGTTTTCTAACACCTGTTGCGGCTCTCTGTGGGATAGTGTTGAATTTACACAGTTAGTTTTACATTGTGTCCTGAACCGTGATTTGTATCTCCCAGCCGTGCCTCCACAATAAGGCATGATTTATCCTGAGTGCCTTGGCCAAGAGTGAGCACCGTCGTATTTGGGTCATGGAGGAGGTAGCTGGACATGCGCGCACACACAAACACACACACACACACAAGCATGTAGACACTGAGACTAATCTGTTAAAGAGACTAGCACACAGACAGCAAAATATAATGACTGTAGGTGGTGCATTGGCCTGCAGACCATTACAGGTGCTACTGTTCACTGACATACAAGTGAAGTTAGACACATAAAACAGACATTTAACAGATTTTGTATTTCATGGCTGTAACTAAAGCCATGTTTACTTTCTGTGCCAGGAGTTTGCACTGAACTGCTGCCCACATTCCTGTTTGTTTAGTGTTATGGTTAATTCCTCAGTAATAAAATATTGCTTTGCTTTTAGGGAAGGCTAATTAATTACTTAACGACATATCAAGGACACAAAAGTTCATAGCAGTGCGTCATTTACACGTGATAGGTTTAATTTAGCTATCAAGAACAGCTATGTACAAGAACAAAACATTAAAAGCACCTGCTTAATGTTGTGTAGGTCCACCTCCTGCTGCCTAAAAAGCTTTGACTGATCAAGATATGAACTCCACAAGACCTTCTGAAGGTGTCCTGGTATCAGATCCTCTAAGGCCTGCAAGTTTTGAAGTGGAGCCTCCATGGATCTGACTTGTTTTTCTGGAATTTGGAGATCAATTCAGCACCTTTGTTAAGTTTCTCAAACTGTTCCTGAACATTTTTTGCACATTATCTTATTGAAAGAGGCCACTGTTATCAGCAGTTTGTGCCACAGTCTCTGAGATCAGCTCTCATTGTCAGCCTTTATTCCCCTCACACATCAGTGAATGTTGGGTGCCCATGAACGACATTTAGTTTTGGTTTTCATCTCATTTTTCATGTGCAGTTTTTGTACTTCTTACCTCAGTATAACTGCCAGCATCACTTTTAACTGTTCTGTTCTGTCCTTATTTTACCTATTTATTTTAGTTCAGTATTGTATCGTACTTATATCTTTTTGCTTTTCTACCTTTTAGGCACTGTGTTTCTTATACTATGTCATTCTGGGTTTTTTTTTTAGCAATGTCTGGCACAAGAATTTCCTTCAGGATTATAAACTTTTATCTTATCTTAATTTATCCCACTCTTAGATGGGTGCCATTGGAACACCATAATCGTTGTTCTTCATTTAATCTGTCAGTGGGTTTAATGCTGTTGGTCATCAGTGTACAAATACAAATGTGGTTAAAATGAGTTCAGATGTTGCAAAAAGGACGATAAGATTCTAAATTATTAGATCACAGTTTCTCAACCGAAAGAACAAGTTTGTGCAACCATTTTCTAAAGCGAGGCCCTAAATGATTGTACCACAGACCACACAAGACTATAGGCTTAGCATCTGTTGGATCTACATTCTTATGTACTTTTACATGTTTGTCAACATATTTACTATTTAGAATGAATAAAAACTGTGGAAGGTCTTATGATCTGTGAAATCTAAGTGTCATAAGCATCTCAACTGTACCCGTTAAAAGAACAGTTGATGGAAAAAAAGAGAGATATATCCTTGTTAATGCTGTTTAGTCATGTGAAAGGAGCCGAGTGATTCTAAGGGTCCATTAGTAACCTTCTCTCTGTGTGTGTGTGTGTGTGTGTGTGTGTGAGTCCATTTGTAACTCAGTCCCTGTAACAGCCCAGCACTTACTGCCCCCCTGTGCCGGAGCAGAGTTTCCTGCGTTTCCTTCACTCTCCCACTCTTTCTTTCTGTGTTTATGCTCATTCTAACTCTGTGGGAGACAAGGCCTTTCCTAAAGGAGTCTTTGTGCATGCCCGAGAGAGGGAAGAGAGAGAGAGGGAGAGTGAAATGCTACGGTGAGACAAACAGTAAGCGAGAGGAGAGGAGGATACTGGGCGACTGTGTTGAGCTGGCCGGAGCCCAGTCCCACAGTCCCACAGAGCCCGGTTCTGTTTACCTCCAAACACACAGACTCACCAGGAAAATGCAAAAATCTCACACATTTGCAAGCCTCTGCGCTGCTCATGAAAACAGCATTCTTCTTAGTGAGTGAAGCATGTTTTTTCGTTTGCTTTGCAGTTAATAATTACAAATGATCTGCACTGTGATTTGGCTCCCAGATTATGATCGGCGCCGTCAAACCCTTTAAGTATAGTCTGTAATTCTCATGATGCATCCATTGAGAACCACCTTCTGCATTGCATAAGGAGTCAATGACTCTGTGGCTCCTCTGGGTGAGAGTTAGTTTATAGCCAACGTAGCCGTTAATGGTTAACCTAAGCCAGGTTAGAGTCCTCTGACTCTGCTATGTTCACGTGCATTTTTCCTTTGCTATGCTGTTTGCACTGAGCAGGAGGATCTCAAAGAATACTGGATTACACAAGTAGAGGCACACACACATTCTAGGAGGTTGTGTGAAAATCTTGGAAGAGGATTTATAAACATTCTGATACACAACGCTTTTCAAACATTTAATCAACACACGGACTGATTTTGACGTGAGTGGCAGTTTTTCTTCTGTTATCTAAGGCTAATATTTGAGAGCTGAATTGTGTGGTGTCAAAAAGCTATTTGTCACTGTTGAGAGAAAGAAGTGTTTAATATACGTCTGATCAGCTGTCAGGCTGAGTACGCTTTACGTTGAGCTGGCATGCCATTGACATCTGTCACACGCTAAATGACAGTAGCAGTGGTTTGGGTGTGGTTTGCATTCTTGTCAGCGTTTCTCAAATGATAAATATTTTACACCTGAACCAACCTAATACCTTATTAATCTATAAATATTGTTACTTTGAATTGTTGTTTGTGCTACAAAAATTGCTATAAGACATCCTGAATTTTAAGTTTTTGTTGTACTTTATTTGTCTGTATTCAATTGAACAGCCTTCAGATGAAATAAGATTTGATGGTTGTTGTTTCTGGTAAAGAAGAGCTGTTTATTTTACTTTAGAAGGCTATTTTAGAGTAGACATTGATGATCTGTCACTGTAGTAGTTTTATAAAGGTGTGAGTTCGAAGGCTTAGGAGTGCTTTAAAGAGAGTATTATTAAATGTAAATATGTAATTCAAAGTGGTCTCCAAACAGATGGAATAAACAACTGGATCATCTTGACAACCAAAAGTATCTTCTCAGCACATCTATGGACTCTTGTTGTGTCACAAACAGAAGCAGCGAGACAGAAAGCCGTCTTCATTGGCATTCAGGCTGCTGCTGCTGCTGAGGTGGTAGCAGCAGGTTGTATTCCTCAGCCTGTTGTGTAACTAAGACTGAACTTAAGATAAGCAGAAATGACTCATAGAGAATCAGATGGAAAAGATGCATTTCTCAGCATGTGATGCACTTTTATTACTGGATAAAAACACCATGAATTTACTGATGGACTGATGCATATTCATGTACTAATGAAGCACAAACTGTGGAATAACAGCTTGATACTCGTCTGTACATAGACTAGTGCAATCTATTACTTAAAACACTTCGTAATATTTCTTTCGTCATTACTCAGGAGGAGAATGAAGGCTCATGCCCCACCTCCTCCACCAGTGGCCCCCCAACCGGCTCCCCGCCACATCTTCAGGAACCCTGCACCTGATGGGGGAGGGACGTCAGGCCTGGATGCCAAGGAAAACATACTGAGGCCCACCGTGGATGTACAGTTAACCCTCCCACAGGGGCAGCGGATCTCTGTAACTGAGGATGGAAGGTGAGAGGAAAAGACGAGGCACTTATTTAATCAGTCGATTTTTGATCATTTTTACGAGTCTGTGTTGTTTTTTCTGTTGTGTTTATTTGTAAAATATTTTGCACATAAATTCTGTGTTGTGTAAATGTGAGTCTTTATATAATTTAAATATAAAGATTTTAGTTGCGTAGCTGAATAATAGGATCCTACGGGTCGACCTGCAGTGTGAGATGTATTGTGTAAATATGAGTCTTTATATAATCTAAATATAAAGATTTTAGTTGCGTAGCTGAATAATAGGATCCTACGGGTCGACCTGCAGTGTGAGATGTGTTGTTGCTCCTGGGTCTGTTGTGGTTGCTGATCCAGTGGGGCCTTTTAAAGGGGTCCCATTCCCATCCTCAGCACAAGCTTTGTCCCAGAGAGTCGGCAGCTGACCTGCTAACGCTCTGTGTCCCTAATGAGCTTCTCTCCTCTGGGGCAGAAAATTAGGAACAAAATAACAAGATGCTCGTTTAATATCCACGAAGAAAGTTTTGGCCAGCAGGTGTCTCTGTGATACTTTTCACTGGTGTAGACAAGTAAAATGGTTTTTCAATCTATGGTGTAAGTGACAGTAAGCGTTTCTATACTTAAACGTGTAGAACTATTTCAACATTACATGAAGCTATTTCGGAAGGTTGTGGTGTGTTTGTAGGCACAGGGCGGTTTTTTGTGATAATTCATTAGAGATGCAACAATTAATCAATTAGCTGTTCACTATTAAATGAATCCCAAATATTCTGAGAACCAATTATTGATTTGAGTATTTTTTTAAAGAAAAAAAAGTCAAATTCTCCGACTCCAGCTTTTAAAATTTTTAATATATTCTAGTCTCTTCACTCCACAGTGACAGTAAACTGAATATCTTTGGGTTGTGGACCAAACAAAGCTTTTTCAGATGGATATTTTTCATCATTTTCAACATTTTGTCAGTCGATTAAACGTGACAATAATTAACAATCATTACATGCAGTTCTATAGCTCGTAAAGATAAGGCTTAGGAAACATAAACACGTGAGCGTTGTAAATCACTGGTACTAAATGTCGACGTCACTCTGGACTCATAACTTGATTGTGTGACATGTGCAGATTAAACAAAATTATTATTACTTGACTATTTTGTCTTTTAGATATATATTTTTTAGATATTTGTCCAGCTGGTTTCTCATAATGAGAAGCCCCTGGGTTAAGTCTCAGGGTTGATTTAAAAAACAACATACATTTAAATGATACTTTTATCAATTTAACCGTTCATGTCGGCCAACCAATCACTTTCTAAGCTAGGTAATGCCTCATTTCCACTCATCTATATGGCCTAACTGTGATTGTGTGTATTCTTTGTACAAATATCAAGTGTATATTTACATTTTCCTGAGTTATCTAGGACCCTTATGCATGCAGGTAATGTAATTTGTTATATTTGGATTGTTTATGATGTGGACTACAGTTTAAACTACAATTCAATGGCCATGCTTGACCACAACCTGCACCAAGCAAGACGTTAACAGGTTAAAATAAAATATCATGTATTTAGTACTAGATGGGATCATTCCTTTCAAATGTAATTGGGTCGTGACTTGTTTTGAATCAACAGAATCATCTTAAGCACTCTGGACACTGGATCTGTTGATTGCAGACTTGCAGATTTTCATTTTAGTCATAGACTGCATCCACGTGTTAGCGATGGTCAATGGCGTCCTTTGTAGTCGTATCTCTCTCTCAGTTCTGTCATCTGATCTGGCTGTTCCCAGAAAACATTGGAGACTGTCTCTCGGTTTCTTTATCTGAGGATTGACAGGTAGTACTATAGGCCTCCCCATCAGCCCCCCGCAAAACACGCATACAAAGCAATAGGCATGAGGAGATGTCATTATTCCTCAGTGCCACTTTGTTTTGTTGCTGCCATTTTATTGCAGGAGTATCTTAAGAGTTTTTGCTGGAAACAGATTATTTCTGCCGCATTTGATAAATGCCTTGTGTTTGCTTTTGTTTTTGGATCAGATAAATCTACATTTTAGTGCAGTAACTAAATATAACTTAACCCTCATGTTCAGGGTTTAGTCCCACTTCATTTACGGTTTGTCCTTCTTCAGTCATTGTCAGTATAATGTCACATCTAGATTTATTTTTTTAATCAATTTTCACAATGTTTAGGGAGATTCCAGATCATTAAATACTATCATAATACAGTCAGCCACCGAACGACCATGACCTCTTGATCTTAAAGTTAAAATCGGCGCCAGCACTGTTCAAGTTATGAAAGTTATAGTTTGTTTGAGCTTCAGGTGAGAGTGTGTCTTTGTTTTGATCTATTCTCTTTACTGCAGCTGAAGCTAGATCGGCTTTGTAACCCTATCTTCTGTTCTTCCTCCCTCTCTTTCTCCCCCCATCTCCTCCTCCTCTTCTCCTTCTACACCCCCCCACCCCACCACACACTTTCCCTCTCACCCCTTTGCTCTCTCTACCTGCCTCCCTCAGTAAAGCACTGATGGACCTGCTGGTTGAGCTCTGCAGTCGCTACCACCTGAATCCGGCCCTGCACACCCTGGAGCTCCTGTCGCCTGACGGCCACAGTTTGGGCTTCAAGCCCAACGCTCTGCTAGGCTCTCTGAACGTGGCCTGTGTCCTCATCAAGGAGAAAGTCTGGGAGGAGAAAGTGGTGCGCAGACCGGCTCCCAAGGTGCCAGAGGTGAGTTGCGGTGCAGCCTGACACTCTGATCTGTATCTTCTGCTTGCATGTTAGAGTTTATATCATTATATCGCTGTTGCAGCATATTACCTTTAACACCTGCTATGTCAAGCGTGGGTTCTTGTGTGTTTTGTTTCATGCAGAGCCGTTTATCTTGTATGTTAGCAAATCAAATATAATGATTTCAAGAGGAAAGATACCTCAAGGTTATGCATGTATTATAATGTCCTGCATGTAGACTAATGCAGGACAAAGTGCCACAGACAGACCTTTTCCCTGGTATAACAAAGTTTTGCAGTGTGCACGTACTATAGTTTAACTTGAAGCTTTATGTATGTAATGCCTGTCCCTCCCCTCTCTATCTTTACGACTGGCCACTGGCAGAAGGCAGTGAAACCTGTAAGGGCCCATGCCAAGGTAGGAGCTGGTTGGTATTAAACTGGCCGGCATATTGAAGTCAGTTTTTAACAAAGCACTTTTTCATTCGAGGTGTGAATTCTCTGTGTGCATCCGCCATATTTCGTCTTGTTGTCATCCATTTTTACAGCTGAATTCTTTATTTTCTCTCAGGATCTGTCTCGTTCTATCTTCCTTTTCCTCTGTCTCTCCTTCACTCTCCTCCTACCGTCTGAATATTTGATGAGTGCCTTACCTTTAGTTACCATGCATTATTTCTCTGCTCTTCTCAGGGCTCACTGGCTGCTCTCTCTCCCTTTGACCCCACCTGGCCTCTGGCCAGAGGCCGACACTATTTCAGACACTGCTGTCAGTCATTCCTCCTCTCTGCTTTATCTCATTGTACCAACAGTCTCAGCAGTTATAGTGAAACTGCTGCCTGATGTAGGTTAAACTTCCCAGGTTTGAATGCTTTGTTTGAGGAAGATGTTCATTCAGCTTAATCGTAATTTTGCAGACTATAGTTTGTGATGCTGTTGAACTGTATTTTGTAATATTCAAAGGTATTTCTAATATTTAATCTGCCTCACTGATATGAATGGGGTGAACAAAATGTGAGAAACACTTTTCAGTAAATTGCAAAAAAGTTTATCCTCAGTATAACATTGTCAGAAGTAACTAGACAGATAGAAAGCAAAGGAAGTTTATCAAAAATTGAACAGAACAGGAATAGCCAAAAATAACACTGTAGTATTATATAATAAGTATAATAATAGTACATTATTTTAAGCTTTTAAATTTGCCACTCGCCAGACAAACCATTACAACACAAACTTGTTGATTTGGAAAACCCATGACCTTCAATCTACCTGTCTTTTACATATGCAGTGCAAACCACCATTTCTCCTGATCTGTAAATTGAACATGTTTGAGGTTATAAAATTACATTCCATTGAAATTGACGTAGAATTGTTGTGATTAATTTCACAATTAAAGTTTCAATTGCAAATTTGGAAGAGTTGCAGATGACATTTTTTTTGTCACTGACTGTAAAAATGTGCGTTTTTGCTGGAGTTTTAAAAGTCTCTCTCTGGTCTGGTGTTTGAGCCACAGAGTCTTATATTTAAAGATTCTCCCTGGTGCCTTTTATCCATAGAAGCCAGTGTTGTTCATTTTGGCCGTACATCTGTGCAGCTGTTACTGACTGAATGTGGAGATGTTTTTTCAGGTGGACTTTTTTAGAATAGTCCAGAAATGTTAAGGAGTTAAATACACTCATACATCCATGATCACATGCTTTCCCACAGACACACATGTACCCACAGACATGGTCATCTTCAGTCTATTAAATGTCCTTTTTTTCTGTCAGCAGCCAAAGTCTAACCTTGAGTTACTCATTACTGAAGTGTCTACATGTTTGCATGTCTTTCTCTGTGTCTCTCTTCTCCCCCCACATATTTTACATTTGACATGTTTTGTTGTTACTGTATATGAACATAAAAAAATCAAGAAAGCATAACAACTGAAACTCAAGAATTCACAAGTAAATTACAGAATGTTTAGTTACTTAATAGATATTATGATTTTTTGCCATTGAAGTGCTTCAGTCTGTGTGCTTTATGTCTTTCATCAACGACAACCTCCTGTCTGCTCGTCAGTAGAGAACCATCATTTTGTTGAGCTTCAGCGTCTAATTTTCTTCTCCCTTCTCCCCTCTGTGTATCAGAAAACGGTGCGTTTGATGGTGAACTACCACGGCAGCCAGAAAGCTGTGGTCCGGGTCAACCCGTTGGTACCGCTCCAGGCCCTGATACCGGTCATCTGTGAGAAGTGTGACTTTGACCCTGCACATGTTCTGCTCCTGAAGGACAGCATCAGCCGCCACGAATTACAGCTGAACAAATCTCTGTCAGAGCTGGGGATCAAGGAGCTCTACGTACATGACCAGAGTCTAGGTAAAACTCAGCTACGTCATCCTGTCTGTGTCTTTTTGTGTTTCTCTAAAGGACTAGAGTGTAGAATTTAGTCACATCTAGCAGTGAGCTTATGGTGGCCGTTTAACAAATTACAAAAAAGCATAACGTCCTCTCTGGAGGATGCAGAATATGAAGGATTCATCAAGAAAAAACTGTGATTCAACATTATTATGTAAACTACATTCCATTTCTGTCAATAGATTCTGCAAAACCTCACAAACTAGTCCTTTAAGTGTTGGAGTTCAGTCATTTATAATTTAAACAGTGTACAATAGATATTAAAATGAACGTTAATTAATACATTTGTCTGATTTATAGATTCGGTCTACATAAGAGAAACATATTAAAAACAAAACACAAATGAAAGCCTTTTGTTTTGGTCAGTGAATGTAAATAAATCAACCCCAACCCTTGGCTTATGCTGTGTTAAGATGCTGGCTTGTGTTAGGTGACCTAATTAAAGCAGATAAAGGACGTCATCTTGGATACTGATGCTGGTATATCACGCCTTGTAAGGTCTCTGTAAATATTTATGGAGGCATATCTAAACAAATAGATACATACATGAGTCAAATCCTGGAAAAAGCATAGTTTCATGTTTTGTAAATTCAATTTTCATACTACAAATTCAACAACTAAGTGTAAATATGTTATAAAACAGCAGTGCAGGGAAACTGTAGCAAAGGTTTATATGATCAAATCACCAAAGTTGCACAACAGAGCTTATCCAATGCTTCTTAATTCTCTGTCATGTGTTTAGAGGCAGAAAGTTGGCACAAATACTCACTCTTTATTACTCAACTTGAATATTATTCAACCCAGCATGCTGTCCTCCAGCCTGTTTCTGTACAAGTACAAAAATAAGGAAAAGCAAAGAGAATTTTCTTAGCAGAACATAAAATTTGACATTGTTCCCTTCCGTTCTGCACATGTGTAGATTCAGCAGAAAAGCCATAGATAAGATATTCTGTTCCTCAGCAGGAGGCTGGACAAAGTATGGATTGCATGGAAACAGTCAGCAGTAGTTCATGAGAATGTTTCCATGCAATGAACCACAATCTAGCATTATATTGCATCGAGCAGCATAGCATGACCAGCATGTTAATTTTTGTTGATGTGAAGTTTTAGGCATCAATGTTAGTTTAACCAGCGAAAATTATGAACACACATCTAAGCTTGTTTTGAGTTTATTAAATAATGTTCAGCTAAATCGTGTGTGATAATTAGGACATGTAATACTTTATCTAGTAGGAAGTTATATTGTAATCTAATATCTGATGTTATGTTTTATTAGGAGGCGATGGTCCACACCCACATGCATTTTATAGGTGGTGTTCTTGTAAACGAATTGATTATGAGCAGGAACTTTAGAACATTATGTAATTTTATTGTCAAATACTTTGTTTACTGCTTGGATGTTGGTAACCAGGTAACACAAATAACATGTAACCTGGTTTATCATTGTTGTTATACGGAATAAAATATAGTTTTTCCTCCTCTGGTTGAGCACTAGTAGCTGCTTCCGCTGTGTGAATAAACAGATCATCAGTCCTTTGTGATGCAGGCCAGTTATCCATTAATACATTTAAATGTATTTTTTTTTCAAACCTTGTCATGTTTTACAGCTTTCCAGCCTAAAATGGCTTCTGCTCCTGCTCTTATCTCCTCAGGTATCAGTCTGAAGTCTTGTCTGTGTCAATGCTGCTGGTCCTGTTTAAATCCTCGTAGCTGTTTAACCCAAAGTACCGCTGCTTGCTCATTAACCCCTCGTTGTTACAGCACACGCGTGTGAGCTTGTTAGTCATCACCGAAATATGTCTTTATGGTGTAATATCACTCCTAATTTTGATATCTGTGTGAACGTCATCACTGCCTGTAATTTTGTAATGATTTATCTTTAACTTAGTTTGCCTTTACTTATTTAGAACCCAAGTAACTGAGTAGTAAAGCTTTATAAAGTTTCTATTAGTTAGTTCACCTTCCCTCCCTGTCCTCGAGCCGACAATGTTATCAGGATTCATTCTTATTTACTGCTTTGTAGCCTGTGAAGGTTAGATAGAGGTTGGCTGTGAGAAAAATAAAGCTACAGCGCCCTCTTCTGAGGAAAATCAGCAGCTAACTCTGTGCAGAACTTTGTAAAAAAAAAATTCATCATTTCCACTGCTCCAAAATGTTTTAAAATGACTAATATGATGCATTTCATGTTGTTTATCAAGTATCAAGTAGAACAATTAAATTTAAATCTAAGGGAGTCGAACTAAATTACCATTAGAGAGTGTTTTAAGTCCAGGATACTAACTGTAATGAATAAAATGTGGATTTTGTTGTTAATTTATTAATCTGTGCATGCAAGAATGATCTGTTCTACTGAATTTCTCAAAGACTGTTTCTCAGTCTGACCCTGATCTCCTTCCTTTTAATATGAGTTGTTCAAAACAACTGCTCTTCCACCGATTCTCCTCTTTTTTCTTTTTCCAGACTCCATTCGCTCCAGTACGACCAGTTTGGGCAAAGCAGAGAAGAAAGGCATCCTGGGAATCTTCCAGTTCAGCAGCAGAAGGAAATCCAAAGTAAGACTCTAGATAACAGTTACAGCTTTTAAAGTGTAATTAGATTTCATTATCATATTTTATATTGGTTTACACAATGGTTTTTTTGCAATTATTGGATTAAGTGCATGTATGTATGTCATTAGAACTGTCCACAACATTTTGCTGTGACTCGTTTGCACAAGTATCATGAGAAATATGAGATTGTGGAATAACGATTTACAAACTAACCCTTGGCAGTGCATGATGTTTGCACTGAGGCTATATGCATGGCTGAACAGATGAATGCTGCATGTTAGCTGTGTCTTCTGTTTGCAGACAGAGACAAGATCTGTGGACATGGATGACTTTGATGAAAATATAATCCAAAACTCAGACACACGATCTAATGTAAGTATTACTAAATGCAAAGCAGGGTTATGGGATATTGAAGCATTCCAATCACATGTTACAAGTGTTGAGGACAACAGGAACATAACAGAAAACCAGTAGAAACAAGACAAACCACCAACATAAGTACTTGTTGCAGGTCAGTAGTGTTAGAATTCACCACATGGTTCCGGGGTTCCTGTTATTGAATCCATTTCCTGTCTATTTGTTGCACTGCTGCTGATAATGTGATGGACACCCAGTCTGGTGTATATAAGGATGCAGCTACATGTCCCCTCAACAGAGAAACTTGTGGAAGTTTTTGGTGGAACGTCAGAGAGCTGCTTTATTGCAGTAGGGTAGAGTGTGGTATTTGGTGCCCCAGGAGGTGGTTGTTGTTGTTTCCAGTAGTGAAAGGTATTTGGAAAATGGTAATACATGAATAGCGATAGCGAAAGAGATAGCTGTGTAAAATGTGTACAATTCACTGTTTTGTCATCAACCAACAGAAATATCAAAAAGTTAGTTTTATTTTTTTAACTCATTGTCTTGGCATCATTTTCTGTCATTTTCTAGAATAAATAATTATTTCTGTAAATAGGAACCGCCTTGAAAAGTAGGAAATCTGCCTTCATGTTGGTCTCAGATCCACACCTGTGAAGTTTCATGGCTGCATCCTGCATGGTTGAGACACTATAAAATCTATCAGACAGACAGAAAGATGTTTGAACACCTGCTAAAGGACTTAAAACTAAGCTACAGTGGGAGTCTGCTGAAAACCTGGACCACATCTTTGCCACCATTATGTGAAATACACAACCCTGGGCCAAGAGGGCACCATTGCTCCTGTACGTCTATCTGTAGTTGAGTTGTGTTACTCCGTGCTGATGTCCTCCAGAGGGCAGCAACTGTCTCCAAACATTAAGTCAGCAGACTGTCGATGCTCAGTTCATCAAAGTTACAACGAAGAAAACTAACAGTGCTGCTTGGCGTTCTTACCTTCTTTTTCTTACTACTTTTCTTACACTAAATAATAAAAAAGGCTATATGGGATGCTGTTAAACACTCAGCAGCATCCAGACACGGCTGTTGGAGTTTCACAACAAACTGGAGGTTGTCTGGTTGGAAGATCTGGACATATCATTTGTAAACAGCTTTAAAGATGGTTTATGATTATGAAACAGACTGACAACATAATGTAGAGGGTTTTATTCCAGGATAACACTCCCCAAAGCCACTCCAGTGTAAACCAGATGCACATTTAGCCGCTGCATTAAGCTGCGCTCTACCTGTTACAGCCGTAACTCAATCAATGTGGCGTTTGATTGTATTACCTTGAGAAACACTGCCTGGTTCACTTCACTGCTCCATCAAGCTTCTGGTTCGACTCCACCCTTCTTCCTCTTTGTTCTCTGAGTTTCTCCCTGTGTTGAGCTTCGTTGCCATTATCCTCTTCTTTTCCCAGGCCTGAACTGTCATCCTCATATTGTTGCCTTCATCAGATGCTTCTGGAAATATTTCTTAAGGATTTGTAAGAAATAGCAGGAAGGCAGCCAGGGAGGAAGACATGGAAGTGAAAAGGATAAAAAAAAAAAAAACATGTCAGCAGAGAATTAAACATTAAAGCTATTATAGGCGTTTTGTTTGTGGATTAAAACACTGAAATATATCTAAGACAGTTGAACCTGAATTAGATTTATTCATATTGCTATTTCTCAGCCGTATCACCCCGTCCAGTGGGTTCTGACGCAGCTGGGCTTTTTCTGTGTGATATGATTGTTTCTCAGCCAAGGACTGTTATCAGACCACACACATGCATTTGTGCACACAAGAAAACACACAAACCACACACGCGCACACACACACACACACACACACACACACACACACACACACACACACACAGTGTTATCAACCTGGAGGCATCAGATTACCTTCCTTAGCTACATTAGCACTAAAAGCCCAGCTTCTTATCTCTAATTGTTCATTAGGAGCTATACTACTGTGTGTCGGTGTAAGTGTGTGTGGTCTTGGAACACCAACATGGTCAGAGGGCATCATGTTAGGGCAGCGCTGATTCTAAAACAAACTTATTTCGACCATGGAAGAAGGCGGACGTTTGATCTACATAGCTTTGTTAGCGTTGGAAGGAACCACAGGAATGACATGCAGTTACAAAGGCAATAATATCTAAGCCTCATAATAACAAGTATCATTCATATGGAATAATTTGCTCACATTTAAACATGACTACACATGGAAGGATTTCGCACAAACTGATGTGTAGTGTTTACTTTATCCCCTTTTCCACATCGTTCCAAAATATGACTATATTCTCATTCTCTGATATTCCAGGAGCCACATCTGCCCCCACTTTGACTTAATAATACCAATATTAAATGAAATACGGCGAGTGCTCAGGTGGAAATGGAAAAAGACTTAATTTTGGATCTCATTTCAATTTCTGAAAGATATCTGGAGTGAAAAGCAGCTGGCTGTCAAACATGCCAGAGCACATTACTACTTTGGTCTCATCCCCAACAAATGTCCAAATCCCAGGGAACTTTTTATTCAGTTAAACTCTGTCATCTCAGAATCTTCCGCGACTAAATTTGAGGATTTCCTTAATTTTTGTTCGGACATAGAAATCTGTGAACGGTCTATCCATCTCCTCCAAAAACACTTCACCTGCAAATTACCTCAGTGCCATCCTCTGCCTGAACTTCATCACTTTATGTCTCCTCTGAACACGTCTATCTGCTCCAGCTACATGATTTTACCAACTATACTGAAGTCTTTAAAGAACTTTTTGACATTATTACCCCCAGCAGTCTGTCAGTGGCCAATAATTTCCTTGAAAAAGCAGTTTTTTACTCAATTGTTTTGCCCATGACATTACTTTTGGGTTTGTTACATGTACAAAAGTGCACACTGGTGAACATAAACCGAACATTTATTGTATTTCACTTTTTTTCTCAGTCAAAAGGATTTAGCTTAGCTTGTCAGTCTTTTAAATACATTGAAAAAAAATGTATTGTAGTAAAAAAAAAGGTCCTTCAAGCCCTGAAAGGCATTCCCAGGAGATACAGTATGTGAGCCATGATCCTTGTTATGCAGAGGTTCAGTAGTTTCCTTTTATGTTACTCACTTTGTAATCATGAATGCACTGTGAGCTCGGGTTCCCCCCCCAAGTGCCGGAGTACATTTTGTTCTATTTTCCTCTCACACATTTCAGATTGTTTACCGGGGCGAAGAAGAAGTAGACGAGAGCAGGTGAAAAAGTCAGATAGAGTTCACGCGAATTTTCCACTTTGAACATTATGTATTTTTTTGCTGATGTGAAGACATGCTGCTTTTTTGAGGCTTCCAAATGGAAATCACATCAGTCCTCGCTTCCAACATTTTTTTTTTTGATCTGTCAGCCTCCATCTGCTATCTGCGCCACCTCCCCTCCTTTTCCCAGCTCTTACTCCCATCCATCCACGGATGTGTCAGTCACAGATGTCGGATGTCACAACAGATTTGCACTAAATATTTTAGATTGCTGTTTTTTTTCTGCTGTAATTTTAAGTTCTACTGCGTTAATGTGCTCATTTCGACTTTGTGTTTTTGTTTTGCATGAATCACAGACATACTAGCTGTTGCCTTAGCAATGGATAGAGAAAGTTGTCCTCCACAGCTTGTTTACTAGTGTTTGGAGACGTTGTTTTCGTGTTTCTCCTAGTGTTTTGAAGTGAAATGTATGTAAAGAGTCAATGCTCGTCATAGTGGATGATGTCCTCATGCTAAAAGGTACAAAAAGTACACATTTATTCTGCAGATCTGCTGTTCTCTATTTTACCCCTGTGAAAGCCAGTTCTCCCAAAAATCTCATTTTGCATGCCGTAAAATTCTAGATATCAACATTTAAAACATATTTCAGAATGTGAACAAACTGCAGGCATTGCTAGATTTCTCTCTTTTTCAGATGTGGTGTTTTTTTCCCATCCTTCCCCACTGTGAGATGTTCTAACCTTGTGCCCAATTAATTCTAATGACCTGAACTTTTTGCTCGCTTTTATGTTGTGTCCAGGCATTGTCTGAACTCATCAATTAATCTGCTTTAAAACACTTTTCTTCTCTTGGACCATGGGGGCGTGAGCCATGGTTTGGTGCCCCTGTTGTGCCAAGGCTCGGTACCAAGCTGAGCCACGGGAAGGTTCAGATTTTCAGGAGCACTTTAGGCTCTCTTTGATCAGATATTGAAAACCATTTTTTGTTTCAATGCCTCAGTCAGGAGCAGCCACCCTTTGAAAATGCGGTTACACTTTCACCTTGATCAAATAAATGTTGCTGTAATTGTCATGACTTCAGAATGGACTCCATCTTCAAAAATCTGTCCGTCCACTGCATGTGTAGTACGTGCATGTTTTTTAAAGTTAATCTGGACATGAATGCTTAAAATCACCCAAAACTTAACCCTTAATGTCAACACTGCCTGTGATATTACTCCTGCAGAAGCTTTTGTTCGAGAGTTAGGATGCTTCATAGTGTAATATTTTCGATTAAATTTGAGTTATGGCATAAACCAAGACGCAAGAGATTTTTTAGGATGCTTTACTTCAGGTTAAGTCTGATATGTATTTGTACTCAGATTTTGTACCTTTTAAAATGTTTTTGCGTCGTATGTTTTCCAACTTTCCTTACAGAAGTTTCACCCAGTCAAATTTGGTACCTAAAATATTATAAACAAACTCTGAACATATTTATTTTTTGTGAAATTTGAGTGATCTTTTAAAATTAGATGACATTTTAGCTAAGGGTAGCGCAGCAGCCACATAGTGCATCTCTATGCCTGACTTGCATGGAACTAATTGGAAAATGTACTTAAAGCTTATATATTTACACATTTTGTTCATATTCATTCTTACACCCCATGTTTTCTTCTGGTTGTCCACAGGCTCTGTCCACAGTATCAAGCTTAGAGGATCGGCCTGGCACCTTGGGCCAGTCTCAGTCCGTCATGAATATCACCAGGATGTCTCCTAAGGCCGACGCCAAGAAGAGGAGGGCCCCTGCACCACCGGTGGCTGCGACACCCAGCATGGGACACACCAGCTTGGAAAGCTATCAGGTGAGGGTATTTTAAATTTAGTGTACATCCAGTGTGTCAAAATGCACCCACAAAGGGGCTGATTATTGTTTGAAGATGCACTGTATACGCACATACATTCTGAAAAGACAATGTCTTACTGGGATTGTAATGATGATGCAACTTAGTTTTTGCATCCAGTAAAGTGTTTGAATCCCTCCGCCTGCATGACTGTCTTTTAAGGAGTCTGTCTGAAAGCTGCAATCTGTCTGGCACAGCCTTCCCTTTGGGTGTTTTGGCCTCAAAGTCACAGTGACCTGTATTGCCTGCATTAGAACAACAGATCCCTGCAGTCTCATTATAGTGCTGTGGCGGCATGCTGGGAAATGTTGTTTAGCAACCAACATCCTTCCTGCATCCCTCTGATCATATGTTTTGTTTGTTCGAAGAAGCCGGTGTTCTTGATGAATGTTATTGGCATAACAGGAGATGTGGTGTCATCCTGTTGAGCTTCGTTTACTAAAATGAACAGAGGATGAAGGAGCAGAAAACATTTCTGAGAAAGATTGTGTGATTTGCAGTGTCTTTTGTTTTTAAAATAATTAGAATTGAGTAGGAGACTAAAAGCTATGTCACGAAAATACGAGAGTTGTTATTCATTTTAGTCCATGTGCATCCCTGAAGAGTTTGTAGTTAACACGGAAGAGTAAATTTAATAGTTGCTGAGCTATATTTGTCATGATTATTAGCTAAAATCGCCATCATTTAAACCTAATTATAGATGCACGATACTTGCTTTTCTCTTGTCACAGCGACTCTAATAAGAAGCTCCTTATAGCCGCTTTGATTATTTTTAGTAGAGCAAATTGTGGTTCTGCAGGCAGAGACAGTAATTTATCTGTCCACCTGTCAGATTAGGAGTTATAACAGACACCAGAGCTGCTGCACTGAGACACCACTGGGACTGGAAGGGCAGCAAGACAGCAGGAGATGGGAAGGTTATCCGAGGACTTGATGACTGGTCTAATAATAGATTTCTCCATCTCGCTCTTGTGCCTTCTCTGAACTGTTACCCTGTCTGAGCACAATGTCTCATGTATATTTATGCATGTCCACAAATTGCAAGGTCATACTGTGGTGCAGGACACCTCTCATGTTTCACCTCTCTGCTGCCCGGTGCTGCTTGTTGAGCAGAGAGATTGAGGACAGGCGGTTGCTGCGTCCAGCTGGTCTTATCAACAGTTCAGCCTCGGGTCAACAACAGTGACAGAGTTTTCCAAGCATGTTTGTGTGTCATATACAGTAACAACTGGAGGCAGTGGTGGCCTAGTGGCTTGTGAAGCGTACCTGTAAGTGGTGGGTTGCTGGTTTGCGTCCCCGCACTGGCAAGAGGCTGAGTCACCACCACTGTGGGCCCCCGAGCAAGGGCCTTAACCCCTGACTGCTTCCTGGGTGCCCCTGCAGCCACCCACTGGTCCTAGTATGGATGGGTCAAATGCAGAAAACCAATTTCCCCAAGGGGACTAACAAAGTATAGATTATTATTATTATTAATAACAGAATAGGCATTTGTAAAAACTGCAATCTGTATTGTGATTTCATGTGCATTTCCATATTTCCATGTGCATAATGATTGATAAATGAATAGAAGGATGGAAAGCTGACTGATTTGGGGTTAAGAGGGTACATGCAATTAGCTTGTGTGAGATGTTCAGTGATTAGCAGCATGCCCGACATGCATTTGTTGTGTGAATGTGATTAAAAAGGATTTAGTTTCCTGACAGTGAGGAGTGCCACAGCAGCCAGGTCTCATCAGGACAGTTTCTCAGGGGGCATTGGCATTAAAGAGCTCTGCATGACTCGAATCTGTGGAACAATTGTACATGCCAGATCAAATCACATCAAAATCAGAAGTTGGACTTTCCAATTCACATGAAATTTTGCGTTGTGGTTGCTGTAGGCGGTAGAAAAGCTAACCAGGAAAAAAAATGGCACACTTTTCTTGTTGGTAGAGGAGCTCATCGTTTTCTAAGAGTTCAAGCTCCAGTGAAAACAAATGTCATGCCGTAGCTTTTACTTGTTGAAGAAGTGGCCCGGCTCACCTTACAGATAGAGCAAACAGGTGTCAAGTGTGGTGATTGTTTTGGCTGGATTTGTTGGATTTTGCTGACTCATACTTGTCTTGCCCTGAAATAACTTTCTAGTTGTGTAGCGTGTTGTTTGTCCCAGAACCCACTCCGACTTTTAGTTCATGTTTATACAGTATGAGAGCATGTATGAGTGTTTATGTGTCTTTGAACAGGAGAAGGATTAGGTGCATGATAGCAAGTCATCTGAGGACAGCTCTCCGTGATGACTGTCCTCATTATAGACCTCCCTCTGTGCAGAACAAGCTTAGGTAGTCGACTAATTATGACTTACAAGACACAGTAATGGACACAGACATCACAATGTAAGCTATAAGAATGATGAGATTGTTATAACGAAGCTAAATGGCTTTAAATAACCGTTTGCAAGGCAGAGATCACAAAGGGGCAGCCATTTAAATCATAGTAGGAACATAGTTAGATTAACATCACTGACGGCATTGGGAGGATCTGAGTCTCTTTGTAGTTGACTGTGGAAATATTGGTCAAGTTCTGGGCCACATTTTAGGGCAAGATGATGAACCGGCAGTTATTTACAACCTCTGTCTGTCAAAAATGATCAGTGCTAGGATAAGGGGAATTTTTGCTGCATGTAACGTTTCACTGCAGCCTTGTCCCTTGCAGTTTGAGATTAATATCATTATCTAAGAATTCAAACTAATTCATGTGGTGCTGTAAGTAGTCAGGAAGAGTAAGATGTCAGAAACGTAGCAGACAGATTTTTGTTCAAATGTGCTACCATTTATACATGGTAGGAATGCGATTTTTACCAAAGAAAAAAGCAAATAATTTTGATGTTGAGGCATTTGTCAGGGTTTCAAAACATCAAATCAACTTATCAACTCTGAGTCCTTCGTTAACCCTTAAAGTCCTGCAGTGCTTTCTGAAAGCTTCACCCGACAACAAACATCCCCAAATATAGTCAGTAACAGTCTGTACAAACTGTAAGACCAAACTGAGCAAACTTGAACTGATGAGTATGATTACGAGATGCTTGGAGGAGCATCGTCCTCAACACCAAGCCACAGTGAGATCTGAAGAACTCCTAGAAATATTTGAAATTGGTTAGTCAAATCTGTACATTGAAGAGTAAATAACAGCCTTAAAGGAACAACTGAGTGACGCTGATGTTTTTGAACCTTCAGCTTTACCGAATCTGATGTTGGGTATAAATGAAAATCCTGCTAATGTTGTCTGCATGTTTTCAACTTTGGTATTTGAATGAAAGTATTTTGCATGATGCAAAATGAAACCAACTATTAGAACTCAACCCTAGTTGCCATGAGACCTATATTTAAGATCTTGTTTTATTTATAGGAATCAGTGTTGAATGCTGACCTTTTTGAGGTCTGCAGGACAGGATGCATTACACGGTGGTGATAATGGGAATAGCCCGGCCACTAAAAACAAATGACACAATATTCCAGGAAGAATGTAAAGTCATCAACGACTGCAGGAGAATCAGACGCTCCATGAGGACTCCATATGCTGGAGTCAACCTGGAGTCAGAGAAGTCTGTCAGCTCACCAACAATATGTCTTTATGAGAGCAGCGCTTAATTAAATTATGTTTTGGAACATTGAGTTCAGAGAAACACAACCTTGTTGTTTTTCCAGCAGCGATAGGCAATCTGTTATTGTGGTTTTGAAAGGAGGCCATGTCTGCACCGCCTCTTGTGACAAAAGGAATTGAGATAAATTCTGAACTTTCTGCTTCACTGCAGAGTAAAATTAAGTGCATCTCGAGTAAACAAATTTGTGCGTTTTTGTGTGGACATGAAGAGTTAAAGATGACGACAGAGAAACTCAATCAAAGAATGATAAACAAGATTAAGAGCAGAAGAGGGAAGCTGAGTGACAGTTTCACAAAGACATAGTCAAAATAAAGTAACACAGGAAGGGGTTCTACATGTGTGTATTTGGGTTGTGCAACATTAACAATGCATTAGCTTTGGGGTCATATTTCCAAAATGCAGTACAGCATGAAATCTTGTTGGCATGCCCTTAGCACCACCCTCACCTTCCCTCCTTCACCAGGAGGAAGACACGACAGGGTAGGAGTTCACCGGAGGACAAGCAGCATTAAAGAGCAGAGGTGAAAGAGTAATAAGATCAGTGGCATTAAGCAGGGTGTCTTTAAGTCTGCAAAAAAATGTGCAAACGTTCTTAAATAGGTACCAACGGCTAAGTATAGTTTTTATTGCACTTTTCCAGCTCCCATATTTCATATCAGCTGACATTTTTGGACTCTTTCCCCAAATGACAAAGCAAATTCCTGTCTGGTGAACTAATAACGTCTCAGTGTCACAGAAATTGAAGGACTTGCAGCATTGTACACATGCACCTTTCTTGTTTTATGCAGCAGAGTTTCTCTCTAAACCTAAAAACAGGGTGATGTGAGCCAAAGGTTGGAGGAAAGACATTTGGAGAAAGTCGGTTCACATCACTCATCACTGATCATCTGTCTGGATCCGTGTGTGCAGACGTGTATGCATGTGTGTGTTATTATGGCAATTCTTCTCCCTAAAATTGTCAGTTTTCTATGTTTCAGCCATTCGTTTTAGAGCACGCCACATTCTTGCCTTTGTCTTTGTGCTCTGCTTAATCGATCAAACTGACGGGGTTGTTTTTGATGATCTGTGCCTCTCAAGAAATAGAAAGTTGGCAGTAGAGGGAGGCTTGACTTTTACACCCTTCCCGCAATTATCCAGAGCGGTAGCTAGCTCTAATTTGTTCTAATGCTTTGGTTCAATCAGCCAGACAAAACACAAGTTGTGCTTGGATCTGTGTGGAGTACTGTTGACTTCCTTTATGGGTTTTTCTTTATTCCTCTTGCTTCCTCACATGCAAGGCTTAGCTTTGATTGGGTAAGAACCTTTCAGAGAACAGGAGAGCAACATAAGGGGGAATAAAAGTAAGAAAATCAGTTCATAGACAGAAGGAATGTATCCTGGTTGCTTCTGATTTGTGATGTCAGGGCAGGTTTGGAAAGATGTAGAAAAGGATGTTTACCCATTTACCACATGGCTCTAATGAATCGCTGCACATATTTTACAGAAATAAAACTTTTTTTTATTGCCAATTGGGAGCACAGGAAAAAAAAAACTCTACTGATGTCAAAGCAAACTAGCAGCCCTTCCTCCATACATCTCATCCTCATCCATCCTTAAATTAGAGCTGATGTTTTTGTTAATTTGGGCTCCAGCTGAAAACAGCAGGTGCTCTGACTCTTCTAAAGCAATGTACAATTTTACATCCATCTTCAAAAGAGCTTTGATGTAACTGACAAAATGCAATACAACAGATACTGTTTGCGGATATCAGTCTAAATAGATTTAGGATCTGTAGGGTTGACAACATAGTCATGCATATGTAGGTCAATTACACCAGAACTGTTGTATGTTATTGTTCAAGTTGTTGCCTCCATGCATTCTCTTAGATGTGGAGTGGAAAATTGAATTCTGTAATGGAGTGGCAAAGGTAGTTTTTGATGCACAACACAGTAAGGAACTATCAGCTCTTATGCTATTATGTAGCATTACTTGTGTTAGGCTATAACTCACCCTGTGTGTTGTATATCCACTTGGTGCTGTGGTGACTTGGAGATACTGTTACGACGACACTACAAGGTTTCTATTCTTATGCACTGACCTTGAAGATTGTGAAAGTGTGAGTTTGGGGCCAGGATCAGGGAAACATGTCCCCCTGCCACGCGGCTTGTGTACGACAGGATCTGTTTGCACTTGAGGCTGTCAAAACATCTTATGTATGAAACCGGGCAGCACAGATTGGAGACGCAAATGAAATGTATGTTTGTGTCAGTCTGAGAGCATTAGTGGCTGAATCTGAGTGTGTAGGGAAACCTCTAAACACGTGTGGCAAACAGATAATCAGGATGTATTGATCTGTTGTGGATTATAATTACAAACAATTAGTGAATGCCACTTGTATACATGGCATGTGAATGTAATGTGTGAGCATATTAACCTCTATGTCTAAAAATTTCAACTAGGATTAACCTATTTTTGCATATATATATGTAATCAATGGAAAAAAAGTGGATAGGGATCACTTTCTTCCACTGATCCCTATCCAAGTATTTGCACAGTGAAGGCCCTATTTTAAGACCCTGCAGCACAGTGTGGTGCACATGCACCAGTGTGGTGCAAGCGGAATACATTATAATAGATTTTATGTAAGCATTTAAAGTTTGTGTTAATAAAAATTATTCTAAAAAAGCCATTTTGATGCAGATTGTGTCTCTGTTAAGTTGAATTAACTTGAGTTCTGTGTGCAGTAGAGCAAGATTTTGTTGTCATTACATTGATCCATAACTAAGCAGTTAGATACCACGATAGTGTCTTAGGTTCAGAGTAAAATTAAATATCTGGTCTAGATTTCTCTTGTTGTGTGTCTTCATTTCTACAATGATGGGGCTTGGAGCTCATCCCAGCCGACTCGGGCGAAGGCAGGTGCACCCTGGACAGGTCGTCAGTCTGTCGCAGGGCTACACATGTCGACAGAAAACCAAGCACACTCACACCTACGGACAATTTAGAATAATCAGTTAACCTCAGCATGTTTTTGGACTGTGGGAGGAAGCCGGAGTACCTGGTGAAAACCCACGCATGCACAGGGACAACATGCAAACTCCACACAGACAGGTCCCAGGTGTCCTAACCGGGACGCGAACCGGGGATCTTCTAGCTGTGAGGCGACGCTGCTAACCATACAGCCCATGTCTAAATATATTGTAATTTAAAATGCGAAGCTCCAGGTGTTACTGTGGTCAGGCTCCTTAAAACTATGGAGTGTGAAGCCGTCGTCCACGGTTACCAGGTGTTTTGGATGGAAACATCAGGGGTGGACTGGAGGACTGAATATAACACACCTGGTGTGGTACTGTACAATCTCACATGTATTTCATATATCACGCTCATACCATGGCTGGTTTCACATGTCTGAATGAGGAACATTAACTTAGAAATTACTTTTGACTGAATGGCATGATGCTGCCACTTTAAGAGACTGATAAAGCCAATAATCTTATTTTCACCATGTCTGAACGAACTTCTGTCCATGTAGAGTCACTCTATGGGCTGAGGAGGGTTTTCATTAAAGATTAGGGTGTAGACACACAGGCAGGCTTTAGGAGAACCTAGTCTTTCTCTGATGAAAACAGGAATTTTGGCTTTATAGAGGTTCCTACTGAGATGTCTCTGCAGAGCCATCCATTGGCTGTTTATGGAGTCGGGGGCTGGGTTCCCTGCAGTGGCCATATTCGGAGACATTTCTGAGCAGTATAGATTGTCAGTCCTCGGGGGCCCCTTACCAGTCTGTGGCCCCATGTTGCTGCCTGCCTCGCCTGTTTTCCAAGCTGAGCGTCTGTCGTGGAAGCCCATCAGAAAACAATTCCTATATGAGGACCTTGTACTTGAACTGCCTCAAACTCGACACTGTACTTCAAAAAGAGTAAAGCAGATCAACTATACAATTATTCAGAAAAGTGAAGGACAGACACACACATACAGGGATTCCTTCATTTATTAGTGAATTTTGTCTGTCTGGCATCAGAGCTGTAAAGAAAATAATATTGTTTGTCTGATGATTGTTTGTCATGATCACATGTCAACTGGTTAAAAACTGGAAAAATGGAAAGACAAGCACAAAGCACCACAGTAATAACCACAGCATTCTCCATGTTCAAAACTTTATTCTGTGTCTTGCACATGCACACATAAAGACCCCTGATTCAGATCTGATATTTTTGTGAGTGACATAAATTAGGGTGAAGTGTTCAGTGATTAGTTTAGATTATTAAGGAATTAATTAATATTGTTACTTTATTTTTTAATTAATTAACTATTTTGCTGCACAATTAATCTCTTAAGTCATTGAAAAAGGACAATGGTAAAAATTTGCTGTTTTATAACTTCTTATAAGTATTTAAATTTTTTGATTAATTGAAAAAAAAATATTGACATAATACAGATATGTCATGACTATATGTATTCATATCTAAATGTTTTGCAGCATTGCCTAGAGAAAGACAAAACTGAAATTAGTAAAATTAAAATGCTCATTTATTCGAGTTAAATTGCTCCCCATATCTCTGTTACTCCACTTTGAGGCCACCCAAAACACTGTACATGAGCATCGCTGTAATTGTAGGAGAACGGGTGAAGAAAACATTTACCTTCAGTGGGTTAGTGGGACAAAGTAGACGACAATGAAACTGGGTCAGCATGTGTCTCCTCGTCCTCTTCCACACACGCCTGGCCTCCCGCCCCCCTGCTCACACACATTGTTAAGACTTTTAGCATAAAACTCTTTTCATCAAACATGCAACAGCCACACATGTTCATTATAACATACAACACAATAACCCCTAAAACATGCAAACTGTCTTCCAGCCTGCTGTTGGGATGTTTTCGACCTTGGTGCCCTCCCACTGTTGAGACAGTTCAGCTGTTGTTATTATCTCCATACATACGCATGCATTTGCACACACACACATATGCGTTTGTAAATGTACTCATGCATGTTGACATGTGCAAGCTACACATACAGTGTAACCCCCTTTTTCCTGCATACACATACTCCATTACACATTCCACATTAGCGCTGTAATGTTGCCCTGTTACAAAGCCCCTCACCCATCAAGAATCCTTCAAAACAACTGATGAATGGTCACGCCACCAGGTTGAAGCCTCCATGGGTGGCCCTATCTAATCAACGTGCTCCAACATGGGGCCCTTTGCTTCTCAAACCATAGAGTGGAAAATTTAATGGACACACCATACTGTCCTGGCATGGCCTTTTATACGCATTTGTGTAAAGGTGCGTTCCCCTTAAAGTAGAGCCCAACTCATGCTAGATAATTTGGCTGCTGCTGGTGGCGATTTTAGCAAGTAAAATAATTTTGATATTAATTTGTTAGAGATATATATGTCAGAGCTATACTTGAAAGTTAAAATGATGGGGTCATTGTTTAGTCACTTACCAGAGGTGTATTGTTGCTAAAAAAGTAGTTAGCAACTTGTCATGAAGACATCACTTGGCTGCTAACCACAATCTGCTTGGCTGCAATGCTGCTTATGCTACAGACATGCTGAGTATTGTGAACTACTTGTATATTACCCCAAGTATTTTCTTCAGTATAAAAATAGTTTTTATATTTGTGCTTATTGGACGACATATACGCCAAAATAGTATCTATGAAAAGCCAACATCTAAGACTGATTTACTGGTCATGCATGTCTGCATATATATATGTCAGGTTACTTCTCAAAAATTCTTTAAAGGGGCAATAAAAGTTTAAATAAGGAGGAAAATTCATAAAGAAACTATGAATTGTTTTCTCACATTGTGCACATTGTGACTGGTGTTTTCCTCCAACCTGTTGAGCGTGTGAGCGTCTGGCTACAGGTTACATTTTGACCATAAAAGTGAATACTTTATTTCTTTAAATTCTCCTCTACCTTTTACTATAGATCCATACTAATTAAAAAAATACACATCATTGTTACTACAGGGCTTCTTTACCTCAATATTAGAATACCAGTCTTTAGTCTAAATACTGCTTATGAGACAAAAACACTGCAGAGAACAGGAAAGCTTTGAATGGCTGTAATCAGCTTCTCTATTTTGCTTGTGTTTATGGAGTTACTGTAAAACAAACAAAATCACACTGGTGTGGAAGCAAGGAAGTTAGATAATCAGCTGGTGGCTGCTACATCCTTTCTTAATCATGAGGAATTTATGGAATCTGATGACTTGTTGATTATGTTTCTTGTGGTTTTAATGTTCTAGGATAAGCATTGTTTATTGTTGTCTTTCATTAATCCATCATCCTGTCTCGAGCTTGCAGCAAAACATGCATAGTTGCAAAAAATATCAAGTTTGTTTTCCTCAGATACTGAAAAGACCATCTTAACAGCTGATGGCCAACTTTTCCTTCCTTTGTAACTTACATTTGATAAAAACTGCACATGCTGCAAGTGAAAATTTGAAAAGAAATCTGTAAACAGCACACATAAACATAGTTCATACATAATCATATTACAAGTCAGCTTAACTTGATGTATAGTGTGACCTTGAGTGTGGTATAATATAGAGTCTTGAGTCTTAGCTACAGTCGCTAACAATCTTAAGTACATACTGCGTTTCCAGTCATGGCGCCAATAAGCTCATGAGAGCAACACACACTTAACCCTGCAACCCTTAACAACCCCCTAATCTATACACCCCAGCTCAGCCTGAGGTATGAGATATACTGTTCCTTCTAATGTGTGTGTGTGCCCTTGTGTGCATGTGTTGGTGTGTATGTGCTGATACAGTCACACAGAAAAGTGTGTGTGCATGTGCTTGTGTGTTGAGGCCACTGCTCTTTTCCTTTCATAGCCCGGCTTGACTGCAGTCTTATGTTTCACTCTGCAGGGAGTGCACACACACACACACACACACACACACAAACATGCTCACATACATGCATGCACACACACCACATGCACAGACACACATCCATCTTCACAGGCAAGTCAGTCATCCATTGCTGCTTCAACTTTGGCCCACTTCCACTGGTATGTCTGTATTCATGTATATATGAATGCCAGAGAGGGAGAGGAGAGGAGACTAAGGAGGAGAAAGACAACCAGTTGGGGGGCCATTTGGATTTCCATAGCATGCTATGCAGTGAGTTCACTGAGTTCGCATGTGTGAACCCAGTTCGCCTGCAGAAGAGCAAGGTGGCCTGATCTCGTTCTTGTCCTGCTGCATGATGCAACACTGCATGCAGCTCTGGGCATGTTCTCTGCTGAGGTTCAGAGTGAAGACAAGTTGAAAGCAGGAGCAGAAAATAAGGACATCTATACTGTTGAAGCACGCCCATAGCACTTTTAAATTGATTCTTCGAAAAACTGACTTCATGCAGTGTGAGATTAACTTGCAAAGGAGTGTATGGATGGTCTCATTTCTCTGTGGAATAGAACAGAGGATTTCACACTCGTTAGTTTGTCAGTGATTCAGTTTTGTCGTATCTCTCTGGTTTTCATTTCTCTGTTCTTCCTTCTCTAGACTCCTTTTCTGTATGCTTCTGTAGAAATTTCAGTTAAGCTTAGTTTTTTCTATCGCAGTGATTGTGCAAAGCCCAAAACAATGTCAATAGTTAAAAGAAATTTTAATGGAATAATTAAATGTCAGAGCCAAATGTCACTCAGTGCCATTTTACTTTTACTTTTCATTGAGTTCTTTAAAGTGACAGACCTGTGGAAGTGTTTGAACTGAGCTCAAATGGGAAAATCATGACAGGGCAGAGTTTCTAAATCTGTTTTGTCTTTGCATGCAAAAGGAAAAAATTACATCATTTTGCTAATAACTGAGCTGTCAGTGGATTGTCACATCGCCCCTTGAAGTCACCACTGATCTGGCATTTGGTAAATCAACGCAACAGTATTACATCTGAGTAATAGCTGATGTCCCCATACTGTAATTTTCAGAAATACCACAGTAAAAACTAATATCAGTGTTCTATTGCAGTGACACTGCATCATATTAACTGTATCGCCAAACCTTATATGTCTTAGCATAATTTAAAAGGAATGTTGGCACCCTGATGGATTTAAAGACTCAGACAGCTGCCAGAACTCCACTTGATTTAATTACTCAGTAGTAAACGTTACTTCAGTCCTGGCAGACTGAATTTACAGGCTAATTTATGGTTAAACCACACACACACACACACACACACACACACACACACACACACACACACACACACAAGGTGCTCACATAAATTAACTTTCTACTGTCTGCCTCCTTTTCTTTCACTTACTTTCTATCAGATGGGCCTTGGCTCAGAAAGCCAGCAGAGGAAAAGAAAGGCTCCAGCTCCTCCTCCCACTCCGACTTCCTTCACCCAAGGCTCCGATGATGCTTCCACCTCTGCTGCTCCATCTCCCGATAGCCAAGCTACTGAATTACCAACCCCAGCCTTCCGCACCAAGGTGGTTCAGTCAACCACAGTCTCTGCTGCCACTGTGGTGGTAGAAACAGTAAAACCAGGCCCCGTAAAAGTAGAGGCACAACCTCCACCTGTGTTAAATGCCACTGCAACCCCCAGTTCTCCAACCCCAAGCAGCAGCACCTCCGACAGCCTGGCCGTGCAGGATTCCAGCTCTGAGCTCAGCCACAGCCTGGACGACTCAGACGCTGACCTGGACCAGGTGGGTTCCCGCTGCAGCACCCTCACCAGCAGCACCGCCAGCGGTTCTGTGCAGGTAAAGGCCTCTAGGAAAAGCTCCAGCAGCAAGATGGAGGAACCAGCCACCGTTATTACGATCAAACTAAAGGAAGGGATGGCTTCCGACAGCAGCTCCAGGTCGGAGACTGAGTCGGCCCTAAACCTGAAACTGGATGAAGTTGAGAACAACAGACAAAGTGCAATGGGTAAATATCTATAAGAATATTATAAGATGATATGACAACAGATGCATGACACAAAAAGTGTACAGTCAACATTTGAAGAACTCTGGTAATAGATGCAAACATTTAATAAGGAGTTTAAAGTAATCTTCCTAAACTGATGCTTTTAGAAACAATTGCAATGTAATTAGCAAAAAAAGAGGTCTGGCAACAGAGAGATAGTGTTTTGTAGGTAGTGTCATCATTGTCAAGGCAAAACAAAGACAGAATCAGCAACACCCGTAGACTTTTATCATCTTAAACAGTGGATTAGCAACAGATATGATAGCAAATAGCAACATGGAGTATTTATATATGATAAATTATTGTCTACCTCTTGTTTTTCTGTATCGTGATGTCATGCTTCGTGTTAATATTTTCCATCAGTCATCTGTGAATCAACATTGGATTCAAAGAACAATAATATACTGATTCCACTGGAATATCATCAAGGCAAATTAACTTGGCTGTTAATCACACAATTCGTGACAGTGAAGGTAAACACACTGTCTGCATGTTGAAGAAGTGAGACAGTCAGAAGTTGCCTGTAGAGGTTTTTCTAACTGTTAGAAAGTGACTGAATGTCTGCCCTGGAGAGCTGAGCTGTCACACTGCAGCAACATCTGAAACTTAAAACTGTCAAGAATGACATACATAACCTGCTGAAAGAAAGTGTGTGTGTGTGTGTGTGTGTGTGTGTGTGTGTGTCTGTGTGCGTGCATACGTGTGCGTATGCATGTGCGCACACGTCACGGCTGAGCGACAGGAACTTGTGGAGCTGGTTTTCATCATATCTCATGAGACAATACAGTCCTTGTCTCTCCCTCACGCTTATCAATCCTTAACGTTTCTCTATCTTCATTCTTTTTATATTTTACCTCCTTTCTCTTTTTCTGTACCCCTTTTTTCCTTCTCTCTTTCTTTCTCATACGGATGCAGCCACTCACATAAACCTTCAAAGCTGGCTTATACAAAGGCAGACGGATCCATCACAGATTTAAACAGGATCTATTTGAACTTTGGTTGGCCTTATATTGATCTTTATATAACCCAGATCTTTCTCCATAGCAAAGTGAGATTGCAGCAGAGGGTTGTCGTGTCTGACAAGGGCACAGATGAGAGAGCTGAAGACCTCAAAAGGGATGAGAAAGGTGAGAGTAGCAGAATGAAGTTGAGAGAACGGAGCATGGGAAGGGTTTGACAGAGGGATGACAGGGTAGCGAGGTAGAAATAGGGGAACTAGAGGGCTTTATGGAGAGGAGGGTGATGGACAGGCAGATGAAAGCAGGAGAAAGGATGAAGTATGAGGAGGTTAGTGCATTAGACAGGATAGAAGAGACAGCATGGAGGTCATTAATAAATTTATAGACCTAGCTACTCCTCTTTTTCTCCATCCTGACACTCTGCTGACAAGGCACCACCTTCTCGCTTCTCTTTTGCTTTGACTTTCTCCTCATTTTCAGTCTTTCTTCTTCCCCTTAATAGTGTGCAGGAAAGTGTTCACTGAGTTAAAATATGTGTTAGTGCTAAGATAGTTATATTCTAAAAGCCACATTCCCTCCAACAGTTCTGTTTTTTTTGTCCTACATATAACCTCAACATCAACTTTTAAACTTTTCACTTGCAGTAGCTGTATACAATTCTTCCGTGAAGCCCGACAGCTGCACTGTGTGAACAATGAATAGCTGGTGAGCATGTGAGATCTCCATCCTGCATGTATGAGGTAGTTTCCTCATGCTGGTAAAGGCAGAGACAGAAATGTGCATGATACATGCTTTTATTTACCTTATTTTTAGTCGGTCTTTAATTTATGTAGGTTTAATCAGCCACAACTTTTTTTTAACATCTTGAATTATACCATCTTTTCATTTCTCTTCCTCAATATTAGATGATATTTACTTCAGCGTATCAAACTCTATTGTACTGTGTTAAGTGCTTGTGCCTATGCTTTATTAAGGCTGGATGTGTTCATGTACTGCTTTTTTGGCTCGTAGGATCTGGATTAGCTCGGTTGAAACCAGGACAAGGATTTTTCTTTGGATTTATAAAATAGTTAAAAGCGAGCAGAATGTGTAAATACTCTTTTCACTGCTGCTTCAGCAGCAGAAACTGTAAAATGTAAACTAGTGTTCCCTAAAATCTAGTCTACACTAGGTGATATTTACAAAGTTATACAATACTACTGTTTATGGGACTGGAGCACCTACAGCAAGGCATCAGTGCAGCTCTTGTGTGCTCTTGTATGCCCTTATTTATGGAAAAAAAATATGGCAGCAATATTATGAGGGAGAAAAAGCTTTAGACTATTAAAGAATTAGCATCAGGGTAACCTTGTGCAGTTGTGGTTGTGTGCGTTCTCCAATGACAGTTAAGGTTATGATGGAGTAGTTTATCATCTCGACCCTGCATGCTGTTTCAGTGGCTTCCAGTTGAGTAAACAGATAAAGCAGCACATTGACAGCACCTGCTGACTAAAGCTCAGCACGCTGATGAACCACAAGCCTTTTAAAGAAATTTAGGTTGCTGTATTTCAACCGCGATGCTTTCCATTAATTGTGGTTTTGTCCATATTATAGAGCTTGTTATCCAGACTGAATTTGTCATGTTTGTTGGTCTGCTCCTCTGTTCGTCTGTTCGTGTCACTCTTCTAACATGCTTTTTATATATATATATATATAATGTGTGTGTGTCTTAATCTTTAGTCTCAGCTTGCAGATTTAAAAATTTATGAATACATAATGCCACAATCCCTCTGGTTACTAGAAATGTACAACTTTTAACACGTATTTGTTAATGAATAAATGCAAGAAACTGGTTAGACAGAAATGCTAAAAGCCTCAGGGGCAGAGTGTGCATCGTTATTATACTAAAGTTTTTATAGAACACACAGTTTTCTTTGAGCTTTAGCTAAAACTCCTCAAACCTTTGTTGCCAAGGTTGAGCCTCCACCAAATTGTGAAGCTCAGTGCCTGAATACGTTGGTGCCTCTCTGTGCTTTTGAATTCTGCATCTGTGTGGAATTTTGCTGGTGCAAAGGTAGAAAGCACAAAACAGGTGTGAGGTTCATTCAAATGAAGCATACAGAGAAGGTATTTTTGTGAAAACTAAGCCACAGAACCACCACTGCTGCCAAACTGATAATTTTGTCAACAAGAACAAATTAAATGCTTGGAGCAAATGTGAAGTAATAATCCAATAATGCCTTAAACATAAATAAATGTATTTAATCAAACACACTTCTAGTACTATGGCGAGTGTCTCGTCTGTTTAAACCAAAAAATAACAATGTGGTGAAAACACAAATGCTGATAAATGAGACATTTATTTATATATAAATTCATTCTTTCAACATATGGTGCCTACAGGTATGAAAAGTTTCTCCTTCAGCTTATTAAATCCCTGCAGCCCTGAAGGCAGCAGGGCAGGTATGTTGATAAATCATCACACTGGAGAGCTGCTAGCTGAACGTAACTCCACTGTTTGTCTTCATTATCTCTAATGCAGATTGCAGGATTCTGCTACAAAACATCCACACTCACCTCATCAAACTGGTCTCATTTTAAACTAGGGCTGGCAAATTACAGCACGAAATGCTGTGGAACCATAACTCCCAGATGAAGTTGCAGGGTGTAGAAGATGTTTTGTCACATTCCTAATTTTACAACAATGACCGTCAGTGTCAGCCCTGCTTGCCTGCTTTTTTCTCCTCCAGGAAATGCTGATCGACAAGTACCACCCAAACCTCGACGCTCTCCGGCCCGGGAGTCACCACAGCTTGTCCTCCCCCCTACCCTCACTACTCCTCCCATTGAGTCCACAGAAAGCAACCCCCCACAGAATCCCATGGAGGAGGAGGAAGCAGCTCCCCAGTGTAGGTTCCAGATGGGCTGCTTCTCCCTCTCCTTGATTCTTTCTGTTCTTTCCTAGAAGCTGCTCTCCTGGTTTTCCAGTTTTTATTTCTTTTGTCCCAATCTATACCAAACCCTGTATGCATGTGTGTCTATGTGAACGCTGAACTCCGCCCTCACATGCTTTCTGTCTCTCCATCAGCGGCCTGGGCAGCTGAGTTGTTAAGTGATACCGGCTCCATATGAGGTCAAGGTGCTTCATATCTATAAATGTCAATCTCTAAGTCCTGTTATTTCTTCTGGGTCCAAAAGGTCAGGGCTGGGGTCAACACCAATCAGCTGGAGTGCCTTTTACGTTGCATTTAAACAATATATGGGAGTACATCAGATGGATAATGGATGAGGACCTTCGGTTTCTTTATGTGCTAGTTGTCTGGATGCTGTTGTTTTTCATTTCACTGTTTGTTCTAAATTTCTTTTTGGTTTTTCACCAACCTCACCAAACACAATTATAATGTTCTGTCCTTCTCAGATCTCATTTGTTCTTGTCTTTGCTCCCTCCTCTGTAGTGTACTGCTGTGGGCCTGTGCGTCTGCGGTCCAAACACTCCTGAGGTCTCTCTCTCTCTCTGGCTCGAGCCTTCCTTCATCCTGACAATCCTTTTTCATCAGCTCCCTTTGCTTCTTCAAGGCTCTTCTTATCTCTGCTGGACTTTCTTTTGATAATCGCCGTCCTCCTCTCATTCCTTTGAGAACTTTTTCTGCTGTTAAATTCTGTGCTCTTGTATTTGGTTTTTCGTCTCATTTACATCATAATTTTAGTAATTTCATTTATAACTGGCTTTGTTATAGAAAGCTTCTGCCATTTGACTTTGTAGCCAAAGTAAAAGCAAGTCTTGCTCTTCAATTTCACTCTTAAAGAACTGTTTTTACTTTTACAAGTATATGTACATACTGTGCACGGTTTTGCATTTCAGATTTACCCATTGGTTGTCATTGATTATGCATGAGATCAGAGCTGAGTTAAAAGTGGACACACAGAATGTGGTCAGAGGACTATGAGGCAAGGCCACGCGATATCTATCAGTCAATATTTTGGTTATGTGATAGCTGTAGATCGATGGCTGGAAAGTGTATGTTTCTCTGTCTGTGCCTGGTGTTGTGGTTTGGTACAGAAATCTGAAACCTGGACGCATGCTGACTTTGGCAGTAGTATGGATAGGGTGATCTATCAATGACATGTTACTCTGAGGTGGTAATGGCTCATGTATTTTCTAAAGACAACTACATGAAATACAAGATCTCCTCCCCAAGAAAGCTTTTAACAGTCTGTTGTGAGAAGAGAATGACACTGCAGCCTGATTTGTTGTAGAGCTGCTGATATTATTGTGGATTATTATAGCTGCATCACTGATTTATAACCTTTTTATTTAAAAAACTGGCAGTAATCCAAAATTAAAACATCATATTTGAACAAGTTGGTTGATTGTTTGTGTATCAGTGGGCTGAAAAACTGCAAGAACCTGAGCATAAGAAAGACTGTGTCATAGAGAGCAGTTTTAAACACTATATCAGACATATGTTTAAGATGCAATCTACATTTTTCGTGTGGTAACTGTCAATGGAGCCCTTTGTTTTAAGTATATGACTTGTTCGGTACCATATAAATGCAAGTATTGCTGCATCACTGACCCTAAACAGGTTAAGTGGAATTTATGAGATGGGGAGAGAGAGTTTATTTTAGGCTCTTATTACAGCAGTGTACAAGGAAGATCTGGTTACTTTTTTATTGTACAGTAATCCAATTTTATGTCAAATGCAATTTTTAAAACTCTGCAAGTCTAACTGTGGTGTGTTGCAAATGCAGAGCATAGTAAGGGGATGAGTATCTGAAGCCTGAAGAGCTGGATCAATGGATCTTTTTTGTGATTGAAAACCAGAATATGTGTTTGAATTATGTTATTTTTTTCAATTAAACAATTAAAGACTGGACCAGAATCCCAGGAGTCTGATTTGGTATCGTGCATGGATTGCTGTGGTTAGAGTTTGACAAGTAGCATGCCCAGTTTTGACAGCTTGGGAATGGAGACACCTTTTATTTGGCTTTAACAGAAGCATGTGCCCAAGGTCATGCTGAGTTGGAGGTTTGGGAACTTTACGCGGGCGTTTCCTTGTGTGCAAGCATATATGAGAGCATAAGACAGTGTGTGTGTATATGTGCACTTGTCTTTGCACGTGTGTGTGAATGTGTGCTGATTGCGGCTGTAGCTGGCATGACTAAGCTGTTGCTGGGAAGGAGCTGGGAGGACAGCCCTGTGAGTCATCACCACATATCCTGGAACTGACTGTTCTCTCCACACCATTAGGACCAGACCCAAAACTGACAGGCCCAGTACACACACACACACACACACACACACACACACACAGGCATGCACCAAAAGAAAGACATTTTGGAGCACAATGCATGCCCAAATCATGCACACTCCCCCTGACACCTGGTATTACAAACAAGGTCACTCACTGTTAACTCATTTTAAAGATTCCCGTGTTGATTTCCCGCTGCTGTGCATGCAGGCTGCGCTGCTGAAAACCTAACAAATGGTACATTGATTTTTATTTTCTTGGCCTGGAGTTCAGCGAGATCAGTGACAGACTAAATACGCTCTCCCAAACCCACATGACTGACCAGAGCATGAGTGTACCAAAGAGATGAGAGGGTATGTAGCAATACTATCTTCCCCTGGAACCTAAAACAGTACGGTAAAAATCTAATTAAAAGGGTTTGTTTACAGTAAGTCCACCCACACATCATTAAAGATGGTTTATCAAGCCACAAGTGGTTGTGCTCCAGCCTTGTGTTTGGTATATTTGGCTTGTGTTTTCAGGTTTATGTGTGTGTGTGGTGTCAGAATGAATGTTGAAACTAACGTAAATACTTCCTCTGTTTCTGTTCTCTCTTCTTCCATCTCTTCATCTTCACTCTGCATCCTGTGCTTCTTCTTAAGCTAATTTGTTTTTCTCAGCTTTTCTTTTCACAGTTTGCATGGTGTCCAAAGTCTGAGAAAAACAAAATGAGGCCTACAAGTTTGTTTTTTTGAAAGAATGCATTGCATAAGTAAAATACCTGTGGCCTCTATGATGTCTATTTTTGATGAATGCCCTTTCTACCACAATGCAAACCCTCTTTGAGTGTTTTCCTTTCACTAAACGAAACTTAAAGCCACTGGAAACCCTTTGATTTGGATGTAAAGTTGTGTTAACAGTTGCTAACGCTTTTGAATTGCAGTGCTAATACCCAATGCTGATGGTAAGATTTTCTTCAATCCTCTCGCAGCTTGGCTTCATTCTGCACGGAGCTCTGCAGCAAGTGGCCAGAGACCAGAAAATGAAGTTGCTGAGGATGAAACTGTGTCACTGGGCAGCAGCAGCAGCAGTGGCAGCAGCCTGCCTGACCAGGGTTACGCTGCTTCTGAAGGAATGGCAGAGGGCGAGGACTCAGGGATGGTCAGTTCTCCATCTGACACTCAACCCACGTCCCCAGATGGGAGTTTGTCTCTGGATGGAAGTGGCCGAGGCAGAGGAGAGAAGCTGCTGCGACCAGTGAGGGACAGTTCCAGCGACAGCGATGAGGGATGTGCCACCTGGGGATCGATTCACAGGTAGACAGGAAGTCATGGAAATCATGGAAATTAGTGGGGCAAGAGTAAAGGAACAAAGTAGAATGTAGCTCACAAGCATTTGCTGTTATTTATATTTACCTAATTGACCTAATTGATTATATTTGTCCATCAAGATGATTCAAGTTTCTTTCAAGAGGTTGAGACACACTAAGACATCTGTGCTGGCCTCAGGAGAATACATGACTCACAGTGTCTGCCTTACTCATTCATCTATCTCACGTTATTCCTCCCAGTAGATGAATAACTTTTTGTAATTTCTTACCCATCTGCTGCTGCTAATCTTTCCACTTAGTTTTAATTCCATTTTAATAGATCCTGGTTTCCTGCCAAGCAAGATAATGCATGCGCCATTCACCCGCTGTCCAGTCCAGTCTAACCACTAGTAACTAGTGTTTCTTGCATTTGGCAAACTTTAGTTTCACACCTGTAGTTTCACATGGAGAGTGAACCTTCACTGTTCAGCCAACTTTAATCTGTCCACATTTCTTACTGTGCCAGCAGTAATAACTGAGAGCAGTTCCCACCATATTCCATTTGAGTTGTGGCCAAAGCTGGCACCCTCAGCTTTTTGTGCTGGGCTTTCATAGTTAATGGTTCTAGGCCCTTAATCAAAGACCTTTGTGGAAAATGAATGCTGCTCCAGATCACTTTTCACCTTTCAAGTTGTTGTGAAATGTGTATGGTAATGTGCCCAGGGCAGGGATCTCACTCAGAGAAACTTTATGAATCCAGAGTCTGGCCTGTTGCTGCTGGCTTCTCAGTATTCCAGGAAAGCAATATAACCCTGTTTTCTCCGAATCGTTGAGGAAAAGAGGAGCAGTCCAAGTCTCTGTGAAGATAAATTCTATTTGGTTTGGCTTCCTTGTTGCAATTTGTTATGGCTAATATGCCACTAACTCATGAGAATGCTCTGCTGAACCCTCGAAGAGAGTGAAGGAAGTTTAAACTGTGGCAATAATATCTTTACAGCTGCATGTTTCAAAGCCAGCAGACTCCAATAAAAATACAATTCAACTTTGAACAAGCACAGAATATTTAAAACTAACACATTTCCCCCCCTCTCTTTAACTACTGAACTGCATTTACCCTTTTGATTTCTAAAGACAGAATAGTAACAACATCAAATAGGCAATTCATAATGTCTGTTTAGTGCTAGCTGGGTGACAATAAAAACCAAGCTGTACTGTGTAGCAATCTCTTTTCTGCATTATAAATGTCATAGTACTCTGTCTTTTTTCATGTGCATGTGTGCAGATGTGTTTTTGACACATTTGTTTGTGTGCCATTCTCAGGCACAGTGACATCAGCCCACAGACACAGTCAGTCAGATTAAAAAACTGCTTTGAAGAGGACCCAGCGCTCACAGCCCAGCTCCATCAGACTCTGGCAGATTTTGAAGCAGACCTTGCAGGTGAGAGGGCATGCCAAAAACCAACAGCGGAGCTAAACTGGATTTATATGTCTTCAGTGAGGCAGCCTGGCAGTCCAGACATATACACCTCCAACATAGAAATTGATATATAGTTCATTAAAGCATTAAACCACTTTAACACCACTTCGGAACTAGATGGATGTGTCGTATCAGGTTGAGGTAATCTTTTAAATCTGCTCTTTGACGTAAAATAGCTTTAAAGGTGGAATAAATGATTCTAATCCAATACAAATTGTGTCTTATTCAGTGAATGGTCTGCTCGCTGTTTGTTCTGTCTTTGCATTGACAAAAAGTCTGCTGTTCCTACACAGCCATTACTCTGAGGCTGGGAAACAAAGTGGTTCAGACCGATCCAGACGACACTAGTACAGTTTTGTCTTGAGTACATATGTTGTGGGAACTGGGAGGGAAATGGGGAGGCGGCGGTAAGAGCTGCAGTAAATATGGCGGATGTTAACGGTTTAAAAAATGTCGACTGGCAACATATCAACAGTCTTACTCCAGAATGGCAGACTTCACCTTTAAAACGTATCACATCAGTCATTTTAATATTCTCACAAATCTAAATCTGATAATGTAAAAAATATCAAAGTGTCAAGTATTAACCTCTTTATCTGTTCCTCTTTTCCAGATCATGATATAGTCTCAGCAAGAGAGACTCCTGATACCATGTCCACAGACAGTAATGAGGTGCCAGTGTCTGTAGTGGACATGGACGTGCCAGTCACTGCCATAGATGAAGTAATGGAGGTCTATGAGGGTAACACTGTAGAACATGAGGTGAAATCACTCACCAGGATTGAGTCAGCTGGCAGCAAAGTTACAGCAGGTAGGAATGACAACCTACTGTACTTTAAATATCAACTTGACACTTGATATGTGCGTTATTTTTATACTAAATTGACTCTTTCTTACCTCCTCATGTCACAGATTCAGACTATTATCAGAAGTCCAGCACAGAGCCACAGAACAAAAACAACAATGCTTATACAGCTGCTGTCAGTAAGAAAAAGCAAAAGGAAAAAAGCAAAAAGCAGCACAGTAAACCACTGGAGAAAAAGTCTACAGGTGATATAAAGGAAGAAAACGTGGTAGAGACAAAAATTAAAGAGATCAGTGTTCCTGATACCAAATGTGTGAAAGAAGACAAACAAACATCAGTGAAGTCCAATGTTGAAAATTATAAAAACAGCAAGAAGACGGAGAAGAGCCCTGAATCTGTGAAAAAGAACTCTCAGGCTTTTCAACAGAAGAAACCTGATCTTTCAACGATTCAGAGATCAGCATCTACAGATAAAGACGAAGAGATCCAGAGAGTTTACCAGATTAAGTCCAGTTCTAGTACTTCACATGGTAAAATCACTCACAACGTCACATCACGCTTTGGTATGAAAACATTCACTGTGGTTCCTCCCAAACCCGCCGTGACACATGGTGCTGAGGGACAGTCAGCCGTCCCATTTACCGTTGGTGCCATTAAGATTGATGATCAAGGAAATATGGTGTCCTCAGGTGTCTTCCGGAACAAAGTTGGAGGGTCATCAGAGTCAGAGATTAATGATAACAAAAGTTCTCCTCTTCTTGAAAAAGCCAAAGCTTTTTGGAGCTCAAATGAAAAACAAGAAAGTCCTGTGATGCCCAGCAAAGTTCTGAGTGATAAGGCTAAGGAGAGCACAAACAATGAGAAAAGTGCTTCTACTGCAGTCTTTGAAACCACATTGAAGGCCAGTAACGCAGAGTACCTGAAAACAACACAAAGTATTTATTCTAAACCTGCAGAGAAAGTCCACCTGAAAGAGTTGGTGAAAGAAGAAGCTAAAGAACCTGAGAGAGATGTCAGAGCTGCAAATGAGGAGAAGGTGGAGATCAAGATCTCAGTGTCCAAAAACATTCAGCAGCCAATTAATAAACCCATCCTTCCTCCTCCACAACTTGCAGACATGAGAAGAGACCTGTCCTTCCTCAAACCATCCAGGCGTACCTCAAGCCAATATGTGGCATCTGCCATCTCTAAATACACCCCAAAGACCTCCGTTAAACCCAGCAGCACCCCTAAATCACCGGACTATTCTGCCTCTTCAAAAACACAGACACCTGGCTTCCATAGATTGGGTCGGTCCATACAAGTGAATCCACACCAATCTTCCCTGTCATCTTTGCCAGATAATAAGGAGAATGTCTCTACCTTCACATTCAGCTCTCCTGGTCCTAAGAGGTCTATGAGCTTCCCCGAATATGTGTCAGATAGTCAGAGAGGTTTTGAAGACGCTGACCAGGGAGGATTTAAAAATTCTGTGGTGTCCACCAAAGAAAATTTGGACTTGCTGGAGACAAAAACAGCCAAGAATAATCACATTGACTCTAGTGGACCCACCCAAATAAAAGTGACCGCCAATAATGACAGAGATTACACTAAACATCGGCAGAGAAGCCCTAGCCCAGCAAAAACCAGCAATCTGCACTCTTCTGCCAAACCACCCACCACCCCCAAGACCATATCTCCAGACCAGACCAGTGTAAGTAAAACCTGAAGGATAAATATTGCATAATATTGGTCTCTTGAAAAATAAATACTATGAAGAATTTTTACAACAAAATTGTTTTTGCACATTGCAGAACTCGACAGTCATAATCAAGACAGCCACTCATCTAACCCAGAATGCGAAGCCACAACCTTCTGTCATGGTGACAGACAGCAGTGTGATCCCTCCCCCTCCTGCGGTGACACTGTTTGGACCAGTTGCAAAGTTCAAACCAGTGATCCACAGATCTGTTGATAAAGAAACATCCCTGCACAGCAGCCTGATGGAGGCGATCCAGTCAGGTGGAGGCAAGGAAAGACTCAAGAAGGTGAGATCAGGATTAACGTGGATGGATGGATGGATGGATGGATGGGTGGATGGGTTGGGGAGTGGATGGATGGGTGGATGGGTGGGTGGATGGGTTGGATGGGTGGGTTGGATGGGTGGATGGGTGGGCGGGTGGGTGGATGGGTGGCTATTAAGAATGAAGAGAGAGAACAAGGTGGTAGCATTTGCTCTTCTAAAAGTTATAGAAATACACTATGCTCAGACATCTAAAAGTGTTAAGTCGTGATGTTGGCTGGAAGACCAGGAAGTAATTTAGACTTTCTTTCCTTATTGCATTATTAGATATCCACTTCTGGCACCAGCAACATGAAGAAAGGACCTTATATCGAAGAGGAGAATGAGAGGTCTGCTCTCCTGGCTGCCATTAGAGCCCAGAGCACTGGCAGACTGAGGACGGTAAAATACTCTCCTGTTTCTGCAATAACACTATACACTATGTCTGTCAGTATCCGGGGGGTAGTTGGGAGATGAAGAACCCCGCCTTAGAAAGTCACCATATGATTAAATATTTAAATAATTAGGATGCAATCCAGTTGGCATCCTCTTTGAATGACTCCCTCGGTATGTTCACTTTCATCTTAAGAGTAAATGCTAATTCAGTTCTTTTTACATGACAATAATACTGAGATGGAAGTTTCACTTGGTCATTTTGTCCACCACTTTGACACTGACTGAAATATGTCAATTTTAGGATGAACTTCCCTGAAAAAACTACAAATGTGCAGATATTTCAGGTCACCAGAGTGTGAATGAATAATTTTTTTTGTCTAGAGCTTCCAGCAGGTAAAACATTTGTGTTGTCCAGTAACATTCAACATCTCCTAGGTTGGAGCAAAATTAGGTGAAACCCTTAATGGTCCTTTAATAGTCTAACTTTTCCACTAGCATCACAAACATATAATACCAGCAACATCAGAATGTTAGTGCTGTTCCTGTGAGCATGCTGCCATGTTGACTGTAGTGTTTATTAAAGCTTTTAGCATGGCTTTGTTCTGCACATACACATGTATTATTACTATTGCAGTTGCATTTAAGAGAGAATTTGAATGCTAAACACTTCATCTGTGTTTTTAGCTCATTAGCAGCTCACACAGCCATGCATGAAGCAGGTTATGCAAGTATGGTTGTCTATTTTCATCCCTCAGTGTGGACTGCGAGCTGTGGTTTGTCTGTCATGTAAGGACCCATGTGGAATGAAAGAGGCAGAAAATGTGCTGCTGTAGCCGAAACATCTGCGGTGCTATTCTGGAGGTTCCTCACCAGAACAGGAATCTTTGGAATGCCCCATGACTACATCAGACTCCAAAATGTAGTGTGTGTTACAAAACCAAATAACTGTATACAATGCTGTTGACAAAAGTAACTAAGATAAAGTGCTATAAATGTGAACGTGTCTAGCATAAAATGGAAAATAAAGTAAGTAAAACTAACTCAGTACCTGCAGTTAAGCCTAAAATATTCATACTCATGCCAGATTTTGATTTAAAGTGAATTTTTATTTGGTCATGAAAGGGTTTCTTCTGGATAGAAATTACATAAATAAATGACAAAAGACAGTAAGACATTGTGTTAGAAATATATTTGAACTATTTCTCTGATGTTTTTTTTTAAACTCATCCTCCTTGATTTGTTTGTAGAAATAACTAGTCCAAATGGCACTGATAATTTCTAGCATGGGCCAGAGTATTCTAATGCACTATAAATTTAGAACAGCTGTCTCATCAATGATCTGAAAGTTACCAGTCAGTTGCCAGTCCTGGCTAAAAACAGAGAGCTTAGTGAGCTTGTTTTTATGCTCCATCACTTAGAAAGTTTTGCACTGTGGCTGCTCAAAGGACAGGGGGAAGGCTAGAAAGCCATATCCAAATGTTTTCAAGTGCCAGTGACCACAGAGGAAAGCATAATCAAAAAGTACAAGGAGTTCCACACTGTGAAAATATGTCAAAGGGTGTGGTAGGAAGCCGAAAGTGACCCCTTTGCTGGCTAGAATGGTAGCACAAGAGGCCAAGAAGAATCCAAGGATTCCAAGGCCTTTTTGATGAGGTTGTACCAACATCTCAAGGCCACAGACTATGCAAAAGCTCACCTGGGCTAAAAAAATTACTGATGGTCATCAGTTCTGTGGTCTGATGAGATTAAAAAAAGGAGTTGTTTGGACACAAAGACATGGCCTCTGAAAGCATGGTGGTAGGAATGTCATGCTTCAGAGGTGTATTCTATCCAATAAACCAAGCAACCTTGTCAAAGTAAGCGGCATTATGAGAAAAGAACATTAGGAATAAAACCTCAGGCAATCCGCAGCAACACTTGAGCCTGCCAACAAGACAGTGATCTGAAAAAGACAGCCAGAGGAGTCAAGAAATGTAAAACTGTCTCAACACTTTGGAGGTCAGAATTGAAGCCTGTTGAAAATCTGTGGAGGAAACTGAAGACTAAAGTGATGGCAAAGAAGTGTTCCAACACAAAGACCTGGCAATTATCAGAAAAGATGGGGTAGAACAAAAAGACGTGCAACAAGCTTGCAAATAGTTATAAGGACTGTTTGACTGCTGTGGTGGCAAATAAAACCTTAGTCTGTATGAATAATAGTTTTGGCCCTGGCATTTTGGGTAAAAAGGGTAACAGTTCACTTGTTTAAGTCATTTCTTACCAGAAAAAAAACCTACTGTTCAAAAAGAAAAAACACAGAAGCAGAGCAGCTGACCATCCACATATGAGTGTAGAGTTACTACTGACTCCCTCCTTTTTGTCCAACAGACCAAATCTCTGGCTGCTCATGAGCTTGAGAAGCTGAGGAAAGTGGCTGCCGAGCAGGAGAGAAGTACATCCTCTACCTCCTCCTCTTCCTCTTCTCCTGTCTTTACCCCACCACCTCCGCCTCCACCAGCACCCACGGCTGCACCTCCTCCTCCTCCCCCGGCCCTGCCCCAGGCTAAGCCGAGCTCTGTGGCACATCCAAATGCTGAGGGCCTCGTGAACGCTGCCTTGGCCAGGGAGGCGATGCTGGAGGCGATTCGCTCTGGATCTGCTGTTGAGAGGCTAAAAAAGGTACAAGTACATAAAAAAACATAATCCATTTATACCACAGGGTGAAATCTCAGCAATGTTTGTCTGCTTTGCAGTAATACTGTTGGATTTTCAGCTCAACAGTAACTTCATAAAAATATGGTGATGACGATGAAGTAACAACTAAACATCACACACCTCCCACTGGGACAACATGACATCGGAGGCTACTGGGTTCCAAATATGTGCATTGGTCTACATAACTAGGAACAAAACTTGCAAAATATAATGAATAAACAGAAAAATAAAGTTAGTCCAAGAAAATTGAAATGTAACAGCACAGCAAGTGATGAGTACTGATGCTCAAGACAGCATAATTTTGCACAAAGAAACTCTCTCAAAGAAAAGAGGGAGGAGAAAGAAGAAAGACAGACATGAAAGTAGGCAGAAAACAGACTGAGGCGAGAAAACAAGCAACAGAAAAGCATATGAGCTGAACCAGTGTCCTCTTTCTTCTCACATCTTTGGTCTGGTTTCATACGTCTTGCTTTGCTGGAAGACATCACTGGCAGGACACAGATCTCCTGCGGCCCAGCAGCCAGGAAGCTGAAAATGAACTGCAGATTGTAACACATACAGAGATTAATCTGACAGTTACGCTGTAATGCTGCATGAACTTTTTCAAGAAGATGAAGTTCAACTTTGGGTCAGCAGCTGTGTAAAATTAGAGTTGCCAGAAACGTGGAGCAATTTTAAATTAATATTTTTGAAACACTTAACCCAGACAGGAACAATAGCAATGACTGGATTCTGTTAAAATGAGGGACTTAAGGAAGATGAAAGAACTGTGGACCACATGTAATTTAATTTCAAACTAACCAATAAATCTTTTCATTCTTTCTTTTCTTTTTGTAAACATACTCCACAAAACATTTTCTTTGCAGCCTGCCACAGACTGTTGCTCCAGCATTGCCAGAGTGGAGGAATACAAACATGACATGCTGTATTTCTTTTAACCAGGTTGCTGTGCCCAGAAACACAGTCCAAGTGAACGGCAGACTGGGAACCATCCATGCATCCTCCTCAACAATCCCTCCACAATAAGAGGGGAACCCCACAGCACCGCAACCAGGAGTCATTTATCACATTTAATTTTAGTTTCTGTGTTTTGCCACTGTGCTTTTGGAACAAGAGTTTGGAAAACCGGTTTAGCGAATGTTGTTTGAACGTTTTAGGAATTTTGCACTCCAGAAATTACGAAATGAAGAAGAAAGGTTTCTTCATGCAGCCTAGAAAGTCTAGATAAATAAAAGAGGCTTCATATATTTCACTACCAATCAGTTCCATTGTCCACTAAAAGGTTTTTCAGAAAAGGATTTAAACATTTCTTCTTGCAAGAAGAATGTTACTCTGTTAGTGGCCAAACCTCTGTAGCATCTGTCTGATGAAGGTGACAGAGGTTCATGCCACTAATAACATCAGATCAGCTTCTAACATTAACTTGTTGGAGAGTGTTTGTCCATCTTCACAACAAATTGCTGTTCTTAAACATATATCTTGCCATCTGTACTTGAATTCAGTAGTTTAAACCGGAACGTTGTACAAAATGTGTGCCAATGGAAGCAAATTTAAATGGTTTATGAGACTTTCAGATCATTTTTTGTTGTGATCTTTTTTTATTTGCCTTTACCAATAATAAGTTATGGATGCCTTAAACTGTTGCTCAGTCAGTGTTATGTATATGATGTTTGCTATAAAATTTCTTTATAGGGTGCAATAAGTTGGATCTGCTGATATTTCCGGATTTGAGCTACTTAATATTTTATTTTCACAAATTAATACTATTTAAAACATGCGCACATTGAAGAAAATAATGGATAGATCCATGTACAATGCTGTAAGTGTATTATTTTATCCAGATCTGGTCCATATTGCCAACCTCTGCAGTCCCTGGCTCTGGGGAAGACTAAAATGGTGATGACTGGCTAGTGCCTGTTGGCTAATAATGCTCTTGTTTTACCCTCCAACCCTATTTTATGCTGCTGTTAAAAATCCAAGGAAATTGTCACGCATGGTCGGAGCCCTGCAGAAAGTTTCTGTTGCATTGCATTTGTTGTTTCTGCTCTAAAGTGGCAACATGGTTGACCATGCCCTTAATGTTTCATATATATTATAGAGTTTATAGCAGGAAGCTAAGATGAACCTTTTCTTTCTTGACATTTCAACATTTTTGAAGCACTGTTATTGAAATATAGAAATGGTGAATGCCACCATGAGCAAAGAGATTAGTTTCATTAATGAATAAGTCATTACCAGAATGTAATGGCCTTGTAATATAAACCAGCAGATATAGAAAAGCAGTTATATAGGTTATGTATGGCCTTGATTTAAGCATTATTGAATTTATTTCTGCCTCTCTGTAGGTAAAGTGTGTTAGTGATGAGGGCGAATGGACGCTGCCATTAAATGGTGTACAGTAGTTGAAGTAGGATGTTCATGCTGCATCATCTTTACAATTAAGGAGAACTTAGAAAATCCATATTCAGGTATAAATGTTTGCTGCTTTGTATTGTGAGATAATTTTGATTAAAGTGAGCTGATTGAATAGTTTTATAGAACTTAGCACTCAAAAGATTCTTCTAAAGTTGTATGTTATTCCTTGAGAATGGCATCCTTAAGAGCTTTCATGTTTCTTTGTATTTTATTCTAAAACTGGAAACGTTTCATTTAAACACGACAGCCTACAGCACAGTGTAGCATTGTATATTTTGTAAACTAAAGAAATCGTGGTGATAGAGTTGATTTATTCGACCGATAGCGTGAACCTTTTATAAGCTGTTGCTTTTTAAGTTTTACGTGCACATTGTTTTTGTTTTGGGTTTTTTTTGGGAGGGTTGCACAGGTATTTTTGTTTACCTAATTTTTGATTCAATAAATAATTTTGTAATCAAGCAAAATTAATCTGCTGCTGATGTTTCATGTCTTTCTGTGAGATTATATATGTTTTTAAAAAAGTGTAATATTTCCTTGCAAAAAGCAATTCCACTGATGCTGGGTGCAGCAGATGGTAGTATGAACCTTGCCCTGGAAAGCCCTGTGCCATTCCCAGCACTGTGGTTGCCTCAAGACTGTGGTCCTCCTGTTGTCCTTATGAAATATATTGTAACCTCTCTGCCACACCACAGATGAGCTACTATTCCGGGCAGCAGCTCATGGCCCTGACTCATCACTATGTGGTCACTCAAAATTACTCTCAAAGAACTTGAACCTACCCTGCATTCCTGGATCCTGAAACATTCGTCATAGTGCCATTCCACCTTCCCCCCAGATGCAAATGATGAGGTAAATATCCACATCAGTTGCAAAATCAAATGGAAATACACTGTGAACATGCATGTCCGGTAAAGTCTTTCATCTTGTGTAAACAAGGTTAAAAGTTATTTAAGGTCATTGCTTTTAAAATATCTCATTTGCTAGCATGTATGCAAGATCTGATAGAGTTTAAAATGACAAAAAATGGACCCATATCCCAAACAAACACCGATTCTCTTTAAATAACTAACTTTTTTAAGTGCAAAGGTTTTTCCAGATAAACTGTAAATTGCAACTTTCAAGATTTGTTTTTTTAGGGATTTCACTGACCAGTGCAGGATGGTGTTAAGCCAATTCCAGCAGCGGAGTAAGTGCAGAAGGGCGATTTTGGCTGCGCTGGCCAGAGAGGGCTGTAAATTCCTGCAGAGACCACAGGCTCTTTTGTGGGTTAAAATTCATGCTCAATCTACAGCCATTCTAATCTGCCTTACAAATATGTGAAGGTTGTGCGTTCGGGTGGGTGGATGTGTGTGTGTGTGGGGGTGGGTGTGAGGGATATTTTTGTTGGGGAGTATGTACGTGTGTTGGGGCTTGTGCCTCCATTACAGTTCCAAACCATTTTAACCATCTTACCAAAGTAAACAACCACCGAATCAAGAATTACCAGAAGGTCACACCACATAATACAACAGAAATATATTCATTCAGGTTTGGCTTTGGTTACGCCTTTGCCGACCTCAATGGTTGGTTTATATTTGTTGCCATAACAGTTTCACATGTAGGCCTGAGACAGTTGAGATTGGAGATGCCAGCCACCATGTTGACTAATAAAATGTATAATTTAGCCACTTTGTATAAACTGCTTAGATGTGGGTTTGGTTGGGAATAGATTCAAAGTTTTATGAGATTTTTTTTTTTTTTTTTTGCTCAACAATAAGCGGTGAACAATACATAAAAGTCTTGGGATCCATCTGTGGCAGCTTTTAATAAAACATATTCATCCATAGTACTTTAATGAAAGCCATTCACCGACTCACCGCTCTTATATTTCTCAGCTTTGTTAGTTTTGACTGGTGAACTTATGAGTGATGGACACAGAGACATCAGCCATCAGCAGGGGTTAAACCCACTTTGTTTTCTGATGTTGGCTACTCTATGTATGTATCTGATCAATCAATTTGAACAAAAGGCCTGCGTGATACTGAATGTCTGATGAGGTGAAATCAACACAATGTATGTTTACTTTCTGTCCCAGTCATAAAACCAGCGCTTTGTTGTGTTGTGGAACCTCAGATATGACTGACATGATGTGTGTTTGTATGTGAGTTTTGTGCGACCCAGTGGCTGCACGTCTGTTCTTTGAGTCTCTGTATCTGCACAGTGTGAGGCCTTTGTTGTCCCGATCCAGACACATACAAACACAACTCAAGACTGATGACCTTTTGCACTTTAGACTCCTGTGGTGTTTTCCCATCACTTTAGCTTATCCGAGTCTGAAATATCGCAGGCAGTATGAAAAATGAAGTGAATGCGGGGTTATCCCTGGTGTCCCTGCAGCCACAGGCACAACTTCATCTGGTAGAACTGTTGGGGTTCAGTTCAGGTCATTCTTTTTTGGTGTATCTCACTCTTCTCTACATTCATCTCTATATATTTTAAACTAACTAGTAGCCTAAATTACAAAAACACGAGCACCTCTGACGCTGCTCTGAGTCACATAAACGTCAGAAGATCTTATGCAATGCAGTCAGGCGCTGAGGGATAAAAACACAGCAGTGCTGAGAGGTAACTCTGGTGCAATGAGATTTGACCCCCAGTTGTGCAATTTACATACCTCCCAGCTACTGGTGTTTTTATTTCAGATTGTGCTTGTCAGAGCAGGATTTTAATTAAAAGCGGAGTGTTGTCCTTATCTTTAGGCAGCTGGTGTATCACAACACAATTCTTTACATGCAGTCACCTTGGTTTGCTATATTGGTCCTAAAAAGTACAATGAGGTGATAATCTGCACCACTTTCATGTAAATAAACAAAAGCACATACATGCTACAGCCAATTAACACACAGTAGTTTACCCGTTTGTTAAATCTTTTACATTACATTTGTTTTAACAGTGACACATGGGTCTTTTTGAGGATTCTGCAGTAGAAATGAAGGAAACTTGTCTACTTATCCTGTTAGGTTTACAGGAAACTACTTTGGGAGTTTGTATGATAACACAATAAAATCATTTACAGAAAAAGAACTTATTAAATGTCGACAAAGTTGGAATTGAAAGGATTGAGGATTTGAAATACACTTGTTCAGTAATTGTTCAGCTGTTTTTTGGAAAGTATTCATTTAGCTGACAATAAGTACGCATTTAAATCTACATAGAACACCAAATACAAGTTTAAGGGGCGATATACATACTATTTCACACCCTACTTTATATCCTCTTTAATCAAGCAAGTAAAAGAAACAAGGAGGGCAAGAATGTCCTAAGTCTACCCTAAACGCTTTTTGCTTCATTAAAGTAAAGGTTAACGTGCATAAAATAACCAGCTTTTGAAGGGAAAGCAAAACCTACACAGAGCAGTTTAACTGTTTTCTGTAAGATAACGGAGGAAATTAGTACAGTTTTTATCCCCAGCATGTAACATGTTATTAAATTCTATCCAACATATGGAAATAACTCTTTGTGTTCCAACACCTGGCATCTCTACAATAGAAGGACGTCATGGAACAAACAGTATACACTATATTGGAAATGATAAAGGGCAAGTTGTGCACCCGAAACCACAAGGCAGTAACAAGTGTCTCCATTTGCATCGTGCAGTGCCACATATTTGCAAAGTCAATTAGGAGATGTTGGGGTGTGTCCCAGTGTTGTCCCAGTGTTCCTGAGGAGACAGACACTTTGGGTTACAGGATCATGTTGTCAGACACATTCACCCAAGAGCTCAAATATGGGTAAGTTGTGGACATTCGAGCGCCAATTAAGGCCCTGTCCAACTGTGTCTTGGCATAAATCTACATTTAAGGTGTCCTTTAATAGTTACTGGTCAAAAGAGTGTATCTGATTATTGTCTTCTAAAGCCACACTCAGGGTATGGGTGTGGTTTTGCTCAGTGATAGAGAATTTCTCAGCAACTTCTTGGTGCACTGTCGTCTAAATTTAACCAGATTCTCACCAGAGCAACAGGAATGAGATGTTTTGCTTTTTTTTTGAGTCAGCAAAGAAGCGTAATTATGTATAATCAGGAAGATGGTAGAAAATTAGCACTCTGCTCATATGATACGAGTCAGATCTATTAAAGCGATGTCTCTGCCTTTATTAAAAGTTATGTTAAATGACTTTTTCAAAGCAATTTAACACACTGACTTTATAAACTAAATGTCTGCACACACTGAAAGTCTCTTTATCACTTTGTTTCCACACAAATTGATGTTTTCTTGTGAGACAGCTGCAGAAAAAAACAACAGCGGAATCCTCTGAACACGCCCTTTTCCCCAGAAGACCTGAACGCCGCATTAATCGGCCCTCTCTGTGGGCGTAGCCTCCCCTAGAAGTGGGAGGAGTTGTTTGCGCGCGTGTATGTTTGTGTGCGTGTCCGTGTGTGTCCTCCCCGGCCGCATGAGATGAGCTGCCCGCAGTCTGTGCAGCCACTGTTTTCGCCTCCTCCTCCTGTTCTCCTTCTCGCCTCCGTGTCTCTGTCCGGTCCGGGAATTATTGACCCACGGTGGCCTGATCCGGCGCTGCCAGAGTCTCCCTCCACCTCCACGGCTGCCACTCTCCCGGTTTTGTCTCTGAGGGGTCGTAGCCTGCCTGAGCTGATCTTGGCTGGAAGGTGAGTGAACGTTACCGGATGAAGCTCTCCTGCTCCTTGTGTGTGTGTCTGTGGAGGGGAGGAGGGGAGGTTTTTAAACAGGAGTCCGCTCAGAGTGGCCGGAGAGCAGGACACATGCAGTAAAAGTTTAATGCGCTGCTGGGATGGCACACGCTGCTTCGGAACACATGTGCGCACCGTGCGTAACCGCTTAGCGGGGACCTGCCTCCCTTTCTGACAACGGCCGGTCATTGAACTTTGAAAACAAGTTGATTCATCGGTCCGGGCTGTTGCATTCAGCTGTATCTGCCTCCCTGTGCACCTACTTGGGGGAGGCTTCCTGGTGGAGACACCGTTGCCTGTTCCGGGGTCTGTAGGACGCCGATAAGCTGCCTGAATCCTGTGCGCTCTGCTACACCTTTTGACTGCTGATTCGAGTGTCTCCATTTGGAAGCAGTGTTTTGATCCCAGCAGCCCTCCTTGTTTACAGTTGTTTCTCAGTAACCTACAGTGGCCCCTAGCCTACTTTCTATCCAGTAGGACTCCAGCTCCCTGTGTTGCGCCCCCCCTCCCCAGCTCAATTCTCTGAGAGTTTCGCCAGTCTCGCCTTATCGCCTTATCCTTTTGGCAGCATTTGCTTTGGGGGTGGGGAGGGAGGGAGAAGGAAGCGTTTTCCCAGGGATACTCGTGTAGCCCTACTGCAGTGGTTCCCAACGTGGGGTCCGGGGAACCCCAGGGGCACCTTTGGGTGGCTTCCAGGCGGTCCCAAAGAAGTTCGGGGGCCACTGTAAGAGGAAGAGACGCTTTTAATCACTGACTTGAAAAAAGGTGTTATCAGTGTTAAGCCAAATCAATGCAAAAATATACCGAGAGGTGGTGTGTTTGGAAGTTTTATCAAACTGGGCTCCATAATATGTGTTGGTTGATGTGAAAAGGAAGCTTCCACTGACTCTGGCTGCTACTCCAAACATTGTAAATACATTCTGCAGATGTACCACTCTGCTGTAAGCTCATCCTTACGGCACACTGCTCTATTATTCCCCCTGTTTTAAAGCTTACTGCAGCACATGCCATCAGGTAAAAGTGCAATATTTTGTCTGTTAACCAATACTTTGAGAGACTGTGTTTAATAACAGTAACACTAAAAGACAGAGAAAAGATAAGCCACTGAGAGAGTCTAACTTTATGTGCAACAATCTCGACAAAGCACCTTTTCACAGATAGCCTAATCTGCCCTGTCATTTGGGCACTGTTCCAAATCAATTTCTTTATTGGCAGCATGTGGTCTCTGCAGAAAGTTGCATAACCACACAAATTTATGATTCTGGGAACTATCGATGTTAGTCTGTGTGCTTTGAATGCAGATCAGTGTTCTCATTGGGAATGTAGACGGAGACTGGAAAGAGGCACTTAGGGACTGATGCCCATGGTGAGATTTTGTAGGTAATCTACTCCTGTCAGTGTCTGCTTTCAAGGAAATACCTGACAGTCTCTCTCCCGAGTGTTCAAGAATTTAGGATTTGCCTTCAACTAAACTCAAATTGATTTATTGATGTTCCATTTTCTTAGGTGACTCCTCAGTGATTAGCTTAATGTTAGATAAAACCAAGCAGTGAGTATGGATTAATACTATGTCTAGTTGCTTTGAATGCTCAGTCTGATTATGTTATTCAGCTCTTACTGGATGTAAGACTGTTGGATGAATTAAATCAACATTTTTAAATGTTTCTTAAGTTTAAACTCAGGAGAAAAGCAAGCAAATCAGTCTTTAAACTTACTGCAGTGAAGTGAAACATGCAGTCTGTCCAATTATTCATATCTCACTCAACTTGCCAGCCTTCACCTGAACACTTATGCATGTTTGTCAGTATATTCATCTCTGTGTGGCTGAATATGAAGTGTTCTGATCATGTGGCTGCTGCTACATACAGCCAGCAACATGCTTCAGTGTCTTCTCAAGCATGTGATTTTGTTGACACTCTCCTATTCCTAACCAAAGAGGATTTCTCTTTTCCTTGCCCCTGCCAATTATTTCCTGCTTTCTTTCATTTAATTATGTTGTGGTCACATCACTGTGCACATGGCAACTGCTTGAACTGCGGTTTCTTTCTCCCCCCCCCAGCACCAGTCCTGCTATTTCAAGTCCATGCTAAGTAAGCACAGGCATGACGGGGCATGAACTCTGCAAGACTACAGGCTGCCAAACGGCTGCTGACTGCACATATTGCAAAGAATTATACAATAAGCTACACTCGGCTCACTCTAGGATTCAGACTTGTGTTCTTCTCAAGAGTCTAAAACGCATCTGGTTCTGCTGCACTTTGGTTGAAATGCTGTATGCTTGGTTGTAATCACTCCAGAGGTATGTTGCATAGCTAAAACTTGAGCCTGATTTTAACTTTTTTAACTAAGTTTTCTTGGTATACATCTCTCTATATATGGGTGCTCCCATTGCCTTTGCTTGTATGCATATGGTTTCAGCTGTTATTCAAGGGGAAAAGTGGCAGAGATATCCTATTAGCTGGCACTGCTGGTATAAGAGCTTGTGGTCGTGCTCTAGGCAGCATTCCATCAGGTCTTGCGTCAGCCAGCAGTCATTCAGCACTGGTTAGTCTAGGCTTATACACTGTTAATACCCTCTCCCTGATGTCATGACACCATTAACCCAAGCTTGCTGGGGGACCACAGCACAGTTCATATCATTCCATTGACTGCCTGAGTCTAAAAGCAGAGCAACTTCACCTGGTGTACCAAATGGTTCAGCTGTGCAGTCAGTGGTCACAGAAAACAATCCAGTGATGTTAGGGGCAGCTATTTGTTAAAAGGTTAAGTTCGGATACAGTTGCATAAGTGGGCATAATTTCACTCTCTCTCCTGTTCCAATGGGTCCAGTTTCCACATACTTGGCCCTAAAGATACCCCAAAATCTTGAGTTTGAACTGGTACTTGTGGTACCAGAAGTTAACATCTCATAAGAATAATGTGACCACTTGTTGACATTACAGCTCAATTAATGTTTGATGTTCTTGGTATCTCAACTTTAACCGCTGAGTAATCATGTTTTGCTTTGTGAAAAGTCAGTTCTAAGAACCTAAACTCTTGCCAGAGGAAAAACTCTGCGGTATTATTCTTCTCCCTCCTCCTCCATACTGTAAATATGGACCTGTACAAACCCAATTCTCACCACTTTCCACTTGTGACCTCAGGTGATGCAACACTTGTTTGTCTAAGTACAGTGTATTGAGTTTCTCAGTGTCTGGTGTTGATCCAAATGTGGCTGAAAGCCTGCGTGAGAGGCAAGAATGTTGCCTTTATTCTGTAGGTAACTGAACACCTGAGGGACCACAGGCTCGGGTGGATACAGGTAATGTGGTGTGGATGCACAGTGATGATGAAATGATCTCTCCAATGCATAAGTGCACTATTTTTTTTCCTTTCGCCTCTTTCAGTTTATCTTTGTCTCTTTGTTCGTCTGTCGACCCCACCGTCTTTTTCTTTAGGTAGCGTCTCAGTGTCTCACTGTACGAGATGCAATCTGCGGTGCAAAATCAAAACAAGCCATGGTCATTTGGCTTTGCTCGATGTACCATGCGATTTTTTTTTCAAAGAAACAAGGAATTTTCAGGAATATTTCCCAGAATGAAATCTTAGAACAGTATGAGTATTTTTTGGTTCCTGAACTGTCCTGCTGCCCTAAACCTCTTCCTTATTCTCTCTCTTGCATTGCACCTTTGGTCCATATATGCATGTATGTTGTTCTACATTACTAGTTTTTCTGCCCCCTGGTTTTCTAGTATTATTCCCAGACTTAGAAGCGATTAGGGCTTAATGTGGTGTACTTTGGTACTTATGAATAGGACTTATGCTAAGTCCTTGTTAATGTGATTTTTTTTTTCAGCCAGCCAAGTTTGTTAGCATTCCTAAGAGTAAGTAAGTAAAAGTAAATCCTTTTCCCCTTTCCCCTCAAGTGGTAACATGGAACTTCCTGATCTGAGTTAAATGTTTTAGGTACAAGGTCACTTTTATTTGGGTTTGATGTTTTGTTGTGGTGTGGAGGGTGATGCCTTGTTACTTGCTCAGACACAGTTATGGTTTTATCTGATTTATGTTGCTGGCCAAAGAGAGTTGTAATGTACCAGCTATGTGAATGTAACAGCATCAGTTATTTAAATGTGTTATGCGCCACCATATAGCTTATTGTAAATATGGTGTCATGAGAAGGCAAATCCATCTAATGTAGCCCCCTGGGGCCACCATTATGGCCAACTTGTGCACAAGCATCATTGCTCCCAAGCCTCGTCCATTCATCTATGCCATTGCATAAGACTAGTTCTCTCAAGCAGCCAAATGAAATCCTCATCCAATTAGGCACTGTCCACGTTTCCAAAAGGCCTTTCTCTCATAGACTGGTGCTATTCAGCCTTCCCCGGCATGACATCAGGCCCTCTCTTATAGCCCCACTTTACGCTGCTGCTCACAAATAATGAAAGCTTCCAATTAATGACTAATCAACATGTGCAACAAGCACATCCAGTGAGGAGTGACTACCATCTAATCTGCTGATTAAAACAGAAGACAGAGATGCTCTGTTCAGCTCTCTCCTCCCGTCTTTCAGTGTTGCAGTGCTGCAGAAACAACAGCAAGCTCTGACAATCTTATACGAGAGGCTTGAAAGTTGATAGTTGGAATTATTTGTGATTGCTGGAGGTATTTTTAACGGTAGCAGACTTGTTTGTTAGTTTAAGGGCATGTAGCTTAAACCATTTTCAAACAATTTCAAATGTAAACATTGTAAGAGTTGTCTGTGGAGCTAAAGGCTAATGGGACTCAGAGGGGGAATCTCCTGCTCACCCAAACATAATACAGTAGCGCAGTCGACTAAGCACCACTCCCCATCTGACATATGGCACATTTCAAAATGTTGCCCCTCCATAGGAAGTTTTGATAACTCACAGCGTCAGGCTAAATATTATCACTTAAAGTGTCGGGCTAGTTTAAACATATACAGTAGAATAATTGACCTCGCCTCTCTAGGGGTTGGGTTACGGTCAGTACATTCACTTCAGTGGGCTCTCCACAAGTCCCCAGACACTGAGTTGGAGCTGTGCCATTTCTTGAATTAAGACGCTGTTTATGTTCTGGACTGGACCACAGCAGGATGAGGGGAGGGCTGAAAGTTTGGGGGCTGGGGCTCGGGCTGGGTGAGGGTCTGCAGAGGGGGGAGGTAGCTGGTGCTTTACAGTGCGGTACTGGTTAACAGTGGGAACCAGTGTGGTGGGTCGGCTTGGCGGGCGTGGTGCTTGAGAGAGGGGTGTGACTGGGGTCTGTATTTTGACAGTTCTTTAGTTCACCAATTCTTGTGTAGGAATCTGAGCTTAAAAGGGTTGTAAATCCATTCTATGCCAAGAAATGGGATTATAAAAAATCTTACATCTGCATTAACTGATTTTGTGGCCACTTGGGGGCAGTGGAAACAAGATGTAAACACAACATTGTCATATAGAGTAGTCACCTCATAAAGCCAGTACAGTGAGCTGTGTTTGTAGGCATGTGTGTTTCTTGCCACCTGGTGAGTCTAAGTCAAATATTCCCTCTATTTTGGTTCTGTTACTGTAGTGTGTTTGCCAGCTTGTTAAGTTTGTCCTTCTGCTGTTTAGCATAAGAAATATACAGTGAGACTTCAGAGGCTTTCTCAGTAAAAGCCGCCGCCTGCTCTGTGAGAGAGTCCACTGAGATTTAATCAAATCAGTAAAGCTGTGTGCTGTAAAACTAAAGCAGTTATCTGGAAGATGCTACGTAAAGAGCTGGGGGCTGGCTGCAGTCAGAAGATGATTCTCTGTGGGTTTGTCTCTTCGAGTCTTTTCATATTACACATGGTCACATGAGTCTTTGGTAACATGAATTATTGATTAGAGCAGCTTTATTTATTCTTAGAAACAGGAAAGCTAATTGGAGAGGGTGAACGTTGCCTTGTACTGTTCTGGTCTGTCACACGACTATCCTTCACATCTCATTTCAGCTGAGATTACAGGACAGGCTTCTGCCAACGTTCTATGGGTTTGTGGGACTTTAAATTAATGCTATTTGTAGCTATTTGCAGTGCCAGTTAAATAGCCTTCTGCTTAGTTAAGATGCATGTATCCCAACCCCCATGAATCAGAACAACTTTGTCTTCTTCACATAGTGCTGCTCTTGTGTTAAAACTCAGCAGTTAGCATCTTATAAAGCTACTTCTTCTTGTTATTTCTGTTCAGCTCTTCTTGCTGCTGCAAACATTCCTCAACCGTCTACTTTTCTCTTCTGCAGCAGTGTCTCTCTTCAGGCCTTTGACTTCTATTTGAAGATAAGTGATGTCAAGCTTGTTCCAGCTGCACTGTCTGTCTCTGTGATGCCCCGAGGCTGCAGTGGGACTCCACAGATCACATGGGACCCAGCACAAGGGTTGAGGGTGTGCGATGTAGTCAGCATCATAACCACAGAGTTTTGTGTCATGAGTGAAAATATAAGAGGCAGATTTTTAATTAACCTAGCATGTTAATGCATTGTCATCCAGCAAACCATATGCAGACTTCAGATATGTTGATACATTGAAGTGAACAGACATTAACTGTAACTGTAAATGTTAGTAACTTTAGGAACTGACATCTAGCATTAGATTGAAAAGTAACGCTTTTACAGCATCTTTTTTTTCTTTCAGCTCTCATCTGAAAGTTATCTCAACTATCATATAAAAAAAGACCTGATCCATACTATTCAGTCCCTTTTCCTTTGCCTTGACTTAAGCTGAAGTTGTGTTTTTTTTTTGATGACAACTTAGAAACATGGGTTAGTAAAGAGTTGAGCATCAGCGTCAGCATTTATTATGTATATGTAATTGCTCAATTCGGCTAACGGCACATGTAACAGTATTGTTTATATGCACTAGTATGCAAACTTCTTTGTTACAGAACATAAATCAGAAAAAAAGTCTTGTTCAGAAGTGGTATTATCATTTACTGTATTGTTTTAATATGTGTCTGCAGCACATGTAGCAGAGCATGCATCTCAGTTTAGCAGATGGTGGTGCAGAGCCAAGCAGTGTCTTCACAGTAAGTTTGTAACTAGTTTTAGAAATATGCTAGCGGAAAGTTATTACAGTGACCCCATTATTTTACATTTTCGAGATAAGGCTCATAAATATCAGCCGATATACTAAGATCAACATCGGCCAAAAAAATCCAGTATTGTTCCAGCTCTTCATTATCTGGAAGGGGCTACACGTGTTTTAGCAGTGGGGTGGTGCAGACAGAATTTTAATATAAGACGACTGATCAAAGGGTGATCAGTGAGTGCGTGGAATCCCTACAGGAGCTGCTGGGATTAGTGCATCTGCAGGAGTGGGTGGTAATGGTTGGATATCCTGCAGGAGCAGTTGGGTGTGAAACAGAAAAAAACAGTCCTTTGCGGACCCTTTCACCAGGGTTTCGAAGATAAAACACTCCACTGCCTGACACTACCTGACCCTCAGAGGTATAAAAAGTCGCCTTTTGACCTTGTGATACCTAAGTAGGAAGCTTACAATCTCTGCCTGTGTGTGTTATGTATGCAGACACACACACACACATACATTCTTGACTTTCTCTCATGGCTGTCCACTCTGTCCCCGGCTGGCCCACAAATCGCTGTGTGCCATTTCATGAGGTTGGAGTGTTGCATGTGTTTTTTCACTCAGTAGCCTATATGGAAAGAATGTGCTCTCTGCGTTCCAAAGATGACTGAGCAGAGCTGAACAGCCTCCTGTTAAGCTGTGTCCAGTCTAATCAGCTGAAGTCAAGCTGACTGAGGTGAACACATTTTACAATTATATACACAAGGGGGCTAGTTGACGCAGCTGAGCTTTACAGATCTTCCACTGAAGCACCGTGTGTTGGTAGTTTAGGGTTTTTAAACTCGACAATCCAAGTCCATACATGAAAGAGCTCTGACTGATTCCAAATGTAACCACAAAGGCTGTTTGTTGACCCGTTTTGTTGGACGCTGAACAAAAATCTATGCCCAGAATTGTGTGATTTCACAATGAATGACTTTTACTTGAGCTATTTTTGCCCAAAGGCCCAGACCAGTCGCAGTGACACCAGTATCCACATCAGTTCAACCACGTTTGAGGCAGATTTGTGTTTCTACCAATTACTGCTTGCATTTGTGCTGTAACATAACATGCTAAATATTTGGTTAAGTAGTTTTACTCATGGTCCAATGGCATAATGCTGATGCTGTAATCCAGCTTTTGTATTGTTTCAAAGAAATACCCTGTGTTGACTCAAATGAATAATCCCTCTATGCTGAAGCCACAGGTCATGGATTTGATTTCATTCAGTAACACTTGATAATGGATGAAGGTGCAAGGTCAAATAACTTCTTTTTTACAATTTAAATATGCTTTATGTGAACTGTAACTGCATTAAAAGTAGATCAACCTGCTTGATTTGCAGCCTGCACAAGTTCATGCTACAGTGTGTTTCTGGACATCCCGCTATAAATAACAACACTATTTAGAATGTTGCCCCAATTAGGAAAGGGCGGGAATATAGATCAGTGAACGCCTCATAGAAATGTACACGTGGTGACGAACAGGTAGGCTTTGATTAGACAGGTAGAAACACAGACAGCGGGCAAGGGAGACGGCAAACTGGCAGACAGACTGAAAAAAAAAAATCAAAGCCAAGCAGGAAGACAGACAGAAGGGCAGAAATCCAAACTGAACAGACAGACAAGTTGACAGTTATAATACAGACAAACCAGACCGACAGGCAGGAAGGCAGGTAAAGAAAAAAAAGCAAACTGACTTCTTAAGTCTACAAGGCATGTTTGGTTGTGTAGCTCACAAGACACTCATTTATTTCAGCTTTGGCTTACATACAGTATGTGAGGTGAAAAGTTTGATATTTCCATTTCCCACTCCAGGAAAGGATAAAACTTTTATAAAGGAAGAGAAAATTGTCCCGTTATGTAATGTTTTGGCCCAATGACTCTATTTAAAACAATAAAGAACATTAACATGGATTATTTAAAATGAATATTCATCAAAAGTTTGTGTTTATACTTAGCAATCCCTAATTCCCTTTTGGATCAGTACATTAGCTTTATACTGTGTTCACACTAATGGTCTTTGCTAAAAACAAAGCTCCAGTCTGCAGCCTCTAAAGTTTTCTTCACATCCATCTTTGGTCTTGTGAGCTGCTCAACCACTGATCTGCTGCCATGCAAAGGAGGAGATCTGTTCAGGGAAATGTTTCTACTGTTTCAATTAGGCTTTACTTTAAATAGCCAAGGTTTTCTGGTGATCCCCAGCCTCACTTTTGGCTTCTCTGAAGGGCTTATCACCTCTGGATGTTAAAGCTGGACCCTTGGAGTGTAAGCACATATCAGCACATTAACCCCTACTCTGACTAAGCTCCTGCTTGTCAAGAACGTCTTGCTGCATTTGTTGATTGTAGTTACAGATCTGTGTGTTAACGCAGATCTGTCAAATGCCATTCTTTTTCTTGAATGTTGGATTTCAGCATGACATATTTGTTTTAACAGACAGTACAGCACTCAATACTTAAAGGAGAATATGTGTGAGGGAGAGTTCAGCCACAACGGTGGTACAGATTTTCTAATGTTTTTTTAAATATGTATTTTGCATAATGGCTATAGGGACATACACTCGCACTATTCCAATTAAATTAAATTGGCTTTTCTAGTAAAGCAGAGACCTAACTAAATAATTTTCTCAAGTGCAGTGTCGTATAACGTTGCAAGTTCTAGCTCATTAAGCGGAAATCACATACACGCCACATTGCTGCTGTTTTTTAAAGGATACAGTGCAGTAATAGATTTTGAATGATGGCAGAACCAAGTGGAACCATCACGTTAAACATTCAAGTTGTGTTCTGGTGCATCGTCATCACGCAGTGAAGCAGTCAGAAGCTGCAATATTTTTCAAAGCTCACATTTAAGTGCGTGAAACTCAAACATGTCATGTGGAGCTTTAATCCTTCCTTTTTCACAAAAGACCATTGGCTTTTGTTCACATTCGCTTCTAACTTACTTATTCATTTTTCCAGAACATCACATGGATGTAAAGTATTAGAGCCGAACACCTTCAGCAGACGGTTGTGCATTTTGCAGGTCTCTCACAGACAGACTTATGATTCACGATTAGCATTATAAGACCCGTTGCGTTTGAAGTCCACCAGCTAACGCTCTCTCTCATGCAGGTTTGAGCAAAAATCACTTTAATTAATCCAGATGCAGTAACCTCACTGCTGGGCACAGCCACCGCACCCCAAAGTCCCCCATTCTAGTGTGACGATAATTGCACTGTCAAGGTCAGAGATGGTTAGGTTTCAGTACACTGTTCAAGTGGAAGGAATCGAATCAAAGGGCTCTGAGAGGGTCTAATCCCTGCACTGGAATGGCTTTGATTGTGTCAGGGAGCAATTAAGCATAGGTGCATGTATGTTTGGTCAATATATCAGTCACCGAGAGCCGCTGTGGCACACATGAGCACTTTGAAACTTGGGTTGCATGGTATTTTAATGCTACATGGAACGCCTGAGCTTTTTCCCATGTTTTATCACGCACAGCTGAAACAGAATCACCGTTTACACCTGTGATGTTCAAAAGGCCAAGTGTTGCTTTAATTCAGTGGGATTGCATGGTCAGATTTAATCCTCACAAAATGAAAGCGGTTGTTTTGATAAGGATTTAAGCTTTGATGAAGCACAGCAATGCTGTTTAGCATCTGATGCAGTTAGTAGAAGCTTACTTCTGTCCCTCTTGCACAACCTCCTGACTCCTGGAAAGAAGTAATCAACGCAGTTCGTCCACAGATAGTCAGCAAGTTTGTGGCGCTTAATGAGGGGCTGCTCGGAGGGTTTAGGCTGATGTTAATTTGTTTTGTTTTTGTTGTAAACTGTGTGTCTGTAAATAATGTGTAAATGACAAGTCCTGCTTGCATGCCAGCCGGGCTGGGCCACACACATGGACTGACACAGTAACACACACACACACACAAATATACACACTCATTACAAGCAGGTCCTTTCAGTGGTCCCAGTGATCGCGGTGCCAAGCTCTTTGTTTAGAATGCATTCATAGTTTGGTCATTATTTGCAAGCCCAATTTTGGAGGTATTAAAAAAAGAAAAAAAGAAAACTCCTTTCATTTTTAGTTCTTCAAAAAACTGTGGAAAGGGATGCTTCGAGTTTGTTATAGCTCATCAGCTGACACAATTTCAGGGTAACCCACCTTGTTAAAGAAAGAAATGGGAAAACAGAGGGTCATTTTTTGTCAGCCATGATTGAAACAAGGAGACTCTACAGCTTTCACTGGATTGTTAGCCAGTATCAGTCATTTCTGCTTCTCTGTAACCAAATTATTGAGATTATAACGAACAGGCACTTTTTGATCTCTGTGCTATAGGCTTAAGAGACTTAAAATGCAGCATCTGACAATTTGTGTCATTTTCAAATACTGCCAATTTGACATTTAGAGCCGCCTTGAACTTTTAATCGTCCAGATGGGTTGAGGTGAGAGAAGGTTTGACCCCCTCTCTCAAGCTTGCTTTTTTTATTCTTTACTAAACAATTTCTGTCACTTATTGTGGGAACATGTCTCCTAGAGGACTGTCTGAAAATGTGCACTTCTAGTATCTTAACAATTATTGCATTTTCCCTCCTTGTATGATTCCCAGCTTTCTCTTCGGCTTTTGGAGCAACTATAAACACTTTGCCTTCTGACCTTAACAAATCATAACAAAGTAGTTCTTTTCTCCCATAACTCAACCTTGACAGTTGATACTGTCAAGTTATTTTGCCATAAAAAGAACCTTGTTCATCTTCTGTCCTCAATTACAGTCTGTTTGCATATTCTTTGCTTGTTTTGTAGTTTAGCAGTAAGAGTGATGGCTAGAGGAGCCAGAGTGGTCAAATCACTGTACAGCGAGTTACACAACTCTCTAAACGCAACTAGAGCATCTCAAAGAGCCTAAAAACTTCTGCTCACAGCCACACATGTGCAGCGTACTGTATGTAAACATCCACACACACCCACACGTACACATATGCCTGCAGGAGCACATGTACAAGCAGAAACGCACACGTACAAACACTGTACGGCCGCAAGGGCAGCCTGCTCACAACCACTAATGCAAACACGAGTTAATATTAGCCGTCTATAAAATGGCAGGTCATATTTTTAAAACACGAAGCCGGGGTCATGAACTGCTGCATAAAAGACCATCATAGTTGTGAGCTCGAACTGCTTGGCTCCAAATATACCCCAGAGTCTAACTTCAGACCTGGATACATGCCTGCATGGTATTTTTGGGTCAGTGTTTACAGGTGTTTGTTCAGTGGCAGCAGTGCCAAGAGGTTAGTAGGATACCCACTTTAAGAAGTTCAAATACACTAAAGTCCATGTTGTTGAATTTATGGTTATTTTAACCAAGGATGGCCGGGAGCGAGGCTTCTTAGAACAGAAGTACATATTTAAGTCCCCCAAAGTGCAACATCTATTGCAGTTATTTTAACAAAGACCACACCCCAGAAAATTGTTCAGTCATTCATGTAAAACTGAAGAATGATTGAGTGTGATGAGATTGTTGGTTGGCTCAGATGCAAAACGGTGAAATGAATAAAGAAACCCAAGATGACGAGACTCACGACGTAGGGAGGGGCGTCCCATTTTTAGAATCTTCACTCTCCACAACAGACTTTTATAATACATGCTGCAGCATTTCTTTATGGTACATCTACATCTACTGCAGAAATATAGGGCAATGATGGGGCAATGTTTAACACGCTCTTTTATTATCTAAATAAAAGACATAAGGCATTATCTTGGATTTAGTGAATGCACTTTACACTCAGCAATAAACACCACAAATTACTGCACAAGTTCAAATGCGTAATGTTGTTCAGAGATGCCTTTTTGTGTTTTTTTGTTCCTTGTTTACATGTTCCTGTGGTGTTTTATACGCAAGAAGACACACCCTGAGTGGAATGAGCAGCCATGGCTGTGCATTTCCTCCTTCAAACTGTAGTAGACCAATGATGGCCTCAAAAACATGGAATCATACGTAACAAACCTAAAGAACCAGTCCTGTCATTGTGCAGGGTGGGGATTTTCATGTCACTGTTGTCATTGTGTAGCATACATACATATATTGTGGCCATACCGCCTTGTGGATGCCCAATCCCGTCAGGTCTCGGAAGCTAAACGAGGTTGGGCCTGGTCAGTGCCTGGATAGGAGGCTGTAAGGGAACACCAGGAAGCCTGGGTGAATGCATTGTGAGAGTGAGTGGTTGGTGGTGGTTGGTGGGGCTGATGGCGCAGACTGGCAGCCTCACCTCCGCCAGTCTACCCCAGGGCAGCTGTGACTACATACGTAACTTACCACCATCAAGTATGGAGTAAATGAATAATGCAATGTAAAGCGTATTTGAGTGCCTCGGAAAGCGCTATATAAAACCAATCCATTATTATTATTATTATTATTATTATTATTATTATTATTGTTGTTGTTATACAGAAGGTTAACAGTGTTACAGCAGAGTCATAAGTCAGCAAGTGTACTTGAGTTACAGTGAATAACTGAGGGGTTGGTGGAGAAAGAGGTGGATAAAGAGGTGGAAAATTCATAGACCCATGTATCCTGAAGGATGTCCTGGTGTAGAGTTACACTGAAGCCATTTTGAAGCCTGACAGGATTATATTCTTGAAGAAAAAAACCTTGTGTTTGTGTGTGTGTGTTTGTGTGTGTGTGTATATATATACTTATATATATATATATATATATATATATATATACTTATATATATATATATATATATATATATATATATATATTACTTATATATATATGTATATATATATATGTATATATATATAGTTTTGATGCACAGAGAGGAGTTTTTAGAGGTTTAATCGAAATCAGGCGACCAAGTTTTAAGACTGTTCTCCAGTAAAGTAGCTTAGCCTTAAAGTCAGATATGCAGACCTGGTAACTTGATGTTGCTTAAGTGAGCCATCCTCACTGTATTGGAAATCTGGATTTTATTTACTCAAACAAGTGAAAAGTTTCCTGCTTCTTTTATGAAATGTTTCAACATAGCTGTATCAGATTTATAAACAGTAATTATGGGACAAAGGAATATAGGTTTTTGAATAAAGGGCGTGTTTTTTGGCTTGTGCTTCAGATTTTTTAACCAACTACTGTTGCTTCCTCGTTGCTGGTTGATGTTGTTTACTGTGGGCCTATGTGGGTTAAGAAGTGCTCTGTGCTATATCTGTCTTCTCAGAACTTAGACTTCATCTTCCTTTCCTTCTGTCATCATCCTCTCCTCCCGTCATCCTTCCTCTCTTGGACCTTCTTACCCTCCCCCCTCTTCCTTTGTAGTTTTCCACTAACCTCCATTTGTCTGCTTTTCTTCCCCTGCAGGTTATCCTCTGTCCATCTTCTTGAGACTGATCCAACCGGACAAATTGCACAAAAGATCTGAGAAACACAAACCATGGCTGTGGCCGGATGTCCGGATTATTTTCTGCATCATCCAAATTATCAGGTAAATTTACTGTGTGATTTCTCAAAAAAGTCAAAAGTAAAATCTTACTTTTATCTGAATTTCTTTGCTCTTTCAGCAGCTAAACTGGCAGTTGTATAGACAAAATGTTGAAACCCAAAGTAACCTCTAAAAATCCAAAGTGCAACAAGAAAGGAAACTTCTTGGAAGTATTAAGCTGGATGTGATTGTGAAATTTGGACTCTGTGCCTATGCAATCTAAGAACATTAGTAATTCTGTTTTTAAGATGAGATATTAGAAGTTATCTATCTGAGAATTGCGCAATGTTTTGTAGATTTGCTTCCAAGATTTCTAAGAAATAGCGAGGTGTGGATTCGGGTCACTACAGTTTGTGTTAACAATCATCCGCCTTTACTGATCAGCTCTTTAGATACCCTTAACAATATCTGACTTACTAGTTTTTGCACATAGAAGTAGGTACTAACAGGATGGTCTGTGTTTGTCCTGTTTAGTCTAGCCCTAACTAAAGAGAGAGTCAGTGAGTGGTAATGACTTGGTCAAAAAATTCCACCAATGTGAAAACATTAAATTCACAAAGAGCTGCAAGGGGATGCATTAACTGTTGGCACAACAAGGGCACAAAACTGTCTTCTTTTGGCAGAAACAGCCCGAGGTAACGGCTGCCCTTTTTAATCTGATTCTGTTAGCCCATACACACAAACACAGAAACTAGGACCTTTTGAATGGTGTTGTATTTCATTTTGTAATCAGTGTGTTCCCCTTTTGTAGTACAAATCACATTTCAAGTTGTTAGGCAATCGTGAAGGTCAACAGCACCTGTTAGCTTAACAGTGTTGTGTAAGTCACATCATAACCGAACAAAACCAGGCAAATCACACTAGAGCTAAAACACAGATCAGGCATAATATTACAGCTACCTGAGTAATATTGTGTAGATCCCCTTCATGCTGCCGTAACAGCTCTGACCTATTGAGACATGAACTCCTCAAGACTTCTTAAAGTGTAATTTGCAGAGTGGGACTAAAATGGATCACACTTGTTTTTCCATCACATTCTACAGATGCTCGATCGGATTAAGATCTGGGCAATTTATAGGCCAAGTCAATACCTTTAACTCCGTGTCACGATGCTCAAACATGCTAAAAGAGGCCACTGCCATCAGGGAATAGTGTTTCCATAAAGGGATGTACATGGTTGGGAACAATGTTTAAATAGGAAGTAGGAACCAAAGTAGTAGCCTTGTGAATGCCAGGAGCCATGGTTTCCTATCAGAAACACTGCCCCAAGTAGCACACTGCAAAACAATTGTAAAAGAAAACGTGATTCTCTAAACCTTCCTTTGTTTCATGGTCTAGCTCTGATGTTCACCTCCCCATTGTAGGCACTTTTGGCAGTGGACATGGGTCAGCTTGGGGACTCTGACCAGCCCAAGATGCTCTGCACTGTTCATTCTGAAACCTGTCTACTGTAGCTCTTATTTGAAACCCCACAGGCAAGTCAATGCTCCATCATGTGCAGTCAACCTTGGATGCCCATGACCCTGTCGCTGGTTCACCAGTTGTCCTTTTTTGGGCCTCATTTGCTAAATACTAATCATTGTATGTCGGGAACAATGCACAAGACCTGCAGTTTTGGAGATGCTCTGACCTAGTCATTTAGCCATCACAATTTGGCCTTTGTCAAAGACGTTCATATTCTTATGCTTTCCGATATTTCTTGCTTCCAACACATCATCTTCAAAAAATGACGGTTGATTTTCTGCCTAATATATTCCAACCCATGACGAGTGTCACCCTAAAGGGAAAATCAAGTTATTTACTTCACCTGCCAGTAGTATTATTGTTGTGGTTGGGTAGTGAATACGAGTAAATATGTTTATTTTCGGCAGCAGAAATGATTTATCTCGTATTGTATTAATCATTAAATTGTTAGGCAGTCTCATTAACAACTCATTGTTAGCCATTGTCTGTGCTTGTTGATAGCAAGTCGTACTAAATTGTGTTGAAATTTGTATTAATTTTGGAGTTCTTCTCCTAAAACTCCTAATATCTGTCGATTTAAGTCGCTGAGGTTGAGAAGTAGAGTCATGTAGTTTGGCCAGTTTGCCTGTAATTTAATCCTAATTTGTTAGTACAACTTTTCATTTAGGATCCAGATGCATAGTTCTTTCCATGTTTCTTGCATGCAGTACAGCAGCAATTAGAATATATGGATTACACAACTGAGACCTCTAAAAATCAGCTTGCATCCTGATGTGCTCATTTGTTGTTGAGTGACTGACTTGGCTTGTGGACTTCTGAGGTTTTAGGTTCAGCAGATTTGTTCACACCAGCCTCCGCAGAGCAAAGGGCTTCCAAACATTTGGATTAGGGCAGTGGCACTATTAGCCCAATCAGAAGCAAGTTTGTTGTCTGCCCGTCATCTGGGTCATGGCTTTATCTGTGACCTTTGCACTCAGTCTGCCTGAGTCTCTTAGATCTCCACACCTTAAAGAGACAGAAGCTGAAGATTTGCTTGAGGCACTGTTTGTATTTTTTATGTGTGCTTACATCTGTGGTAGCGTTGAGTTTTGGCCACTAGTGAAGATTGTTTCTGTTTATGTGCCTTATTTGAGGGATTCATTTAATAACAGGACATTAAGTAAAGAGCTAAGACAACAAGAATAAAAGCCGAATCATTATATATATATATATATATGTATGTATATATATATATGTATATATATATATATATATATATATATATATTTTTAGTGTCCAAAGACGGTCCAAAAAGAGAACAATGTAAATATATGCAGGCTAATCTTCTCTCGCCTTCTGCACAGATTCCTGCAGCTCCCATTCTCTCAGACACGCAAACCCAACTTTAAGCTTAACATTTGTCTTGCCATTTGGATTAATTCAATGGAAATCAATTAGCAATCTTTCTTGGACAGAGACTCCTCTGACGCTGGAGGCTGCAAAGCTTTAATATCTTAATGGAGTGAGGCGTCATTTAGTTCTTTCATCTTTGCCAATGGTTTGGGTGGGTACTGCTGGAGCTACAGTATATGGAGGTTAATGTACACACTCGAGTGTACACTGACACACACACACACACACACACACACAAACAGAGAGAGAGAGAGAGAGAGAGAGAGAGAGAGAGGCACACATGCTCACACACTCACTCGACTGTTTGCAAACCATTCAGCTATAACAGATGTACCTTGACTTGCTGAATGAGAAAACCTATTCACTGTGAAATTCCTGGGTTATGGAAGATTTTCTCTGATAAAACTGCAGCAGCGATGCAAAACAGATTCAACTGAAGATAACATTCATGCTAAACTCCAGGGATTATATCACCACTTTAACCTTGTTCCACCATGAGTGGTGAATAATGATGTGTGTGTGCACAGCAAGAGAAATCTGATGAGGTAAAAGAAGTTTACTAGTGGTAGGAGGACTAAACCAGAAACTACACTACCTATAACATGGTAACCATATGCCAGGAGGGCCTTCATCTCATGTTAAACCTGACTAAACCGCATACTAGAATGCCATGTAAGCAGAACTCAAGGAGTTTCTGTATGCCAGGGAACAATACTGTCATATATAAACACCTAGTATGCCAGTGTGTTCAGCCTCTGCAGATCTATGTTGGATCACTGGATAGACTGTGACATGTCCGGACTGTTGTATCTCAGGCTGTGTATTAACAAGATAGTGTGGTCTTTCTCATAGCCTACCTGTAATTTCAGGTGTCACGATAATTTATTTGTTTTATGTGCATTTGCTGAAGGGAGATTTCACAGTGTCAATGTGGATGTGGTATTGAGGTGACAGAATTAACACCATCAACACTGAGTCTGACTGCGATTATTTACACAATCTGAAAGTGTGCATTAAGTCACCCTCCACCTATCCCTGCAAGTGTTGGTCAGCCACAACATTACAACCAGCTGTCTAATATTGTTCAGGTCTCTCTGAAACAGCTCTGACCCATAGAGGCATGAGTTCCGTAAGACTTACCAGGCACCAAGACATTAGCAGCAGACTAGTAGCCCTGGAAGTTGCACGATGGGGTTTTCATGGACTGTTTTTCCAGCACATTCCACAGATTGGAGGCCAACTGCCCAGATCTCTTGTTCCTCAAACCATACCTGAGCACTTTTTGCAGAGCATGTTATTCTGCTGAAAGAGGGTGCTGCCGTCGGAGAATACTACTGCCAGTAATGACTATAGGTGATCTGTAATAACGTTTACGTAGATGGTACATGACACATCAATGCCATGACCATCAGATGTGATACTGTAGCCACCTTCTTCCATTCCTCCATGGTCCAGGTCTCACACTCTTTTGCCCATTCTAGGTACTTTTGGTGGAAGATAGGGGTATGCATATACACCCTGACCACAGCAGTCCTTTGTCCCTTGTACAAATACATTTATATCACACAGAGACACATTTATGAACTTATGAGTGATGCATTTTGTCATTCTCTTTATTTACATTTGAGCTATTACCTAAACTGACTCACTGGATGTAAACTGTGGGTGCAAATCTACCATTGTCGCACAATTCACACAGCTCTCCTTCCACTAGTTATGTGCTACTGTTTTCAAAATTTGGGCCACTACAACCAACAACAACAACCTCCTGGCAGCAGCCTAGATACTGTAAATTTCAAGTTTTGCTGAAGATCTGGATGATGCAATAAAGCAGCCCTGCTAGTTTTTCCGGTGAATTATCCATTTTAATGACGGTGCTCGTGCCACTGCATGCAAAAGCAATCCCCCATCACTATTTTGAGTGAATGCAATCGTTGCCTCCTTTTCTAAGCCCCACCAAAGAAGATTGTGATTGGTTTAAAGAAATACAATGGAGCTTTTCCCACCCTCTAAAGCAGAGTGACAGTGAGGTGCAGCCAGACCATTCTACACAGCGATAGAGAATAGTCTGGGTATAAGAGGCTACATCTCTGTTACTGATTGTTTCATTGCTCCTGACTTGCAAAATGCTTCTGTTTCAGTATCCTTATGCTTGTCTATTTTCCTGTTTCCTATATATCAACATCTGAAACTGACTGTTCACTTGCTCGCTGATATTTCCAACCCATTGACAGGCTAGTATATGACAGTGCCTTTTTATTTTTATTTATGTGACCTTGAGATCATGATGATTAATAAGTAGCCAAACTTTGTTTTCACCTCATTCTGAATTCTGGATGTTATTAGTTTTGCAGAGGGACCAAAGCAAAAAGTGGGATAGTAGCCATTCCCGATCATTTAATTTCATAGGTAAACAGTTTTCGTAATTAATTACATTTACCTCCTTTCTTTCATTTTGTGTTTTTTGGCTTTTAGGCGCCACCTGGTTGATATATTTACAATATAGCCAAATCTATGATATAAAGTCTGTATCTTTGCTATCAGGCTATACCAACAACTCACTATATATCATGGTATGTTTTCCATAATAGTCCTGGAAATAGCCAGTGAGTATTTCAGTCAGCAGACCTACTTTTTATGCAAACACATTTTAAAAAATTTGTCTCGTTCTGCTGACATCCCATAGACTTTTTCAGGAGTCTGGCAAAATGTCATAATAAAGGCACTGCTAACAATAGTTTATCGACCACCTTTTCATAAATTTATTTAAATTAGTACTCTTTAGACCAAAAGGCATTATATACAACGTCAGCAAAGGTTACGTGATTCTATGTCATAGCCCACCTTGTCTATATCTCATCTGGCTTTGATTACAGTTACAGCTGAGTTTCAACAGTATAGGCAAATAGTCAAACAAAACACTGGAGCCGACATTAGCGTGACCTGCTGATCTCATTGTGGTTAATTATGTAAGAAGGGATTTCCACTCGCTGCTGACTGTTCATGTACTGTTTTAGGTTCGTGCTGTTGCTGTCAGTTGGAATTTTTGGCCTGAAGCAAGTCTTGGACACGTGTTTCAGATTTCCACATCTTTAAGCTTTCTGAGAATATTCAGTTCCAGGTAATGCTGCAACGGTAACATTATACAGTTAAACTGGAAGGGCAGATTGCAGTGAAGTGTGTCTTGCCCAACATGTCTGGAATGTACCAAGTGCACTTTTGATATTTTCATGGCCAGACTCAGCAGATGCACCTGTGGCACATTTATACTATTTGGCAATAAACTTGTACGTTTTTAACATACTGCTCTTTTGTCTCGGGAAACGCCACAATAAAATAAAATAAAATCAAAACAGTCTCTATCAGTTTGTGTTGCTCCTCACGACCACATTTCTATCTTTATAGTAAACCATTCCCTGGTTACTTGCTGTTTTAAATGGAGACACTGGGGATGGATTTAATGTGATGTGACAGATGTGTGATTTTTTTTTTTATACTAGACTGAACGTGTCCTTCTCCAGCACATTTGTTGATTTACAATGGAACACTGCAATGGCATTTTTGAAGTGCACATACGCATATTTGTTTGTGAATAATTTGCAGGTCAACTGGTGGTTATTTACCAGCAGATTTGCAGTTCATAATTTAAAATTTGCAGCATTATTCCACTTAGAGACTCCAAAGATGGCTGGAAAGAGAGTCATCAGAGTAAAGGAGAGGGTTTCAGTATCAACAGGTAGCTGCTGTTGGTGGCTGGTAGGACCTATTCACTAATCTTTATTCTGTGTAGTAGACTAGAATGCAATAGTTTAATTTGTGTCATCACATGTCAGCTGTTGAAAAATGAGTGGAAAGATGAGCACAACTTGCATAAAGCAGTTTACATGGTTTTGTATGGGTGTAACTTCATCCAATAAAGCGGACAAAATAATACACAGACGCACTAGTGGTGTTCAGCACATGAACAATAAAGTGAACTCACTGCACGAGTTATCATTCATACTAAACTGAATGAAACAATTTGCATCAACAAATTGAGCTGGGATTCGCATCTCTACTTTGCATGGCTGGATTGGCATCTGCACACCTTTTATCGCACCTCCCAATGAGGGTCCATGAAAAGTCACCAAGACACCAAACTTATGCGGTCGTAAAAATAACCTCAGTACACTAGAGGAAAATACCAGTTTGCCTATGCGTTCCCTGTCCTGAGCCAGCGTTGACATAAAGTCTGACGTATTGTTATGGATCCATTTCAGCTGTTCCTTCTTAGCCCCTTTGTACGTCTAGTCTGTTAATTAGTCTGACCTCCTCTAAAGATGTGGCTTTGCCGTGCGTCTCAGACTTTTCTCTCTTGTTTGAGGCCCAACCTCCAGACCTTTGTGTCCGCCCTGCTTTCAGTGCCTTAACCTTGTCTCTAGCCTTCTACTGACCCCTTTTAAAAAGCTCAGCCCTCAACCCTTTGACTCCTGTTTGGAGTTCCTTTCAACTTCATCAATATGAAAGGGCCCTTATATGCTCCTTGTCAAAACCCGGTTCCTCAGACTCTTAGTCCTGCTTTGACCCCTCTTAAAGAACTTGAGCAACACGTGTGTACATCTGTGTGTATGTGCTTTTGTGTCTGTGGAGACGAATGAGTGTGAGAGAAGCAGGATGAGAAAATGCAAGAATGTAGATAAAAGAAAAACATTGGTGTGCTTTTTATACTTTCAGCAGACAAAAAAAGTCAGCCATCATATGTTACCTTATTGTGTCTCTGCTCTTTGTAGTCTCAATCTTATTGGATCCAATAAAATGGATGCAGAACTAGTCAGTGGAATGGCTGAGGGTTATGCTAAATATCCAGAATATATTGGATTAAATTCCCAAGTTAACATTCTGTTAATTGTCTATAGGCGAATCAAAGGCCGACAGTTTCTTTTTTTTTTTCTTTTGGATAAGATCACAAAGGAGTTCAAGGTGTGTGTGTGTGTGTGTGTGCGTGTGTGTTAACTCATTTACTCCCAGACAGTCATGCAAAACAGCATTCAAGACCAGTATATGGTGTGAAAGAGTCACAGTGGAGCTCAACCATGACCATCCAGTCCTGAATGCACACACACAAACCAACTTTGTGCTGTACCATCCCACTAACCAAACAGTGTCCCAGTGCTGTTTGGGTGACTGGGTAGGGATCAGTCACAGTCTGGTAGCTGGACCCCCAGACGGTGCGTGTTGATGACGGGGTTTGCTATGTCACAGGAACAAATGGAGTGACGCGGTGGTTATTTCATTTATTTTTTTATTTTTTTAAATTCAAAAGCAGGTTAGTCCCATTAAGAGCCTAAATCTCCTTTTCGGTCCACAGAGACAGCGGGAATTCAAGACAATACAAAGACGGAACAAAGCAACATAATGATTGGATGCGGTTGGGTTAGTTGGTATAGAAGAGGGGTTGGGGGCGGTGGTGGCGGACAGCCATATACCGGCGTCGTGCATCCACTTATACTCAGTTTAGTCACAACCTAGGTACCAGTATACACCAGGGAGGAACACTAAGTCCTGTTTCAGCATCACTGAAGTTAGAATTTTCAGGTAAATCGAGGATTACACATTTGCAGTCTTTTAGTTGAACCTGTACTTTGAGGAATGGAGACATCAGGGTGGAATTCTACTTCAAGCTTTATGCTCACAGTGAGTCGATTCTTTTTGAAGTGCTCATGAAGTCTTGTTAGCAGAGTTCATTTAAATCTCACAGATGCTTTAAGACTCTGTAGGTGTTAAAGTTGGAGCCGTAAAAAACGAATACCTCTGTAGTCAAACTTCTGTTTTATAGCAAAGGTGGCCAATTCAGGATTGTCATGAATAAGTGTGCAGCAAGGAGACAAATTTGAAAAAAAAATCTTTGAAACTTTTTCCAAATTCAGTTGGAAATAAGCTGTTATTTGCAATGTTTTGCCTTGTTTTATTATTTGGGTTAAAACCTCTGTGTGTGTGCGTGCGTGTGTGTGTGTGTGTGTAAGTAAGTAAAACACTCAACAAGGGAAACAAGCCAAAGTATGAGGACTAGTTGTTTAAACAGTGAAAACGTTTGTAGTATGGCATCTTTCCAGATTTACAAATACAAGGTACCTTTATAGAATCACATGATGAGCACCGTTATCATCATCATTTAGTCATTATAATGCAATATTTCTGGAGGAAACAAAGAAAGTCTGACATTAAGCAAAAAGCATTAATTGTAGAAATTGGGCAGAATTACAACTAGAGAGGGATAGAGGAACAAACACTTGTGTAAAAGAATCCAGTTCTGCCTGCATTGTCTGTCAGTGCTCTAAATGAGGCAGAACAAGCAACCGCAACAGCTTTTATTACAGCATCAGAGGAGGTCTGCTGTGTACGACACACACGCACACGCACACACACGCACACGCACACACACACACACACACACACACACACACACACACACACACACACAGTCAGTTGTGGTGTTTTTCTGAACACAGTAGTCGGCCCCAGTACGTCCTGTTCCCTCTCCTGCTGTTAGGCCCTGAGCGGGACACTAGTCTGCACACCCCATACACATGTACACACGCACACACATACACACACGGTAAGTTGTCATCCTCGGTAGTTGTAAATGCCAGGAACACATCAAAATCACATATGTTTATACATGAATACACAATTGCTCATTTTCTTGTGTATTTTTCTGTTATGGAACAGTTTTGCTGTTTTGCAGTGGCTGGAACGCGTATGGTCTCTAACAAAGGTCAAACCAGGACATTGTGATTAAACTGGTATCTTAACTGGTTTTCGTCTGTGCTCTGTAATGCACCTGATCATGTTGACACATGCAGTGTAGAAAAAGTAAAGTTCATACTAGCTGAACCTTTTTGAACTTTTTGTAATTTGTGTACAGTTTCAGAAAGTCGTGTGTTTGTTAGGTTGTGTTAAGGTTTCTATTTAAAAAGCTTTATTGACACTTGTTTGACTCCCGTAACAGACTTTCCCGTTTGGTGACGAGATTTATACATGATTTTCCCTTTTTTTGTTCTTTTCTCTCCTTTTCAGCAGGATAACATAGACCGATCCTCCAATCACAGACAGGCTGACCTCATTGGTCCGAGCTTCCAGCAATCAGCCAATCAGAGTTCTCCTAACCACCAAGGTTAGTCTCAGCTGCCACTTGATATTACTGAGTATGTTTGTGCACAAGTGTGTGTGAGTGTGTGCCGATGCTTGTGTGTCAGACATGTTCAATAATCTCTAGTTAGAGTCGTGTTGTATGACATAGATACTCTGACATCAAATTACCTTTGATTTCACATATGTAGTGTCATATGATACTGAACGCTACTGGGACTGAACTCGCTGTGCATTTCTCATGTATTTTCATACATCAGAGAATAATGAAAGGCCATACAAATTCTTGGAACTTGGAACACTGTGTGTGTCTCTGGTTTCAGTACAGTGTGGATGATGGCTTGCTGTTCATTATCCTCCACTCGGCCAGGGGTGGGTCGAGGGTGTAATATATATTTGGGTCTCTTCCGCTGTAAACATTTCTGTTGTTCAAAGGGTGATCTGCATGGACACAGGGTGCCATTATAATTACGCTGTCTATCTAATTGTACCATACAGGGTTCATCCATGACAATCGGAGCATGAGATTTAAGCACAATATTGGCTCAGCATGGGAGGTAAGGGTGGGGAGTCTGTGAGGACTCAACCAGTGAATTAGAACGCTTGGCGCTGGCATGGGAAATAAATGGAGCAGAAATTACATTGTCATTTTTCAGGATCAGCCGTGATGGAGGGAACTCAGAAAGGAGCAGAGAGGCAGATGAATTGGGATGACTTTAACTAAGCAACATTTTTGTTTACACTAACCAAATAGTAATAATTTGAATGAATACCTAGATTTTTTTGTACAGTGGATTGTGCCAGACATGCATTGCAGGCCTATTTATGGGCATTGGTTCTGTAGAGCATTTAGATTTTTCACAGAAATCCTCCACCTGTGTCTCATTTTTTTGTTTTTTGAAACTAGTCAAGTCAAGAGCTGCAAATTATGGCCAAGAAGCCACTACTTAGAAGAACTTTTACGACTTTTGTGTGTCTCTCAGGCCATATTACATGTTGTGCTTTAACTGTGCATCTGTTCACCAGTATCTCTGTTCTTCTCATTGGTGTGATTATCCTTGCTGAGCTCACTTGTTTATTCTGCCTACATGTTCTGTTTGCTATAAAACCATAAACAGTCATTCACAAGTCAATATCTGATGTCATGAAATAAAAGTTGCTTCACATGATATTGCAAACATCAGCTGAGCAATCCAGTGATGTCATGCTGTGAATTCACTGTGAAGTTTAAAACGGTCCAGCTAAGTACCCAGACAAATGACAAGGCTGTGTTGTCCTGTGCCTTTGCATGACACATGTGAGTCCTCTCTGTCATAGATGCGATGTCACAGGCTTGCACTATGCAAATGCTTTCTCCTCTTTGTTGTTTCTCCCAGATATATGCACACGTCAGAAGGATTTCTGTTGTGTAGCTGGGCTCAGAGAACTTGTTCTGTGCACAAAGGCGACATATCAAACTTGTAAATATTCAAAATGGAGATCGGTACGATTACGTCTGTCTTGTCTCCAAATGTCTGGTGCCAGTAAATAAGATAAGACAAGTAGTTTATGTAGTTTGTGTTTACTCAGTAAGGAAGGCATTGACATTAGAGATCTGTTAGTTATAACTTGCTGGACTTTATCTTGTACTTTGGAATGATATTTTATCTGGGTATTGTTCTGTCCTTATGGAGGATTAAAAAATACTTGTGGAACAAAGTAGTTAGTGAGGTGTTCAGGTGTGTTTTACTGAGCTGCCAGTGTAGTCAGTGATTAGTTTATTGTAGTAGAAAAAAAAAGTTTAACTGAAAGATGAAATCATATGACTATGTGAAGGTTGTTGAGTAATTTAATTGGCCCGTATCTCTGAATATCATGTACTAAGATATCTGAGGTGAGGAAGATACGTCCTGTTCCAGTTCCACTAATGATATCAAAGTGTAGTAGGTGTAAACCATGTATGTGTTTTATTTGTAAAACTGTACAGATTGAATGCTAGTTCCATGACATTGTGCTGCAACAAAACGCCAACTACCAGTGCAAGTAATGTGACTGTAAAAGGCCTGATTAAAAAAAGAGATTCACTTGTCAAGGAAGGTTTAGTGTGTGTGCAGGACTGAGGGGAACTCCAGCAACATACTTCAGACCGTCACTGGTAACATGGATGTGACCATTGTTCATGGGGAGGCAGGGATAGTCAGGAGTGGGGGGGGGGGTGTCTCAGATTGGGTATGCAGCTGCTAGGCAACAAATCCCATCAATGGTACCAATGCGGTGCAGTAATTTGATGGCGTGGCTCTGGAGGGGTTAACCAGTCAAGATCTCAGGCCTGGAAATGAAGCTCCCACCTCCTCTGGTTATTCCAGTTATGCCTTTATAGGGGGAGAATGACATGCCATGGACACACACACACACACACACAAACAGCAAGTCACCGCTTTGTCAGCTAACTCCTGTGAATTTAGGTTATTATGTACATGTAGAATATATACAGCCTTAACTTAAAAGTTGGATGTCTGTACTCTGACCTTGTCGCTCCTCACAAAGAATCATCAGGCGTCATTCTGCAGACTTTGGGGAGACACAATACCATTTCACTCTCTATGTTGGAGCTAGACTCAGAGCCTACAAGTGGATGTTGGGTTAGAAAGGAGGCTGAAATTCTTTCTGCAGTGGCATAGCTTTCAGGTGAGCGGTTAGCGCAGGCATGCAGCAAAAGAATGAGCAGCGTGCTGATTGATACTTAAGTACATCGCTGTGATTAAAAAGGTGTGCTGGATACGTGTTGCAGTGAGTGGAGTGAATGTTGCAGCTGACTCAAGACCTAGACCCGCACAATTTGTATTAAGATCAGTAGCAATTCAATGCGCCAAAGTGGTGGATAAACCATCGGAAAAATCAACATCACTATATCTAAACTAACACTGCAACCAGAGCTAACGGTTTCTTTTTGGATTTAAAATTATAAAAATAAGAGTTTTGGTTAGATGTTGAACTCAGTGTTTGACCTCCACAGTCCCCCTTCAAATAAGTTTCTTCTATTTTCTCCTGTCTCCTTTCTATTCTCGTCTGTCCTCCCTCTCTCTCTCCTCCTGTTTCCCCCTGACTGTCCCACAGCCTCCCTCCCCATCAGGAGGCTCGGCCCTCAGTGGGTGTGTGTGCTGTCATCAGAGGTATTGTACTCTCCTTTGCAGAGCCACGCTTTACAGTTTGGACTTGCTCTGTCTCTGCTCCCACTGATGCCTTTCAATGGAGACCCCTCTGCTGGGCTCGTATTCAGAGGCAGTTTATCCCCTCGTGTGTCTCCTGTGTGTTGATGAACTGTATACGTAAACACTTTACATTCCCCTTTTTCTGCAGGAGGTTAGCGCCCCTCCTTTTTGTTTTTAACTGGCAGGAATGAATGAAAAATGCGCAGACTACATTCCTGGGCTAAGGAGAGCCATATGGATCCGCTATCAATACAATGGTCTTGTTTTGGTCGCGTCTCGCTCGCTAATGATCAGAAATATTTAAAGCAGCTTTCATGCATATTCTAACCAGACTTCACGAGTGTACAGTTTGTTATCACTGTATCTAGCGTGGGTCAAACAATGGAGGAAGCTTGGACTATTTTTACCCCTAATTTAACCGGTTATAGGTTCTTAGAGGAGGAGGGAGTGGGGTTGTATACGTCAGAGAGTAAATGGATTCTACCCATGGGAGACATAAAACAATGAGGAAATGAGAACAATAATGCCAGTGTTGTTCTACGACCCATCAGGGTTTATATTTGGAACTGATTTCTACAGCGGAGTTCTAAAAAAAGACTTTGTTCATGCTATGAAATAATGGTAATAAAACAACTTATTATTCACTTAATGCAAGTTGTTATTGAAATGATATATATATATAAAGTGACTGGCTCTAATTTAGACTGAGCAATGATCAGGAAATGAATTGTCAAATGAATAAAAAGCTCAGTACAAACCAAACCTTCAACAGCCTCCACATGGATGCAGACTTTAAGATGATAGGATTCAGGATAATCACACTTCTTAAAGTAAAGGATTTATTTAGAGGAAGGATTTGCTAATGAGGTGTTTGTTTCCTGTACTTATATCCATATATTACACTGTATTAATAGTGCATTTAACTTCTGGAGGTGTCAGTACCCTGTTTTATTTTATTCTGTTACTCCTACTGCACTCTTTCAGGTGGAAGCAGCTTTAAATGAGTTCCTGCTACCTGCCAGATATTCTTATCTGCTCCTGCTATGTCTCTGATGTGTTCTGTAAACCTATTTACTTTTCACGTGAGTTTCAGTTAACTCTGAACTTTCATACGCTTCCCAGTTTTTTCAGATCTGTGCTCCGTACCACAGTTCTGCTCATGACATCTTTCCAGTGTACTCGCTGTACTGTTTGGTAACATTGAGCAACTGCATCACATCTGCTAATTCTCAGTCCACATCTGTAGCTCTGTGTGCTCCCTGCTGCCTGAACTGCTCTGATATTTTAAGAGGATCTAATTAATGGCTGTAATATTGTAAGACCAGGCGTGCTGTGACCGTCGTGTGTCTTGTGAGCATAAATAAAGTTGTTTACATCATCTCGTGTGTAGCTGCAGCCAACAATCTGTCATGACTTCTGTTGTCTGAACTCCCTGTCAAAAAAACAGGTAGATAAATAAAAACGGTAGATTCCTCGCTGCTCCAGATCTTCATGGGGTTTAAATCCTGTGCGTGCCTGCATGCTGTGTGTGTCATCAATCTGTCTGTCTTCCACCACGGTGCATGACGCATACCTTTGTTTGCGCGATTGTGACATGCATGTGTGATTGCGATCGTATGACTGATAGTGACGCACAAATCCTACATCGATGCACGAGTTTTTAAGGGTTGTGTTTCTTTGTATGCAAACAGTTCCAGAGGCCAAACTAGGTCAGATTTATGAGGGAACGTATTTTCTGTCAGTTGCTTCAGGGTACGTCTCACCTAGTGAGAATGATGGATGATAAGCAGTTGATGTGTTCAGGGTAAAAGTAATTTTGGGAATTTTTTGATGTAGTTTCTGCTTTTTTTCTCTCAGTATTCACTAAGCATTTGTTTGATTGTGCTTTTGTAAAAAAAAAAAAATCTTATGTTTATAAATGCAGTTTTTTAATAACTTCTTATTCTCTCTGTTCTGTGCTACAGGTGTCTTGTTCGGTCCTTAGCCTTGTGTTTGGCCTCATATGCACCCTGTGTCCTGTGGTATATAGCTCTTTAGCTCTCCAGGCTATTTATAAGTAGCTGCTCCAGCTTACCTGTCACTATTAATACCTACAGATTAACCACCTGCGATTCAAAGGCACCTGTGATACAGCTACCTGACACGTTTTCAGGAAAAGCTCCTCAAAGCGACTCTTTAAGTTTTAGCTGGTCACTGTAGCTGTAGATAGAGCAATGCTGCTGCATGCAGAGGTGAGGATATTTAACAGCCTGCTAACCTGTGGCTCCTGTAGATACTATTTCCTCAGTTTTTTTTTGTTGTTGTCTTTGTGTGTGTAGTGGGGGATGGGATGGGAGTGGGTTGGGGTGGGTGGGGTGTTTAATAGCTGCTGGAAGCTGCTGCTATTAAAACTTTACATTAATCAAATTGCCGGTTTCCAGTGTCAGCTCTCTCCTGAGCACTGGGACTTTTAGCTGCTTTAGAGCAGCGTGACGCTCACATCACCTCATGTGATCCAGCTGTCAGCTGTCTGCACCCTGAGCTGTTAGGATGCTGTGTGAAGCACATGTTGCACATTTAAAAGCCTGAAATTCTGACAGCAGAACTGCATAATAAAGGTTGAGACACAGTGCTGAACAGGTTTTCATTCGGCAATTTGCACAGCATTCCCTGATGACACCTAATATACTATTAACACACCTCTATTCCTTCTCATTCAGTCATTAAGAATGAGATTTACCATTGTGGGATGGTATTAACTAAGTGCCTCTTTGTTATTACAATAAAGAGAAAATAAAATTTTAAAAATTGCTGAATCATGATGTTGTTGTTGTACAAGGCTGACATCATTAGTTTGTTGCAATTATTTTACACCGGATTACTATGTAGAGCCACCAAGAGAGGGTATACAGTTAAATTAAAGATAGAAATCAACTGATATTAAATATTATGACCACAATATACATGGTACATATTTACCTTTTTTTCAGTGGCAATAAGTCCTCTCTAATTACAAAAGTATACTTATATTGGGCTCCACTGTGGCAATAATTTCATGTCTCGTTGCATCCTAACATTTATTTGGGCTCCATCAGTCTGACAGCTGCTTCTTCATACAATTAGAGCTTGTCTCCCCCTAGTGGCTCACTTCAGCACAACAGTCCAGTTGTGAGATCTGGATCCAGGGATTTGATGATGAATTCATGAGATGGAGAGATTTCTTTTTCATAATGAAGAATTATTAATCACAAGATGAGTCACCACTGCAGATTGTAATTTAAAAAGAGCAAAGTTAGGCACCCAGTTTACCCAGATGGTAAAACTTTCACAGCATGTAGCAATTAGATGAGAGTTTCCCTTCAGCTGAGCTCACTTCAAACTTTGGTACAACGTGCTCCTGAAGTCGGTTGAAAAATTTATTTCATGAATTTAAATGTGCCTAGAGGTTTTCACCAGGGCTTTGAGGATGGATTCCTTCTCTGAGAAGAATTTCGCGTCTTGCTTTTAGAGACATTTAAAAGCTGAATGTTTGAAACGCGCCGTGAATTTCGAGCAGATGCTTACAGTGTGATGCCTTTGCTCTGAACCCCAGTGGTGAGAGTTGAAAAGTGTGAGGGGCAGGTTTGTGCTTGTACCTGATATCCCTGGAGATTTGGCTCGCAGCACAGGACAATGTGCGTAGTCAAGATAGTCTTGCTGATTGAGCATTCTGGCAAAACTGGTTACTAGTGTGTGTGTGTCTGTCTCTGTGTGTGTGTGTGTGTGTGTGTGTCTGCCATTGTTTTTCTTTCTCTCTCTCTTTTTGTATTTCTTAGAATTAAGGTGGTGCAAAGTGAGGCCACAGGTTCAAATCCTGGCCACAATGAAATGTTAGAGAAACTGAAATAGACAGGGAAAGTCCCTCAATATGCAGGGACTTTACCTCTTATTCCTGTGCCTCAACTATTTGGAACTAGAGCAGCAGCTTATATGACTTTCATTTTTCGTATTTTATTGCTTTTTAAATTGGATATTCTGTCCAGCTTTTCCAGTTCTATTTTAAACCATACTTTATCATTTATTTCTCAGAGACATGGTCTGCTTTTGGCTTGCTTCTGTCTTCAATCACTAATGTGTTCTGCTTTTGTCTTTCAGAGGATGACGTTGACTTGGAGGCCCTGGTGAATGATATGAACTCGTCGCTGGAGAGCCTGTACTCCTCCTGCAGTGGTCAGCAGACAGAGTCGGCCCCACTGCTGCACAACGGACAGACCTCTTCCTCACACCACCATCACCACCATCACCATCATCACCATCACTCACAGCACAACCAGCCTCGCCAGGGTCAGCACTTGCACGTGTTGAGCCACGTCTCCCCGGAGCCGCCCTCCTCCTCCTCCTCGTCCGCGGATTCACCCCAAACGAGCCTCCGACGGTCGCAGCCCATGCACATCCTCGCCGTCAGGTGGGTGTTCAGCTTTGCCGTTTTTCATTCCTCAGTGGTGAGCATTTGGTTTTTGTCTTATGTGATTATAAACCCAATTTTTAAGAATTTTAGGGTGTTTTTTTATTATTATAAAATAATTGTATTTATATGTTTGATATATTTTCTTTATATTTACTTTTTAATATATACTTTTAATCTTAAAATATTTATAATTAAAAAAAATAAGTTTGTTTAAAATTATTTTGTTTATTATCATTAAAAAATTAATATAATGTATAAAATACATTAAATATAATAATATATAATAATTTATCAATTAAATAAATATAATAAATAAACATATTGTTACTTTGGGCTTTATGAAATTTCTGTCATCTTCTCAAATTTTACAGAGAAATTGATTAAATTATTTTTTTTAAAAATGGTTAAGCAGTAATCAGCTAAATTGATAATGAAAAAACTATTCAATAACAATCTCAACTCTTTTAATGCATTGTCTTATAGCTGAAGGAAATTTGACTGAACTGTTCCTCAGTAAAATGTGTACATTCCATGATTCACTTCAGGCTCCATCATAACTGAACAATAAATGCAAATAACTACTGACATGCAATGCTCGTAAAAGAAAAATCCAAATAAGACTCCAGTTGTATCAGTGCATGCACACAGAGGCTACAAAAGTATGGCACTAAACTTTAAGCTTCAACACTTTTCCCCCTTAACTGTGTATTTGCACATGCATAGCAACACACTCAAGCAGAGCACAAACCCTTTTTTTCTCTCCATGTTTGAAAAGAAACCTTTCACTGTACAGTATAATCCCTCCACACCCTCTAGATAATTAGGCATAACGTTTCCTCCCTGCTCCCATTCTGTAGCCCTTGGATGACCCTCTCCCCCTGCTCGCTCCTGCTTTGCCTCCGACTGCACCAGCAGGGGGAGGAAAGTAAAAAATTCTCATTTATTTCAGAGCCAAGTGCATATTTCACTCTCAATTTAAAGCCCATACCATCCTTAAAGCTGCTCGCACATACACACTGAGGCAACATGTAGAGCTGCACACTTGCAGAACGCACAAACACTTTCAAAGCAGAGCTGGTGTCAGCTCCCATTATTCGCCCTTGGACTATATGACAGAAACGGAGGAGGGATGATAAGGTAGGGGAGTATTCTGTCTTATTAGCTCTCAAACACACAGACACAGGCCCTGAAGTTCATATTATTCAGGACTGACCTCTGGATAACCCTGTTCTCAAGCTCAGATGGGACGACATCAAAAGGCCCGTTCCCTTTTGAACTCCCTTCTACAGAGAGATGGAGTCTGACAGAGAAAGAGAAAGACAGAAAGAGTCTTATACATGGATTTTTTTTGCAGCTACCTCTTGAGCTAGAATTTCACAAACAGACCTGCCCATTTTTTTAAAAAAATGATTAAATCCAATAATTTGAGGCTCACACGGCATGTGTTTAATTCAGAAATGTGCTTTAAAGTGATGTCTTGCTTCAATATTGATGCGTGATAAATATTGCAAAAAAAATGAGCTAGCAGGCTTTGGGGGTCTGTGATTTCCACTTGCTGGGAGACTGTTCATTATGGGCACATCAGACGGAAACAGACATGAGCCTGATACTGTACAGCAGCGCTTTATTAATTCTTACTGTCTCTGCTGCACATGTCAGCAGCTTTCATTTGAAAGTTCTCCCGTTTCACTTTTTTAGGAGGCAGTTCCAGGTCACAGTGTTAGACTCACTGTAAGTTTATATTTTCACCCAGACGATTAGCAAATAAAGCTAATAACACATGTTATGTTCAGTGCAATCAAACCATCGTTATCATGGAATGACTTTATCCTGTTTCCGTTGTTCAGGAGGTTGCAGGAGGAGGAGCTGAGGACATCGTCTCTCCCGGCCATCCCCAACCCGTTCCCCGAGCTCTGCAGTCCAGCGAGCTCACCTGTGCTCAGTCCTGGGTCTCTACCTCCTGGAGAGCCCTCTACAGGCAATTATGTAAGTAAAACCTCACATAGACGCACAGTAGAAACCTTTTCCTGAAACCATGACCTTTTTGGACGAAAGAAAAACTTTTTTTTTTTTTGCTCTACGTTATAATTTGGTGTGGTTGCATGGGATACAAAACATTGTCTTCATATGCTATGGGTGACCATGTAGGAGGATTTTCCCTTTGAAAAACAGGATATGGGACCGATTTAGATTTATTTACATGTTGATAACGGAGACATGTGTAAGTCAAGATACTTGTTTTGGAGGATGCAGCCCTTAAGTGTCGTAAATCTGCTGTATTTAGAGTTGGACATTCAGGAATGTGTCCCTGCCTTACATCTGCGCCATGTTTTGCTCATCTGAGGCATGTTGATTGCTTGCATGTGACGGTACTGTACTGTACTGTACATGTGTGTGTTCAAGAGGGTTTGTGGCTTTGTTGGAAAAAAGGAAAGAGGTGAAGAGTGCAGGAGCAGACGGCGTGTGTGTGTATGTGCACGCGCGTGTGTGTGTGTGTGTGTGTGTGTGTGTGTGTGTGTTCATGTGCGTACCTGCACACATGACTGCATTTCTGTGAGCCTGTTTGCATTTGTGTGTTTATGTGCTGACAGAGATTTAGAGACGGGTCTGTCTGTTCCTGGAAGTCGTGCTCTCTTCATCATCAGTGTTAATGGTCTTCATATGGAACCAGCCAATACTACCAGTTTACAGTAATATGAGGGCGGACTGTTTCTCATAAATACTCCGCCTGGCTAGAATCCTGCCTGTTCTGGTCATGGCTCTTATGGTACTGGATCATAGGCTGCAGTTTCAGTTACCAGTTAAGTCGATTCAAGCCAAAACACAAGTCTGAGTATAATACGACCCGCTGTGCTTCCTCAAGCTCATAAATTGCTTGATGAATTGATAAACCTGTGGCATCCAGTAAATGCGTAAAGAGTTTGAATAACCATCTGTGACATCAGTAGAGCTCTATGATCTTTGAAAGCTTGAGTTTCTTTCTGTTCTCCATGAGCGGGAAAGTTGCTTCTCTCTCTGTGGAAAGGTTGGAGGCTCGAATTGCTAGCTGTGGCATAAATTCAACACTGAATGGTACAAGTTAGCTCATATGGTAAATAGGTCAAAGATTATTGTCTCACTAAGTGGTTATGAGTTTTTCCTCCAATTACTAGCTCTTCCATAACTTTGGCTCTTTAAATGGAGCAGGTTTGCCTGGTAAATATTCAGAAACCGGTTTATTAGAGTGGGTGACTTGCTCAGGATGGGAGTGTTGTTGGTTTTTGAATTCCCACATGGCTTATTAAGAGTTCAGTGAAGACCGGGAAGTGGAGTGCGGGGGGTTGGAGGAGGTGCAGGGAAACTAGAGATGAATGGCTGCGGTGAATTGCTTTTATGATCTTACGGTAATCTGACAATCTGTCAGAGTGTGATTAGATGATCCATGAAAACTGACGCAAGTTTTTCAAGCTGCTCCTCTAAATCCGGTGCAAACAACCCTTATATCACAACACTCGTCTGTCTGATTTCTGTTTATGCCAAGACCTTTAAAGAGCAGGGGGGCGTTGGATGTGTGACCCAACACATCATAAATCATTTTAAGTTTGTTCAGTTTCGAAACATAGGTTCCCCTGCAACCTTAAAAATGGGAGGTAACTGAACTTTAGTTGATTAATTACTTCAAAGTCATCTTATGAGCTGTGTGTACAAAACTAGCTAAATTAAATTAACTGAACGTGAAATATTAAGTTATATGAACTGGTCACATAGATGGTGGTTACAGGCAGACCTGTTTTCCTTTTATTGTGCATTTTCTGAGTATAAAGAGTTACTTTTTCATTTGACATTTAGAACTTGCAGCCTCAATCGCTGACGTCATTTTGGGTTGGGTTGACCATGGTTACACAGAGATGAATGATAAGTCTGTGGATGTAGAGACTGAATTCAGTACTTAGCTTTATCATGGTTTTAATTCTGGATATATTTTGCTATATTCTCTTATTACATTCTGGTTATTCCAAAAAAACAATCAAAACTATAACTTCATTTAACATCTTTTAACGATGCACAGCAAGTTTCAAACATATCTGTTTTCTCAAACTAGGACAAAAAAAAACCTGGGTTTCTGGAGAGTTTTAATTCTCTAACAATGCATCCTGCTAAGTATGCCTATATCCTAGGTTGGTTTCTGAGAAACTTAGTTTAATGGATTGAGTGAAATTTCATCTGTTTGTTCGTTTAGCTCCCCATTTTAGGTCAAAGTGCCTCAAGTTGCCTCTTATTTTTAAGTTCTAAAGTGGTCTGAACATAAAAACTTTACATTTAAATTTCAGTTAACTTGAAATGAGCAAAACTCACGCATCATTAAATAAACTAAAAAAGATGAGTTGATTTGACTTAATTCCCCTATGGTGTTTTACAGTGTACGATAAATGCCTGTACTATTCCTAAAACAATAGTCCTACATCACATATTACCATATTAAAAAAACAAGAATTCAAACGGAGCAATAAAAAAGGATGACGAAACCTGGTGAAGTGTTGCCGTGCATCTGTTTAGAATGTGTTAACCTTAACTCAAGAAATACAAAATAAGTTTTTCCTCGTTTTGCTTTGAATGAATCAGCAAACTTTTGTTAAAAAAAGCAATGCTGAGAAAGCCATGGAAACTTTAATTCCTCGTGTGTGTTTACAGTGCACACACTGTGTACACACTCATGTCAACTTGTGTGATGTGCATCCGTCCATGCATCCGGGCATTTTTTTCTTTTTCTATTTTGTAGATGCATGTGTGTTTGCGCTCGTGTCTGCCTGTTTTGTCTTTGTGAGTTCTGTAAACTATTTACAGCATTGGCAGTGTGTATCCATTGTTGATGGCAATGGAAAGTATGTCTCATTGTAGCTGTTCCTCAGTGGAAATTCAATTCAGCACCTTTCCACAGAAAAACTCTCCCATGGAGCCATCGCATCGCACACATGTGCCTCCAGGCTGCAGCTTTGGAGGCATAAGACAGCAATAATGTTGCTTTTTTTGCAAACATATACTGCTGTTTAGTGGGTCTGATCATTAAAAAACTTGCTGATTTGCTTCGGGTTTGATGGTGAGCAGGTAAATTCTTGAACTCACTCTCCAAAACCTCTCACCTTAATCATTTGAACCATATGTGCCCCGTTCTGTGCCATATTTTCTCTCCGTCTTTATCTCGTTCTTAGCCAGTCTGTCTCGATCTCCCCATCTTCCTGCCCTCCACATATCCAGCTCAGGCAGCCAGCCTGCTGTTGAGAAGTTTCTCTGTTTAGTTTACTGAATTTTCCAACCTCCAGGCGCTTTCTGACAGAGTCTCATACTTGTGTCCCTCTGCTCCTCCTTACCTCACTGCTTGGCCTCTGTGCAGGAGGCATGAGGATGCAGTGCAGAGCTGTCAGGAATCACTGGGCGAGCTGTTTGACACGGCCATATGATTCCCAATGACCTCACTTTCCTCCACTGTCCTCCTCCCCCCTCTGTCTTCCTCCATTTCTTCACTCTCAACCCTTCTCCCTCCAGCTTGTCCTCTCAGCTGTGGAATCTGACATACATACATGTTTTGTTCAGTGATTTGGAATTAGTAGTGTTTTTGCTGGATGCTGTGTAGAATTTTTATGGGTCCAACTTATGATTTAAGCTTTTGGAGAGTCAATGAAACACAAGGTCACAACAGAATGAATACATTAAGTTGGTTGGACAGCTACATGATAGACTACAAGAGGCTGTGTGTGTAAAAAAAAAACATGCACAGGTGGACACACAATCTTGAAAATATTGACTTATTTTGCCTGTTCAGGATTATTACTGCAATGTTTTTAGTTTTATGTCATTCTGAAACTCCATACATCTTCCCATATCCAGCCATGCAACCAAAAGGCAAACTTGCTTCACTTACAGGAACTTGGCCTGTCTAATCCATGTTGTGTAATGGAAAAACCTATAAGACTTTTTTCTCAGTCTAGGTTCTTGACAGTCTGTCCTCAGTAGTGCAGTAGAGAGTGATATTATTTGCTCTCTTGGACACTGTGTTCCCAGAGCTGCCCCTCTCGTTCTAGTGTGGGAGCACCAATTTGATCACTGGGTTGCCAGATTTTGTTGGATTTAGTGTTCTCGGACTGGATGTCCTGTAGCTCACTTTCCTCTATAGCATGGCAGGTTCCCCATGCCCTGCCTCTGCCCCTCCAGTCTGTGTTTCATTATCGACCTAATGGCTGCTCTATTTCTGTGTGTCTTGGACTGTATATCAGTCTTCATCTCTACGTGTCTCTATGTCGTCGCTCCACGTTATGGTCCTTTGCTCCGGACTTCCAGTTTAGTAACAATAAGTTCTCTAGACGAACACTTATTTGCACATGATGAAGTAGGCTAGGAGACCTAAAATAGCGCCTGGTGCCAGACAAGCTGGGGAGATTGGTTTGGCACTAATAATGTTAGCAAATGGGCTGTTGGTCCTCAGTGCCAGCATCGTTGTCCAGTTAAAAAAGCCTGCTAAAAAATAGTGCCACTGCTTTCCATATCATGTAGATTTAAGCAGACTGGCTAGCATCTCAACATCAACAGAACAAGGATTTATTTTTATGTTTCGCTCGGAGGCTGCTATGTACAGTATGCAAATATGTTCAGGGCTTACAAATACTGCACCCGATCTTGTCACGTGGTTTCCGATTACAGCTATGTTTGTAAATAAGGGCTATGCAAATATTGCACCTATTTATAGTATTAGACTTTAAAATGGAAGCAGCATGTACAGTATGAGAGATATGTGCAGCACATAACCAGGATGCAGAATTTAATTATACATAGAAGCATTTTGTACGTATCGTTGACCATTTGCAGTGTCAGGCTGTCATCTCAGTTCAGCGTATGAGGTCACTCGCGCTCTGTTTCCTCGGGATCCCTTTCTGTCTGTTTCGTATCTGGATTGTATTCTTGGCAACTTCTGTGCCACAGTGTCCCCGAAGGGATCGTTAGCATTTGCTCTAATGATGGTGCTGCTGATCACTTTTCCATCTCATCTCACTTTTCCTCACCTCTCTTTCTCTTTCTGTCTGCATGACTTTGCCTCCAGTTGAGTCAGCCAGACTTCAAAGCTGTGACATCTGCTTATCAAAAAAGCGTTTTGTGAATGCTGCCAGTATCAAGTGTGCTGTTCTGGAATATAGTTGAAATGGTGAGCTCATGACACTGGACGCCTCCAACTGGTAGAAATCATGTGACCTGATTTAAATGCATCTAAATTTATTTTTATCACCTTATTCAGTTTCTTTATTCCACCATTTTTTTCTTTCTTAGACTTAGACTAATGTTAATGCTTTGGCAATATTGTCAACCTGATATTTTTCCCCAATAAAGCAGCACTGAATTGCAAAAAAAATTACTGAAAGGATTACCATTAGTGTTTTTTTTTATTTTCTTGTGACATGCTGCAAAATTTGATTGTTGCAAACATGCACTCATAATAGCAGAAAAAGAAATCTGTAAAATATTCTATTGCTAAGGGAACATGGACAAAACTTTTATTTAAATCTGAATTTCTTGGGGTTTTGGCCAAAACAAAATGTCAGTACAATGCTGATATTATTTCCACATAAAGTAAGACACCACACCTTAGAGGACACGGAGCAACATTAACGTCTTGTTAGTATGCAAAGGGTCTGCTAGGATCTGCATGACATAAACTTCTTTTACAATTCACACAAAAACAGTTCACCAAAGTGTGTTTCTGGAAACATTTAATGGGAGATATTTGCATAAAGTAGCCAAGACCTTTATGGAAATGAGGAACAGCCAACGAGATACCTCGTCTTTGAAAAAAAGCATTGTGATGCTACCAGAATGAGTTGCATGGCCTCTTACATAGACAATGAATGGAAAGTGTTGAAATGATGTATCCGGTGTTGCATAAGAATAATAACTATGCAGCTGTCTGTGTGCACCTTCACAAGGGAGTGTAATCAAAGTTTATGAGTTCAATTCATGCTTTCTGCGTCTCTGCAAGGCAAAGTGTCATTTGAGTTTCATAATCCACCCAAGTCTGAAACTGTCTGCGCAGACATCTGTGTGAAGTCTGCATGGACTGCACATGTACCAGAAAAACAAGTGGCGCTTAAAACAATCGATTGTCATGAGAAGATACTGTTCAAAGAGATCCTCAGTCGCGCACACCTTTTTAATAATCATTTAAAAAGATTTAATTGAAGTACTTGCTGTTGGATTTTGAAGGTGCTTTAATTTGTACATACAAGATTTCCATCAACGGAGCCCAAATACAGAGGAAAGTTCAGGCTAATCTGTAACCAAATGCTGTATAAAAAGTGCAAGCAGCCATTCAGAAACATCCACAGGAGCTCCATATGTTGTCTGTGTTTGATATTAAATAGAACAGAAATCTTTCATCATGTCTGTGTTCACTTGATTATGTAGTTTAGTTTAACTACAAACAAATGCACAGCAGCTCTGAAAGAATAAAGTACCTCAAAGCCAAGTGGTGTCTGCAAAATGTGGATTTTTATCTCCTAAGTCGCTATGCAATTTAACAAAACAGGCTTTACACACTGAATACTTGTCTAACATCCATTCTAGCTGCTGCAAAGAAAGCAGCAGCATTTAACTAGAAACACCTGATATATAAATAATGGGCATTGATCCATTCCTCCTCCTGCTCTTTCAGCGCTCAAACACGGCATTCCCTGGCTGCTGCCTTCCTGAATGTTGGAAATGCTCTGGGTCAAAGGGCAGATTTTTCCACTGTAAAAGCGGAATGGAATGCTGTCGATGCCCAAACTGTTGGCCTCAATGTGTGGGAACGTTGGTGGCCGTGTGCAGGAGTGTGTGTATTTAAAAGTCGGGGTGTGTTTGTGATGAGGCTCTGTTTTGTGTATTGTGTGCGTGCTTTTAGCGTGCGTTCGGCGCATGTATGTTGGCCTTTACAAGCAGGGATACTGTGCATCTGTGAGAGTGTTCGACGGTATGTTTATGTGCGGCTCTGCTTCTCATTGTAGCACTGATGTGTTCTGCAAGCCGCACTGTGCAGAGATCAAAGGTGACACAGCGCCAGAAATCTGCTGGCTCACTCCTCCAGCGGCCTGCCTGCTTTTAAATGGATCTTAAAGTGAAACGTAGAACACACACATACAGGCACTTGCTGTATTGTGTAATCGCCGGCGAGTCACGTTTACATGTTTGCGGTGGACATGTGTGTGATTTGTACTGTTTATGCCACTTGGATTGTTTATGTCTTTGTGATTATTTGTAACTGATGTGGATATAAATTACGCAGTCGTACTGGATGTTTTATTGAGCTTGTGCATGCGTGCATCCATGTGTGTATATTTGATGCATGCCTGCCTGCTGGCCTCATTATTCTTGACATTACATCTAGTCTCTGAGCCCAAGGCACACACACACACACACACACACACACGCACACACACATGCTCTCTCTCTCTCTCTCTCTCTCTCTCTCTCTCTCCCTCTCTGTCTCTCTCTCACACACACACACACTACATTGAGTGACTGAGTAGATTTGCAACATTCAGTTGCTGTGAAATACAAATTGTTTGGCTGCTGTTGAACAAATGCAACCTGGAGGAGAGCCAGGCAGGTTGCAGTTAAGTCTGGAACATCTCATGTGTCAGCGCCATATTTATCCCAAGCTGCTAAATGGAAACATGCCTCGACCTGCTAGCTAGACCTGCTACTGCCACACTGCCACAGAAACACACACACACACGCACACACACATGGCCTGTTTAATAACACGGTGAGCTGGGATGATTAGTCTGAGTAATGGCTTAGTTTAAATAAATAAGTCTTCAAAATTGGCACTGGGAAAAGCTAACTGGGAACAGAGCAGCATCTCATAGCTTGTGCAATAACCATTGTGATTATGTAAAAATTTTGTTTGTGCATTAGAATAATATCAGTGGGATTTGCTTAGAAAATGCAGCCTGAACTGGACCAGTCACCGATATCAAAGCCTCCCTAAAATTAAGACCCTCTGAGAGGAGCTTATTGTGTGAGAAGCGTATTTATGACACAAAATACTGGATTAGAATTATCCTGTTACCAGCTAAATAATGAACACACTTCCAGTAAAAATAGAGAAGTCAACATCACTGCTGCCACTGAGCCACCTGCAGCTTTTAGATGCATTGATTCCACGGTAGAAGAAAACTGCATAATAAAGCATAGCCCTACACCTACTGTACATACAAGACAGTCTAAAATAAATTCAAGCTGTAGCGATTGTGCATTAAAGCAAACACTGCCACTACTAAGATACTCAACAATAAACAGGGACAGGCATCAAAAACTGGTTTTACCTGAAAACTACAACAGTAGGGCAAGCAATGAGGTGGTATGGTGACAGTGGAGATACATTTGTATACTGGAGAAAAAAACTTGTAAAAAATGTGTTAAAAAAAGAGAATTGTTGGCTTCACTTAGCATTTTAGCAACTTAATTTTAAGCACTTGAAACTTCCAGTTTTTCCAGCTGAAGAATTTGCTTTACCCACGTACAAAAGGTAAAACTTGATTTTGTCGATTGACGTTCTTTCCTTTTCTTTACATTGTAGTCCTGCCTGGAGAAAGCAGTGGTTGAGTTACTGCAGAATTTTTTTTTTTATTATTATATTTTTTTTGTTTCTAGCCCACAATGCTAAAGGAGCAGTCAAACTATTTTATGCACTTTTACTGAAATCAGAAAATCAGTTTAAAAGTACAAATTTCAAGCTGATAGCATCCACACAAGTAAACTGCCGTCACCAAAGCAGAAAGGCAACAGTAGTTTACTTCAAATTCGCTCAAGGGAACAGCAAAAATGAGTTTCTGAAACACAGTCATGACATTTTTGAACAATTTCAAAAGAGCGAATCAATGATTTTTAGGGAAGTGTGCAACATTTACATGCAATATTCCTCTTTCAACTTAATTTTAGGGTAGTTTTATCCCGAAGCTCACCGGAAAACAAGAAAGAGCAAGTAGAGTCCTGAGCAAGCCTAAATAATGGCAGTAATTAAAATGTACAGACTGTCAAGTGAGTGGATGTGGATCCCTTTCATCCTGGCGTTAAACTGTGTCATCACACTTAATATTTAAGTGATGGATTTATAAGGACTTTTCTATTTGGAGAATTCTTTTATTGACTTAGAAAACCACAAGCCTTGCATATTAAATAATAATTACTATTTAATTGTGTCTTTAGTTCCCCTCTGTGTTAAACTGAACTAAATAACTGTCTTTCCATGGGAGCCTGACTGGACCACCCAGGCGCTCGGGGATGATGCACCTTTAATGGTCCATCCTTCACTCCTTGTCCCAGAAGGCGGCCAGTGTAAGATTAGAAGCCACAAATTTCTCCCAGCTAAAAGGGCGAGATCCCATTACTCCTGCAACTAATGGGAATCCCTGATAGTGTTTGCTCTCTGCTCCGCTGCCGTCTCTATATTTGATGGAGTATCGAGTGTGTGTGCAAATACATGACGACACAGTTTTAAGGTATAATTCTGCTCAAGGCACGTGGCCTTTCAAGCACCGGATCGTGTTCCAAACGCACAGCCACATGTGTGTGAATACAGGTGTGTTTATGCATGCGTCTGGGTTTGTTTGGGTCCATATGTTGCACAAAGAGAGCTATGTGTTGCTGCCTGTATGCATTTCGTTGGGCCGAAGCTGAGCAGAGCTGTTGGACTCATGTAGGTCATGGAGACTGCATTTCCCTCTCTCTTTGCCTTCCCCCTGTCCTCTCCCTCTCTCTCTCTCCCTCTCTGTGTCTCTGTCTGGGGAAAGTAGGACAGCTCAGATTTCTGAAGCTGCTGCTGCTGTGAGAAGGCAGAAAAGGAGGGAAGAAGTAGGAATGAACAGCGGGGAGAAATTAAACGCTGCTAAAACAGGGATGTTTTAATCAAGCAGTGTTGTAAAAGTTTTTTTTTAAAAGCAGTAATTTATTACACAGTTGTTTTATTAGATTATTTAGTTACTATATTAAGCATTCAGTGCACAGGAAACAGTTTCTTATCTGCTTGAGCTGTACCAAGTTAATCAGGTTACCACAGAAATGAGCATATCAGCTATTACTGGATGTCAAATCAAGGAGACAGCTCAAGCTATAAAAAGAGACTCATAAAGCAGTGAGGAAAAGCAAAGAAATCCTCTCATTTGTGATCTTGATTTGTCATCAAATATAACTTTAAACTAAAAATATGTCGAGGAGGAAAAATTATATTAAAATTTAAGTGTGGCCCTCAGCTTTCACAGTTTTTTTTTTTAAGTTTTTTTATTTTGTGGAACAAGTTTCATGACTAAAAAAGGCTTCCAGTAAAGAAATCTAACAATTGCCCCACTCAAAGAGCTGGCAGAGAGAGAGAGAGGGAGAGAGAGAGAGAGAGAGAGGGAGAGAGAGAGTGACAGACAGAAGCCACTGTGATCTTGACGTGGCCAGAGAAAACTCTCCATTATTGGGGACAGTTTGTACAGAACTGAGGCACATACTGTACTGTGATTCCTCTGAATGGGAGGTGATTGTTTGTACTGGCATGTGATGTGTCCTTCTCCTCACTGCTGCCACAGAGGAACCTGCAGATCTGTTCTCTCCATACTGTAATCTTCCTTTTACTTGTATTAGTTTTAGTATTGCTATTATTCTGCATTTTAATTGCAGAATTATCAAAACTAGTCATTTCTGATTTTCCTCTGGTTACAGCTGTTTTTTTTTTCTTTTGTTGTTTGTATCAACCGCATTAGGAACTTTTTTTTTCAAATATATCAAATGTAAACATGTCAGCTGGTGGTTTAAACTCTCCCTGACGTTGCTGCTGCTCGCCATACAACAAGTGGACCATTTCCAGTTTGTTGCCAAACTCATGCCAATGATGTCACCCTTTGTTTGCCCAATTACAATCTCCCTGCCCCCCTCCCTCTGCCCTCCCGCTGTAATTGGACAATGGGGTCCAAATCAGCACTGGTCTGAAAGTACATTTGCTGCTGGGTTTGCTGGCAATCAGCCCCAGGGCACAATTAGGCATTCGCTTCCACTTTTACTCCTGTTGGTAAAATATTTGGCTCCACACGGGGTGCTGCTCAGCAGGTAGTCCCAGTAAACAGGGGAGAGACTGCTCTTGCATCATCATAACCCCATCGAGATGGCCTTTAAAAAGTGTGTTGTAGTAGACTGCACATGTGCAAATCAATTGAAGTAAACATAGTTTCACCTTTCAGCCAACTGGTGATAGTATGCCATTCAAATTCAAAGACAAATATTGGGAAGCTACCTTTTTTATTCAAACTTTCTATTTTAAATTAACTTAAAAAATAGGTGTGATCAGGAAAGTGTGGTCACCAAAATGCAACAGTCTGTTCATGTGCATCAGTTAATCAGGGACAGAAACCCAAAAACTGTAAGTGCATTGTAATAGATGTGGGTGTGCAGCCTCTTTTTCTACTTGCTTGACCACACAGCTTACCTTTCTTTATCTGTGGTTGATTGGAGACTTTTTTTTAGGATTATTTTCTAGCACAGAACAATGATATTGCACTGCAGCTATAACTTCACCTTGCCTTTACCTTCAGATTCCAAATGTCTGCCTTTTGTTCGAGATACATCTGTTTAATATTATTTATGGCTTGTTCAAATGTCTGACCTGAATTTGCGCTCTGTGACCTGCAATGCTAATTAAATTTGACTCCACTCAGTTCCAGAATCTTCCAACCTTCAGGTTTGTGAGTCTGGGTGGGTGTTGAGCCTCCATTGTCGACAGACAGAGCGGCCTCTGTGGGCTAACTAACTGCCCAATATACAGTGCATGGTCTGATGCATGGCAGCCTGCCACTGTACATGACGCTGTATTGTCGCTGTGCGCTGGGAGTCTTCCCTCCTATGTTTCCCTTTATACATTTTCCCTAAATATCATCCCTCCATCTCTCTTCCTTCCTCTCATTTCCCTCTTTCTGTCCTCTGCCCACTAAATCCCTTTCTGCCTTCTCGTGCTTCGCTGGGCCCAGATAGGCCTCTGTATCTTGGGTCTTAATTTGACACGGTAATTGGATGACAAGGGACAGTTCAGTGTCCCTTCCTCATGAGTCAGCAGAGTTTTCTTGGCTAGTGCCTCCCACTCCTGCTGACTACAGGCGCTGAGCGGGGACGGCCAATTGTCCGAGGCTCATTCAGGTTTTTGTGTCTCCATCTCATCATCCGGACGTCAGTTTCCAGGGGCAGCCCAGACCACACACAGCACCACATTACAGTCAGAGGGGCTTTATAGAGGCTACTTGTTAGTGGGAATATGGAGCAGGGGTGGGTTGTGTGAGCCAAATCAGCTTATCAATGGCTGCACTTCTTTCCTGGAAACATGTGGGGCTTTTGTAAAACAGAGACAGCAGATATAGCTAAGTGCTGACAGCGTTGCATTGGTAACTCTGATGACCTACTAAAAGCTGGCATCTTGTATACATGACAAGTGAATTCTTGTGCAGTAAAACACAATAAATAGCCTCAGTAATGGTACATTGGATTTCACTGGAATTCTAGCTTATTTTTTCACTTGGTTTTGCTGTTATAATCAGCAATGTAATGTTTCCTACTGAGCCTTTATATGTTAAAATTTACACAATTTGCTTCCTCATACTGCCTCTCTCCGCAGTCATGGTCTTTCATTTTATATTTTCATAGTTAAATTTAAAAAGAATGCTGTTTACCTTTTTGTTGTCGCATTTTCTCAATTTCTTTAAAAATATTCTTCTATTACTAACCCTCACATTAATAAATAACTCTGGACTATAGTGCATGAGCTCTGAAAGTGTAGGTGAATGTGTTTTTGCTGATGTATTTGTACTCGGCCAGCCTGATGTTGGGGTTACAGATGCTACGGTTCGTTGAAGGGCTGTGGTTAAGGTTGGGTTCGGCCATAATTGCACGTAGCCTGAAGACTTATCTCTCAGAAAAAAATCCCTGAGTGAGTTAATAGAAAAGAATTCCCCTCTTGCTTGAATATTCCAGGAAGTGCTGACACGCGAGCCAGCATCAGGTTTGGATTTAATGTTGAGTTTATGTGATGTGACCAGACACTGTCTGAAGGTCTCTGATACAGCTGTTATCCAGGTTGCTTCTTTTCTTTTTCTTTTAATGCTTCACAACCTTGCCCACATGTAATGGATCCTAAAGTGTGCACAGGCTTGTATGCCTAATGGCTAATAGTCTCTTAGTAACTCCTGTCTGATGTAATGGCTTGTAATGTGTACGAAATACCAGAGGAACTATTTATAGACGAGCAGCCAATTCTCTGAGAGACTGATGTGTGAATGCATGTTAGCTGCTGGGCGTGCTCACACACGCCTGTGTACCTACTTCAGTTTCTCTTTGTCTAATTGAGTTCGTTTAGTTTCTGTCATTATGTGTGTGTGTGTGTGTGTGTGTGTGTGTGTGTGTGTATGCAGAAACTGTAACATATTTCGAATGAACAATATAATGTATATGTGCTCTGTAACATGGGTGTGTGTCTGTGGGTGCCTGTGTGTCTGATGGAGTATGTGCGCGTGTGTGTGTGTGCATGCGTGTCTGTGTGTGTGTGTTTGTATGTGTGTGTGTTGCCCGAAGCTTTCAGTCTCTCCCTGAGGGATTACATCACAGGGCAGTTATCAGACCTGAGTCATCAGAGAGGTTGAGAGGCCTCGCTCTGCTCCTCCATCTAAATGAGGAATTGTTTAAAAGCATTAAAAGACTTCTTTCTTTCATTTGTCTGTCTTCCTGCTCTCCTTCTTCTATTCTTTTTTGCTTTCTTTCTCACCTATTCCTCCTCATATATCTCGGGTTTGTCTTTAAGAAGGTGACTAAAAGTAGAGTAGGTCAGTCATTTCCTCAGCTAATGAACTACCAGCTCCTGCCCGAATTAATATATTTTTAGTCGTTTGATTTATTTTTCTGCTTATGACAGAAAACACAAGGCAACATGATGTTAGTTCAGGTGCATCTGTGTCTGTCAAAGATGACCGTAAGGTGGTTTTTATAGTATATTAAGGAGATACTTTACTGATTAATCATGCTGCTCCTGCAGCTGCTGGTTATTATTTTTTACTGCTTTTCCTTCCAGCTGCCTTCTGTTTATCCTGATTTCTCCTTTCACCAGCCAAGCCTCCTTGTAGTAGTTTTTCATTTGTGCACTATATTTTGCTGTGGTATTAGATGGATCTAAATGGAGCGCCCTTATATTCTGAGCATTTGTTCCTACTAAATTATGCTGAATGTGATTCTCTAATGAAACACACAAGGCTTAATGTCTGACATGAGAACATGTAATTAACCTCCATCTGACATTGGCGTGTAAAGATGTGACTCTGTTTACAGGAGATCAGGTTGAAAACTATAGCTCAATGCTTAAACCATATAATTAAATGGGGCTTAGCTTAATGCTCTGTGTCAAATGGGATTGCAGTGTTTGCTGTTGCAGGCAGTGAGGTTGATTCTTCCCATATTTATTTTTATATTAATATATTTTGTGATTATTACAAAGTTTCTCCAAATTCAGAATCGCCGGCTTCCTTCAACCAGTTTTGTGTCACGTCTTGAATGAGATTTACTTGGACTTGACTGTCAACACTTCAGTCTTAGCTGTGACAAAACAAAGACCTGACACCACCTCTGCATTATGATAATCCTGATGTAATTATGTTGAATAGAAAACCCTCATTGAACCCACTGAACCTTTCATGCCAAACCAGATTCATGCGTTGCGTTTTTCTAGTTTCATGTTCTTGCCTGAAGCAACTGTGACCGTAAGATAACATCTCCACTTGTTTTCTGATAATTCTGCATCCGTTTGTGAAGCGATTGACCAGAAACCCTCCGCTGCACCATGTGTGTGATGTGTGCAGCCTTGTTGGGGCTTTCCCCCTCCGGCTGACACACCGTGACGTAGACATGGGAGTGAGTCTGAGCAGTGAGGGGGCTGGTAGCACAGAGACAGCTGTGCAGGCTAGATATGTAGTTAACAGTAGAAAGCATTCATACTACACATTCTGCTGCAGTGTGTCATCAGACAGTGTCTCTCACTCGCTCTCTCTCACTTCCCTCTGCTTCCCACTCTTTTTCCTTCGCTTCTCACATCCGTCTGTCTCCTGTTTCTCCCTGTCCCACACACACTCCCACATACATGCTTGTGTGCATGTGCAATCAGACACTGACTTCCCTCTCTCTCTCTCCTCTCTCTCTTCTCTCTCAAAGCCCCAGACTTCCCCTACCTCCCTCCCTCCTTCCTCCTATTCCCCCCAGAAAGTTCCCCGGTGTAGTAAATTAAGTTGTATCTCCTTGACTGCTGCCACTTTTACCAGTGTTTCCTGCTTCCTTCTGCCGAACTGTGCTTATTCCTGGATTACACCTCACCCACACATGTACAACCACACACACCCTCACTTCCCCAGAAAATCTAAAGGAAAAAAATAAGTTTTTTTTCAGGACAACTTAAAGCTGTTCTCGACTCTCCCAGACGGGGTGTGTCAAAGCTTTTGTCCATCTGATGCTGTATTAAATATCAGAGTTAAAAGAGGGGTTGGTGGGGGGCTGTGTGTGCATGTGAATGTGTGCAAAAGTCTCCAGCTTTCTTTTTTTTTTGTTCTTTGGAGAGAAAGAATGTTGGCACGAAGCGAGCCACCAGGGGAGGAGTAGAAGGTTGGAGCGCTCAAGTGCTGCTCCAGGTTTGTTTCATTTCATTTGCTCTGTAATGAGTCTTGTTACTGCCGTAAGAGGCAGCGAGATCTGACTGGGGAGTTCAAGGTTAAGCCACAGGAAGGGAGGACGGGGAGGGAGAGGAAAGAGAGGCAAAGAAGCGGAGAAAAAAACATACAAGGCAACAAACGCCTCACTTGAAAACTTGGAGGCAAGAGAAGCAACAAACTTTCTTCCTTTATTTCCTCCTCGCCGCCCCACACCCTTCTCAAATGAACCCTCCTGCGTCGAGCTCTGAAAAGAAACTGAAGCAGCAGAGAGCTTCGAGAGGTCTGAAAAAGTTGGCTGTGTCTGTGCATGACTGTGCGTCTGTGTGTCTAGTGGAGTGTGTGCGCCTCTCAGGGAGTGTGTGTGTGTGTGTGTGCGTGTGTGTGTATGTGTGCGCCTAGGTCTGTGTGGGAATGATTACATCAGCCCGCTGCAGCTTTATGATTGGTTGGTGAGCGTGTGGTTTGATTCAGTGAGCCTCAGAGCCCGTGGCTGAGGCTATAACCCTTTGTGAGGGGGAGAGAGAGGGAGAGAGAGAGAGAGAGAGGGAAGGAGAGAGAGAAAAACGATAGTTGTCAGACTCAGCCGGCACTAGAAGCACTGTACTGTACCTGCTGCCATCCGATCGCTGACTGTTTCTGTGTGCTGTACACATACCGGCTTTAGGTCACACAGGCAGTTCTTTTTCTTTTTTTGACAGAGCCGGCGGCCTGCAGACAGACTGAAGGACTAGCTGTGTGACAGGTAGCACAACTGTCAGCTGTCGGCATTCAAATTTGTATCTTTCTTCCTGGAGGAGACAGGGCGACAGAACGACAAGGTTTTCTGTCTTAGTGACTGTGTGTGAGTGAGTGTGTGTGTTTATGTGAGCGCTCTGGAAGCCGGACTCACTCCACAAAATGCCTTCGTGTTCCCCGGACTGCTGCCTATTGCGGGCCGTGGAGGTAAGACCGCTGTGTTTCTGTGCCTCTTATCTCTCCCTGTGTGCCTCTGCCTCTCTATGCCTGCTTCTTTTTTTTTTTAACAATTTAAGACTGGTTCTCTTTGAAGTACTGCCATGCTTAACCAGAGGCAAGAAATGGAATGTGTAAATACTTGAAAGGCCGAAGACAATTTGTCTTTTTCAAGATGTGAGCAGAGCAATAAAACAGAGTCAAATACGTCAGCAGCTTGAATGATTGAGGCTCTCTAGTCCTGAGCGTTTTTTGATGGGTACACTGCCTCAGGCCTGGTTTGTGCAAACTGAGATGCTAGAAGCTGCTTCTTTGCTCAGGAAGAGAACAGAATTTCTTTGTCATGATATATTATGTGGGAAGCATGCATAGATTACATGTGAAGGCTTAGTAGGCTGAATTCCTGTGTAGGCTAAATGGGCTGCTCTAGTTTTCTCTGTGGGCCTTTAGACATGGATCCTGTGAATGTTAATGTGTGACATCTTCTGAATAGCAACCTGTGGACACTTGGTGGAATTAAATTTAGGACGATTTGCCACATTAGGGATGGCAGTTATATTTTCTGGATTACATGGCGAAAGAGATGCTTAGCTACAGTGTGCCGCACTACATCAGAGGTCTGTATGTAAATGGGTGTCTTTCTCTCAAGTTTTATCTGTTGAGCACCTGATGAGGCATTATTGCCAAAAAGTACATACTTTATACCGACAGCTAAGTGTGTGGGTTTGTGTTTGAGTCAGTATTATCAGTGAAAACAAAATGAAAGCACTTGTTTCTCTCGAGTAGGGGAAAAAAATATTAGTTGAAGTGTGTATTTAAATATTTAAATTTAAATATGTGTAACATTATATGTAGAATTTTATGTTTCTGAATTTGAGTCTGTAAAAACATAGACTGTAGTCATGTTTTATCTCTGGATAGTTGCATGAATTTACGCGGTGAGCTATAATTTCAGACTCCAGTGCAGCGTATACCCATCTGGACTGTGTTCACAAGAACAGATGCTTGTTATACACTAAAATATATTTGCTTTTATATTACAGCAACAAGTTGCTAAAAGAAATGCTTGTCTGTGATTTCTAACACCACAATTACTACATAGTGTTGAATCTATGTTCTTCTCTATTGTGTGCTATAATTACAGGCCTGTGTGTGCTATAGTTCTATATGATAAATACCATGACAGTGTTTGAAGACAATTGCTGGCTTCACCCATTTATCAGCTGAATTTTCAAAAATGATTTGTGTTAAAAATGAGTACATCACAACTTGTGTTTCCTGTGGGGTAACCATGAAAGTTCATATTTAAACCGCCATCCTGTTTTATATTCATCCTCTCTATTTGCTGTATCGTCACATATGAAGGAGACTGTATAACAGTGTTTTTGTTTGTTTTATTGAACACTGTCCTTGTGTTTATCAAACTGCTTTCATGTGGTCTCTGTTTGTTCTAACCGACTCTTCTATTTTCTCCTGGCAGATTGTGAAGATCTTCAGTGAAGATGGCATGGGTAAAGTTGTGGAGATCCCAGCCGACATGACAGCCAGGGACCTGTGCCAGCTCCTGGTTTATAAAAGCCATTGTGTGGATGACAACAGTTGGGCACTTGTTGAGCACCACCCGCTGCTAGGGCTAGGTAAGGGGCAGACCTCTGCAAGCTGAAACACTGTTCACAGACGCACAAAAGCACCCACAAACACACATGAACGGACGCTCTCATTTGCCCACATAGAAACTCGTAGGCTTTTGGGTGGGCTGAGACGTGCAACACAATCAGTGACTTACACAGGTGCATTCACATGTATGCATGCATGCATGCATGCATGCCCGCATACTTGGACAGACAGTTGAGGCACATATTCTCACGTAGGCATGTATTCAAGCATGAGTGCATGTGCATACTATACGGCATACGCACGCACAGAGCCATAATGTCCAGTGATCTAATCAAGTACAACACAGTGGCTGTGTGGAAAGTTGCTGCAGCAGAGAGCAGAGTTACTTTAGCAGTGACAGGTCGATTATTTTCTGATTCAATAGGGAAGAGGCAATTGAAAGAAGATACAATAGGGAGGAGACAATTGAAAGAAGATTCAATATTGAAGAGACAAATGAAAGGAAAGATCTTGTCTGAGCTGCATGTATATCATTTGTATTGGAGATACAACAGTTGCTGCTAAATGACAGATAAAGTGGTGGAAAGTGGTGAATATTCCTGACATTGTTTGAACCTGATGCTAAATACAGTTGTTCTGTCATTAATTAAATCACTGCTCTGTTATACGGAGCTGATGTTGCTGCAGCTTTAGTGCATATATGTATGCTTGAGTGGAAAGGGGATGTAAGTCAGCTAAGGTTATTCCGTCTAAGTAAACAGCAGATCTACTGTTAGAGGAGACAGTCTGTCCCAGGATTCCTTATTAGAGCTTACCAATACTCTGCTCCAGGACATCTCCAGAGAACCTACAGGAAGTCCCTCAGGTCCCATCTCATAAATTCAACAAGCACAAATTATCATACATTTCACCGTCTGAAGTCTACATCTTTGGCCTCCTGTGAGCCTTAGAGAGCAATTTAGTTTGCCGTTGGTTGTTGAGATAAAGGTTTATGTGGAGGAACGTGAGAGCAACAGAGAGTACTGTATTTAACATCCTGATATATTTTCAGGCTCATTTAAGGTCACGGTTCCACTTCACATTATTATGTGCCCTGAGCTACTTGTTAAAAAAGATTGTTAAGTTGAATGTGTGATGTAATTTTTTTTCTTCACTTGTTCCTGAAGAAGAATTGCACGAGGGACACATAATGGATGCTAGCAGAAGAGACGCTAAAGAAAGAGAGGGTGATAATTGATGGTTATGGATTAGGAGAGCTACTGATGTAACCGATGAACTCTGTAACGCAACCTTTTTCGACTTTGTCTTCTCAGTATCAGAGGTGGTGTAACATGATAGATCCAGCACTGTAAGTGACATGTCAGGGAGGTGATGGCGATGATTGATGAGCAGTCTAAAAGCCTTTCTTTCGTGTTGGAGGTTCTTTAGTTTGACAGTGGAGCTCCACCAACACTCCTGAAAATAGAAGCACTCACTGCACCAGACAGGGACCTCTCCACTCATACAGGGTAAAAATGATGATAGCTGTGCGCACTCAAAAATGAGGATTATTGTTCTGATGTGGAACACAGAGTTTGATGTAAGTGTATTTTATTTGTCTGGTCATTTATAATAAGAGGTAGCGTGTCATACAGTAGATTCTATATAGATTTAGGTTTAAACACGGCTTGACGTATTTGAGAAAGGGAATTCAAGGTGAACTTGGCACTTATGAAAGCTACAAACCCAGAGCATTCACTGTTTTGAATACCACCTAATTGCACCAAACCACTGCTACTAATGCAGCATTCAGGTGACACAATAAAAATTCCGCTCTGTTCCAGGGGCTAATCAAGGTATTTTAACTTGTTGCTGCATTAAGAGGAGCTTTGCATCTCTGCCGGTGCGATTTTTGTGTTAGACTTGGCAGTATAACAGTAGCTTTGGAAAGTTGTGGCCAGCTGAACGTTAAAAAAACCCAACCTCCCCCTGAGGAGAGGGCGATTATAAAGCACTTATGGAAGACAAGTTGAGCCTGTGCTCTCTGCTCATGTCTGTACAGTTAAACAGATGTGGGAGAGAAGGGGGTGTAATTTCATATAGGGCTGTGTGTTTGGTAGCGAAATACAGTGCAGGAGGAGACCTGGCGCAAAACATATGAGAAAACATTTGCAACTCATGTTAGTGGGGGTTTTTTTTTGTGCTGGTTGTTATGCTGTCAGGTGAGGGAACTTCTAGAAAATATATTGCATTATTCAAAGTACAGGTCCCATAGCTCTAACCTAATATTTCACCATCCATCATGATCTGCTTACATTTCTCATCACTGCTGCCAACACGATGCTGCCAGATACAGTTAGGTTGGCCCGCTGTGAATGACATCATTTCTGGCTCGGAGTCGCTCCATTCTATTATAGCCCTTCTTCTATTCCGGCGCACCTGTACTGCAACTGTGTTCTTTTCACGTCTGGAATTACCACCTATCGCATTTAATGTTTAGAGGTTTCAGTAAATGAGATGCTGTTTGTTAAAATTGAAAGGTTATGCACTTTCCACTGCAGATACGTAACCATCTGACTGGAGGTGTTTGTAGATGTGGATTTGTGACTATACCAAAATAATGTAAAAATGATCTCGATTATTGGAAATATGTTGGGATGATTCCATTTAGTGGAATTTGTGTACTGTCTCGCATTATGGAGATATTTCATGTTTCGATTTGGCATATTTGCAGCTCCGTTAATGTTCTGATGACACATTGAAATCATACTTTTCAAAGCATCTTTCTCTGCTCTAGTTGAAAAAAAATCTAATTGCTTTTCAGTCATTGCATTAAGTGTAAATTCTAGTTTTTACTAGTCCTCTGTGTGTCATTTGTCATTTCAAAGATAGATTTGACATCCATCCGTATTGCTGATACATTGCATCATGTCAAGAGTGTGATAAAAGAGTTTTATGTCTTTCCGGTACCAAAATACATATTTAAATGAATAGTATGTATGTGAAAATACAGCAGTCAGCTGTGCACATACGTGATCCTTAACGTGTGCACATGCAGTTGGGTGGGAGACGAGAATAGAAGCTCAGAGAGTGCAGAACAATAGTTTGAATAGAGAGGCCTATTCCTGTACGTCGCTGCCCACTCTCTGTCCGCTGCTGAACGCAATGAAATGGCCCTTTGAGATGAGCGACATTGACCTCTGCTCATCAGCCCCAAAAAGGTTAACAACTGCGGGACAGTGAGGTGCTGCTGCCGGCATGAGTCACCATCACGAACATGAGTGAGTCATCAGACAGGCGACGGAATGAAAGAGGAAGATGAGTCGTGACAGTGTGAAGAGATTGTGACAGAGAGGAAAAAGAGGAGGGGAGCACATGAAATGAGATAATAATGTGAGATAGAGCAGTGCGACTGGATTTCTCTGAAGTTTCTCTTTTTTTGACATCAAAAAGACGAATCAGAGCAGCCACTGGTTCTGCAAAAGTTAAGCAAGTCACACCATTTAATTAGATGGACTCGGGAAGAAGGGGTGTCTTTTATTAACAACACAACAGGACTTGTGAGGTTGTTGGACATAACTGACTCACATCCGGGTTCAATGTTACAGTCCAGAAATATAAATCACCAGGACCTCTGGCCACGTTCAGGCAAGGACACGCTTTTAGATGAATCACGGCTTCTTTTTTTCTTTTTATTCACACTGAAACGCCTGGACCTCATCATCAGTCACAGCTGGTTTGATGAGCGCAAACTAATGAAACCAGTCTGGAGTTCCAGATCCTTTTACGCCACTGATGGAACCCAGAATCATTTTAATTTTAGATGCACTCACACTGCTTTTTCCCCCCTTATTCTTGATTCCTATTACGATGAAGACAGTGTGTGGTGACAGCGCTGATATGTAGTATATATATAATACAATAGTACAGTGAGACACACAGAGAAGTGACCATGGATGCAAAAGACTAAGTAAAAATGGATGGATGAGCAACACAGATTAAAAAAAGACCAAACACTGCCCTGATTTTAAGAAGATGTTACTTGATTTGCATTAAGGACAGACAAAATAATTGCACGGCACTGATGTGTTTTTTTGTTATTTTTAAGAGACTTTCAGGCTTGAATTTAGACCAAATGACTTCTGACTGAGTAATCATACTTTTGCTTTCAGTTTTATTATGCTGTTATCTTTGCTTTCTGTTTCTGACTTTCAAAAAATGTTGATAACTGGGCTTTCTCTTTCACTATATGTCATTAAACATTGCTGTGCTCCTGTGTATGAATGTGTTCTGTTTATGTGACACCTATATTAATAATAATAATAATAAAAACAATAATAATAACAATAACAATAAAACATGTTTTGTTATAATAGCTTATATATTTGCATTTGTCAGAAGACATCCTGACCTCCTGCATTGCTCTCATTCGTCTCTCCACCTGTCTCCTTTCAGAACGTTGTCTTGAAGACCACGAGTTGGTGGTTCAGGTCCAGGCCTCCATGAACAGCGACAGCAGATTCCTCTTCAGGAAGAACTATGCCAAATATGAATTCTTCAGAAACCCCCTGGTAATTTACTTTTCTTCGACATTTCTTCAATTTGTGTGGAGCTTCCCTGTTGAAATATATTGTTTAAGCTCTAGTTCTGGATTTTGTTTGTTTTACATTATGCTTTTTGTAGATATTTTTGAAATAAAGTGTTGCTAAAAGGTTAGCATAATGGCAGCACAGTTCAGTCAAATGAAAGAGTGTGTCTGACGTAATAGCATTTATTTACTCCATAGTGGGACTTGTTGCTGCTATGACAGGCATGCTCCTTGACAAAGTGTCTGTCTTCATTTTATGTTCTTGTGAAATATTATGACAGCTGACTGCACTAATGAAATTTGCGTAACGTCTCTGTTTCTGTCACAAATTCCGACCCTGTAATTATTGTCGCGGTTGCTGACATTCTCTGCCTGTTTCTCTCCACCTTCTTCTTCTTCTTTTTCTTGTTCTTGTTCTTCTTGTTCTTGTTCTTCTTCTCGTTCTTCTTCTTCTTCCTCTTCTTCTTCCACCAGACATTTTTCCCAGAGCACATGGTTGCATGGTGCCAGGAAACCAATCATACAATTCCACCATCTCAGCTCCTTCAGGTACATACAGCACACACATCTCCCTCTACGCCTGTGTTTCATTCTCACTCCTCCTCCTGACACGCACACAGTTTAGTTTACCTCAGACTCAGCACCTGCTACATACTGTACAATCAAGAAGGCATACCTCACCTCTGACCCTTAGACAGTGTGTCTCGTCAGAGCCTGCAGTAATAACTACTGTTGATCCTCTGTTGACACACGACTGTCTCGGTACACACACCGCAAGCCCAGCACTTGTGATGGATGGAATTAGGCAAACAGAAATAGAACATACAGTTCCTCACCTATTTGTTGTATGTTTGCACAGCACAATTTCACACTCATGTGTCACATGTGGGTTTATCTGCCTCACAAACCACGACCTTATTCTTCTTCACAAAAGATAGGAAGAAAAAAAAAGAACAAGTCTGGGAGAGACAAAACAAAAAGATTCTTGGTATTTTGAGGAGCTTTGGTCTTAATGGATGGAGGGTTTACATGCAGTCTGGCACTCTCCTGTATCATGTAATGGAGCTGTCAGAGACAGAACCACAAGTGGAATCCTTCTCTTCATCCTTTACACTCACAGAAAGCTTTTAAGTCCCCTGCTGATCATATAGATGTTACGCTCAGTTATGCTCCACATAGAGGAGTCAATAAATGAATGGGGAGTGGGTTGAGCTGGAGTCGTGTCAGGAATTCCCAGTGTTTGACTTCTTCTAAACACAAGATCTTTGCACTCAATTTGAGTGCCGTCCAAACTGAGGCACTTTCAGCTCATCCAGGTGTTTGCAATATTAGGCCTTATGCAAGAAGCATATGTCAGCACAAAAGGTGTAATGCCTCAAAGAGAAAGCTTTTTGAATTAACATTGCGTGTGAACGTGCACTCTGCAAACGCTGGAAAATGTATGAGGCCCATAGTATGATGTTTCCAAAACACTGGGAAACATGTGCTTTGAATACTGAAGAGTCCTCTGGAACAGTTTGTCTTTCAGCTGCAGGCCACAGATTCCAAATCAGCTTTAATAACTTAACTTGCCACTTCACGATGTGATATTTTTGTAAAACATCAAAACCACAAACTCCAAATACTTCTGGCACCCACAAGACAATTTAGGCTTAAAGGGTTTTCCAATAGGAATGTACTCTATGTGTGTAATGTATGTTGACTGAACTGCATTTGTGTCGTGTTATATGCACGTTGCATAACATGACACTTTGAGTTTATGTCGTTTTTCTTTTTCTGTGTTTCATAAAAATGCTAATTACAGGCCGAGCACAAAGCATAAAGAAATATCGTGTATACTGTTTATACTTATTTGTGTATAAGTATATATACACGACACTGTCAGGCTCCTGGCACTCTTTGATTTTTCAAACAGTAGCACAACGTCTGGCTTTTTTGTGGCTGCTGCTGTAAAAATTTAAGCTGCCGTCCATCTCAGACGCTCTGCTGTGAGTCTCGTACTGATGCAAGAAGCCCAGATGACACTATTCTTTGACAAAAAGCTATTGCCTCCTCTCTACAAAGCCTCCACAGATGGTGTCTGTCTGTGGCAGTGACAGAGAGCTTATAGGCTTCAGATGTAATCCAGCGGTGCCCTCCGGAGGCAGAGGGTCACCGACAGGAGACATCATGGACAGCATAAATTCTAAAAATTATTTGTGTTTCTTGCTCCCTCTTTTAGAACTTCCTAGCAACCAGCAGCTGTCCAGAAATCCAGGGGCATCTATATATGAAGGACGTGGGGAGGAAGTCGTGGAAGAAAGTTTACATGTTTCTGCGGCGCTCAGGACTCTACTGTTCTACAAAAGGAACCTCAAAGGTAGCGGCAACACAATCTTTTCATCTTGAAGAGACAATATATTCCAGTTTAAATGTAATTACCTTCAAAGAATCTGCCGGGTGTTTTTGATGGTGGTCTCCAGTTTACCTCCAGGCGGTTTCTGTCTGTGATGTCCTCACTTATTAATTATTTCTGTCTCCAGGAGCCCAGACATCTACAGTTACTAGCAGACCTGGAAGACAGCAACATCTTTACTGTCATCACAGGCAAAAAGCAGCATGGTGCGCCCACAGACTACGCATTCTGTATCAAGGTGAGTCTTGGATGACAGAAGTGATTATGAAATATTATGAGCAGTGATTCATATCCTGTGCAGTTCGCTGTCTCAGAAGAAGGGCGTTGGCTTGTAAATATGAGGACTGGGGTTCTGGTTGATTACTGTACCTAAATGTTTTTTGTTTTCATCTGTTTTATATGTTTTACATTATTTTTATGAGGATTAACTGGATAGCTATAATTAGAATAGATTAGAATAAAGCAGTATTATGTCGTATTAACTGTTCTGATTCTGTTACATATTGATTCTTCAGCCCAATAAAGGCCGAGGGGAGATGAAGGAGCTGAGGATGCTGTGTGCGGAGGATGAACAGAGCAGAACCTGTTGGATGACTGCCTTCCGACTCTTTAAGGTAACACCATGACAAAAATATATAATATAGCTTTGATGTGTTTGTTCAGAAAGTTTGGGACTTTCATAAAGTTGACTTATAAATAGGTTTGGAAGCAACATCCGATACAACCAGCAAACCTTTTATTGTTCACAATACACTCATTAAGAATTCAGTGGCTTTAGTTCACGACTGCATTCCTTTTTTCTTTACAGTATGGGATTGTATTGTACCAGAATTACAAGATTCCTCAACAAAGAAAAACCTTACTGTCACACTTTTCTGCTCCTGTGGTAAGTTTCATTCTTTATCTGAAATGAAGTTCAACAACCTTAAATCACTTCCTTCTGTGAGAAAGCTCAAAAAAAATCTTTGGCATAAGTAAAACCCTGATTATGCAGAATTACTTTTGCGATGCTTTCGTCAGGAATAGCTACCGAAGCAGTCTGACAGGTTTGGGAGAACAGACCGGCTGTCAGTGCAGCTGCACCTTGTGTTGCTGCTTTTGTGTCCACATTCTGACCGTCACGTGTCTTTGTCTCCCCCTAGCGGAGCGTTTCAGAGAACTCCCTTGTGGCCATGGATTTCTCAGGGAGAATAGGAAGGGTGATCGACAACCCAGTAGAGGCTCAGAGTGCTGCCATGGAGGAGGGACTTGCGTGGAGGGTGAGGCTCAGTTTTTATTGTCGCTGTCGGTATTAATGTCAGATTTCACTCGATGCATTTAGGTCAGTATGAGCCACTTTACTTATTAGGGTAGGTTTTAATGGTGCCCAAATGCCCAGGAAACAAGTGTGCTGTTATTTACATTGAGAAAATAATTATACAACACAACAGCTTTAAACAGATTTTTCCTTACTGTAAAGAAATGCAAAGCCTCGGCATCATGTTTCAAGAGATACTGCAGCAGAAATGCCCATCCTGAACTAATCAGATCATGAACTAATCCCCATTGTGTGTTTTCTGTGTGGCGTCTCTCTCAGAAGAGGAGTCAACGAATGAACATATTAGGTTCCCACAGTCCATTGCACCACTCCTCACTAAACTCAGGTAAATGCAGAGACACATAAGTATCCTACGCTTCTGTTTTTTTGTGTATTTTCATATTTATATATATTTTTTTTATTTTATTTTGTCTGCAGTCATCCACATAACTCAGCTGTGGTTCCACGGCAGGATGACCAGAGACGAATCCCATCGCATCATCCACCAGCAGGGACAAGTAGACGGGTGAGTGAGATGAAGGTTCATGCAGTATTCATATTCAGAAAGAATTTTATACTTGAACTTTTTTTCCACACTTTCTCATAGTGAAGTCTTTCCTCTTGTTTTACAGGTTGTTTCTGCTGAGAGTCAGTCAGAGTAACCCCAAGGCGTTTGTGCTCACATTGTGCCATCACCAGAAAATCAAACATTTCCAGATCCTACCGGTGAGTATGTCTTGGTGTTTAATGTTATGAAACACTTTCAGTGTCTGTTTTTGATATAGCAATTCTTTTTTATCCAAGACAATTCTTTTGTTTTGGAAGGCAATAAACCAATCCTAAGCCTAATCAAAATGACAAAGGCCTACTGCATTCTTTCACAGACCATATTGTTGCATTTTTTAACCAATCAACTTTAGATTCTTGCTGCTATCCTCCATTTCTGTTTTGTTATCTGTCGAAAAGCATCAGGTTTGTGAGCAACATCAATCTCACTGAGGCAAAGTGAAATCAAGGAATGTTGATTTTTTTGCAAGACAGATGTGTGTGAATGAATGTGACCTGAAAGTCTGATGTTGTCTCTTCCAACCCTTGTCTTCTGCCACCTGCTGTGTTCGCTCTGATGCTGCCAGTGTGAAGAGGATGGCCAAGTCTTCTTCAGCCTTGACGACGGCGCCACCAAATTCACCGACCTGATCCAGCTGGTGGAGTTCTACCAGCTCAACAGAGGAGTGCTGCCTTGTAAACTCAAACACCCGTGCACCGTCGTGGCCTTATGACACCTTCGGATCATGTGACCCCTTTGAACCCTGACACTTGACCTGACTCTGCCTAAAACAAACAGAAACAAGGAGAGCCTCCCTGTCGGCTGGCTCTTCTCTGTTTTTATCTTTTTAAGAAGCTGGTGAATTGACTAATGTTTCGTTGTTGTGGTTTTATATTGTTGTGAGTCCGCTGGAGACTGCTGACTTGTTGGATTTCTTTTGATTTGCATGGAGGTTTGAGGACTCGGATGCACAACTCGGTCGCTCGTTTTAAGAAAAGAGAAGATAAAGGAAATGAACACTGCCATTTGTGTCAATGCTGTTGCGAAATCTTCCACAGACTTGCTCCCATTAGTCATCAATAAGCATGGACCCTCAAGGTTTTAATCACGCAGCTCAACTGTAGACTGTGTTTCCCTTCAACTGGACAATCAGCAGGACGATTCAAGCTTCTGTGCGGACCACTCTGCTCTCAGAGAACAAACAGTAGTTTCATTTAAGCTATTTCTCACACGTCCTCGAAGAATATACTGTAGATGGAGAGTTTCTTGTCACTTAGTTTTGTACTCATTGAAGTGGGTGTGGCCTTTGACGGTGCATGACCTCTCCACTGGCGCATTACTTAACTGTGAGACGGTGCCACCGCCCCCTAGTGTCATAAGCATGTATGGACATGTCCCAGTTCAACGTGGATGAGATTTGGACGCACCAGAAAGTTTTTTTCTTTATTTTTTTTAGAATTGGGGCTATAAAAATTGAAGAATCTGGAGCTATTAAAACAATGTATTATGTGGACAGTACAAAATCTGCATTGTCTGCCGTCTCGGACATGTATTCCATCATTTCTGAACACAGGGTTTCTTTTCTTGATGATGCATCAATTGCAGTTATGGATTGTTAGCAATATTGTTTAAATACGACCTTTTGCATTCTGGATATTTGCAACTCTTCATCACTCACATAAGCTACAACAGAGTCATTCTGTGCTCGTTCTACTATTTACATTCTGTTGCTCACTTCAGCTCCCTAAAGTATTTCCCAAGCAACTTCCACAAAAACAAACAGAACTCCTCTACCCACACAGGTGGTTTTGGTGATTGTAATGTTAAATTCAGGTGCAGTGGAGGAAATTGTGCAGCTGCATGTTGTGGTTTTATTTATTTTCTTTCACTGCAGGCGAATGCATAACGCTGCCAGTTGCAGAAGATAAAGTGAGCCAAAGGAGAGCATCAGTTTTTTGTTTCCTTGCCACAGCACAGGGAAGGTTAACCACTAGCATTTCCTTCTAAAGTTTCACCCAAACAACTGTCAGCATGTCGAAGGAAGCAAAACCGATATTAATTAATCTTCGTCAAACTAAACTGCAGAGAGATGCAGCAGATCCTGTGGGGAACAATCAGTCGCAGGTCTTCACCCTATTTTCATTTATATTGCACAATTTACCTCCCATCTGTTGGAAGTCAGTGACATGCATGTGGCTAGAAACATGGTTAAGTTGGCTTTGACAGTCCACAGTAGACTATGTGCATTACATTCCATATAATGTGGCCTTTTTCTACCTGGAAGTACTTGTTAAAGCAGTGTTAGATGTAAATTCACTGCCCCAGTGGACACCACCTCTTAGTAGATCCAGACAGAATGTTCACAAAAACTCTAGCTGCTAGTGCAGTGTGGGTAAAATGTGTAGAGAGAAGTTTATCACCACATTCTAAACAAATGATGCCTGCATCTCCTTCTTATCTTCCACCTCACCCACTTTCATCGCACTTGCTGTCAGATGATACTGTTGTACTACTCGGTGGTGTGTCAACAAAAAACTGGAAACTTTAGGACTTTAGCCCGTCTCCATTCACTTGAGTTCACTGACTTGTAGTGATTTGTGTTTGAGTGCAGATAATGAGAGCCTGAGAACTACAGAGCAAACGACTCATACAGAGCTAGTTTCAGGGCACTTGATGTACTTCATGTCCCAGACAGTGCAATTTGATCAAGACTCTTTTGTTGTTGTTGTTTTTCGCTAAAACCAGCCAAGGTCAGTCAAAACAAAAAGTATTTTCCTGAATTTCCCTTTGGCTGAGTCTACAATGGAGCTCCTGTAATGAACTAGAGTGAGTAGAAGATTTCAGTGCAGTCTCTCAAGTTCAATTTTCGTTTCGATTAGAGGGGGATACTTTTTTACTCAGGATAGCAAAGCACGGCAAATTCACAGAATCTGAGACAGCTGGGATTTGACTTTTATGGATAACTCACAAAAGGCAAAACCCGGGAACGACGCAGGTAAATACTGGAAGCTCTCGTCACTTCACACAAGCCACAGCCAGTAAATTAGGCTCAGAATCTCCACAAACAGCAGTTGTTTTTTTTTTCTCTTTTGTTTTGTTTTTCCTTTTGTACACCTGAAATTTCTTGAAAATTTTTAGTCCAAGGCTTGGTGGCAGTGTCGTCTAGGCAACCAGCCAGCAGATTATTAGAAATCTATTTGTGCTTATGTACATCAACAGCCATTTTTGTCTTAAGGTATATTTAACATCTGAGATGCAGAATAGCAGCACTATATTGACACTCTGTGCATGGTCACCATTATTTATCTAAGATGCAATGACTCTTTTTTTGTTTTGTTTTTATTGTTGCAGGAAAATGTATTTATTTATCTGGATGTGACTGATTACTTGAAAATTTTAGATTTCTTTTTCTCAGCGCTGTTCTGTACTGTTTTCTTTTGTCATTACCATGAAATGATTGACCAGTGTGATGATTATTATAATTGTAATGGCATAGCCTATACTGATGTATTTTTTTCTTTTTTTTTTTTTTAGTTTTGATTATTCAAAAATAATTTTGTCATGATCAACACTTGTTATGAAGTGATGTTTAAAGCACACTGGCATCCATAGTGTTAAAATTATCATTCCAATAGACGGCAAGTGGAATGTTGTGAAACTAATAACAAAGTATACCAGGGTTTCCCAAAGCATTAGCCGCTAAATTATTATTTTTCAACCCCCTTTTTAATTGCAGTTATTATTTCTCCCAAATCTGTTTAAAAAAAAAATCAACCCATTAATGTTTAAAAGCCTCAAATTTTCTCGTTGTCCTGTAGTGACCTAAAATAGACGAAATGGATTTAAGCAATGAAGCCGCGAATGTTTTAGGAAACTGGGTCAAATGAGCCTCAACATTTGTATAACTCACTGTTTAAACGCCTTGCCTTGAGGAACGAATTTTAGAAATTTAGACGTAGGACAAAAACTTTACATTGAAGTTACATCGTTAAAATCTTAAAATGTTTAGCTTAGATATAATTAAACAAACGGATAACGACAACTACCCTGCAGACACAGTCAAGCATTGTCAGAATTTCTTCTTTATACCCTTAAAACTGCAACAATAAGCTCATATTTCATGTAACTCAAACCTTACCAGAGCGCCGATGTTAGATGTGCCACTGCATTGACCTTTTGAAAATGGAAAAAAAAAAAAAGCTTATCATTTGCATCAATGTGGATCTCGAGTTTGTTCTGTAGGGATCCCGTTGGAGGAATCTGGATTATAACAACACATAAACTCTTTTCTATTTGCTAAAAGTCATCTTAAGCTATTGAGACTTCGCTGACATGTTGATTTTAGCTGTTTCAGTCGAAGTCTCCTGTGATTCAGTCTGCACCTCTGCACTCATCCTCAAACTCCCAATATTACTTTTTTGTTTTTCTTACTAATATGAAATGTAGCAGACGTCGGGTCGCCTTGTAAAGTTTCTATTTGCATAAAGCTTCACAGGATTTTTTTTTTTCTCACTCTAAATGCAAAAGGCCGGAAGTAAATTCAGTTATTGAACACATGGACAAATAAATAGGAGGATTCGGAAATCCACATCTTTACGCTTAACAGAAATGAATGTAACTGGGTTGCTCAGGGCTGACTTGGAGCATGTTAGAAACTACTGGTCCATCAAAAGACTTCAAGTACGGGATGGCGATGGACTCCATGTATGGGACAATGAGTATTCGAGTTGAATTAAGCTGGGATTTGCTAACTTTTCTCCATTATGTGCACCACCCATCTGCTAGTCATGATTACTTGAAAAATATACTTGCAGAGAATTGAGTAGGTCCTGTACTATTTAAAGAATACATTCAGTTTAATAGTGCTTTTAATATTATTGTTTAAGCTGTTTACTGAAATACCGGCCTGGCTACCTGAGCTGATGTAAGGCTCCATTACCAACATGTTAATTATTTGACCTCAATCATCACATTGGGCAATTTAGGAGAAATTATAACCCAATCTGATTCATGTTGTCGTATTATGATTGTGTCTTACAGATGTTTCAAATGTGTAAATGAAATCAGTGGAGCACATTGTCAATTTTGGTAGCCAGGTGTTTGTAACCACAGATGGTGCCTCTGATGACCCCTCTTCCTGTGCACAAACCAGGCCGAATGACAAAGCTACCGTTCACACTCACAAATAATTTTTAATAAGTACTTGACAAATACAATCCAGAAAACTGCACTCTGTGAATCTGGCTAAAGCTGTTGGGAGTGAATGCTTGTCTTTTCAGCTGCAGTTTCAGTTTACCTTCGGAGCTTACAGTGAATTGGCCCTGATCCTGCAAAGATGGATTGATCTATTATACTCTGACTCTTGTGCATTTTCATAACATTGTCACAATGCAAGATACCATGGCTGTACAAATGACTAAAGTAAAAAAATATATATCTATATATAAAAATATAAACTATTATGTATTTCAGGGAATGCAAAAAAGAAAACAGTAACTTATCTCTTTTTGTAAGGGAGAGCTCCTGTATTCATAATGTGCTTTGCTTCAATCTGTAAATAGTTGAATGGCTTATAAATCTTAATTGTAACCTTTTCAGGTATTTTTGTACAAATAAGGGACTGATATATTCTGTTTATTGTAATTAGAATAAAACATTAATACATTGATATAAAAAAAAACTACACTGTGTTTGTCTTTATGTAGGGAAACGTCTGCTAACTAAAGGAAGTAACACTACAGTAATAGATTTCTATAATAGATTTATATGCAGCCAATCTGCATTCACATTGGTTGTAATAAGTTACAGGTGTGTCCAGAATCTTGAAAAAAAGACCAATTCTAGTTCCTCTCCTGGGCAAAATAATCAGGTAAAATACTATATATTAAATTCTGCAGAAAGAGCAACATTTAGTTTCGCCACTAGATGGTGCAATACTACAACAAGTTAAAGGGCCAGTAAAATGAAATCACTGTAAAAGAATCAGATTATTGAAATTTAGGAAATCTTTTAGTAACAATCCACCAGGAGCCGATTAATCCTGCAATTAAGTCATTATTTGGCTCATGCATGCTGATACAAAGAAAACCAGGTTAATGTGGGGTCTGCATTAAAATCACTTGGAGCTGACCCTTTGACACCATCTGTGTGTCACACCTTTTGGATTATCAGTCATGCAAAGTTGTGAGGTTTCAAGGCTTAAAGTTGTGTTGTGTGCAAAGACAAAAAGATTAAAGATTAACATGTCTGAAAGCTTTGCAGTCTCTGGCCAAAGTAACTTTTACGTAACGTTTTGCACAAACATCCAGAATGGAGGTTAGTTTCCTTTACTTTGATTTTCAGATATGTTTTGGTACACATTGGATGGAGAAAATATGAACACAATGCAATTTAATGCATTGGACCTGCAAAAAAAAAACAAGAACACAACCCTCAATGAGAATTCTGGGCTGTAGTTTAAATCTAAATTCTAGCAATACTGTTATAGCTACTTGACATTTTCATTATTTTAGTTCCAAATGAACTTAATATAGGACAAAGTGCTGTATAACTGCAGAATAAGGTTAAAAGGTTCTACATGAGTACTGGTCATTTAGTCTAATTTGACCATTTCCTGAGCTGCAAATGTCCATCTTTGGGACTACTGGTTAAGAAAACAATAATAAATTTCTTCACCAAGTCATGTAAGTATGCTTTGGTTCCTCATGGCAGAGGTGCACACTGAATGTGCTCCACTCTTATAAGCCTCATATAACATTTATTTTACAGGTGTGTACGGTTGCTGGTAAGAACAAGGGGGAAAAAAAACTCGTCCAGCACTGAGTGATGATTGATTTACTGAAGGTCCTGTTAGGGGAAAGTTACTCAAGGATTAAGGTGAACATATAAATCAGTCAGCAGGAAAGCCTGTAAAGGGCGACCCAGGAGCTGATCAATGAAGCTAATAGTGGGAGCCAACAGCATGAAGCACATGAAGCAAAACTGCCGTACAGTTATAGTTTTGTTGTTCAACTGATGCATTTCCCCGAGATTATGGGGTTTTCATTTTGCAGTATCTGCAAACCAGAGACCCAGCTGCCGGTAACTTGCCACTGTGTTGTATCTGACTGACTTTCATGTTGTATTTTTGTCCTATTAATAGTATGACCAGCTGCAGAAACATACCTATAATGTTGTCTGAATTATAGTGTTTGTGAGCACCAAAAACAAATCAATGCAATGAAAACTTGCTTTGCCAGTTGAATGGACGGACTTTGCTCTTTTTTATGTTATAAGGTTTGACTTGCAATCTTTCAAACAAAGCGTCCAGGACAGCCCCCCCGGTTATGTTTTGAGGGAAACGTATCTTCTGCTAGATTACCCAATAAAGGTTCTCTTTTAGTTTCTACATGTGGACGTAGGTCCAGTAAGTTATAGGAGACTAGGTTTGTGATATTTCTCACACCAAGGCTTATACAGTGGAGCTAATCACTCACCATGTAATCATACCGCAGTAAAACAAGGGCAAAGTGCAGTACCTGACAGAAAGCTGCCTCAAGGTATAAGATGTGTGAAACTCACATCACTCTTATCTAGGATTTCAATGGTACTGCTACTTTTACCGATACAGCTTATCAATCCGGTACTTCAATGGTATTCTTATCAATACTCTTGCATTGCTTTTTTATTGTTTGTTTTGTCCTTTAAAGAGAACAGCTAAACAAATTAAAAACAGTATAAAGATGGCTTTCTTTTCTGAAACACTGTATTTAGATCAAACTTTATACACACTAATGTTATGTTGATGGAAATGATCAGAGCACAAGTTTTTCTCTCAGAATAAAACATTATGTGTTACGTGTTTCAATAAACTATCCAGCATTATATCAGAATTAAAAGCTGCACCTTGAACAGATACAAAGTAAATGTCATACATTGTGCTGATAAAACCTCTTTCATGCTTCACTTTTGATTATAATATTGATGCAGGACTTTGACAGTATTTTTACTGTGATTTTGATAGTTTAGTTAAGAAAAAAGTACTTCTTCTACCACTAATATCAGCAGACAGAGTTTATCTGCAGTCCTAAAATTACCAAATCCTGCTGCTCTGTGCTCTGAAGATGAAACTAAAATTCTGACCGACAGTTCAAATGATGCTCTGAATTTCAGACCAATTTCATGAACACAGTCACAGTTTAACAGGAGAACACTGACTTCTTACTGTTTTACCTGTTTATTGAGGAATGAGCTACAAGTTCTATACGTGATGAACTTTTACTAAAAGTTTCACGGATTGATCGTGTTTCTCTGTATTATTATGGTGCTCAGTTTCATAGCACAGATGATCTACTGGATCTTAACAGCAATTGGTGAATTTCTATCAGTTGCACTGCGATTTTACCCCCATCTCAGTTTGGTTTTGATCTCTACTACTACTGCTGTAAAATCCACCTTATTAGACAAAGGTCATTTTGCAGGTGCATTTTTCATTGATTCAATCCAGTCACTCAGTGTGGTTGAACAGCCTTTCTGTCTCTTGACAAATGTGTGCTGCTGGTGTATGTCCGCCAGAATTACTGTGGTTTAATCCTCATGGTATGAATACTGCAGCTGTCGGTGTGTTTCTTTACGTAACAATCAATCAGTCTACTTTGATTCTGTGCTCCATTTCCTACAATGTGTTTTGTGTAGCTGTTCACCAAGTGACAGCTCACTTAATGCCAAGTCACACCTCCAAAGACGATATTGATGCGCTAGCCATATCCACTTGTCTGTTGTTGCCTTATTTAACTCTATAGTTTGTCTAAGTTTTCAGTGTAGAAAATCCTTTCTAGATTTGAGAAAAGGGGTTTATATATGAGACATAATAAAAACAACAATGCTAGTAACACTATACCTTCTCCTGCTACTGCTACCTCTAACTTAACAGATGACATAGTATAAGACACAAGCTAAGTTTTTCATTATTATTATAGTTTATTTGTACATTTTTGGGCATTCTGCGTTTTCTTTAACATTTTGCATGCACATATGCTGGCTATTGTTTTCCAATCCTCACGTCATCAGCAGCAGCAGCAGCAGCAATACTAAACTGAAAGACACTTTGTTTGTTGAATTAATATTAATTAATAATTTAATTTTTAGCTCGCCTTTAAAGTAACTGCCTTTTTAATGGTATTATTCTGCTATATCAGATGCAGCTCCGAATCGCTGTCTTACAGTAATTTTCAAAAATAATTTCCACTGAAAATGACAACAGAATCTACTTAAAAAACAATATTTACTCATACTTTTTGCAAACAATATGGCTGTCTTTCATTATTATGAGTATTAGTATTAGTAATAGTATAAGTATTAGTATAAGTAATAGTATTAGTAATAGTATTAGTATTAGTATTGGTATTGGTATTGGTATTAGTATTATTAATTATGCATTGTTTCTTGGTGCAGCCAGTCATCTTTGTCTATATCTGTATATGTTTACAGGATGTGTTAAAATGCATATTTACATACATACGTGTGTGTAGAGCAGCTTTAGGAACTCCTTGTGAATCAGTCTTCATTGCGTTGACTATGAGCCCTGTTCCCATTGGCTGGCCTGCTGGGGGTTGGTGGGTTGGGGTGGTAAGTGGCAAGATAAAAGGAGCAAATGTCTCTTGTGTTGCTTACGCACACACAAACACGCTCAACACGTGCCTGGTTGTCTGTCCGTCTGCTTGTGGCCGCTAGAGAAGAGGGAGAGGATCCAGAATCCAAACACCGCTGCTGAAGCTCACACCTGAAAATGTGAGTATACACACTCACACACACACACACACTCCCACATACATACAGCATGTCTAATCCTATTTGAGATAAGGATAAGGATAAAGGCTCTGCTGCTCAACAAGGGGAAAAGATCCGCAGGGTGAAACACTTGTTGAATGATACGGCAAGCAGAAATGTTTATGTGTTGTGCCATTTGCAGTAATTTATGTGACATTATAGTTGAAAGATTTTATGCAAGGGTTTGATGTTGTAGTACTGCAAATGATTTAGTGTTAATGTACTGTACATGTTCCTGGTTTGCACTTGACAGAGCTGTTACTAAATCTTTTTCTCATTATTTAAGTTTAATGTTGATGTGATCAAGGAATCGAGATGGCACAATGTTTTAAACAGATGTAATGAGACTGCCCTTTGGCTCTCTGTATTGTTAAACAATAATGGAAATGTTTTTGCCGCCAAGCTTTTCTGCCCATACTGACCATAAAGTAAAACAGAAACTAAGCTATCAGACTGGGTTAATGTGTAACAGGGTCAATGGTTTATACATACATGTAAACGTCTCACAGTTTATCCCATTTTCAGCAAATGAACTTTCATTTTTTTCAGCTCAAAATATTGCAAAGAGAGTCCCTGATCTAAACAGGCAACAGAAACAGAAAAATATGTAAATGAGAACAGCTTTATAGGGAATGCAGCTGTATTAAAACGCAGGATTTGTGAACAGAGAGAGCACAAGAGAAGCTAACGGATGTAAATGCTAGTTGAAACACAACAGGCAACATTAAAACACAATAACCCACCGAGTCCTTTTAATGGGTTTCAGATTGGTCTCCATCTGGTCTGATCGTCAGCTCTGAAGTTTCCACAGAACTTAAACCTGTGTGCATACAATTAAAGCTAAAAGTAACATTAGCCACAATAGCCGTACAAATGTGTACATTTGTTCTGCAAACATATGCTAGTCCACTGTGAATGAAGATGAAATGAGATTAGTTTAAAGTACACACACAAGGCTGCAAATCACCATAATACTGTTTTATATTGAAAATGTATAACCAGCCATCTTGATATTGCCGTTAAGTAAACAGCTCAGACAGTGGCAGCTATGTAACTTTTTTCTCCCTGTTGATTTAAGTCAAAATGCATCAGTTCAAAACTAACAACAAATATATTTTCCCCTTTAAATATTGTTAAAGTAACTAGCTTTCACAAACAATAGTCTCCTCATCCAGTTTAATCTCAATTTCTATGCTGCAAAAGTATTCATATATATATGATGCATGAATATACTTTAGAAATAAACCGTGATTTGAAAAGGTATAATAGGAGTCCAAAATTTGTTTCTAATAAATGAATGAATAAAGCAGCTTCTTCATTTTATTTCAATAATGGTAATTCATCCAAGGATGGCATGGATGGATGGTTCTTTCCGGGTAATGTCTTAAATTGTCCAAATAATTAGTAAATCAGTGTCTTGCTGAGACATCCAGCTCTACCAACTCAAACTTGATGACCTCCTTTAGTAGCTTTAGGTAATCATTCATTTGGATGGGTCAAATAGTCAGGACATCACTTGGCAATGTGGTGGTTGAAACTTGGATTTTAAAAAAATACTCAGAGAAAAGACATTATTCAAGATCTTTTGCTTAATGAAAAGGATCTGAGTCAGTCGTCTCTGCAGGGAAAAGGAACTGAATTTCTTACAACGCACATAGAGTTTTAAAAAATGGCAAAGTCTCACTTCTGTCTCCAATGTCCTCCCCTTCAGGATCATTCTACCAATTAGCATCCTCCATTGACAGTCTTTGGCAGTCCGAGTCCATGAAGTGTCTACTACTACCTGTATTAGAGAAACAGGGAGTTTCTGTTAGAAATCAGATGTTGTTTCTGACTGCAAAGGTCAGACATGACTCCCGAACCTAAGCTGGTTAATATTTTAATGACCCACCCCTGCTACCATGAGATCAAAAGTTAGTGTTCATTGTTTTTATCTATTTAGCATCTAAAAAATCATTAAAGAGTCACATCCAACCAGTTTAAACATCAACAACAACTGCTTTAAATATGAAGTGCTGTGTCTGTGCTGTATTCCAGTCTTATCATGGATGCAGCAGAGTTTCGGCGCAGAGGAAAGGAGATGGTGGACTATGTGGCAGACTATCTGGAAAATATAGAAAAGCGACCCGTCTACCCAGATATAGAACCGGGATATCTTCGCTCCCTGATCCCCACCGAGGCGCCACTGGAGCCTGAGAGCTATGAGGACGTTATAAAAGATGTGGAGAGGGTCATAATGCCAGGGGTGAGCTGATACTTCTTCTGACTTGTTGATAAATGCAATGTTCTAGATGTGAAGATTCTCTATTTCAGCTGTCTTTCACATTCGTCTCTTAGGCCATTTAGTGAGGTAGTAGAAAAGACAGCTTCTCTTTTGTCAGCTAATTTCCATAAATTCAGCACATTTATTAGATAATTTGACTACAACAGTTTGGGTCAGACACAGACAAGCAAAATAGCTGTTTCAGTGATTCAATTCCTTATCACAAAATATTGATGTTACTATGAGGGAGATCATTAAAGTTCAGAGCATATGCTCAACTTTGAACCATTGTTTCACTAACAAGGCAACATCCTCCAGTGATATAAGCAGCTACAAGGAACATGTGATTTTAATGCATTTAATCATTTATTCCATCGCACTCCAGTATAGTCTAGGTGTAATAAAATAAAATTACCATGATATCAGTGATACATTCAGGGTTCTTAAGATAGAACATTGGTATTTTAATGGTTAAATGAAATTATGTTGTGACTTGTTCTGCATGCTAAAGGCCAGTGACAGGCAGCTTTGTCAAACATGTAGTCAAAAATCACTTCTGGATCATATGTTGGAGTCTTCAGAGAAGTTCTCAAGAAAAAACCCTTTAGACCAGGGGTGGGCAATCCTGGTCCTCGAGGGCAACTATCCTGCATGTTTTAGATGTTTCCCTCTTCCAACACACGTGATTCAAATGATCAGGATCGTTATCAGGCTTCTGCAGAGCTTGATGATGAGCTGACCATTTGAATCAGGTGTGTTGCGAGAGGGAAACATCTAAAACATGCAGGATAGTTGCCCTCGAGGACCAGGATTGCCCACCCCTGCTTTAGACAGTCTTCAGAGTCTGATGCGAATAATGTTTATTCAATGCAGTGTATGTAAGAACAAACGTGAGCAAAATCTCGACATTTTAACTAACTGAACAAAGCGTTACCTCGTCTTATATACTTACGCGAACTTCTTCTGAACTATCCTCCTTTGCCTGTGAAACCACAACCCATGCTCCCTGAAAACCAATCACGATATCTCAACCATCATCTGAATTTATTCATATCTAGGGGTGTGATTTACTCATGTCAAACGTTGAACCACCTCGCTTTCTTACCTCTTTCTTAAAAGTCACTCCCTCTTTTTTCCTGCTGACTACCCCTGTTTCTTTCCCGGCTTCATGCCCCTGTAGGCCATTATGACCTTGTTTTCAACTCATACCCCTGTGCAGAGGGAGAGCTTGTGCTTCAATCCCAGCTGTGCTGTATAGGCCCTCACCGAGTCGCAGTCTACACAGGATTGTTCAGTGTATACATGAAGTCAGTGTATCCATATTTTCCAGTTTTGTCCTTTGTTTAGTGCTTTTGGTCTGATTTAAACATCCTATTTAGAACTGATTTAAACATCCTATTTTCCCAGTTTTAGCAATTACAGTAGAGCCCACTTAATATCATACTGCTTATTGGAATAGCCCGCATATAGTCATAGCATTTTGAAATCCAAAACCATTTCTTATGTAATTATAGTAAATATGCCCGTTCATAGTCATAGGATAATGTCATAAGCCCGGGTATAGTCATAGGCAAATGCACAAAATTTGGTCCCAGGAATAGACAATATCATACCCACTCACGGTATAGCAAGCAACCGATTAATTATCACACATTATTTTGTAATAAATATAGTATTAAACACTTGTTTTCTTTTTTCAAGCAACTTTAATGTAGTTCTATGCCCATACAAATTAACAAATTGATGACTGAAACAAGTCTCATAGGCCTATAGATCAACACAAATGCTATAATTGCTCTGATATCGCCGTCATTTTGAAGCCCGCATATTAGAATAGCCCGGATATAGTCATAGTTTTGCTTTGCACGAAGGGTATGATAATAACAGGGCTCTACTGTATTCAGTTACAAAAATCCCACTACAATTACACATACTTCAAACCAAGAAATCTATAGGTAACTGGAGGCACTAATGCCTTCAGCTAAAAGGTCACTGGACTTCAAGCCATCTGTTGTAAAATCGGAAATTGCAAGAATTTCATGTCAGCTATTTAGGATAACAATAAAAATAATGATTACTAAAACTCCAACAAAGTAAAGAATAATTCTGGCAACCACTTGTTTCCAATGAAGAACTGATGTTGGACTTCAAATTTACTATATGAATGTTTTGTCTTTTCCCAGATCACCCACTGGCACAGCCCATACTTCTTTGCCTACTTTCCAGCGGCTAGCTCTTACCCTGCCATGTTGGCCGATATGCTTTGTGGAGCCATTGGCTGTATTGGATTCTCCTGGGTAACAAAAACTTTGCTATATGTCTGCATCTGACTATATATTTCAAGACGTGCAAACACAAAACTTTTGACATTTTTGTCTATATTTGGGGTGTGTGATTTCAGGCCGCCAGCCCAGCCTGCACAGAGATGGAGACAGTGATGTTAGATTGGCTTGGGAAGATGCTGCAGCTGCCTGAGTGTTTTATAGCTGGGACACATGGAAGTGGAGGAGGGGTCATCCAGGTAAGTGTCTTTTGTGTGTGTTTGCTGTATGTCCGTGTTAGCTGAATAACCCTCCAGCTATGTTGGTTTGAGTTTTTTAGATGCAAGAAAAGCACAAAAGTTCTCTCGGTCAAGGAGTCAAACCAGTCTCTGCTCACATTTATAGTCTTTCCTAGTGTTAACAATGCATCATAGGCTTAAACTTTGAATTTTATGTGTATTTGTATTGCAACAAGTTCTCCAGTTCATATGCAATTTGGCTCTAAAGGTGTTTATATGTACAAACTGTGAAGATCTCGTATGCCCATATTTATTGGTAATTTGTGTGCTATCGATTTGTTCCCTCTTTCACTCACCGGTTCAAACCAGCTGAAAATTGGCAGGAAATTGCCTTTTAATATGTCATCTGCAGGCAGACAGATGACAGTGAAGCTGCTGGGATTGTTTCGTGTGGAAAAAGGTTGAGCATTAGTTTAGTATTCCATTGACAGAAACACAAGCAATAGCAGAGGATGTATTCTCTCTCTCTCTCTCTCTCTCTCTCTCTCTCTCTCTCTCGCTGTGTGTGTGTGTGTGTGTGTGTGTTAATGGGAGGGTGAGTAGTGGAGCATGAGAGTGCGCTCTGATGACAGATCATTTCATGCCTCCTTTATTGTGACCTCCTGCGTGTTTGAGTGTGCTCATCTGGCTCATCGTGTTTTTGTTTCTGTCTTGCCACTGTCCCTTTTTTAGTGCAGCTTACCGGCTCACTATGGCAACGAATGGAGCTCTTCTCACTGCAGCAGGGCTAATGAATGTTGTGACAGCACATTGTCGGCCTGTTTTTTAAACCTTATATCAACACACAGGGGAAATGAGATGGCTTAAAACACCTCTCTGGTGACCTTAGTCCCTATTTACCCCTGTGTGAAACATCAGACAGGATAAGCTATAGTTTAAAGACTGGAGAATTTAGGTTTTGTTAAAATATTAAAGGCACAAATATGCAGATTCTAATTTATTGCATGCATCATCTTGAGCATTAAGCATTATGTGCTATGCTTGTGCAGGGACAGTTTGCAGCAGGACATGAGTCATAAAATGCCTGTTCAATTACATTTGAAAAAGAACAGACTATATTTTACTCCTACTGGAGGAGGATGGACTAAAGCTTGAAAACTGTAAACGCTACCAAGTTCAGAGGCTGCTGTGTGCTCACAATTGTATCTCAGGGTCATGTTTTAATTCCCTTTGTAAGCAGTAAAAGAGCAGGAAGTACACTTGGATTAGTTTAGCCTGAGGTTTGCTTTTCTTATCAATGTCCTAGAAGTCTCTCCATTTGTCTTGACACAAATTTTATTCCCAGTAGTTTGTGTCAGAAACACAAAAAAGCAACAACAGCAACAAAACAGAAAACCCAATCAAAAATTAAAGTTAAAAACAGAAATTTCTCATTTCTCATGAAACTCTTGAATTGGAATGACATGTTCTATTCAAGACCAGCTGACTAAGACTAAGTTTGTGAATTAGCCATCATAATGCCTCTCTGAATACCGATACATCTTTCTTTTAGATCCACCCAAGATGACTGCGACTGTTTTAAAGAATTATGTACAAGCCAGTACATTTCTTTCCCCATAGCAGAATCATGTAGAATCTGTTCTCTACTGCAGAATGGTCTGGCTTTGCAAGAGTGTTTTCTTATAGACTTCTAAACAATTAAACTTCCTTTTGCAATCAAGGATGTCGCCATCGCTTTAGAGATAATAGACTTTTTTGAGTCAAGTATATAATCCGTTCATAACTTTAACATTTTCAGAATCCCATAAATATGGAAAACTGCTCAGACGCTTCCACTGAACTAATATGGTGACCTGAGCAAATATATCCAAGCTCAGTCTGTCAATCCAAAATCCTAGAACCACATGTCACCTCACAAGTACATGGCCCCCTATAGGATAATAATGTTTTATAATAGCAGTCAGGCTTTAGACCTGGTTATAGCACAGGGCAGGTGGGGACAAAAGGGGCAATTTCTCCTGTGTTGACTCACCTAATAACAGCACAGTAACTGGGGCAAATGCTGTGTTACCTAATAAAAAAACAACACTGTACTGTATTCTTGTAGGCTACTGATACCAGGCTGTTCATACTGTTGATCACAAAATATATAAACTGCTTCCTGTTGGTTTTCAAGTTTCTGCCAGAACTACTTCATATTCCATCTGCCTGAGAGGTTTCCAACTGTTGCTGCTGATATTTTAAGTGCCTTTACAGCCCCTCGAGGATCAGTATTAAGTCCCCTGCTTCTTTCTCTGTAATACTTATTTTGTAGCATCCCTTTCTACGCCGATGATAACATTTTATGTGTCACTGGTCCCACAGCAAACCAGGCCTTCTCCACATTACAGCCTGCTATTGATGACGTGTAGAACCCAGCTTAGAATGTATGCATTTCACAGGAGTATGTGCATTTGGGGTTTCCAGATCTATCCAGGATCTGAACAGAGATATAAGCGATATAGTCCAACATGTGGCTAGATGGTCTTACAAAACTTATTTGGCCGTCTTGATCAGAAACCAAATATTCTAGTACTAACTAGCACTTCTGTATATTATATAGTCCACCATACAGTCTACATTAGATGATTGAGATATCCTGAATGCTCCATGTCACTACCTTTAAACCCCCATAGTGACATTCACTTCAACAGTTATATTCAAAAGGATTCCCTGAAAAAACAAAGGTTAACTAACAATCATAGCCTATATTTGTCTGCCTGTCTGGTCATTTGTGCTTATTGACAAAGTGATTTCAACATTTCATTGACTTTCTTGTGCTAATGTCCACAAATACCTCAGAAGACATGTTTCACTTCAGTATGTATTAGGCTGGCTGGTTGACTCACAACACATTTTCTAAATAGAGTGATTTTCTACTCTGCAAAAAGGCGGAAATATCACAGCAGTCACATCGAAGGAGACATCCAGCAGCACAGAAAGTGGATGAAAAAGTATGCTTTGTGTGTTTCAAGAATGTTGCTCAATTGTATGTATGCAGGAAATACATAGACATTACAAGATAGCATCACAGCTGATCAGAAGAATCATTCTATTGTGTTTAGAGTGTTGCTGTCAATTAAGATCATACAATGGGAATCCTCCCATAATTAAACATAAACATAAAGACTGTACTCAGCATACTTTAAAGAATGAATGTATTATGGGCTTCAACAACAATCAGCCACAACAATTATAACCACCTAATGTTTCGTGAATCCCCTTCATGCCACTAAATTAGATCTGAACCATTGGGAACAAAGGGCCTCTGGTGGAACCAAGATGTTTGCGGTGGATTCTTTGGGTTCTGTGGGTGGCAGGGTGGGGACTCTATGTAATGGAGAGTTTCAAGACAGGGTCAGTGCTTTGGACTCTTTGTCATTCTCCTTTAGTTGTTCCTGAGAGGTTTTGCAGTGCAATGGAGTGCTTTGTCCTGCTCAGAGAGGCGGGAATGCAAAATAACATCTGCATAAATTATCCAAAATTACTTACAAATTATATTTTAGAAAAGAATCATCCATGCAATTACCGAATAATGCTTATTTTTATTACATATCTAGATAAAGCATTTTATTATTATATTATTCCATCTCATTCACTTGTAGCTGAAACACTGTTCGGCTGCAGCTCCCAGTAGCCCGCTGGAAATATTAGGGTGAATGTCTACCCTGAAATACTCCATGTGTTCAATTGCTTCTTCTGAGAATACAAGTAACATTCACGTTTGGTATAAAATCTACCACAGCTGAGCATTACTTCATAAACTCTTCCATTCTCCAACAGGGCACAGCCAGTGAGGCGACTCTGATGTCTTTACTTGCTGCTCGTTGTAAAGTGATCAGACGAGTCCAAGCAACCAACTCCAACTATTCTGAGTCTGACGTCCTTAGCAAACTGGTGGCGTACACCTCTGACCAAGTAAGAACAGAAGATCCTTTTTTTTGCCTTTTAAAGCTTAATAGTTAAATTCGGAATTTAACCTGTCTAATTATTTAGTCATTATTTAGTTATTTAACAATGTAATTGTAAATTACCTTGACTTTGAAAGGGTGCACAGGTAGCCCCAGTGTTTTCAGGCATGTTTAAATAAAGTTCACATGAGTACTTTCAACCAATTGACTGCAATTACATTTCTTTATCTAATATTGACACAAAACCAACTGAAATACAACACAGCAGTGCATTTGCAAAGCTTCTGTAAAACACTTTCCCTACATGTGAAGTCATTTATGGTTACTTGAGTAACAGTGGAAGAGTTTTCTTGAATGAGACAGAGGGTCAGTCAGGCAGTAGCCAGGTCTGATCAAGTTTAATACCAGGTTGACTCTGTGATTGGGTTAGGAAGCTGCCTGAGGGCTGCACAGACCTTTACAGGGAAGCCAGTTAGTGTTTTTCAACTGCATGTTCAAGAGCAGTGTTCTATTACCCAGCGTATGCATCCCTTAAGTAAATATTTAATCGTTAAATTAAGTTATTTGGTTCAGTATTGTACCAATGCCATGTAAGAAATCATTATGAAATCTGCCTCTATAGATTTTACTTTAAATTGGACTATTTTTGTAGCAGAGATTTAGTAATATTAAGTATATTGGAGGAAATGTGGCTTTTGCTAGTCAATTTAAAGACCTAAAATTACATAGAATATTGTTTGATTTATAATAGTATTTAAAGTGCATCACAGTTCTGAGGTTTGACATGAACACTGCTCTATCTTAGTCAGAGTGGGAACAAACCACTTGCCTACTTCGTGTTTCTCACTGATGTTGCATCTCTTTCCTCCAAAGGCTCATTCCTCTGTGGAGCGAGCTGCTCTGATTGGAGGAGTGATGATGAAGAAGGTTCCTACAGACAGCTGCTATGCTGTCAGAATGGACATGCTCAAGAAGATGGTAGAGGAGGACAAAGCAGCTGGACTCATCCCTTTCTATGTGAGACAAGATTCAGATCAGCGTCCATTTATGTTGCATATTTTTCCACTGAAATAAACACGTCTGCCACTGGCTCGCTTCTGCTACACGTGTAAACCAAACAACCAGTTCCACAACCATTCACTAAGCTGACACCCTCGATGATACAATTTGTGTGTGATGCAGCTGTACATGGCCTGAGGCTTCTGCTGAAGGATAACATTGTTTGTGCTGAACCTAATGTACGTCTATCTGGTTAGGGACAATAATGCCTGTCTCTTCTGGAGCTACAGATCACTATCAGTGAACAATGCTGAGGAGGCTGCAGCTCCGAATCACTTTTGTGTAGAAGATGATACCTTAACAAACATATTTAAGGAACAGTTGGTTATTGCTGTGGCAGTAAAAATAGAAACTGACACAGGAAACAAAGCACATAAGGGTGATGATGATTTGTATATGTGTGTATTTCAGTTCTGTGCGACTCTTGGCACGACTCCATCATGTGCTTTTGATCACATCACCGAGCTGGGGCCCTTATGTGAGTCATCAAGTTGCAGCTGCAGACGCTCCCCTTTTTCGTCTCACAAAAGCAACAAAACTATCAAGCTCTGTTAGACTTATGAGGTTTACATCACACATATTAATCAGTTGCTAGCTTTACAAACACATTGTGACGAGGCAAATCCAGATCAAGTTAATGTATAAAAGAGTCCCTGCAACCTAAAGTGTTTTATCATCCTCCATTATATGTGTTTGTAGTAATCCATGCAGTATAGTTTTTATTGCCTATATTGTTTGATATAGCTTGAAAAATGCTCTCCTTTTACTTTTATTAATGTGTTTCTGGTCTGTTCCAGGTAATGAGGAAAACATCTGGATGCACATTGATGCAGCATATGCTGGGAGTGCATTTATCTGTCCTGAATTTAGGCCTTTACTGAATGGAGTTGAGGTGTGTAAAAATATGCTAACTCTCATGTTTATACAGTGCAGTGACACACTAACTAACAATTAGTAACCATGTTTTGGTAACGATGCTTCAGTTTCTTGGCATAAAATCCTATGATCAGGAAGCTGCATAAGAAAAACAGCATGATAGGATTTTAACCACGATCATTCCGATATTACTGTGAGTTAAAATGTGGCTAGAAACTCGAGGTTCGCATCCATCTGCAAAGATACGTGTTGGCACTGAGCAAAAAGAGAAACTATTCCTGTTCAATTGCATGTAAAATATCTCTCATTCTATCTATGAGAGGGAAAACTAACCATGTACTGTTTGAAAAGGGCATAACGTTAATGTCAAGGAGGAAGCATGCAGGACTGAGTAATAGGCTGAACAATCGGTAGAAGACGCAAGAGCATCAATCCGCCTTTTGAGGCTGCCGAGGCAGCTGTTGCTCCCTGAGCTGTGCAGAGACGCAGAGATAAGGACAGAGTAATTTCCTGAGGCAGCGTTAGACCTTTATATATCTCTGTTTATTAGACACACAAGTTCAAACAATGTTGGTGGGCAGACAGAGAAAACAGACTTGACAGTAAAAGGACCAACTGTTGTTTCATCTTTTCTCTGACTGATAGCTGCAAAAATTAGCCACTGGGTTTGTACAGTGACACATTTTCTTTCCATAACCTTCAAAATTCCCATAATATTTAGATTCAGGGTCTTTCTTTAAAGAGATGGATGAAAAGAAAAGGATCTGGAACTTGTTTAAGTCACTTTAGGTAATATTTAGTACAATTCATGTACTGCACAGTAGTTAAAGCACATAACTTTAAAACATTACAAGGTCATTTAAATTACTGGCCGATGACATGAAGGAGAAACACAGTTCATTTGGATGAAAGTGCAGCCCTTCTGGATGGTCGGTTGCTAGGATATGAGTGGTGGGCAAGCAGGCAACCAGGCCCCTTAGAAACAGTCAGCATGGCAACTGTCAGCCAGGAGTCTGTATCACATTGTCTCTCTTGGTTGTGTTATTGCATTCGTGGAGGTAGAGGCAAGGATATTACAAAAGATAGCCAACAAAAAGATGAGAGGAGATTAGGGATGGTTTGTCTCTCTTTGAATAAACGGTGCCAGGAAAGGGTTATTTCCAGTGTCCTCCGCAGGCTGTTGGCTGCATGTTCCTCTTTTGCATTTCAAATAAACTGTGCCCGCTTTAGTCTAGATAATGCTGTCAGTCGCAAGATTGCCTCTGTGTCAGTAATGGAGCTACTGTGATTAATTAGTTCATTTTTGTTATTCCATTTTTGTTAACTATGGTTCCAGTGAAACATTCAACAGTGTGGCTTCATCACTATTTTGTTCTGGTTCTTTCTTTAAGTTTGCTGACTCTTTCAACTTCAACCCACACAAATGGCTTTTGGTCAACTTTGACTGCTCTGCATTGTGGTGAGTTGTCTAACATGCCTCACATGTCAAAGTCAGATTTTTTTTTTAACATTAATGCACGTTTTAAAACATATGTGGATCAAATCCTGCAATTTGTATTAAAATTACATATTTGTCATAATAATGAGTACGTCAGTAATAAGTAAAGACCAGTTTAACATAAGCAGAGTTACCATTCTTACCATTTCTTGTTTTTTGTATTAACCAGTTTACCTTAGCAGCGACTCGTGGTGCCATAAGGTAACAATGAGAATTGATATCCATCTACACCTCAATCATTTACACTGTAAAAATAGAACTACGGCTTCCACCTGCCCTGTCTGTCAGCACCAACAAAACCAGACATGCTCCACACAAAATGGAAACAGGTTAAGATCCTGTCATATGGTGAAGGAAATAGATTCTTAAAACTTTTTTCCATCACCTCCTTCTGCCACTACTGATGTGACTCCTATTATCACTGAGATATCGTTCTGTTGTAGTTGTCTGACACATTTATACCTATTCTTAGTATTCACAGACCGGTTTCAGTATACTGTGTGATCCCAATGTGTGTGACCACTTCAGAAACCTGTCTTTATTTCATGTAAAGCTGGAATTAACTTGTGGGTTTTATAAGCATTTCAAAATCCAAGAAGTCAGATAAGCAAAGAAGGGTTTTCTCAACATCAAGTCAAGGCTAGACAGTGCATTGTGCTCTAAATTGCTTTGCAGAAAGTGGATCAGTTGCATTCAAAGTATTATCAAGCGGACCAAAAGGGACTACGTCATCAGAAAGGAACTTCATTACACAATTTCCTAAATAAACAACACAAGACTCCTATCAGTTATATCAAAAGAAGGCTGCCTTAGAGAATAAGTGACATTTCTAAACAACTCTACCCTGATTAAATTAAGTCAAACACTAGAAATGACCTAAAAAATATACCATATAAACATAACAAAAATCATATTTACTGATGAATCCTAGTTTGAGATTTACAACAGTAACAAGAACCTGTAAGTAAGAAGATGAACAGGACAAAGAACAAGAACAACAACAGGGCAGCATCAAACCAACAGTGAAACATAATAGACTGGGGCTGTTTTACTGTCTCTGGAGTCGGACATCTGCACTGAATGGATAAAAACATCAACCAGTGAGAAGTTCAGTCCATTCCTCAGTGACAGGCTACACTATGTAGGTTTCTTTAAGCCAAGAAACACCTCAGAACTTTGTAAGAACTGCTTAAAAAACAAAGCAGGAGTGCAAACTGTCCACCATAGTAACCTGACTTCAACTCCATCACAAGAAGCACTCTGGATAATTTATGTTTACACAAACATGTGCAAGTCATGCAGCTCAAGTGAATGTTGTCACTTATGTAAGAGAGATTCAAACCAAATACTAAGACATCTTGAAAGTCGTGCATTTTTCTGACGGCTGATGTCTTTATTTGTGACTGAAAACATGCTGTATTAAATTCAAGACAAATACAGAAAAGAATCTCAGACTTCTGGCGGCTGTGACTCAGGTGCTAGAGCGGGTTGTCCACTGATTGTAAGGTTGGGGGTTCGATCCCCGGCCCCTCCACACGCCAAAGTGTTCTTGGGCAAGACACTAAACCTCAAGTTGCTCCCAATGGCAGGCAAGCGCCTTTCACGGAAGCTCTGTTGCCCTTGGTGTGTGAATGTGTGTGTGAATTGGTGAATGTAAAACACACTGTAAGTGCTTTAAGTACCATTGTGATAGATAGGCACTATATAAGTGCAGACTATTTACCATTTACTTTTGGATCCTGATGTATCCCACAGTTTATGTTAACAATTCAATTTATTAAACTTGTACATACAAAACATATTGTACAATACTGTGCAAAATAAATATTACAGCACCATAACCGTAACCACTCTGAATTAGTAAATTTAACAATCTGTTATTGAGTTTAGAAGAGTTAAATTACCTTCTAACACTTTGTTTTTCTGCCAACAGGGTGAAGAAAAGAACCGACATCATCGGAGCCTTTAAAATGGAACCACTCTACCTGAAACATGAAAACCAAGAGTCAGGTAGAAGCATTAAACACACACAACCAGTTTTGTTGAAGCTTGGCATTAATGTCCTAAAATGCAGTGTAGTAAATTGTAATGCAGGTAAACACAGGCACAAAGAAAAACAACTAAAAGTTGTGTTCTTGACCAGTCTGAGTTATAGGTTTGGGAACAGGAGCATTTTGAGATGTTAAAGTGTTAAGACTCTGTTAGGTTTATTATACTGTAAGTATAGAAGTATATACATGTGTGTGGGTGTGTAAATTCTTCTGGCTTCTGAAAGTCAGTTTAATAATTTCAAAACCCTACCTAAAGTTAAGCTCATTTATAGTATTTGTGACTTGATTTAATGAACAAACCCTACTGTCAGGTCTTCGAAATGTGACTTGATAAGACAATCAGATAGGATTCCTATGGGATCAAAATTAAAATAAAAGCCATAATGACTTAACTGAAGAAATCCCCATGATATAATTCAGTGCCTTTGTGATTATGTGTGCTGCTGTACAGTCTCCCAGCCTACAGATGGGCTGAGATTTGCTCTATAATTTGCTGGACAGACAAGCAGACCAAGAGAAAGACAGACGGCTTCCTCCCACCTCACTGAGGCACCTTACAAAAGCCTCTGCTCATTCAATCTGCACCCTCAATCTAATTAGTGGTTATTAGCACAAGCTAGTGTCAGGCCTTCATTCTGTGGAGATGAGCTACCTGCAGCCAGCGGCCTCTGTGGACTGACAGCTCTGTGGCCACAACGTCAGCAACACCTGGACACAATGGAACAAAATAACAGAAAAAAAGAAAAAAAAAAAGAAGAAATGTTTTACAACAGATGCTTTTCTCAAGATACAAATATGTTTAATGTCAGAGCTTTATTGAGTCATTTTTCCTAATATAGTTCAAGGAAGAATGATCAACAATTTCACTATTCACTGTACAGAAGAAAAAAAGAAAAAAAGATATTATTTCGGCATGTGGGAACCAAAAAATACTGTAAAATAATAGGTAAATTGACCTTTTCTTTTAATTGTTATTAATTGTATTTCATTTTAGAAATACATTTATAGTATTAAACTTTAATAGTTTCATTTGTTAAATAAAAAGAAAATATTTATGAAATCACAATACATTTGCGAACATCTTTCAACAGCATTTTTATGTTTAAAGAATGACATTTTTCTTTTAAAAAATGAAAAACACACTTTGTCTGTCTGTCTGTCTGTCTGTCTGTCTGTCTGTCTGTCTGTCTGTCTGTCTATCTATCTATCTATCTATCTATCTATCTATCTATCTATCTATCATCCATCCATCCATCCATCCATCCATCCATCCATCCATCCATCCATCCATCCATCCATCCATCCATCCATCCATCCATCCATCCATCTTTCTAGTAATTGACAGCTTTATGTGTTTTGCTTTCTACAGGGCTGGTCACAGATTACAGGGTAAGATGAATAATTATAATAGTTAATTGTAACATTAGCAGCAATGTGAACATTCTAGCAATAACCAGCCTCCTGCTCTCATCCTCTCCCACCCCTCAGCACTGGCAGATTCCACTGGGGAGGAGATTTCGCTCGCTAAAGTTGTGGTTTGTCTTTCGTCTGTATGGACTCCAAGGCCTGCAAGCTCATATACGCAAGGTAGGCGAGCAAATAAAAGATCCACCTCACTGAGCATCAACAAATATATCTTTTCCTGAGTATGGCAGTCTGAGACACTCATCATTTATTGGTGGTGGCATGCCTGATTAAAACCCAATTAGTTAATTTTTTCAACATACATTTAGCATATATATCTGTAGTAACTTAAATATATGATTTTGCAGGTTCTTTCACAAAGTGTGCCTTAGCAAATGTAAATAACTGAATATTCTCTATTAGCCGAACAAAAAATAATCCTGAAGTGCAATTAAGATTTTCCAAACTCTGATTTAAACGTGTTTTCTTACTTATTTTGCATTAATTCTAATAGTAGTGATCTCTCTGGCTTCCTTTTCCCTCTTTCTCTCTTTGTCTCAGTCATTGCTACAAGTAAACACTCCTGACCATCACATATACCTTCATGCTAAATGCCACATCCATCCTCCCTCCCTCACCTCACCCCTCCTAATCCTCCTTAAGTCCCTTCTTTACTGTCTCCCCTTCAGCATCCCGCACCCTGTCATATGTTTGACCTGCTTCTTATTTTCAAAGAAACAGTTCCTCCTGCTTTCCCGTCTGTTTTCTCCTGGTCTTTCCCTCCTTATGCATTAATCCTCATCATCTTCCTCCTCTTCCTCCCTCCAGTCTTGCTCTGTCAATCAGATTAGTCTGTTTTGTGTTTACTCTCCATTTTAAATGACGTGGCAGCAGCAGCATTGATCCCTGCAGCTATAACAGGACACACTACTGTACTGCACATGTCTTTTAAATCAGGACAATTACTGCGTCATGTTTTTGGTGCTTTGCTAAACCCTTTTGTCCGTTTCTTTTTTTTTTTTTAATCCCTGAAAAGGAAAATGCATTCATATTACATTTCATCTTTACTTAACGTGATCTTTCTAGTATACAGTAAGTTCCAGGACTTTATGTAGAATTGCCTGGTGGAAATTAAGAAACAAGGTGGTTGTTTGACATTTAGGCTAAGTCTTTGGCTTCATTTGAGAGAACTGGTGTAATAGAAACTCATATAATTGTGGACTGATGACATTTCACCATGCATTTTGTGTCTAATTAGGCTCTTTAATCTTGAGTGGATGAATTGTATTGTAAGGGTAGATTTAATTATACAATGACATGTAAGAAAAATATTCAAACTGAGGGAAATGACATTTTGTGAGGGCAAAATTTGATAAAAGCTCTTTCATGGTTGTTGGCTGGTCTGTGCTTCCCTGCCTCCTCTTAAGATGTGAATTACCACACAGCATGCTTGTTTAATCAGATGCATTTGGCTATGGGTGATTACATTTATTGGAAAGTAAGAGTTTTTACTAAGTCCCATGGTGTGAACTGGCTTTAAGCATTGTGATACGACACCGCCATCTAGTGAAAACCATAAACATGTCTGGCAGAGATCCTACATAAAGGCAACAGTTTGAAGGAGACTTTTTTATTCCTGCAAATAACCCAAGTAAACTGCATTTAACATAGAATAACAGCTTTAACTTGCTTGTTGCATTTATTGTGCTGTTATTTCCAACCCTCTGAGATAACCTCACTAATGACTAACCACTTTGATTTAAATGCACAGAACCTCAACAGTGAAGGAGTCTTTGCACATTACAATCTGTGTCCTCTGTTTACAGCAAGTAGCTCTGGCCAAAGAGTTTGAGAGTTTGGTGCGAGCAGACAAGAGGTTTGAGATCTGTGCTGAAGTCATCATGGGGCTGGTCTGCTTCAGGCTCAAGGTACGAACATCCAGCATGATGTAGCTGCTATAACTTGACAGTTCCAGCGGCCCTTTTGGATGTTTTCTTACCCTGTTAAACCCTGTTTAGAATAGAATAGAATTCCTTTACTTTCATAGCACATTGTGCAATGGAATTAGTCAGCAACCTTTTATGTGCATTCACACAATCAGATATTTCTAAAAGTACAATTAGAAATGTGCAAATATAATACGTAGCATTTACTGGGGGAAAAAAAGAGTGTGTGCAAGTGTATCTATGAAAACAGTGGAATAGTTTATTCCTTTTAAAATAGCCGATTTAGTATATTAGGAATTTTAAAAACAGTGGTGTAACTTCTGGATATTGCACATTGCTACAAAAGTTACGTGCAAGGTGCAGTTGTATATAAACATATGTAAATATGTATAGTTAAATTTTACTGTGACAGACAGAGTTTCTATATTGACACATATTTTTCACCTACAAAATGATTAGACATGCATATTAAACAAACACTCAGCTAAGAGGTTTACATTTCAGCTTCTTTTTCCATGTGATGGGATGTATGTGGAAAAGTATGGATGGAGAGTCTGACTCATCTGTCCTTATTCTGACCCCTTAAATCATATACTTTAACTTTAATTTCCACCTTAAAGACATCCCCAAATTGAGTCAGTAACAGCACAAATGGACAAAGGACGCTGGGGAGGATTTCGAAATACAATAAGCATTCTTGTCGCGATCAGAATTAAAAAACTCAATAAATGACCATTTTACTTCTGTCTAATCAAAACTGTGAATTAGAGAATAATTATTAGTCTTATAACAATGAAAATTCTGCTACTCTACCAGAGTTAATGCAGCAGAAATGACAAATAACATTGTTACATCTATTTTAAGTGCAAGTAGTACAAGGCGGCCTCTTCAGTGAATATGTGATGCTTGGCAGCCTTCAAAAAACATAATAATTACAACATGGTCAGTACTTTAATTAGTCACCTAAGTGTGTGTGTACTAGCCAGACAAAAAGCAACAGCTTGAGCTCTATCTCTTCCCTCCTCTCAGGGCTCCAACGAGCTGAACAAGAACTTGCTGAAGCGGATCACCGACAACAGAGAGATCCACCTGGTTCCCTGCCAGCTCTCTGACCGCTTTGTCCTGCGCTTCGCCATCTGCGCACGAACCACCGAGTCAAGTCACATCCAGCAGGCCTGGCGGCACATCACACAGCTGACCTTTGAGCTACTGCAGGAGCCCAGTCATTGACCAGAAGGCTGGGAAGGGGCCGTCCACTCTGCTGCCTGAACCAAAGTTTGGACAAATATTCAAAGTTTCGCTTTGCAGATATAAGATGTCATAAAGGGAATGAACAATAATCTCACTTCACAAGCAGGTGTGTTTCTGTCTGCAAGCAGTGGTCATTATTGTGCTTTTTAATTTGTCTGGTGTTGCAAATTGAGGTATGTGAAAAAACAAATTTACAAAAACCCAAATGAACATGAGAGAAATAGATGCATGTCCCAAATATATCAATTTATATCTGCAACTTCTCCTTGCAGTTACTCAGCTTCACTGTTCAGTGATTGTGCTATTGTCCTCCTCATAGTGCACTTATCTCCCTGCAGACTTGTCTTTGCTGGTTGTGTGTCTTCTGTAAGTTTTGCTTTGTCGGAATGGGGAGATTTCTTTTTTATGAGTTTTGCAATGAATGTACTGTACACTGTGTGACTGAATTTTTGAGTCAGTGTGTGTCTACGGTACTTGTAGGTGCTCTTACAAACCCAGCTTCATAATGTATGTATATGTTTGTGGAGGGATTCATAAAGTGTTGCAAGAGGATAAAGAACTCTTCTTCTAGTTATCAGTTCAACCCCTTTTTATAAGTGCATTAATTTATTACCTAATTTGCAAAAGTAGTTATGTTGGATATTTAATAGCAGAAAAGGGCCAATCATTTTCTTGTTTTTCCTTTTTTTTTTTTTTTTACTGCAGAAGTCTTTTATTAAGTCATATCGTGTCTTATGCACAGTGCATCTGTGTTTCCTAAACTGTAGTACAAGACAGTCACTCAGTCATTGTCAGTCAGTGGAATGAGAATTCAATTATGCTACTTTTTGGGTAAACCCAACCAGTCTTGTTTTTTTTTTTACTGAGCTTTTCCCCAGTTGTTAGAATAAACTGTATTCTATTATGATTCTGTTTAAAGACAGAAATAAATGATCAAATGACTAGAGTTACAAGAATAAGGTTTTAAACTTATATTGACAAACTCTGTGCTCATAAAGTCTTGTTAAATTTTATCATTGTGTGTTTAAGGAATCTGGGATCTTTCACGTCTCTCACATTATATATCATCATATTTGTTTCACTTAAAACCTCGACAAATTCTCTTGATGAACAAGTGTGGCAAAAACAACTCTCCTGCCTATTGACCGTTATGGTTTGTAGCCTGCTGATGTGTTACATCTGTCTGCCAGGAGATACGTAAATCTGTGGCGTGACTTCACCACGTCGACTTGTTGTTGATTCATATGATTGCATCATCTGCTGCTGTTACTGATTCAGGTTTTTCATTTTTGGCTTGGCGGTTGGCTGCATGCAATGCTGTGGGTTTATCTGAATAAAGTCTGCTGTAGTCTGCATGTTGTGTTTTTCATTTCTCATTAAAGGTTTACGGTATATCAGGATTAATCGGGGCACTAATACATTGTTTAACATCACGCTAATGTACTTATGTTCTGTCTGGACATAACAGTGTCTCAAACGGAGACCATAATATATTAAGACACACATCCAACTATCCAACTTGTGTCATAGTCAAACCCTGTGACATAATTAGATGCAGTGACTTTGTTTATCAATTCATTATTGAAAAGGTAGTTAATATACAGCTTGATTTAACTGCTGTGCCTCAACTGAGGTGTACTCAATTAAAGATGACAGGCATAGACACACACACGCACACGCACACGCACACACACACTCACAACTAACATGCTGCGCCAATCAGCCTCTTCTGAGCATCCTAATCCCTGAGGACAAAGGCCAGCGTTCTATAAATACAGATGAGGATTCAGTATTAGACGTTAATTCTTAGTCCCTGATTACTGTCCTGCTCGTTCGCTTGCTTCTGCAGGCAACTTTATTCTTCAAGAATAGCTGTGTGATCTGTAAAACATCATGCAGCTGCTCAAGAAAATGCCAAAGAGGAAAGGTCACATGGCCTGTCTGTTCAGATTAGACTGTAAACCATGATGACGGGGCACGCGGGACATAACAATGTTACTACAGAGGTCTGAGTTCAAGTGCTTACAGAAGTGTACTTGACCTGTATAACCTGTATGAATAAAATATTTTCCTTCAATAAGCACTTTGTTGAGTTGGGTGAAATGTCAGCGCTGAAATGCACTGAGCAGAAATGATGCCATGAAGGAGTTGTTCGTGGTTGATTTTCAAATGGGGGAGAAAAGAAATGTTTTCCCTTTTAAACAAAAAGAAAAAAAATATCCTATATTTTTTGTCTTTTTTAAAATCTGAAATTTGATGATCGAAGTTAGCATTGTGTGTTTAATTTGCTATAAATAACTGAATTGCTTTAGCTAATTCTTAATGCAGAGTATTGCATAATAATTGCTAGACATGCGACACTGACAGCAACCTAATTTCCAAAGTCAGCATCATTTAACAGAACAGATCAGGCTATTAATGTGAAGATCAGTGGATTCTCTCCAAGTCTTCAAAAAGATAAGATAATCTTTCCGTCTATTTAATATTTAATAGAAAAGACGAGACTGAACTAGCACGATTAAATCAGACTTCTTGTTTAGTACAAACTGAGATAAGTGCAAATATGATCACACATTCTTCCTCAGTGCTCAGCTCATCTTCGTAGTTGATTTCATGCCATCACCATTAGTGCTTGCTCTCAGTGATTGCCTCAGATGCTTTCAGAGTCTCTACAGGCCCAACAATTATAATTAAACATTTATTTGGGCTCTGGAGCTGAGGGGATTGATACAACAAAAGCACTCAGTGTTGCAGAACCATGAGGACATCGTACTGCAGTAGTTGAATTTTAATTTTTCCTGCAGTTTGGCCACAGCTTTAGTGTTGCTGTCCCTCGGTGTAGTGTTTCATGAGTGTAGCAGTAATACCACTCCCTCACAGATCTATTTAAGGGGGTGATAAATGTCTGTTAGAGTTGATTTTGCAGTTTGCCCACAAGAGGACGCCATTAAACATGCCGCTGGAGGAGAGGTCGTCTAAACTTCTATCAGCTGCAGCTACATGTGGTGTCATTGGCTGACCTACATCCAAAAATATGCTGCTGATACTGATACTGATGGATGTACACTAATACGTGACCTTCCGATATGTCTTTGGGTCAAACACGCTGCTGTGTACTATTTCAGGACACTGTAACTATACTTGTGTGTTCAGTGTAGACTCGACTGTCAGTTTTAGATCATCCTGCCTTAGCCAAACAAAGCAGTTGAAAGCAGCTGCTAAGTATAACCTACACATATTCTAACTCAGCTGCTATCAAATATTTGAGCAGCACATTCTTCTGGCCCAGTGCAAATATGGTGCAATGAAGTCAGGTATATCTCCCATTTATTATTGCACACCTGGTTTATAAGCTCATCATACCTTTACATACCTGATCTTATCTTACATCGGCTCTGCAGTTCCCCTCAGCAAGGCAAAGCTTCACATTGTCTCTCAGTGTTGTCTTGTGGCTACTGATTTCATTGTGATCGTTTGCAGCGTCATTTCTGGTAACAGCAGCCAAGTTTCAGTAAAAAGAAACCCAGAAAAACCCACATCCGCCCGGCAATATAAAGTTAGTTGGTGTACTCAGTGGATCATCAAGCTGCAAAAGAACCAGATACTTGAATCAGCTGAGCTAAGAGACACTTTACACTTTCAGTAGACAGATCTGAAAACAATACAAAATACTCTTACTCACTTTCGGTCTATTAAAATTTGAACATTCTAATTTTTTGTCTTCATCTTTGCCCCTTCAAGTTCTGACTGTCTACATATGTGTTGGACAAAAAAATAAAATCGACCTTTAATAGGAAGAAACCTCCAGAAGAACCAAGCTCAAGCAGGGCGTTGTCTGCCTCAACCGGTTGGGTTGAGGGTAAATAGGCGAGAGAAAATATGCAGTGGGGAGGCTGGGAAGGCTAATATTTGCAGATCAGAAGTGTGTAGCTCCAGCATTAGAGATACCTGCAGAGAGTACAAAGACAAACTACAGGAGAGAAAGAAGAGAAAGTTAGTGATATGCAAAGGTGGTATACAAATGTAGTAAGATAGAAAGACAAGAGTAGAAGAAAGGACGGTCCTCCAGCCCAGGCTTAACTAAACTTTCCTATAATCAAAAAGGAAAGTTTTAAAAGTAGAAAGGGTGTCCTCCTTCCAAATCTAAAGCACAAACTCGTCCTGCAGGAGAAGAGCCTGATAACTGAATGATCTGCCTCCCATTCTATTTCTGAAAACTCTAAGAACCAGAAGTAGGTCTTCACTCTGACAGTGAAGGGCTCTACTGAGATTATATGGTACTTTAAGGTCTTTAGGATCCAGTGGAGTTTGGTCATCAGGGGCTTTGTATGTGAGGAAGGGAATTTAAATTCTATCCTGGATTTTACAGGGAGCCAATGGAGAGAAGCTAATATGTGTGGAATATGATCAGTACCAGTGTATGTTTTCTCTTTTTGTCTACATTTTTCAAGTTAAAAAAGATCCCCAATATCACATGCAAGCTCATATATATATGTGTGTGTGTGTGTGTGTGTGTGTATATATGATTTCTGGGGTTAAATTTAATGTTAAGGGGTTTAAAATAAGGTTTAAAGGACTTAAAGGACTGTCAGTTCATAAACATTGGAATCCATATCCTCATATTAAATAATACACACCACTCCTTATTGTTTATGCATTCAAAGTTCACAGACACAAGACAAGAGACACACCACATTGTCGGTAGGAAATTTGAACTGTATGTAATTACATTTGTATCTGTAACATTCCACACAAAATATGTGAATTGGGTGATTGTGTTGGGGGTGGACTGAAGCTCCTTGGTGGAGGTATGCGCTCTCTGATTGCTTTTCTAGTTCTGTATAACAATTAAACTCTCTTTTCTCCAGTTTCCCTTTTGAGGAGGGCAAAATCTGAGGATTTTGGGAAGCACTACAACATCACATGACTACTCAAGAGCAGGTAGCAAGGTAAAAGGGAGAAGAAGAAGAAACACCCTGAACTTATACAAAGCAGAGAGATGGGCAGACAATATGGCTCCCTGTGGCATGGCTGCAGCATTTCCGATCAACTAGAGAGTTATTGGGACATCTTGATAAAGGAATTACAATAGTCTGGTCCAGAAATAACAAATGTGTGGACTAATTTTTCAGCATCACACACAGATAGGATTTAAAGTTGTGCAGGTAAAAAAAAACGACCTAGAGACTTATTCTGCGTGTGAATGACATCCTGACACAATCAAAGGTTTATTTGAGCCCAAACAATTTTATCTGAGTGCAGTCCAACACATGTTTTCAGCTTCACTGCTCACCTCCCATTAGGCTCTGCAGCCTTCATTTGTTGTTGGAGGAGACATGAGACGGGAAAACATTACGATCCAGAAGCCATCAGCTCATAACTGAATCTGAAGTCACAACTACACTTGAGACCTCACACATCCCATTACATGGCCGGCATTCATTGCCTCATGTCAAACTGTGCACTAATTGCTACGAATACTAATAGTTATAATTCTATTAGGATGAGAGTTTCCTTTTTGATAATTCAATAGCAGGGTGGTGAGTGTTTCACAGCTTTGAAATGCAAGGGAAGGGATATGGGTTTTGTGTTACATCTGGCTTGGCGACGCGGTTCTGCTATAGAGCAGAGTGTTCAGCAATATGGAGGGGTAATACCATAAAGATGGTTTTCCCTAGTGGCAACCACAGAGAGTCAGTCCGGTTGAGCTTGGCTTGAGGTAGAAAGGAAGGTGGGTAAAAGCTGAGTGTAAAGTGAAACAGAGGGGACTGGGCTTAAAGTGCACCAGCCCACACATTAGAAACCCACCCATTAAAGGCTGCAGGGATCGTTTTTTTGTCAATTTGGCTGAACAGAATGCTGCCATATATATGTATGCATGTATGTACTGTCTGTATCCAATATTATGACAAAGCACTGAGAGCTTCAAGTCTCAGATAACATCCTGATCAGACAGAATATATCTTTAATATTCTAAACTATAACTGTAACCTCGGAAAAAATGCAACAAGTTTGATTGCAGTCTTATGACTTGGAATCACAGTAAATACATTCCAGTGGTGTCCTCTGGATCGATTTTTAGATTACACAAAATAATTCTAATCATGAAACAAATTACGTTGCATTAGCTGCATATCGTGGTTAAAAAGAAAAGTTCAAGTGCAACAAAGTAAGCAGCAAGAAATCGGCTGAGACAGAGATATGGAAAAAGTACAGAGAAATGCTGTTTTAAACCATGTTGAGATATTTGGGAAGTCAGAGGTCCTTCTGTGGATTTGAAGTGCCTCTGCCTTGGGTCTGATCTGGCCACAACACGGCCACGACATTTCCTCCACGACCTGTGGTTGGAATTCATCAGGGTGTTAAGTGCATTTTGAAAGCAGACGCACATACAATTAGCGAGAGCCTCTCTAGGCAGCTGTCTAAATCTCAGCAGACAGTCTTAATGTATAGCTGGTAATCATGTGAGGCTGATGGAGCTTCCCCTAAGACGGAGATACAGTCTTAAACAAGAATTCCAGAAAGTACCAGCAAAGTCAGTATTTATTGACAGCAAGAAAAAATACATCATAAGGGTTTGTTTAAAGAAATTGCAACAAAGAAGGTAAATGCTGACTGTCCAGAAGTATATTTACTGTTGGCAAAAACCCTGTGTAACTGCAAGACTGGGATCTTAGTGATTAAGTTCATAAATTTTATTTGTACCATGAGATAACATGTATTTATCTACATACACACATAAGCAATTCAGACTATTGCGTCGGTAAAATAAAGTATGATTGTTCTGGGGATATTAAAGCTGATTGCCAGTATTTTATCTATAGGAGGTCATTAGTGCAGGCTGCATTCATGAATTCGTTATTTAAGCTTTTTTCCATATAAAAAGTGCAAAATTTGCTCTCCTGATCTTCCACATACTAGAAAAGATGTGATTACCAGCTCACTTCCTGACACCTGCCCATCATTAGTGCTGACATGATTTTTTACTATGACAAGCAGTAAAACTAATTCATAGAAGTCATGTCCAAGACAGTGACACTGGAATGGACACACCTCAGAATCTAAAACTTTAGGGAAGGACTCCAGCACTTACTGCGATGGGAAAGAATGTAATCTGTATCCAAGAGGCTTTGTCTATTTTCTCTCTTGGTGCAAATCTAATTTTCAGGGTCCCTTTCCAGGTTCATTCACCCCAGTTGGTTTCAGGTCTCTCTTAAGGCAACCAAAAGTACTGCATATACATCCACAAGTCATTCACTTTGACAGATCAAAAGACCACCAATTCTTAAATATTAGGAATATAAAGCCCTGCAGCAACTTTACATTCAAAGAAATCAATCAAAATACCATATTAAACAAAATATTTATGAATCCTTTTAAAGGTATTGAAGAAAAATTAGTATAAATGTTCTTTATTTATCCCAAATTACTTCACTGATTGCAACTAAAGCAAAATGAAGGCATTAATGATTAGATTAAGACAACTTAAAGCAATTACTTAGTTAAAGGTACACTCCAATTGCTAAGTATTGAACCTATAAAGTGTGTTGGCTCACAAGAGGTTGATATTGATGAAGTTCCTTGTATAGGTCAATCCCCCAAAACCCAGTATTCTGCAGTTCCTCTAATGGAACTGGTCAGTTCTGATTATACACTTCCTGCACTGAAAACTTTGTTAGCTCCCACTTGCAGCCAAAGCTGATATTCAACTTTGGCATAAAGGCTACATATTTTATATTCACATTATGAATCTGTTTTTGGAGCCCGAGCTGCACCCTTGAGAGAAGTAAATTGACTCTGACATGTGAAAGTCTTAGTTAAATTTACAATTTTCTCTTGCATGTTTTTACAGCCCTACAAAAATGTCACCACTTCATGCAGCAGAAGAGATGGTTGCCTGTCAACCATCCACGTGCTCCCATAGCAGCCTCCTTGTCCATATGTCCATCCACAGTCCAGAGCCAAATGTCAAACAATGATTGATGTTTCTCCAGTCCTCGTCCTTATCTCAGTGGCTACACCTCACATTCACATCCTCAGCTCAGGCCACTGAATAGTAATAAGGTATTAAATTCTAGACTCAAATTTTAATGACAGTGTTAACAGTTCAGTTCTTAAAAGCAGGAAAGTTTCAGCTTTTAGTCACGTAAATGTCAGTAGCTAAACCAATCAGTCGCAGCATTCTGACCACTGACAGGTGAAGTAATTAACATTGATCATATTGTTACTATGTGGTGTTTTGCTGGAAAACCTTGGATTTTGGCATCTGTGTTGATGAGACTTAGACACCCAAATAAACAGTCCCAGAACAAGCACATTTCCTCACGCAAATAGGAACCCTAAATGTCACTGGCACACCCCTGCAGGAAAATGCAAACACATGGCAAAAATATCAAACAATCAGGAACATGACAATGGCCCAAGATGCTGACTTGGCCTCTAAACCTCCTACACCCCATTCTGATCAAGCATCAACAGGATTCAGTGGAACAAGTATGACTGACAGAGGCCCCACTGCACAACCCAGAGTACCCAAAGGATCCACTGAAAAAAATCCTGGTGCCAGAACCCATAGGACACCCTGAGAGGTCCTCTTGTCCATGCCCAATGGTTCGGAGCATTTTTGACCACAAAAGGGGAACAACACAGTATTAGACAGGTGGTCATAATGTTATGTCTGATCAGTGTTTTAGTCAGTCAGTTAAAGGTGCAATATGCAAGATTTTCAACATAAAGATAGCTTTAATGTAGCAGCAATAACTCTCTGCTTTGTAAAGGTATAGTGGAGTAATAGAGTCAGTAGATGCTGCAGTCACCCTGCCTTTGTGTGTGTTTTAATCCAGACTCTTCTGTCCTATCTTTTGGCAGCAGGTCCAGATATGTGTGCATGTTAGCGCAGAAAAGTGCATGCGAGTCCCTTCATTTGAAAAAACTGGCTCTCTCTATATTAAACAAATTAATAATAACTACCTAAACACCACTCTAAATGCAAAAGTGCAGTCCAGCATTCAAAATGCCAAAAAAATAGGAATAAGTATTTTATTTGTCTTACTTATGTGCAAACAACATGTGATCTATGCTGTTTCATTTCAGCTCAGTGTGAGAGTCTCTTCTGCTTTTTTTGAGGCTCTCCTCTGCTACTCCTTCTCCCCTCATGTCTGTGCCACTCCGGTCTTTGTGTGTCTGTTTCCACACACAGGTCTGCTCCGGACCTGGACCGTCCACGGGTTCCACCCACTGTGGAAACAGACACACACGGATTGGAACAGATACGAGTGGAGAGACGGAGCGACAGGTGAAGTGATGCTAACTTTAATCGGGTGACAACAACTGGCTTGGTTGTTTAATATATTTTTTAATAAGCCATTGGGGGCTAATGGTTGGGGTTGTATTGTTTGTTGTTGCCTCTACTGCACACAAAATTTCTGGTTGTAAATGAAGGGATGAGGAAGGTGTTTGTTTTGGTCTGAGATGCTGCTCACAGGATAAGTAAAATCAGCTGAAAATCCAAATTAACAAATGGATTCATTGTCACATCTGACAGAGAGGAACTGCGATTGACTTCAAAATAGCACAAAATGAGAACAACTCTAAACGAGGTGGAGCAGCCATATTCACAGCATGTATGGTTCTCAATGGAGTCACAGTTGAAAGCTTCAATTTTTTTGCAGCTAAAGTTCATATTGTGCAAAACAACTCTCTGAGGTTGGAGTGTGCAGGACTCTACTTAGCTTAATTTTAGGTGATCTTTTATCTCCTTTAAAAACTAAGTTAATTCATTTGTGTGCTTTTAATCTAAATTGGCGTCAGATTATTCAAAAGAAGTACAATTGCTTACAGACCCTATCAAACCAACTTTAAAAGATCCTCTTAAGTCATCATTAATTGACTTGATCTTAACTATATCAGTGTTTCAGGGATATTTGAGTTTGGTTTTAGAGATCATTGTACTATAGTTGGCATGAGAAACACTAAAAATGAAAATTCAAGCATTTTGGTTTGCAAGGTTTCTTAAATGAATGTTGGGGAAGTGAGTTTATCTCAGATGTTAAATTATCTTTGGACCATCTTAAATAGTCCTTGAATTCAGTAGCTGACAAGCACGTGCCTTTTCAAAAATAAGGGCTGCACTCTTGTTAGATGTACCAAGAATCCCAGTCTCATGCTTGGTTTTAGGCAACTTAGAAATAAGTGCATCTCTGTTGTTAATAGAACTAAACCGCATTATTTATTTGAACTGAATTGAATTAGTAGATTCAAAAATCTTATTAAGGTATAAAGCATTTATTTTTAAAGCTGGCTACTCCGATTATAGTCAGCTTCAGTTTTAACTGGCATTTTTCCTAAGGTCTGTAAGGCTGCATATGGAACCCTTTAACATATAGGTGATGGAACATCCAACCTCAGCATTTAAAGTTCTGTCTCTAAATTATTGTGCCAAAACATCAAATGTCTAATGAACAACCAGCTTAAATCCATTCTCTCATTAAACTACACCATTATGATGGTGGACAGAAGGAAACACTGTGCCGTTCTTTTTATTGATCATTCAAATGGTGAAACTACTTATGAATGCTTTCAGAGTTTCGTAATGGACATAATTACAAAAGGTGTCTCACAAGGCTTAATCCTGGGCCCTGTTCTGTTCACTCTTTATATGGATGATATTGTTTTTTCTGTAACTCGGTATGATATACATCTTTATGTATGCTGATGATACCTTTTTGCACTGTAGTGTTATGCTGTTGGATCCATTAGCCACTGCCTTTCTGAATTACAATTTGCAATCGAAAACCCATAAATTAGTTCTTAATTTGGAATTTGGATTGATGAGACTTTTAAGTATCATGTGACTTAACTGGTGAGAAAATTAGGACAAAAAATTAGTCTCTTTGATTGTGTAAAAATCATGTTTTCAGCTGCATTGTTTTTATACATGCATTCCTTAGCAATTTATCACTCTGCACTCGGATTTATCACTCCTGACAGTTATAATACTCCTCATTGTGAGCTGTAAGTTTGGTTGGCCCTCCCTGTCTGTAAGGCATGATAGACAGAGTTTTATTTATTTATATAGCCTTTACTCCCTTTTTTCACACCTTACGCTACCTCGTTGTTGTCTTAATGTGGGCTCTTGCCAAATACTATGAAATAGCTGAATTACTCTGCAGCTGCAGGCTGTTTTAACTGAGTTTTGAAAATCCAGTTTTACTCGATGTGCATCTGAGACCTGGATTAACGTAAAAAACAACCTAAAGTTTTACTCATTTTTATCCCCAGTCAAATTTCAGTTTGTAACTTATTTCACCACCAGTGGCTATAGTTTTAGGTTATTAATTAGATTTAACCTTTAAATATTAACCTTTAAATTTTGTTTATTCTTTATTTTTGTTTTTAATTTTTAATTTTTGCTTATTTTGCCCTTTTAATATCATGTTTGTCATTTTTATCCCATTCTGAGGACTCTACACTCCATAAGTGACATTACAGACTGATGGACATAATAAGTGCAAGAAGTTCTCATGGCTGTGTAGGTATGCAAAAACACTCAGGTGTACAAACAAGTGCAGACACAAATACAAGTATGCTTTCAGTACTTTACTGTCTGCCCTCAAAGCAAAGCAAACATATGACATGATGTTCCATTGGAAGATCGGCACTTTGTTAGATACATTAATGACTCATTTGATTTATGAATGACTCACAGTTTTGACTGTGAGAACAGGATACCGTTGAAGTGGATGCTGCAGGTATGAACACATCCTTGACTGTTGGTACAGCACAGAGTTTTTGCTTCTGATTGCATCTATTGTCCATCAATTTAGATTTATCGAGTAAGAGCTGACTTTGTGATAAGCCATGCAGCAGATATTCTGCCAGTCTGCACTTTATTTTATTGATTACATCAATTGACTTCACAACTTCTCCCCTTTTCTCTTCTCACAATGTTTCATTCATGCTCCCAAACGCTTGTAACTGTGCTTCATCATCAGCAGAGACCCAGAGTGAGAAGCAGCCCTGCACCTTCCTCTGCTGTGTTTACTGGGCTGCTCTGCTGGGAGTGGTGAGAAGTGGAGTTTGAATACATTGCTCCTCCCATGTTTCCTCTCAGTTGTGTTATGCTACACCACTCCTGTTTCTGTGGGCCAGTTACTCTTTAGATCTCTAAATCTCTCCAGCCCGCACCACTTCCTTTACTCTCTCTGTCTGTCTTCCTGCTCTGCTTCTTCATCCCCTCTTTCGAACCATCTCACTCCTTCTATTGACCAGGATCTACATTCCAGCTCTTCCAGGTAAGAAGCAACCACACTTCCTCACATGCACTCATTTACCTGTCAACACAACAGATATTTACCAGTTAACAACAAAACAAAACAAAAAGTCTTTACTCAAAGGATTAATTAAAACAGGGGTGTTAGTTTCATTGTGTTAGAGTGCTGTATGATTCAGTTAAATCTGCTGGAATGCGTGCATGCGATACTGCCTCCACACCTTTATAGGAGCCAGTCCATACAAGTAGAGGCAATAGCATTTGTAAATAATATGAGTTATCTGACTCCCAGCTGCACACGGTAATGGTGCAGGGATATTGTTGAAGCTTTAATGCAAACTTTAGGCTTAAACTTGCTGATTACTCTGGCTGACCGATAATTTCATTTAAACTACAGAACCTGTTCTGTTGCACTGAGCATTTAGCTTATCCTGTGTTGAACAAGATAAGGATTCTGTGATTCTGCCTGGTGGTCAACAGCAGATAGCAGAACATTATGTCTTAGTCTGTGATTTTTTTGCAGGCTGCTAAACTGTAATAAATGTACTGGAACTGTGTGCATCAGGTGAATTTAAAACTGCTTAAAGTCACAGCCTCCAAGCTCTGCATTCTGTAGAAGTCAGTCATTTTCAATTAGGAGCAAAAATGGTAATAATATCTTATTCATTGTCTTACAATCTTAGTCATTGTACTTTCTGTTTTACTTACCAGAAGACTGTAGGAATGCTGCAAGCACCAAAATGACAGTAAAAATCCTAAATTTGACAAAGGCTAAAAACTAAAAAACCCATTAAAGGACGGAAGTACTTAATCTGGTAGTGCACACACTGTCCACAAAATAAGAAAACACACAGTCCCTGAGAGTTGCTATTTGAAAAATTTGATAACTAGTTTGTAACTATGACATTGGGCGGCCACTCAAATTCATTGACACCAACAACACTGATTAATGGCTAGACCGTCCAGCCATTAGAGCATGAGGTCAGTGACTCATTTTATTTCGTGTGTTCAGATAATTTTCTCTTTATATGACTCATAAAAAAAGAAAAAAGACAAAACAATTACTTCCTCAACAGGTGCAAATGAAAAGGTTTTGTATTTGTGGTCAGATACACTGCAAACATTAATTCAAACAGCTTCCAGGTAGTTTGAGTTTGAACATGTTCTGTCTTTGTCTTTGCGGTGCTGAACAGAAAGCGGAAATGTTAGAACCATACTTATAAAAAAAAGCCACCCACATTTCCAAACCTTGACCCTCAACTGCATCTCACACATCTGCAAAGTGTTACACAGACCAAAGGCATAACATATGGACATGCTTGTTGACATGCCACCAGCTTGTAATCACACCTTGTCAACAGCTTCGACCTGCTTGTTTTCACAGAAGTTGCTATGGTAATTTCAAGTGCTGTAATTTAAAAGAACAACAAATATTCACACTACATCGCTTTTACAGACAGCCGCTGAGCGAAAAGTTAAATATTATTTTTGGATTTCTACATCTTAAAAAGAAAACTTCACATGTGGTTGTTTGATAAAAATGTTTTTACCTAATAGCTACAGACACATGGTTGTAATTACTATGTTGACAAGTCATTGCTGAAAAATAGTGTGATGTGGCAGTTTCAACAAGTTTGGGCAAAGGATGATTGAATAATATATTCACATTTTATTTTATTCTTCCAACTCACTTCACTGCTTTCTTTATTAATAAAGAAAGGTTTGATAGCTTGGAATATATTTGCTATTACATAACATGCTAGCTGCAGTTTTAAACTAATGATAGCACGCAGAGATCACAAAGACAAACACTGAAGACATAAAAAAAAATGCAAGAAGCAACTACAATAAAAAAATAGAATAGAAAGAGGAGTGGTGAGTTCAAGGTGTGTGTGTTCATGTGTTTCACATGCCTTGAAAGCTTGTGTGTGACCAGTAATTGCAGCCTATAATTGAAGCCACACCGTGATTCAGTGATTACATGAGAAATAGATGTAGGAGGCGGCTGGAACAGGAACAATCCGGGATATCAGAAATGTTTTTTTTTCCTTGTAAATGGATACGTTTTTTTCCCCCTTCATCAAAGCCTGCATTGTGGATCTGGAATGAAACATGGTTTCCGTCCATCGAGTATATACACAACTCAGAGCAGTTTCTGGCACGTGATGTTTATGAACAAGGTCAAAATTTGATGGTGTTGTGTGAGCTGTCACAGATGGCGGGTTTCAAAAACAAATAAAAGTAAGCTCTATGGACTAAGCTGAACTAAAGTCCAAACGGTCAATCAAAAAACAATGAGTGAGCAAAGGTTCCCTGAAAAAAATCCCAAAAAGCAGCAAAAGCAAACTGAAGAAAGAACTAAAGTAAAACAAAATGGTACAAAACACACACACACACACACACACACAGGGTGGCTACCTGACAAGATGAGACACCAATTAAGGTGCAGCAGACAATCAAAAAGGAGGGAAAACGGGAAATAAACAACAAACAAAACCAAAGAACATGACAGAGTTTCTCTGAGGTCAATATGTTTCCTTGTGACACAAAGTAAAGTAGGTAAGAGTAACATAGAACACATCCAATGTTCTTCTAAGGTTTTCTTGTCCAGTGGGGGTTGTGCAGTATTGAAATGTGTCAGCAAATGTGTGTTGCATGTTGTAGTTTAGCTTTTATACAATCCGTCTATGAGATACTGACGGGCGACAAATTAAAACCCTGACCCTTTGACTCCTACGGTGATGGAATCAGGTGGTTCTAATATACTGTGGGGGGATTTTGCTGAAATGGTTTGGATCCATTTGTCTTCTTAGACGACAAGTAGATCCACCTTTATCCTATGATGGAACATGTCTGTCCTGATGGGAGTGAGCTCTTCCAGGCTCCCCCTTCAGAGGGCACAAGGGGTCACTGAATGGTTTCAGTGTCAAAATGATGTAAAACATGTGCTGATCACAGGTTAAACACTTCTGGACCTACGTGTTAAGACAGTTCCACCACCTTTAAATCAGCAAACACTTGTATAATCAATGCCAACTGAAGCTGATCTGGCAGCACATAGTGGCCCAACGCCGTAGTAAGACACTGATTGTTGGTTTTTCCTGTAATTTGTTCAGCCAGTCAGTGTTGTGTCATGAGTAAGATAGTCATAAGTGCATTTAAGTCCAACTGCATCTACAGTTGAAGCTACAAAAGCAGCTCAATCAATGGATCAAGATTTAGCCAACATAAAGTTTCATGAGACAGCAACAAATATTGTTGGTTCCTTTTAAAGAACTGCACAGTTTTGAGAGATTTTCTTCTTGCTGTCTGACAAACCCTCAAAAGCTGGTCACGATTTATAGTGGCAGAAACTGACAACTTATAAAGTTCTTAAACCACACCTCAAATCCTCTACTTTCTCCAGAGAGGCTTAAGCTGAGAGAGACTTGTCTCCACCTCTGCAGGTCACAGCAAGTTCCTACCCCATGTTACTGCTTTAGACATTTTCCTCTATCTATCTCCCTGCAGTTATCATTGTTTATGCATTTTTACTGCAAGAACACTTCAGACGCCAAATAGTGTTTTCCATTTTTTTCATTCTGATTGTGTTTTCATTTGCAAGTTTGTTTGACATGGCTCAGTCCATTAATACTATAAATGAATCCAGTTTCTTCTGCTTAAAGTCAGTAAATTTGACTGTTATTTCTCATCATAACTTTCTAAACCTCCCTGCATGTCATCACTTTGAGAGCTTTGAAGCTTTTAGTGAGAAACATACTTGTCTTTTGCCAACAGGAAATGGCTTCGAAAAAGAAAATGGGCTACAAGTGTCGCATAGCAGTAGTGCTGCTTCTCCTGTTGGCCAGTATCGCTGCCCTTGTTGCTGTTGCTGTCATCCAGGACACCTGGAGCACTAAAGAGTACAGCTTAGAGGTGAGTGCACAAATGCCCATGTACGCACACATAAACACGTATCATTTGGTTGTAGGTCTTCATTTTGAGAAAGTAACAGTACATTAAAGGAAGCATAAAACCACTTCAGCTTCAATAAATTGGGAATGTGATGCCAAACATTAGCCAGATGTCAGGGGCAGAGGAAGAAGCTTTCTCATCATTAGGCCTGGTGATCAATATCGGTTCTGGCTAACCATGCCTGGTCTTGGTGGTTGGCACAGCAGCCTCTCTCTATTGTTAGATAGATAAGTCAAAGAATGAGTCATTGTAACATGATTTCTTTTCTTTGTTTTTTTATTTTAGTACGGCATAGTAATAGACTCGGGTTCATCTCGTTCCAATGTGTATCTGTATGAATGGCCGGGGGAGAAGCAGAATGAAACTGGAGTAGTGACTGAGATAATGAACTGTAGAGTATCTGGTGAGTCGTTGTTTAAAAATGCTTAAAAGATTAGCAAATAAAATAGCAAGTCAAGTGACCCTAAAAATATGTGATGACATGAAGAGAAAAAGAGGAGTGAAACCCTACTTTGTGTCCACAGGTATTGCTATCTCGGAGATGAAAGTGGACCCACAGAAAGATAAAGAAGCATGGCAAGGATTCAAAGACTGCATGGAAAAAGTCAGCAAAGCCATTCCTGTTAAAAAACACAAAAACACCCCTCTGTTTCTGGGAGCTACTGCTGGAATGAGGCTGTTACAGTAAGAAAGCTGCATTTTATATGAATTGTCTTTTCACGGGCCAAAGCTTGTTGTGCCCCCATTAACCTCCAGTGTTATGTGTCTTCAGCCAAGAAACCAGCCAGTACAGTAGAGCTGGAATGATTGGTTGATGAGTCAGTTTGTTGATTGGGATATTTATATTTATTTTTCAACAAAAATACAAAAAACACAGATGTCCCCTTCATTAAAGTGAATATCTGCTAGTTTCCTGGGTGACTTTGACAGCTAAGTCAAGATTTCGGTGTTTTTGAATGTTGCTCAAACAAAACAGAACAATTTAAACATATTATCCTGGGCTTTGGGGAATAATCATAGGTGTGTTTCACTACTTTTTGACATTTCATGCACTGAATCAATTACTAAATAAAACAATTGTCACACCTGTTGACAACAAATGAGGCCAACTAAACTCTTAACACTAAATTGCAAAGTAAGGGTTAATCTTCAAGACAAACGCCTCAAGAAGGAGGACAGTCACTACTGATAAAAAAAAAAATAAAGTTCATGAAGTAAAGAGAAATTGGTTAGAGTTAAAGTCTGGGCTCTTGGGCATTTGCCCACTTTGCCTGGTTGGTAATCCAGCCTTGGTTTTTTCCCCGTTGAGTCACCAGGAAGCCCTTGCAGTAAAAACATGTTTAGACTGCAGGCTGGGGCAAAAAATCCAGGAGCTCGGATGGTGGGAAGTCCACACATGAGTTCTTCTCACAGTAGCTACTGAGTTTTAAAGGTCATATTATATATGCTGCTGGTCCAAGGGCTGGTTTGACCCTTAGTCTTGTGGTCACGACTTATCATGTACTGTTTTTGTTTTGTTTTAATTTACACGTTTTAATTTAACAGAAAATCAAAGTGAAAATGTCAAGAGTTTTAAAACTCAACCAAATTTGTGCAAATGCCCTGTGTAATTTCTGAAGAGGCTATTAATTAATATGTTGGCATATTGGAGTAGTTTTAGGAAACACACAAGCTAAGATGAGAAGATCAGTATTACTGTCACATCTGTACAACAAACGTGAAGCTGGAGCCAGAAGAGGGTTAGCTTAGCTTAAATTAGCTTAGCATGAATATTGTAAGCAGGAAGAAATAACTTTCATATGAAGGCCTCCAAAAATTACACCCCAAGGGTAACCTACCAAACAAAGATTGCATGATTTGCATTCTGCATGGATTGAACAAACAAAATGTTAATTTGTGAGCTTTACAATTTGTGCTAGGCTGATTTTTGTCTACCTTTGGACAGAGGGAGGCTAGCTTCAGATTTTGCACAAACACTTGAGTGGCATCGATCTTCTCATTTAAATGCTTTCACCAAAATCTTAAACTCTTTCTGTAATAATATTGATTCCATTTTTGACTTGTGTTTCCAGTATGAGCTCTAATCTTGTGCTTTTTTTCTGTTTTACTTTAAGTCATGAAGATGAACGGAAGTCCAATGAAATCCTGGTAGATCTCAGAAAATACCTGAGTTCACTGCCCTTCATTTTCCAAAATGCCTCCATCATTACTGGTCAGGAAGAAGGGCTGTATGGGTGGATCACTGTCAACTACCTGATGGGAAACTTCCTAGAAGTAAGACACGAACATTACCTATTTGGTCTATCAAAAGTGTCTGTTTAAAGGAAGAAAAAAATGCTACTTCTCTAGCATGTTTTATAATTTATTACCTTTTCTCAATTTATTTGCAGAAAAACCTATGGAATGCATATGTACGCCCAGATGGGGCAAAAACTGTGGGCTCTATGGACCTTGGTGGAGCATCGACACAGATTGCCTTTTCAGTCCAGGAGGATCTCATTGGGCCTGACTACCTGCCTGTCAAACTGTATGGTTACAACTACAATGTCTACACACACAGCTTCCTCTGTTACGGCAAAAATGAGGCTGAGAAGAGGGTTCTTGACAAAGTAGTTCAGGTAAACAAATTGTCTTTGTTTCTTTAACATGTGTGCGCACAAGGAAGTGTCTGCTAAAATCTACCAGGTACTATGTGACTGGCGCTTCTCTCCAGAGCTTCCTGTATGTTTCTGTGTTCCTGTTAAAGTGCACAAGACACTGAGAATGTCTGCTTATTTTTGCATGCATGTGCAAGCCCAGATCCATTAATGCCCAGTTAAGAATTGATTAGTGGACACTGCTGCCTCTGAGCTGCTAACAGGCAAGAGGATAACAGTCGAGAATGCATTATATCATTAAAGGTATTGATTGAACCATGAATGTCGTCAAGCTTGTCTGCGAAAAAAGCATCAATTCTGGCAGCTCATAGCTTCATTGTTAAAACTAACAGGATTTCAAGGGGGGGAAATATGCTATGCTTTGAAAAAATGTAGTGGGTCTACATTTGCTGCAACTCAGCAGTATGAAATATTCCATAAAGTTTGTATTCACATCAGAAAAAAAATCCTAATTTAAGCAATGGTTGATAGATAGATACACAGAGATGCTGTGTCTCTAAATGCACAAGAAATACCGTCTATACTCTTTCCCCTTGTCTCATCCTTGAATGTTTCTTTCTGTCCCTCTTTTTTTGTTTATACCCTCGTCTTGTTCGTTATCTCCTCCTCTGTTTCTTCCTTTGACATTTTCTTTTTTCTTTTCATGTTCCAGGAATCATCCAACCCAGCCTACATAATAAACCCCTGCTACCCTGAAGGTTTCAATATCACCTTGAAGGCTTCGTCCATTTATGACTCAGAGTGCACAAAGAAACCCCCAAACTACAACCCGGATCAAGACTTATTCATGGTCGGAGTCGCCAACTCAGATGGCTGTGAAAGTATAGTGAAGTCGATATTCGATTTCAAGACTTGCTCCTCATCACAGTGTTCCTTCGACGGGGTCGAACAGCCACCGGTCACCGGAGATTTTATGGTAACACAGAGAGCAAATCTAACACAGGGAAGAAGGACAAAATAACGCAAAACAATTTATGATATGCTTCCATTGTTCCTGCTAGGCGTATGCTGGATTCTTCTACACTGCCAGGGCTCTGCTGATTAATGGCTCAACAGATCTGGATCAATTCAATGCCTCAGTTATAAACTTCTGCCACACACACTGGACAGTGGTAAGGTCTTCCTTAACTTATGGAGGAGAGGAAAAAGGTGGAATAGAAGGGTGGAAAGGATAAGGAAGGAATTCATGTTGGGGTCAGGACATAACTTAAGACAGAAACACCTCCCTAATTTACGGAAACAGAAACGATCTTAAATGATTACAGAGTAGAAGAGAACGTTTTGTCCCAAGGTGAACTTTTTACCTGCGATGACATCATTATCTGAGGTTTGCCGAGCTGTATGACAATACTTCCTTGGCAAGAAAACCAAGGTTAGCTAACGGCTGCATTCCCACAGCGTAATATTTTCATTTGTTGCTGTTGTTTCACTTCAATGCTTGACGACAAAACTGTTTTTACTGCCAACTTAACTTACAAAGTAAAACTATGTGCATTAAACATGTACATACTCAACAAAACATCTGATATTTTAGAAGCAAGTTACAAGAAAGTTACTTGGAGATTTTGAAAAAGCAAGAAGATGGATTTGTCTTTCCATCTTCAAAGATGGAAAGACAAACAATATACTTCTGGATGGAAAAAGTTCTGTTTTATCTAAACCGTAAACTGAAGTCAGTCTTGGTCACACTGTCTTGTCCTGGTTCTGTCTTGACCACAGCATTGACATTTTGTTAATAGCATTCAGTAGAAATGTCATTTTTCATAATCGCAGGTTAAACTCTGATCTTTGATTCTCTTCTTTTCAGCTGAGACAAGAGAAGAAGTGGATTTCTGACAAATACCTCAGGACTTACTGTTACGCAGCTCACTACATCCTCACTTTGCTGGCAGATGGATACAAGTTTGACGAAGAGACCTGGAAAAACATTTACTTCGAAAAAGAGGTTGGTGGAACAAAAGGGAATGTCCCACCACACCCTGCTGTTGTCTTTTACACAACTATGAAGCCAGTGCACTGCTACTAAATTATATTGTGTCATAGTTAAAAGAGAATATGTCCACCAGAATATGTCTTCATCTAGAAATGTAATGAGAACTGTTGTGGTGAGCTACTCGGGCATTTACTTCCCTTAGCATACATAAGTATGAGTCTGCTCTCATAAAGCTGATGCCAGAGGGAAAGCCATGCAATTCATGTGTTCACAAAGGAACTCCCTCACCAAAAGGGGATTCCTGGTCTGTGGCATTCTGTATATCCCTTGTGAGTCATAAAGATAATAGCACTTACAAAGTCACACATTATAGCCCTAGTTTCCAAACTGCAAAGAGGTCGGCCTTTAGACACAAGACGAGACAAGACTGTTCCTCAACAGATGTCAATGCTCCCAATTTCAAACAAGTGAATGAATGTGTTCTGTGTGCTGTTTAAAGCCTTCAGGGGATCTGGGAGTCTTTTGGCTGGTAGATCCTAATAGACAAGAGTTCCAAAACAGATTTTTTTTCTTTGTGTCTTATGACTCATCTTTTCCCCTCAAGCTGTAATTGTGAAGTTCGTGTCAGGACTGTCTGATATTGTCAACTTCTTCAGACATGTAAAGCAATGCAATGGAGTCCTGGCAGCATTTACATTATTGGTTCTCTTCTCCTCTCTTCAGGTACAGAAAACCAGCATAGGCTGGAGTTTGGGCTACATGCTAAGTATGTCCAATATGATCCCATCTGAAGTGAAAAGCATCACCCCCATGACGGACCCCGTCTTTGCCGGTCTTATCTTTCTATTTTCAGCACTAACCATCGTAACTGTGGTCATAGTTTTCATCTTCCTCGTACGCAACTGTTACTGAGAGTGTAAGTTACGAAGGGGATCATCTGCCATTGAAAGCCCTGGGGGCAGCTGAAACTCTAAGTGGCTGCAGAGCGACGCAAGCATGTGTCGAGGCACTTGTACTGAAAGTTACTAATCAGAATGTCTTAGCTTGGGCCATTAACTGCTTTATGTTTAAGTCTTTGAGATGTGAAACGGCAAACAAGAGCTCCAGGAAAGTATTAAAAACCTGTTCATTTTGTACCTCAGGGAAGCTTGCAAAGATTTCAGTAGTTTGGTTTTTTTTAAAAATTTTTTTGTATTCAGTTGACTGTGGTCAACAAAAGGCCAACACAGTGACGGTGAAAGAGTGTTCATCCTTGTCGCATAATGTGTAATTTCAAAATTGCCTTTATCTCAAAATGAGACTCTATATGTGCATTCACACATGAGCGCTCAGATGGACCCTTAGGCAAGAGCATGAGTTATTTACTCACCTACTAACTGTGTTTTTCTTCTTGTATTATACATGTATTTGCACTGAATGCATCTGCAAACAAATGGTAGCATTTTGCCACAACGTAGCCTTTTATATTGTGTATGAACTCTCTGAAAGCCATGGGTGCACAACAATACTCGGCATTTATTGAATGAAAACCTCCCTAATAAATAATGCATTGAATGTGCAATGTAGCATTGTTTTATTATCTTTAAGTACATGTGTCATGAACTCATAAAGGGTTTTACAATGTACTTATAATAATAGCTATAGACTCACTCATTTAGGAAAATTATTTAGTGCAACAACGGTTTTCATTTTTTTAAATTCTGGGTAAATGTATCATATGTGTTGTTCTGTTAATGGGAAGGTTTTCATTCTGAACTGAGTACTGTGTTCATATTAGCTATACATAGCTGGTTTACTCAGTTCTTCATTCAATAGAAAAAGTGAGTAATCAACAATGACAATCCCCACATAAACAGTTTTCAGGGAAATCTATTTACAGTATTGCTCATGTATTAGGAAAGACGTCTGATCATATCGATTATATCATGCAGCCTTGGATGAGAGTTATCAAAAACCAGAGATATTTCCATAGATCTAAAACTTTGATTAACAATATTAGATTTTTTTTGGGGGGGGGGGGTTGACTCCAGCTTTGGAGGTGAGCTTTAATCAGAATGCAGCAGAAACCCTGGGACCTTTACCAACCCTCAAGTCATGACTGAGAGCACTGAAGTTGGGTTATTGTCAGAGCTGTGCATAAAAGACACTTCATAGTACATTCAAAATAAGAAACGGATGTTTTTTTGTTTATTTTTTTCTTTACTATCATTGTATTGCACTGCCCTTGTCACAGTAATTATAGTAATGTTTAAAAAAATAATCAGGAATCATTCCATTATGTAGCAAAAAGGTGATTTGTTTACAGGGAAATCTATCATTTCTAACTGAAAACAGCATGAATAAAAACTGTGTGTGTTTTGACATTCTGCATACATCAAACTCTACTTGGGCATTTTCTCAGTAATACTGTTGTCAATGCAGTGGAGAAAATAATGCAAGATTTCCATTTGATGCATGACTGTTTTGTTCCTGCTTTAGGAACAATTATCTCTCTATTCAGACAATATCTAATAAACTGATCTTCTAACTGCAGCTGTTTTTCGTGTTGCTTCATAACCCGGCTTACTGATACATTTCCTTGAGCTTGGCATATTTCATTTGATAATAAACACTTCTTTTTTTTATTTACTAGCATTTATCTGTGTTAACAGGCCAACTTTAAAATCCCTGTTGACTTGTCTGAACTGCACACATGCACACCGAAATTCTTCACTCATACAAAACACAACAGCGCGCTCTAGTGGTAACCTAAAGAGTTGTACCTGCTGAGTGCACGAGATGAATATTGACAGTTTGAAATATTTTTTTTATTGAAAGTTTTGTCTAAAAAGAAAACAAAAAACAAACAAAAAACGAACAAAAAGATACATTTGAAACTACAGCAATATCCACTGGTTCTACAGACACTCTCAAAATCACAATTTGAAAGACATGGGAGGCATGTGACCAAGCAAATAAAAAAATAGCATCATCAAAGTTAATTCTGTTGCATCTTCTTTTACACACCTGTACAAAAAAGATCTCATAAATATTACTTTTGTTCTCGCTTTTCCCTACTATCTCTTTCTCTCTCTCTCTCTCTCTCCCTTGCTCTCGTTTCAATAATTTATTTTCCACTAGAGGTTTGAATCTGCTTGATTTTGGTTGAACCACGCTTTTTCTATGTCCATCTGTTCCTGCGTCTCTATTAGCTTCCTTTCATTGGTGGAGGGTCAGGTGGGCGGGTCTTCGAAGGTATGACCTCAGAACCAGCGTCAGCCACTTAAAGTCCATACAGTATTTTCTTTTTTTTGCTTTTTGCTCTCAGCTGATGCTCTCAACAATGCAAACTCCTACTTCTTTTACTTTCACCCTGGCTTAAAATGGTCACTTACTGTCGTTCTAGAGGCGCACCTCTTCCACAGACACCCAATGCAAGACAACCTCAGTCCCCAATACTGAAAAGTGTTTAGCAGCTCACACATCATAATCAGTTCTCAAAAAAGACAACAAAAGGCAGCACAAAAACAAAACAAAACAAAACAAAACAAAATCTCCTTATCTTTTCTGAGTAGAATATACGTAAGCTGAAATGATTTTGTTCTACATAAATGCCCTTTCCTCTCACAGAGATCATTGACCTGCTCACGTTTTCAGTGGCTTGTGTTTGGCAAGACGGCGACATAAAACAATTTGTTGCGTGGACTGAGACGATGCATCTCGAAATGCAATGACTGAATCTAAAGCATTTTGGGAAGCAGCCACCATGAGCTCCTGTGTTCCAGTGTTGGCCTTTAGGATGGAAGGTCGCTCAATGCAGCCTGAGGAGGATGTAGTCGGGTGTTTAAAGCACGCACGGATGTTCCACAGGGTTTCAGATCTCTCAGTAGATGTAACGGTGCCACTTTAGGTCAGCATCACATGACAAACAAAACATCTCACACGGTTGAGGCAATTGTGTTAAAGACCTACTGCATGTTGTCATTCACTGATAAACTCATCTCATGCACCAACAGCATGACGAGCAAGAAAACAAGTTTTAGTGAAAAAATAAAGAAAAAGCAACACAAGGAAGATCTCTTCACTACCTAGTTTCTTCATCTTTGGTATAAAATATGCCACCTGTAGGCTGCGTTTGTTCAACAGTTAAGAAAGACTCAAGAAACTGTCAACAGTTTTACTAAAACTATTGCTTTTTGCACATTTAAAAATCCTAGCATTTTTTTTCTGCTTTTTTTTTGTCAAAGTCAGAAAAGTTCCTTTTTTAATTTTCTTTTTGCGGTGAGACAAGCAAAGCAGGCAAAGCAAAAACCTTTTAAAAAGCAATCGAAAACCAAAAAACTGAAAAGTACAAATGAGGTGGAGAGACAGAACTTTTTATCCTATGATTAAACTAAACTGCATTTTCCAGGAAGCAGTGGCTTGACCCTTCCCACAAGTCGCTTTAAAGATTTTTTTTCCTAACCAACCAACATCATCTGCACTGCACCACATAATTTAAAATCATCTTCATACAAATACAACCTTAATTTTTTATTATCCTGTACAGATAGCTTTTTAGATTTCATCTCTGAGGCTCTCAGAAACCTCTCATATCATTCAACCGCTCAGTCTTTTCTTTTTAAACAATTCAACACTATGGAAACTTTTTCCCAAAGTTTGAGAAAATTAAGGCAATAAAGATTTACGAAAACATTGATATTCTAAAAAACTACTCAAATAATAAAAAGAATGAAAATAATGTAGCTTAATATCAAAGGAAGACAGCCTGTCTTTTTTGTAGACTTTGCTTCCTTCTTTTTTCTTTTTCTTTTTTTTAATAAAAAAGTCTGAAAATCTACCTGCACATTCAAATGTTCTTTTTTCTGTACAGCTTATTGGTTGAGTTTAGATTTCAGTCTATGTCTTCTCTTTTTCCTTTGGAGGCAAAGTTCAGTCTCAAGGTGAAAAATGATAGAGTCAGAGTTGCAGACTGAAATTGATTTCATTGTCCTCTAGTTCAGCAAACCGTCATTTGTTTTGTCTTCTGTCTTTTTCAAACAGGTAAGAAAGATAATTGATTTTTTTTTCTTCGTTTTGTCTTTTATTTGGTGCCTGTGCACAGTGGAAGCATTCTCCCCTCGGTGTTGTCCATGTCACCTCTGATTTTTTGTCCCGTTTCGTTTTGATTCTCTCCGTGTCTCCAGCGCCTCAGTGCAGTCCTTCTGAAGGCAATGCAGCGATGATTCCTACCAATCTTGTTATCTAAAGGAGACAGAAGAGTCCGTGAAAAAGGGGCGACTGAAGAAACCGTGTACAGGGTTACTATTTCTAAGCAGTCGCAACATTCTATATGCAACAGCTACGTGTAAAGGACACCACCAGCATGTTATCTAGGAAGCAGAAACACAAGATAGGAAAGACAGAAATAGAATCTGGTATATTTCGGTAAGAAAAGCAGCAGAGTGTGGTATTTTCTCTGTACGCTATAATCTATACATCATACTTTATAAACGTAAGTATGAGATAGTTCATCCAACATAATGTCCTTCTGTCTGACCAGGTTCTAGTGCGTATTTAATGATGCATGTTCATGCGAAGGGATCTTTTAAAGAACATATTCACAGTTCTCAAGTCAGTTCTTAAATAAATATTGTTCAACTGGACACAGAAACATCCCTTCTTAGTAGGATTACAACATGTGTGGTGGGGAAAGTCTAAAGTCCTTGCAGGAAAAGGAAATTTTGTACTAAAGCGATGATAGCTTTAAACTATAAGCTTGATTTGATTAAGTCAGACTGCTTACTAAATTAAAATCTGATGAAAAGAATGCATTTTTTTCTTTTTACAGCAAGCAAAACCTGTTAAAGTCCTTTAGGAATCCTGGCCATCATTGCAGACAGACTGTAAAAAAACACTGTAAACCTATCCCTTGAAAATTATTCAAACTATGACAAAACAATAAAACTCTCTTTAAGTTGTGTTTGAAATAGTTTCTTATTCCTCATTATTCCTCAGTATTGCGCTGGTTGCTGTCAGAATCCCACTTCTTCATCCATCCTTCTTTCCACTTACTAAACACTTCAACAGAACCGCTGTTGTAAATGCAAAGCAGTGGAACAAAGCTTGAATAAAACCTGCAATGCAGCGGATACTGTGCAGCAATATCAATATCTATCTGTAGCAGCTGTACAAGGAGACTCCTACTCTTTGCACTCACTTAGTCTGCTGGTAAGAGTAGGCTGTGGCATGATCTCCTGTGTTCTCCACTGATAAAGGCTGCTGCCCGCCGGCGTCCTGCGAGGAGGGGGCAGCTGTCTGAGGAGAAGGGTCTGTCACCACGCCCTGACCACAAAAAGTCACAGAAACAAGGTCAGATATGAAGTCTTACATCACCACGAGGGTTCATTTCAAACTAGCAGCTTCCGACAAGTGAGGTAAACTGAGGACTCTTTCTTCCCAGATAACGCTGAGATACAGATTGAAGTACAGTTCACGAAAGACATAAATTCACTTTCCATTTTTTAGAGGGTGATAAGTTCAACTGCGTCAGACAGGCTCCATTTAATTGATGCTAATTTTAGTAAGAACTTCTGAAAGAGGCCTCTGGGAGTTTGGCATAAATTAATTCTCTTCCTGAACTATACAATGTGTCAAATGCTACGTGACACTGATGTTTCACAGAATACTTTTATAAATTTGCACTTTCATTTAATAAGTGCACAGCCGTTTGAAACCACAACAACACTCATCATCTCTATCTAATGTGAGAGGTATAACATGAGAGGTTGTAGAATTAGTTGTACACACAATTTGACATTCGTTTTGCAACTTTCAGCTTACTACAATAATTAATAAAACCCCTTCTGCTCTCAATGGGTTACTGACTAAACTGACTAAATGGCTTTTTTTTTTTGTCCTTACGTCCACTGTGATGGCAGAGGCAGGCACTGCAGTGTACTGGGGAATGTAGGTTCCTTGCATAGGAGCAGCCGCTGCAGCAGGCATGTACTGCAGAGGCAGAAGGAGGAGCAAAGACAGTAATATAATATAGACACTATGTCCTCTAGAATCTGTGGATTAAAAGCACCATCTAGGAGGAGTCTGCTGCAACCACTTCACCAACCAACTGTGTTCTGAAGTAAAAAACAGCAAATGTAAAAAAAAAAAATCAAGAACACTTCTGAAAGAATATTTTTTAAAGTGCTCAACAAAGAAAAGACATAGATATATTACATTTGACAGAACATTACTTCATCCAGCTGTGTCCCAAGGCCATAGCCCATTTCAAACAGAAAAGGACATTTACCAGCTCTGCAATACGTCTTTTGCTCTGACAAGGTCAAAGAAATCTCGGCGGGCTAATTATATTAAATATATTACTAGTCCAAAGATAAACACATGCATGCAGGCAGAGCAAGACAAGCTGGAGAGGCTAAAGAGGAGACTCACGGCGCCGGTGGGGCCCAGAGACAGGTGGTTCATCTGCTGGGTGAGAGGAGCCATTACACTGGAGGGGTGAAGAGACAAACTGGGCTCGATGGCGGCGGCTGGGGTGATCACAGCACCCTGAGGCAGGGAGAAAGACACATGACCAGGCAGGTTACAGCTACTAACTGGTACTACCAGTCATTAAGCATTACGTGACAACCAGTGGAGTCAGTTCTAGTAAGGGAAGGGAAAACTGAAGTGAAAGGAAAGTGAAGACGACAGGAAAAAGCAGCCAAGTACATAAGGAAATGATCTTAAGCTAAAATCAAACAAAAATGAAACCTCAATCTAAGATTTTTTACAAAGAACAGGGAGATTTGTAGGTAAAACTAGAGCTGGAAGAACAAAAATCTGAAGGGATGGAGTTTGACATTTTGGGAAAATACAATAAATAAAAATGACTTTCTTGCTGAGACTTGAATGAAAAAGCTAATATCATTCATGCAGAATGTCAGCCATATAAGATGGTTAGTTTAGCTCCCATAAACACATCACTGGGAAAACTAAGCCAAAAACCCACCTATCAGTTTTGACCTCACTAATTAACAGATTGTGATATTGTGTTTCTAAGGGGAGCTAACTGGTCTCATGTTTGCAGCCTTGTACTTTTTCCTATGAATAACTTGTATCAGTCTTTTGGTAAGAAAAAAACTAAGAAATTTCCAAAACAAAAACAAAAACTGCAGTTGCTTCATAAAGTGCTCATATACCACCTTATGCACATTTATTACGTGTAGGATTAATTTCGAAGTGACAAAATGCTTTCATTTCAGCTGCTACTCAACAATTCATATTGACAACCAGCAAATTTGGAAGAGAATCATCGAAAATGAGCAGCAGATGTGGTTTAGGCATCTGCTCATCATGTCCCCTACAGTCAAGCATGGTAGTGGCAGCATCATGCTATGAGGCTTCTCCTCATCAGCAAATACAGAGAGGTTAACAGATCTTTTCCAGAGTACACATAGAGTTTGAGACCATAGTTCACCTTTCATCAAGACAATAATCTAAAGAACATAAAGCAACACTAGAGTAGCTACAGAAAAAGTCTCTGACTGCTCTTGAGTGGTCCAGCCAAAGCCCAGACCTATACCCCACATTACATCTTAGCGAGGCATGAAGATGGCAGTTCAGACACTTTCCATCCAGTCTGACAGAACATGAGATGAACTGTCAAGAAGAATAGAATAAGATGCTTAAATCCTGCTGTGAGAAGTTTCTAGAGACCTATCCAAGAACACTTGAAGTTGGTGGCTGCCCAAGGGGCTTCTACAAAGTGATGAATTGATGTCTATCTTTGTAATTGGAATCATTCTGTTTTTAAAAGAGGTCTAAATTTGCAAACATTTCTAAAAGCACATGTTCACGCTGTCATTGTGAGGTATTGAGTGGGTAAAAATAAGAATCTCATCAATTTGAAATGACATCTACAGAATAATGAAGTGTGCAAAAACACTTTTCGAAGCAACTGTACTCCTTTAAAAGTGTTAAGAAACAGCATTCAAATTGAGAAAGCACAAAGTATGAAGCATTACACCAAAAGATGTGTCTGTGTGTTCACTGCAATGGTAAAAAATATTCCTTTTAAGCTACACAAGTCGAGAAGAAATGTGTAAGACAGAAACACTAAGCCAGAAAAAGGTTGTTTCGACTTCCAACTTAGTTAAATTTGATGACTACAAATGGGCTGACTTTGTACATGGAAATTCAACCAGTCAGTCGGCTTGCCAGGCAGGCTTGACAGAACATGCTGGTGAATGGAGCAGACAGGCTTTTACTGTAAATCTCCTCAAAGTGAAGGGCTTTGATGCAGCCTAACACCTTGATACGCTGAGCTACTTTTCCAGTACAGCTCTGCTACAGCCTCAACAGCTCTGTAAAGATTTAATAGGAGACTCCTCATACTGTGTGCTGAGATGCCTGGCAACATCCCTGCAGCGGTAAACACTGCTCATTTGTGATGGCTGTTTAACCAGCCTACACTTCCCATGAGCACAGACAGCATCAGTGGATATGTGTCAGTATTGCTCAAGAGAGTAGTCAGCACCTCCACAGCTACATGTTGAGACAGGATGTTAGAAGAACACAGGTATTAAATTGTGGTACTTTAGGCTCAGGCCCAGCTGTCTGCCGGTTGTCATAGCAGCTCTGTATCTGCAGGGTTTCACAGGGAGCCTCGCAACAACACAAGCACATATAAGCAAACACATAGCAAGTGATGAAGGCTCGAGCTATTTCCAGTGTTCCTTTTGATCACGTACAGGATGTCTGGGTTGTTCACATTTGAAAATATGTAAGTTAGGATCCATATGTCTGCAGGCTTCACAGGGAGACACACATGCACACAGCAAAAATAGAGAGCTGTTAACTGTGCTTGGCATTAGAATTATTTTTAAAGGACATTGACCAATCACGATTTCAAGTATTTTGCACAGTTGGAACTTCCTTAGAAGGACAGTGACTGCAATGTCCCTTCAGGTTCTGCAGCTAACCCAAGCAGCAGGGAAAGCACCAAGGAAAATAACTCTTACAGCTGCACCACACGAGTTTAACAGAGAATGAGGAAGGGGTCATGTTTTGCTGGATATGCCAGGGGCAACTCAATTTTGCTGACAAGTAAGGTATGTTAGAGTTAGAGATAGTGTGAGCAGCTTTACAATTCATAGCAACACTAAACACTGTTCAGGCCCAACATTAATACCACCTGCCTAATATTGTGTAGGTGTCTTGCTGCCAGAAGAGCTTTAAGCTGATGAAGCATGGATAAGAAACCTCTGTGAGTGTCCTGTGGTGTCTGGATTTTGGATGTAGGCAGTGGAACCTCTGGGCCTTGGGGGTTTTAGCTTGGGGGCGTCCATGGATCTGATTTGTTTCAGCTTATCCCATTGATTCTTGCTTAGATCAAGATCTGGGGAATTTGCTGGCCAGGACTTGGCCATGCTTTTTGCTTTTTGTTGTGTCATTTTAGCCATTCCTGTTCTGTTTTTATAGTGCCTTAAGGGGTTGATCTGGAACTAATGTTTAGCTAGCTGGTATGTGTCTGAGTAACAGCCACATGGATGCCAGGAACCAAGGTTTACCAGTAGAACACTGCATTGTAATGAGATGATCAAGTCATTCACTACGCCCATCAGTGGTTTTAATGTTGTGGCTGATCATATACCTCATAATACATTTTACTTTATACTATAACATGATTTAGCTATGCATCAAGCTAGAGAGTTGTGTCTTACTCTCGCTTAATCAGTGGCACTGACCAAAAAATTCATGATTTACATCTTGGTCTTTTAAAAATGGATGTAAAGAGTGAGCGGTGTATCTGATTGGAGAATCCAAGGACACTATGAACACTAATACAACAGCAAGTGATTAAACACAAGGTAAGCCTGCCCTAAAACATTCCATGCTTTATCATCTATTTTCCTCTAAATGGGATCGTAATTCACAAAATGTACACCATGTATTCAAAGTCTTAAAATGAGCAATTACACCATAATCTCTTCAGGAAACGTTTACTGAGGTAACAGATCATTGGAGAAATAGAGTCATTTTTTTGTTAGACCTCTTTATAATTGGACTGGTTTTTGCTACCGGAGGAGTCGCCCCCTGCTGGCCATTAGAAAGAACGTAGGAACATTGGCTTCACTTCTCACACCTGGAGGTCCCGTCCATCTTTTGACAGAAACATGCATTTACATTCGTTTCATCAAATGTATAAAGCCATATGTATGGCTTTTTTATTTTGTTTATTAAAACTCAGTCATTGTGGAGGCAGGCGCATGTGCAGAAACTTCATTTGCAGTCCCCCAGTGATCCATAAACTAATGCAGAAATCCTCTTACATGTGACCGTTACACACAGCTGTGGCTATTTATAGCGCCTGTAACACGAAATCATGACATGTAGCTGTAAACCAACACAAGTAATATCTCACTTATTGTTATTAAACATCGGAAGGATGATCAATGATTAATTAATAGAGCTAATATTGAAGAAGAGAGGTAAGTATGACTCAAATGTTAAACCAAGAAAAGAATAATAAAATTCATCACTCATGAAAAAGTTGAACATTTTTTTTCATTTTGTGTCATTTCACAGAGCCCTGTGCTGAATGCAAAATAACTGGTGAAACTGGCAAACAACCAAAACAAATCATGCTTTACTACAAGGTTACATCCCATTTTGATCCAAACATGAGGCTTTTGCACCTGGACAGTAAATTTACTCGTCTAAAGAGCAAGTGCTTTAAAAAGTTAAAGTTGGGCCCTGTTTAACAGTGGTGCAGTGCTCTTTCTCCTGACTGCTGACTTCATACCGGTTTGAAGAACAGATCAGCAGAAATGCTTTGTAGACACTATCCTCAGCATCACAAGTGAATGAGTGATACATCTATACGCACACACACACACACATGCTGTATATATAAATATGCAGTCAGAAGCATCCACACACTAAAGCATCAACAGATCTGCTCACAAACCCACACAAAGCTTTGGCTCAGGCAGGTAAATTTACCAGCCAGAATCTAGCTAATACCCGAGCTTTTCATCCATCTAAATAATACGGTCTCTCTTTTAATGACTTCTTATCCTCCTCTACTCTTTCTCTCACTTAATCCAATCTCACAGCAGGTTTCCATGCAGGGAGAAAGCTGCACAAAGGAAAAGGAAACCCACGATGGCTAACTGTCTGCTCTGATTTATAGCCGTACAAGTGTTAAATTTACTATCTCTGCATGTGTCTGCATGTGGACTCTATGCACTAGCTGGTGTGTGACGAGTCTAACTGTATGTTGTAGAGGGAGTGTGTGTGTGTGTTAATGTTTCCAGTGCATCAGACATTTTCCTGGGTGAAGCACTAAATGAGTACACAAGGCAGACAGTTATCTTTTGCCTGAGGACAGGAGAAGACAGGAGAAGAAAAAAAAAAACACAAAATCTGCCTCAACTTTGAACTCACTCTTCCTCTCCTCCTTGTATTTTCCTGTCACTTTTCCATTAGAGAGGTGAGGCTGACTAGCTGAATGCTGCAGGCACTGTGCAGCATCAAATACACCATATTAGTGATAATGACACCCATTTATTGAGAGACTCACTAACTGCTGCTTTTCTGACAGCAGCTCTATGTATGTGAGCATGCAAAGAATGCGAAGCGGCACAATTCGTTCTCTCTTAGGTAGTGTGCTGTGAAGTGCAGCTGTGTGTATTATTCGACAACTTGATTTTCCATCCCAAACCACACCCTCTTTCTCTGTCTTTCTCTTTTATTTATTTATTTGCCCCCAAAAGCACACAGGATTTTACAGGACGACACAAAGCAGAAACACGAGTACTGCACAGTTGCAGTCTCCGAACATGCTCCCTCAGGCATGCATGGGTGACAGTTCTGCACACAAAGGATCTCAGCATTAAGAAACAAAGAAAGACCTGAGTGTTGTGCACTATACAGTATGCAGGCTCAGGTATGTACTGAACTGTGCTTTCTTCCAACGCATTCTTCAGCCCCTTTCAAATGGGTTTAACATGGCAATTTAACTCAGGAAGATCTGAAATCCCAATTCTTCGGATGTCTTATTACAGCCCTCCCCAATAAGCTGCCTTGCTTGTCTTTCTTGCTATGCATGGTTAGGGTAATGCATTCATTTCCTGTAGGGGGATTTGTGAGTAATTATGCACAAAGACATCCTCTCACTAATTAAGATGTAAAGACAGGGAGTTCAAGTAATCTGGGCATTCCACCAAGGCTCGGAAACACACATCCTTAAGGCACTCCACTGTGTGTATAGGTGTGTTTAATGTGAGTGTATCTGAATTAGTCTGAGTGTGTGTACTTGTGCTGTGTGTAAATACGGTTATGTGAGTTCATGTACATGGAGCTTTATTCCTCCATTGGTTTTAGCTCTCTCATTTTAGCCTTTTAATAAGACTCATTTATTTCTTAGTAACTGTGCGTCTATTCGCATTTGTCAGTCACACATACGGTGTCACAGGCATGTAAATCTCAAACTGTATGACGGACTGTTGACTGAGTGATTAACGGAGCCACGCACGTCAACTTAAATGTGTCAGTGAGTGCACACCATTAATCAAAGTTACCAGTTATTAACTGCGCTGCAGCAGTGAAGAAGCCTCTGCTGCCATAGGAACAGAATTAAGCCACTGTGTCTCTCTCTCAGTCTCCCTCCCTGATGCAGCTTTAATTTGCCAAGCTCTTCTGTATCCAGGAAATACAATGACTAGCCTTCTCCTTTGTTGTCTAACAGGGATTTTGACTATGCAGAGACAAGACTGGGGAACAGGCGCGCACAGCCCAGACATGCTTTTGCAGCAGTTGTTTTCTCTGCTTTGTTCTTGATTTATTCTTTGTAATCCCCTCTTTCCTCTCCTTTCCCTGCACCAGCTTCTCTCCCCTGTCCTCCCTCTGTCAAATCCAGAGTTCTCTTATTTATCTATTTTCTCCTCCTCCAAACCCTCGTTTTCTCCTCTCTCTCTCTCTCTGTCTTCTCCCAAGTCTTAGGAAGTCATATCAAGCGGCCTGCCAAATAATTAGATGGGACATTTGTTTGAAAACACATTTACAGACGGGTATTATCCTCTCTCACAGACATAATTTTAATCAGATATGACAACAGAATGTGTTTAGGATTTGCCAGATAGACACAAAGAGGAAAACAGATAGGAAGAGACAGAATTTTGAACATGTTTAACTGCTGTATTCGTCAGAATTCCTCGGTGCATGGCTGATGTACCGCATCTGTGCTGCCTCTATCTTTAACCACCCCTGCAGCCGACAATTTCAATGGTGCATAACTGAATTTTACAGGTATAAAATGTCGACGCCGGCAGGAAAACAACTTACCAACATGGTAGAAATCTCAATGATAACATCTGTCTTGACTATTGTCTCCTAGTAGGAGAAGCTGAGTTTATTTTCAAGAAGAAACACCTACAGGACAGAAGCCTGCTGCACTATAAAAAGTATTCCTTCATTTCAAAAACACTGCAAGGAGACAGTGTCATCACAGGAGCTGTCGACTTAATGCAATGTGAGCAAAGGTTTTTGCTTTATGGTCATGATCACTTAAATTCCTGTTGTGCACTTTTCTCTATTAACTCCTTCACTTCCTGATTGACAGAACGGCAGGGGATTTTTCAGGACAGGTGCACAATTAAAATTCTTGGCTGCAAATGTTAAATGCTTCTTTTACAGGCTATTTCAACATTTTTTTTAAGTTAATGTAAAAATGACTGATAAGGGAACTGTGAACTACTACTGAATAAATGTTTAAGAGGTGATTAAAATTTATTTTCATCTGAAGCACTTTCAAGGTTACTGTAACATGAATCTACTCTGCCTATGATTTTCTAATCCACCGGCCCTGCTGCGCTGAGAAGTAATCAACTTGTGAGCAGTACTGAACTGCTGAGGCCAGACAGAGCAACTCTGCACCTCACTCCTTCTGCTAATTAAATACAGCACTCTGGTTGAAGGTGCAGAGATTTTTTATACTGTTTGCTAGAAGTTGTTCCTGACTTCAGTCCAGGCTTTGCATTAGAGAGAATCCTGTGTGGACCCCATCGCTTGCTCCTATAGCTGTATACAGTCTCCGGATAAAAGGAAGTAAAACCCTTGAAGTTTGCATCAAGGTTACGTTTGTGTTTCAGAGAGTATGAAAACACAGAGAGGAGAATTTGTGGGTGAGTGTAGGTTTATAGAGTGTATTGACTGTACACCTACACTCAGAGTCGACACTGTGTATGTGGCTGTACATGTGAATGTATGTGGGCGTGCTTTAACAGTTGTGTTTCAATCAGAGTTATGTATGTGTGTGCATCTGGTTGTGCTTTTTATACTGATGCCTCCAAACAAACATCAGGCATACATATTTTCCATTTCTGAAGTGTATTTTATTGTATAGATACAGTTTTGTGCATTGATATTTATTATATGTATCATTGTATGAATCTAATCACACATTAATGTCCATTACGTGTAACACTACCTTTGTGGAGGCCCCTTTTTTTCATCTTGCAATTTCATTTCAGACCAGCAGGGAGCAACCTTCTATTATAGATTTTAGTGCCGGCTTCCCTAAGGTCTTCAGCTGCTTGGAGGAGGCTGTTCACCGGCTGATTCAGCAGAGGAGGGCTGAGATGTAGGGCTATATTTTTTTTATTGGTCTGACCGCGGTTTGGCTCTTATAAACTGCACTTGTTTGGAAATTTTGAATATAGTTTTATTGCCTGGCTTTTTGCAGTCTCAGTGATTCATTCATTCATACATCCTTCAAGGATTTGCTAGTGTCCTACTGTCAGGACCATCAGAATGTTTTTTTTTTGTTTCTAATAAACTAAAGATTAATTTGATGAGAGAAAAACAACAGAATACATTAATAAAGCATCCGAGACCAGTGCATCCCTCTTTATTCCATAAACCCAGCCACTGACATTCACGGCACTAAATATCCAACACATTTTAAAAGTTTTCAAACTATCAGACTCAGAAGTAACTCAAGGAACAAACACTGAGACCTTCTTACAGCTAAAGATGACACGCAGTGAAAAGGGTTGGAGAAAGGAGAAAATGACTCCACTGGGAAACGCTAACACATGACAGAGAAAACAAAGGAAAGGCTGGTTCAAAAACTTACTGTAGGTTGCATAACATACTGTTGATGTGGCATCCAAGATGTACTCTGGACCTATGAAGAATAAAGGAGGGGAAGAGAAAGCCGAAGCAGAGGTGACGACAATGAGATCAGAGATGACGAAGTAAACAGAAAGGAGACGGATGGAGAGTAGGACAAAGGGAAGGACAAGAAAAATAAAGTAATTAAACAAGGAGGGGATGGGCATGAGTAGGAGGATGCAGAAGGGAGGTCAGGAAGAGATGAGAGGAAAGGGAAGATCAAAAAGAAGATAGTTAGAAGTGGGTAAAGAATGGAGGAAGAGAGAGCATAGAGGAGGACAAATGCAAGACAGAATGGCAGGAAGGGAGTGAAAATGAGAAAACCAAAGAAGAGAAGAAAGAAAATTAATCATTAGCTCAAGTCTTTACAAGCCTATTCCAGAGCCTCAGTCCCTGCGGCAGCATGTCTTAAAGAATATTACAGCAGTAACTGAGGGCCCACTATACTGTATGTTATGTTGTAATTATAAGAGGATATGAAGACCACAGAGAGCAAAACAGTCGAACAATTACTGCTTCGTAGTGAAGGTTTCATCATCAAAGCCTGTCTAGGCCACAAATCACTACTTTCATCTTGTCCTGCTAAGAACTGCTCAACCATAACATGAGGAGAAACAGGTCCCTGAAGGCCCCTTTATTACATGTAAGATATAGTATGCATGTATATAGTATGGCAATTACACACCAGTCAGTCAAAACATTAAAACGACACTGATCATGTGTCAGTGCATTGTTCTGCTGGGAAACCTTGGTTGCTGGCATTTATGTGGATGTTACTCTGGCATGTACCAAGCACCTAAACATTGTTCCAGATTAAGCAGCAGCCCCCTGTAGCAGTAGCCTCTCCCAGCAGGAAAATGTGCCCCACAACATTGCAAAAACTGCTCATGGAAGAGCTTGAGGAACAGGGCCAAGAGTCAAAGGCATTGATCTGCCAAGTCCAGTCCATAGGGGCCCAAAACCACAATGTCAGACACCACAGGGCTCCCCGAGAGGTTCAGTGTCCCTACATTGACGGGTAAAAGCTATTCTGACAGTACAACAAGAATCTAAACAACATTAGTCAGGTGCTTTTAATTAGGCATGTCCTAATTGACTTACTGTGCCCCTAAACTGTGTCATTTAATATTCAGTATCTGCTGACACAAGGTCAATTAGAGTTACCAAAATTAATCCAGTGTAGATGCTTGACAACTGAATATCACTGCAATGTCTTACATAAATACACAAATTCCTTCATCCAAGCTGTTTCCTTAATGTTATGTAGGTGGTCACGAACTTTCCCTTAGCGCACCGTCTAAAACGTAGAGTTGAGAGGGTTGTGGCTTTACTAGCTCCAGAAAATAGCGAACACCTGTTTTCTCCATCACAGCAGTCTGCTGCTCATCCAGCATAATTCTGTTTACTTTTAGGGGCTGTATCAAATTTCAGCAACAAGTAGCTGCTGAATTGCTACGTTCTTCAATTTAAAATATTTCCACCCTGCAGACATTTTAGTGATTAATGGTTAAGTAATTAACTACTTATTAGTAAATGACCCAATTAAAATATATCAATGAATACAACAGATGATGAAGAACATGCCAGTCAGAAAATATAGGATTAGCTGCAGTGCTTGGTTGTGCCACCAGGAGGAGCCTCTCACTGTTTAATACTGTGGTGACCTGAGGAGGGGTCACTTGGACTATGGGCAAGCAGAGAGCATTGTGGGAGTTTAGCTAACAATGGACACCAAGAAATAAACTTCTGCGGTGCTTAGTAGCCACCAGGCAGAGCTCATGTGCTTGACGCAGGCTTGGATCAATTAAAACATTGTTAATTCAATGAGTCAAAAACAACAGTGTTGCTTTTGTGGCCTGTCCGATGTGTCTGCTGATTAAAACAGCAGACAAAAGAACACTGTACTCAATACATGTTACTGATCATTAATTGATAATACTGCCGATAAGGTACACCTAGTTGACAGTGGACGTAAACAGGGACTGGACTTAGGTTTGTGCTCAATGAAGCCAATCCTGATCTTTGAGATCGGATCAGAACATCTCTAGTTTTATTGTCGTTGCTGATCGGTGTTTGCTTACCGACATCTGTGTGTTAAAGTATTGCAAGACATGTTAATTTCTTCTTGTGTTTTGCTCAGAAAGCAGGATTTGACTATGGATTTGCCACTGCTGAAGTTGTGTCTTTCCATTTGTCTCTCTCATTTACAGCAGTATCTCATGCTAGTGAGAACCTGTGGGGGAGGACTGGTGTTTGTTTTAAAATCTATGTGTTTGACAAACTGAGGATCAATTACTGAATAAGGCTCTCAAAGAACCGCAGCTATATTGCCAGGCAGCTCTGACTTGACTTGGTATGGTTTGTGAGTCTGGAAGAGGAAGGATGCGACACATGGGAACAGAGAGATAAAAGAAGCATTTGTGCCTTAGAATGAAAGATCAATGGGAGGAGTGCTGCAACATAAACCTGTATTTTATCATCGCTACACTAAGAATTGTCTGGAATGGAAAGAGCTGATAACTCTATTTCTGTTTTTTGAGGAATGACAGCCTCTCCGTGCTTTCTGTACATGCTAGGATTATTCTTGGACACCAGCAGAAATTGTTCATATCATTCAATAAATTCAAAAATCACTGCCGTGGATGGGCCTCATTTAAAGCATTACTAATATTTCAATAGCCGTGATACTATATAAGATTACTGAGATGTTAACTTCATTCAAGATGAAGCGACTGTTATTCTGTGGCTTTCTTTCTTCCAGAAAATCCCATGAAAAGACCAGAACTAACAATGAGCGTGTTTACACGGACATGAGTATTCCAGTTATGAGGCTTATTTGGGATTTACACGAAACACAGAGAAATCTGGTCGTGTATATCCCTACATACACATGATAAATACTGGCATCCTGGTTACTCATGACTGCACACGGTCTGTGCAGACACCTGCAATGTTAGCAAACACAATACAATTTTTAAAATGCTATCGGGCATTCCTGTGTCCATTATTCTTTAATAGATTTAATTATAACTGTTGACCTGACTTGTTAGGAAACCGGCATCCTGTTAATCAGGTTCCCACAGACTTGAATAGGTCAGCATTATCTCATCTAAATGACCAAGTACATACACTTTTTTAATTATCCAAAGTTTCTTGTTTTAAAAAACAGAGATACTTTTGCTACAGCCACCGTACATCATTTCACTGAAGCTGCACCTCTTCTGGTAGCTGGCATCACCTGGGCAAGATGTTTTAAGACTACTTAAAGTACAGTGCCTTGTGAACAGTGCAGCTGTGGTCAGGAACTCTAGAAAGGTGTGTGCAGTCACCAAGGCTAAGCTAGATGCTAAACCTTGAACTACAATGTGTAGTTTCCTATCTCTACATGTGTTAAATTTAAGACAGAAGGTGTAGGCGTGGACGATTTGTAGTTGTTTAACCCCCAAATGACAGGCTGGGTGAGTACTAAAAGTAAAGTAACACATTACGTTTACTGAGCAGCTAAATAGCAAAGTCAGTTTTTCAGTGTATGATGCATAAGGACTGATTGATTACTGTTGTCTAAAAGTCCTTGACATGCCCTTAAAGCTTCAGCCTTGATTTTACTTCCTTGTGGATGCACATATGACCAGCTGGGGAAACATAAACGTTCTAGTCTGCTGTGAGAACTCTGTTTCATGCATGTGCTGTAGGTCGGCATCTACATATTCTGCACACTTTTCCAGAACATGTGCATTTTTGCCCTTGCAGCATATATTCTGGGCTCCATGCCGACATCTGCAGAAAGGTCTGTGCAGACTCTCAGGGACTTGGTTGGATGACAAAATTTATGTCATGCGAACCCTAGCAGACCTTCACATATTCTCACGTACTTGCGAACATGGGAAGCATCACAGTGGCGTTCGTCTAACCCATCAATATTTTGAATGGATCCACCTACCTGATATGTGGAGACAGGAGAGGCAGCAATGAAGGGTGTGATTGACGTCTGAGCAATCATCCGGTTGGTGGAGATGCTGTATGGCGAAGAGTAGAACCTACAGAAGCATGCAAAGAACAGTTTCACTTATGACGTCTATATCACCAGACTTATAGAAATGGGGTAAAACTAAACCCAGTGCATATTAGAAGAAGTTATTGTGTCGACAAGAATATAACATCAGCCAAGAGGCCTGTCTGCGCACACAGTTGTAGCTTTCCATATGGAGCCACGTGGAAGGTGAAAATGAGCCTTTTGTTTCTGCTCATTTTCAACTACCCACCACACTTCAAGACACCGCTGACAAAATGGATCAGACATCATCAAGGCTGTCATGGAAACAATAAATATTGCAGCTTCACTCTGTGCCACACCATCAAAGACATCTTAGAATGAGACTTGACACTGCACCGGAGTGCACATCATGTTACAAAGGAGTCTGCTCCACTGCTATGCATAATAATGAATTATCACCTTAATGTGTGAGTGGGTGAAATATTTCAATATTGCACTTTATGTTCCCACCTACGCAAAATCCCACTTTCCAGAGAGGGCTGTATCTGTAACATCTGCATTTTATACTCTGTTTACTCCTCTACCTATACCTTTGTTTGCCCTTCTGATTTTGCTCCATCTGTTTTTTTTTTGTTTTCATTTCACCCCCCTCAACCCTGCAGCGGTAGAATGCTGTGGCTCGCAGTGCTTTATTTATCATTGTGTACCTAGAGAGGACATGTTTCATCCGCCAGGCCGTGTTGCTGTGCCCGATCGATCCTAAAATGTCTGTTGACTGAATAATGGAGCAAGAGAGAGGAAGGGAAAGAGAGGGACAGAGACAGCGAGAGGAGCCCCTCCCCCTATCTACCTCTAACGCAGCCACGATGGTATAAAAAGGTCCTCGCCGCTAATCATGTGGTTCTTAATTGGGGAAGAAAAGTACTTAAAAACACACTCTTAGTTTAAAGGCTACATGAAAGTGCTACTACAAACACCATATTTGCTTTTTGTAAATTATTCATATTCATGTGCATTACATACAACGTAAGATACAGTATATAGAGATTACCTTGGGGCTCAGCAACCAGCCAAAGACAGGAAAATGGGATTGGTGCACTGTGACACGAGCACACAACTCATTTCAAGGGTGAAATGGGTTCCTGAGGTGCCCACCTGTTCTGTTATTGCACTTTCTGTTTCACATTACATTTGTTCGGTCAGCGATGGCACGAGCAGTTTTGAACCTCGAGATGCAAACCCTCAGATATTTTTAAACTATTGCAGTCCGGGCTTAATGCATGCGGTTGGTTTCCAGCTGACTGTGATAAGCTGCAGAGTGTGATTGTGCTTCACACAGACATGCGGCCTCCCTGCTGGATTTTTATGCTCTACTTGGTGCACTGAAAGCTAAGTAGTACATAAAGGATATCACTTCAATTGTCACTCTCTACCTTTTCCAAAATACAACGTGGTTCACTTCTGTTGAGCCGGAAAAAGAAATCTTACTGATCAGGCTCAGGTCTAGTTCAGGTGCAGGTTGATTGTGTGTTCGACCTTAGGTGACACTAGCTCATCTTATTTACCAAACTCCTTGAAGAGACATAGATTTTCCTTAAATTACCCATGAACCCTTCAACTCTGGATTAAATTAAATGTCTCCATGAGTTTTCTTGTATATACTGCACAAAAGGAATCTACTATGCAAACATTCTCCATGAGTATGTCCTTTTTAGAGCATTAATGCTGTATGTCCGAACCGGTATACATGAAATTGGAAGGTTTGGACAAACATAGATGATCTAAGCTGGATAACAAACTGGTACATGTTTGTCAAAGTGATCATCATGAGAAAAAAACTCTGGCAGATAATGCAGTGGTATGGATCCATCTTTTTGACGGTACAATTAATGTATGACTTGCATTAGAGATACTGTATTACTGTCACTGATGAATACAAATGAGGGAAAGCAGCCGGGTTATTCAATATGGTTCTCTGATTGTGTTTATTGTATTTTTCATTAGAGTGATGTGCATTGAGAGAGAGAAGTAGTAGGCAGAGGACAGATCCAAGGTTATTGATGGAGGCTATTAGCCCTGAGCAGCGCGCTGTCAATGGGGACTCCAGCACAGCTGTTTAAACAATGCACTAAACATGTAATTGCGAATAGAACATTACAACGGGATTGAATTTAAAACCTCTGTGAATCCCTGGTGGTGATCTAAATGCCCTGTCAGGAGTTTGCCCTGAAAAATTAGTGAATGATTTAGTGCTGACCTCAGTGACTTTTCAGCGGAGAAATGTGGGGGCGCATGCTAAAATGTATATGAGTGTGTGGGCAGGAGAGACAGAGTGAGAGGACATATAGATACAGAGGTAAAAACAGATGCAGGGGAAAGAGAGAGACGGATGGACAAACAAGAGGACAGCAAATAGACCAGATAGGAGGTAGGAGACTGAGAGAAAAGAGACAATGAGAAAGTGAATGTTATATCTCCCTGATAAAACAGAGGACAGGCTATATGCCAGAGGAGTCTGGCCGGTAGGGACACATGTCTCCGATAACATCACACTGGCAGCGGAGCCTAAAAACCAGCTGTCCTCAAGCTTGGAGAGACTAGCAAACCTGTAATTGATTCATACCCTTCCCCTCTCCTTGGGCTGACTTTATTTTTGCCTTTGCCCTCCTCTTGACCCAGCTCGGCCCTCCATTTTTATTCAACCCCCTTTCCTCCCTGCTTTTCGCCTCCCTAATTAGCTGCATTAGCATTTCACAGTCATTTAGTGGCTTGCCGGAAGGAGCTCCGATGACCTCGGAAGAGAGGTCAGAGAGGGCTTAAACACCGGAGGCGCACAGATGCTCGCGTGTGAGGATGCATTTATATATGCACGAACACGCACACATACAAAAAAGACATAAGAGAAGACCGAAAGTGAAGCAGCTGCTTGGAAATTGAGAACAGGAATGAGAAGAAGAAAGGGTGGAGAAAACAAACAATGTGCTGAAGAAAATAACAAGTCAAAAATGGCTAAAAGGTAATTAAAGGTCAGACAATCCAAAGAAGAAGGTTTAAAGATGAGATGAAGAACGTAAAGGGAGGTAATTGCAGATCCTGTTGTGATTATTGGGAAAGTAGGGACACAAAAAGGAAAGAGGACTGATGAGAGCAAAGAGGAAGCATCTCCAGGGATCGCATCACCAGCAGCATTCCTAGCAGACAGGACCGATCTCCAATTTCCCCCTGAAACAGGCAGACACACTGCTTTCTGCATTCAGCTTGGGAGCACTGCAGATAGCCTTGGCTGACGAAAGTCTTACAGCGGCACTGCAACACCGCCCATCTTCCCTGTCTGCAATCAAAACCTACATGTCTGACAGCTTGTATGCATAGGTGCATAAATAAATGCTCCATCTGCATCAGTCAGATGTGAGAATGAGGGTGAGAGCCAGAGAGAGTGCATCGGTTTATTGTTTATTTAGCAGGGACAATGCACAATACACACCAGGTACAGCTAAAAAGCTCATTTTCATGTGTAGTCGCTGTGTGTGTGTGCATTTGCGACCTGTGTGTTCCGTGTCAGTCTGAGTACGTGCGCATATGTGTGGCTTCCTCATTTGCATGCAAGAGCTCTTGTGCATATCAGCGCTGATGGCTGACTGATGTGTGTGTTCATCCTTCCAGGTTTTCTCGTGTAATCAAAAGTAAAGTTTGCAGACGTCTAAAGTTATAGACCCAGTTTGTGAATCAGAGAGGAAAACTTTCCACCTACCCATTCTGCATCGCTGTCGGATCATACGTCAACGCCATACCGCTCTGGGGAAAGAGATAAAAGGGGGAAACTTATGCGGCAAACTATTAAAATACTTTACATGCCTGTTCAATCATCTCTCTTAATTTTTTTTGTATTTTGATGTGTAAACTGTCATTTGGTGCAGTAAAGTGACATAAGATCTGATTCACTTGCATGTAATGAACTGAAAGAGGGAGATACAGTAGAGAGGGAAAGGCGTGAGTTTTAAAAAAAAGGCAAGAAAAGATTTCACAAAAATTTCACTGATACACACAAGTGAGTGCAAGACTTTGTAACTGTACTCATCTTAGTTTAGAAGGCACACAGACATAGCAAAATGAGCACAAAAAGCTCATAGGGATGGACTAGTTTGTGAGTAGTATTGCATGGTGGAGATGTAACAACAAAATAAGTCCTCAGTTTAATGAACTCACAACATTTTAGTTGCCAGAAGACAAACTACAAGAGTAGATGATTTCTATTCATTATTTCTTCACCATTAAATGTGTAAAAAAAAGTTTTCAAATGTCATGTTATGCTTATATGCTTGCAAACAGAAATACAGAAGTAAACAGATGTATATATTGAAGAAGGGAATAACTGCATAGCTTAGAAAAATACTGCTTCAAATGAAGTGTAGTTAATGCTGCTGTTTAGAAGCATTTAACACCATGAAAGAGCATTTAAAAATGGAATATATGCACACAGTATATAGAAAGATGCACATGGACGTGACATAACTCCACATTAGGTGGTATGAACTTGAGGTACCAGCTCTGCTTAAGTTGAATTAAGAATTAGGAGAAAAATGGCAGCTATTTTATTGAATGTAGCTTGCTCTAAAACAGTTTTTTATTAAAATTTAAATAGTTCCATTCTGGTGAATAGCCTTCATTGAACAAAAGGTAAATGATAAACTGCCTAGCTGAAAGTTTAGGTCACCAAAACCTGAAGAATCACGCAAATTTAATCAAAAATAGGCCCTTTTCAGGGAACAAAACATTGGCTTGCTTACAGCTAGTAGAACTAAATTTAACCTTGAAAGGTGAAGTAAACACCTCCTACAGGTGCCCGAGCTCATTAGTTAATGGGATACCTGACATTGCTGCTTCATCAATCTGTTAAAGTGTCTGTCATTCAGGCAAAGATCACTTTTACATCAGTGTTTGTCATGGCTTCATTCACAGATGTACGTGATATTTGCTCTTCTAAACAAAAGACAAAATCTAAATGACTAAATGCATCCAACTGCAAATTATAAAATGAGAAGAAAAACACAAAGTCTGAGTTGCTGTTAGATCTTGGTCCTGTATGCATGTCGGGATAATTTACAATTATTAGTTACTGCTGTTGTTGCATGTGCATACGGATCCTGGATTACATTATTTATTAAGTCTCATTAATCTGACTTGTCGCTGTCCATGTTTTTACCATAGTTTAGAATAGATGTAGGCAAAGTGAATGAGAAAGATGTTTTTTTTAAAAATTATTTTGGTCTGCAAATTTTGTGGTCTCTGTAATGATTTTGGACCAAAATTGGTACTGAGATGTGTGAAGCCTTCTTCTAACCACTTCACACAATACAAGCATGTCACATGTGCATGCTGCGTGTTAATGCGACACCATGTGGCTCAGAGTGGTGTCATGTTGTAAGGGATATACAAGCGTGACTCGGTCCAACTTACTTAGTTTAGAACTGTTACAGGAAAGTAACCAGACATGAAGCTGACATGTTTAGATTCCATCAGATTAATGTCTGAAAGGGCTTTACAACTGTGTTACCTCACCCAGTCATGCAATATTAAGACAATACTGCATAGAGTGGTAGTGTATTTTGCTATTAGAATTGCAAGAAAAAGGCAAGTACTGTAGTTAGGGAGGACAAGCTGTTTGGTCAGAGTTCATCCTACAGCAAGATGATGATAGAGGAAAAGAACAAGACAGTAGACCTGAAATGATGGAAGACCAACACGGTCTGCAGACTTAGACAGCATTGTATTCGTTTAGCATGAACTGGACAGAGGGGTGAAAGCAAAGCAGCATCTACTTCTGGGAACTTCTGGGACAAGCTTTCCAAACAATGTTTGATTTCCATTGTGTAGAATTTGCCACTATTGTGTCTGGCTGCTGAATGAGTTGAATACGATATTAAATATCCCATGATGATACACTGTGTAAACTTCACTAACGAATGAATAAAAACTATAATATCTTCCACTGGCAGTGTACATACTATAGTTTTCAGCTCATGACATCTCAAATGCATGAGGCGTCGCTCATGAAACCACAAGTGGACGTCACACTGTAATTTTCCTATATCAACCTCCAGCTGCTACACGGCTCAGTTATTACCACCCAGCTCGGAATAAGTGAACAGGATAAGATTTTATATTGCAGCTGCATTATATCAGTATCAGAGAACGTTTATTCTCTATGTCCTCCCTCCTCTCCAGTAAATGTTGATAATAAGTCAAGCTTTTCACTTCCTCTATCATGTGCAAATGAATGAGACTGTATTCCTCCTTGCTTAGCACTGAATAAGCTCTGCATCCACTCGCCTTTTGGCAATTTTAGAACAAACTTAAAGAAACAACAGAGTTTTCTTTGTCCATCTCCATCACTATGCTTCGACCCTCTTCTATCTGCAGCCTTACACAAGTCATTTGTACTTGTTCTATATTCCACACAAGGCTCTTCTCTGCAAATTGACACGAGTATGAAAGGGTGCCCTGATGCTGAACTCTACCACGACGTTTGGTTTCTCCCCAAACACAGTGTCTTGCCAGGAGTGGGGTAACATAGACCTCAGAAGGGCTAAAAATTAATAATTCCAAAGCCTGGGCTTCATTTTCATACCAGCCTTTTCACAAACATTTGATTTATAGCAGGCAAAAACAGCATAGCACATAAAGAAGAAAAGTTCACCTTAAAAAAAAATGTATATTTAATGCTGTCTCCCTGTATATCTAGTAAATTGTCTCATGCAGCAAAGGGTTTCTGAGACAGAGCTAGAGATGTGGATGTTTGTAGCTCGTCCTCTAACTTCCCTTCATCTAAAAACTAGACTGCAGGTGCATCCTGCGTGTGTTTCTCTGAACAACTGCTATATGAGTGATTGTGTGTGTAATGTGTGCTCATGTCATTGTCCCAAGGCCAGACTCATTTAGGAGTGAGGGGATCTGGGAGATTAAGATTGGTTGACTGAGTGTGAGGGTGCAGCGAGGCACCTCAAAGCATCTCCACGGCCAGATGTCTCTATTAGTCAGCCTGGACTCGGAGACCTGGCTGTGACCAGAAGCACAAACCTCTGAAGAGATGCTTCGGGGCCAAGTGAGGCTTGTCAGGACTTAGGCCGCTGACAAATGTGTAAGGAGTCTCACTGAAAGCACTGATCATTTAACTCAGATCCAACTGACAATTCACAAATGCACAAACAGAGAATCACTAACACAGGGACGTCTAATGCTGTGGGGGCCCTGATGTGATGCATCACTGTTTGCTCTTATAAATATAAATTAAAACTGCAATCTGCGCCTGCTACACTCAGACACACATGAAGGTCAAACACACACACTGCAGCATTCTGTTTTTGTTGTGGCGGCTCTTGTTGCAGTGCACAGTTTCAGTCTTATTCCATTTCATTACACTCCGCCACCCTGCTCTTTCCCAGCCTCCATGTGATGTGAATATTGGGAAACTGCTGAAAAACTGCACTCTGTGTGTGTGGGTGGTGACATTATTATTCACTTCCCCTTGTTCTGTAAATTAAAGCTTTGGTATTGACACTAAAAACTTCTGAACTCTCTGCATTGTGCAACAGTCAGTCTGCTTTCAATCCTCTGTACAAGGTTCCATTTCTTCAGAAGATGACAGACTGGAGGTGGGAGTTTCAACAAAAGCAAAAACAACTTGGCATTGGGGTCTTGCAGAAACCTTATATTTTGAATTTAACAACCTTTATATACGCCAGCTTTCAGGCTGTCAGCAGCATCTCTAATTCAGCCTACAGTATGTTACTGGAAATGAAAGCTGATAATGATCCCGCAGGGGGCCCTGTCAAGCTTTTCTCATTTTAAACTCTGTTGTAAAATGTGGAAAAGAAACTGTTGTCAAAGGGAGTATCAGCTGATATTTAAAATAATGAAAGATGTCTTATTATGCTTTCTGTTAGGGCACCACTTCCTAGGAAGCAGTACAGTCTATTGTACTGCAGTTCTCTTTCACTGCTCTGACTGTTATGATAAGATTGCTGTACCCTTTGGCGAGAAAACTGAGTAGGAAACGTTTGTGGATATTGTGCAGTCACACTTGTAACTATAAAAGCACTTGTGGTTTTGTTAACTTTACCATTTCCTTTTAAAAAACCCACTCAGTGGACTTGATGTACTAATCCTGATTGTGAAATACGAGAGGCTGCAGTTGATTTAATTTCAAAATGTCTGCATGATTCTGCCTGAGGAAAAATCCTATGCTGTTTTCTCTTATACTGGCGGGGGGTAGAAAGGATTATGTTGTAACAAACGCATTGCAAAACATGGTTCTTGTCTTCAAATTTCCCTTTTCCACTGTTTTAAGAAGAAGCAAAACCACTGTGGTCAGTAAAGGGAATCATTAATGATGGTACTGGTGAGTCTTTTTGATGATTAAATACATTTTCAGGCCTCACCTCTCCGTCCCGTGTCCACGGTCGGCCATTCTGGGGATATTTGACCTGCGTCTGCCTCTTCTTCTGGCCTCCGTCAGCAAACTTGCACAGTAAAGGCTCTGCAGGGGCTACAGAGTGAGTCATACAGAAGGAAGGAGACAAGGACAAATACAGAAATGGATTAATCATCTTAGTAGTAAGAAAAAGTGAAATTCCACACATTAGGTTAAGAGTTACATTCCAAAGACAGAGTGGCCTGAACAAAAGCATCACATAAATCAGCTGGACCTGAAAACAGCACTACAGCTCCTACATTTATCTCCTCCACCCCTAATCCAAGCATCTGAACAACAGCAGTTATCGCTCCATCTCTACAACTGCTACAACTACGCTTTCACAAAGGCGGCCTTGACGTAGAAACAAAGCCACGGGCTAATCATCAAAGCATGGTGAACCAAACAGGCATACTTAATACGCTAAATAAGTGCACACAGTTTGACCTCCAGGCAGCAGACTGTGACTGTGATTACTCCAAAGACAACATGGTCCTTTTCTGGACCAGAGAAAGAAGAAAGGCTAGATTACAAATAGGATTAAGTGAGCGTGACCTCGCATACAAAAGTTCACCAAACTCTAACTTCAACTTAAAAGGCTGTAGTAGAAACCCTACAGGCTTCTAAAATAGAGGGAAGTAGTCAGATTGGGGCTGGATTATCCTAAAGGAAAATAAAGACTTTCTGCATTGATTCATTGCATTTTAAAGGCTTATCTGTAGAAAGGAAGAGAGCGTGAATGATGACGTCTGTTTCTTGGAAACGCTTTAGCAATAGCATGACCTTACAACCACAATAAACAGTGATATCCTAACATGAACTAAGATGCTCAGACGAGACATCTGATAGCTTATGTAGATAGTCTTCATGTGATCTGTGATGCGAGGACATATTTTGATTGCCAGTTGCAATTTATTTCATGCAGACATAGATTTGTACTCATATAACCTCACAAGAACCTTTTGGTTTCACACTTGGGAGAATGGACAGATTGGAGTCTGATAGAACAGAGAAATAACTGAATGAACATGTGGGTCACAGTAAATTAGCCCGATAGTTACCAAAGTCTACAAATTAATTAGATAATATTAAAAGGGCAAAGATTTCTAACTTTATTCATAATGAGGCACAGCAAATCATTACAGCAGCTAAACTGCAGCAGAAATGGAGCACAGTCACAACAACAAGTCTTCTGTTCATCTCCTGATTCAGTTTTATGAAGACACCTCTTAACCCTGAAATTTAATAAGCCACCTACTTTTATGCATTGCCTCTTACTTGTTACTTTAATACATCCACCAAGGCATGTTTTGAGTCACTGATGCATCTTTAAGGAGGCTATTAGCTGGCACTCTTGTCCTATTTAACTGGCGATGATTTCAAACTGCAGAGAGTCAAATCCTCATCACTGTGTGTAGCACAGGAATAAAGGAGTTCTTAAAAGACACAGAAAGCGAGGAACAAATTGCAATATCATCACGCTGCTACTGACTCACGCATTATGAATGCCAAAATAAACTACGCAATTATCTCGCCTACTTCAAGAGAAATGTTTCTTCATCTCGGTAAACTGAAAGAAAATGAGAAGAAGTGTTTTCAGCAGAGGAAACCATTCAGAGCCTAAAGACTTAGATGAGAGTTTTTTGGCTTGCCTGGGGCTAGGACGGGGACTGCAAAGGTAAGCATAAGAAGAAACATAGTGCAATGTGATTATGCTGCGTTTAAGAGCACTTTGTCATTAAATGCTTTAACTTGGTTTTTATCTAATAGCAGGCCACACGGGTTCGCCTGTGTTATCATCCTCTGCCTTCGCATTTTTCTACATTACTCCCCTTGTTCCTGTGCTTCCATGCATCCTCATGCATGTAATAAACAGTCATCTACGTTGGTCTATGTGTGCACATGTCCACCACAAAACTCCTGTGAGGTAACCCCATGGAAAAACAAGAGCTTTGCCCTAAGGAATAAAAATAATGGCACTAGATTCACATCACTGATGATGATGGTGATAAGACATTAATGTAAAACAACCCTCACACCCCTGAAAAGAAAATGACTTCATGGTTTCTAAATGATTTTTAATAAATAGGTTTAGGTTTTTATTTATCAGATTTATTTATTACGCACTATATTCAGTCCTTCTCTAAGGAATATTACCATGGTAAAGACTGACCTAGAGACCTAAACCTTAGGTCTTCAGGCCAGTCTTGAGGTCAGTAGTATAAAATAAATAAATTAGATTTAAAAAACTCAGATTTTGCATTATGTAGTTTATCATAACTAATCTCACTGATACCATTTTCTTTTTAGGGGTGTGGTTGACTGTTGACCTAGAAATGTCAAATCGGAGTCTGATGAAGGCTGTTCAGAGTGAAAGAAGAACAAAAAACAAAATGAGTGAAATTGCGATGTGGTTAAAAAATGTCCCTTCACTTACAGTTATTTAAATGTTAATATTGTTCTACAACATTTTAAACTCACTTAGGGCCTGATAGGGGGCTTTTTTTTTTTAGCCCTTTTTGAGTACTGAACTTTAAAACACTGTATAGCTCCTGAAACTATGGAGCCATATGAAAATTCAGTTACTAAACATACCCTTTATGCATTCCTGTTGGTGTTCACTCCATCAAAAGAGCTCAGAAGATCAGGGAAATTATTTATTTAATGATTTTAAAGAAAAAGGCACAATTTTTTAGTCAATTTCCATATGCAAGGGGAAAAAAACATCCCGTGTTGATGTTTACGCTATTTGATGTGATGAAAGCATGTAAAGGTACATGCAGATGGATAAAAATATGCTGTAAAAATCCAAAAAACAACAAATTTGTGCACTCAAACAGCTTTCTCACATGCTCTCTTTGACTTTCACTTGCTACATAACTTTTCTTTAACACCCTTAAACATTAAAAGAAATGTTCACACCTAATTTATAATGGAAATCGGTGGAGTAAAAGCTGCAGTCGTTCCAAAGGCTTGTGTTTGACCAGTCAATGATGGTTGTAACTGCAAACTCTGTCCAAAGCGGTCCGATGCAATGGGAAAGTGTTATCCCCTGAGCACGGATTTCTTTATTTGTCACTAGAAACTAAGGTTAGAAGTCTCAATTGACACCCTGCTATGCCTCTGTGTGGAGGATACAGGGTATGAGTCTACTGTCAATTTGTGAGACTTTGGCAAAACCTTTGTATATAAGTCGGCTTTCATCAGTTGGGTTTATGTTGAATCAATGCATGATATTATGGTATTATTGGCAGCTTTATGAGCGTAAAGGAAAGAATATTTTTTTTTTCCTCACAAGTTTGAAGTCCATTTATGCGTGAGGTTTAGACGACAAATGACTGCCACTTCATAAGTACAAGAAAACATGCGACATGAGGACTGACACGCTCTCCATAAAGACCCAAAGGCTGATTCAGTGTTCTGTTGTGAGAAGTTTTACTGGTGTGACAGACGGAGAAACTGGTGACAACTGACAACTCGTCAAGTTTAAAGTCAGGACACTTTCTTGTCTAAAGTACCGCAGCAAGACAGCAGAAATCCAGCTGATCTAAAACAACCGTTTGTCCTTTGTAAATTATACCTCTGTGGTTCGAACTGAAGCTGTTATTTTTAATCAACTGCCTCATCACATAGACAGAAATAAAGTTAGCATTTTGGGACTTGAGTGGCAATTTCTTGTTAGAATTAGCTATGCAAAATGTAATGCATGAAGGTCTGTTCTCCTGAAGTGACAATTGTCTGCTAAAGAATGACTAAATCTTTAAATCTCAGTGTTCTTTCCCTTCATTCATCTCAATGGTCTCCCTCATATTACCACCCAGTACGCAAAGCATGCAGCATGATAACAATGAAACCTTTCTGTGCAGTAACAATAAAAGAGACGCTGCCCTTATTCAGCTCTGTAGAATCCCTGATTGTAGCAAATATCCACAGAGACATAAAAATTCACGTTGTTGCTGTAAGTTGTTGTTGTTGTTTTTTTTTATCTTGGCTTGTGAAACGGTTCCAGACGTTAAACACTGGCCAAGTGCTATGGGCCAGTGTTTACATGCACAAACACGCCTACACAGACACGTACATCAATATTGTTACAATGCTTTGGTTGCCTCGGTGCATCTGGAGCTCCAAATTCGACTACTGCAGGAGTCCAACATTTGGTTGGACAGGAAATTAAATGGTCCAATAGAAAGATGCTTCTTTCTTCTTTAGATAAGTCGCTCTTTTTTCTATACACTGTTGCCACATTCTTGAATACCTGGAGATTAATCCGGTTATTATTCAAATCTGTCATGCCAGATTACACTGTCATGGTATTTCACATTTCTCCAAAGTAACACATAATATACAGAGAAGATTAAGTGATCAAAATGTAGCTCAAGATTGCAGAATAATATTTCATTCTTTTATTTCAGCTAGTTTAGATAGATTTAATGTACCGATCTATCTATAGGTACATTATATGCAACATGTGAACTTTGTTGCTGCTTGAGTGAAGGAAAAATGGAGGCAATAAAAATACTCATGTGAAAAAAAACTGTTGACGTTTTCAACATATTTAAGCAAGCAGATCCTTTATTATAATAATAATAATAACAATAATAATAATAATAATAATAATAATGCATTGGTTTTATATAGCGCTTTTCTAGGCACTCAAAGACGCCTAGACCAACCTCACTTAGCTTCAGAGATCTGATCAGGCATCCAAAAAGCGGTATGGCCTCTTTGAAATGCTGCCTACATATACAAGGATACACTCGAACAAATGACACTTAGCAGCGACACTGACATTTTGAGAGCGACACTGGTCATTTTTGTAATTGAAATGAATACAAAAAAATGGATCAGTCACAAGGAAAAAGTAAGAGAACGACTTCGAATTTGAATTTGAAAACTCAGCCCAAGAGCAGAACATTTGATGCAAAAAAAGAAGGGTCTGAAAACCCCTAAAATTCTTTACAGGGTCTGCAGCTAACTCTTGCAAGTGTTGGTGTCACAATCAGAATAAGATTCCATAAATCTGACGAGCACTAGAGGATAAACTTTTTGCTGTCCAAAAAAGCATCCAGTGAACATGTAGTTAAAGACCAGGCCAAACCAGGAATAATGTACTCTGAACAAACGAATCAAAGGGAATTGTTTGCTCACAATAACTGCTGAGATATCTGGCACAGAACCAAAGACAGCTTTTCAGGAGAAGAACCTCCCTCGCTGCCTCAGGGACTGGGCAGCATGCAGTCATTGATTCTACTATGAATTGTGCACAATATCAAAAGGCACTTTAAGATAATTCAGAACCATCTGTTTGTAATTTGAACCAGAAGTGAAAACCTTCAAACAGGATAATGATCCTGAAAATCCACCACTGAGTTGACCAAATAAAGAAATGGAGGGTTATGAAATGGTCTCATCAAAGCACATTGAAATGCTGTGGATTTGATTGGAATGGTACGAGTAAGAGGACCCTGGGAAGATCTTACAACTGCAATTTTGCATTAAATTTTTTAATTTGAGGTCAAGCAAACCACCTTTATCTGTAGACAGTGTTTCAAAAAAGATCAGATGTTTGTTTTGCGAGCCAAGAATGCAGTGGGACCAATTGGTGCAAAGATAACAACAAGCCAAAAAAAAAAAAAACCCAGTACGACACGATTAACTTTGATTAATCCCACAGTGAAATTTTCATTGCAACAGCAGCAAAGGGGATACTGCAAACATTTAATAAATATCAGTAGAAAAATAAGTACTAGCTCAGATTGTCCAAATTCCTGTGGATGGAAATGACAATATTGTTCCAAAAATAAACCAGCTTATAAAATTTTGTCAGTTGAGTCACTTATTGAAACCATTCATCAGGTAAACATTATTCCTGTCTTTTTTTTTTTTTAAAAAAGCTAATGTGTTTCCTAAATAGCAGGGCAAATGCAGAGTGAAGCATACAAAACATAACTTTATGCAAAATAACTTTAACTTACTGTCCCTAAAAGTACTCCAGTGTGTAGTACTACAGTACATTAGCGATGCCATAACAGCCAAAGAAACTAAATTGTTATATTCACATCATATTGCTGCTATAATGTAAAAAAGAGGGGTGTAGTGTGACTGTTGTACTAGCTGCAGGTCATGCCTGTGGTAGCAGAACTGTGATATTAAGCATTTCTCTGGGGGCAATAAAAAAAATCACACAAACAAGCAACAGACTCTGTAAATCACTTTCTATTCATTCCAGTTGCCGTGACAAGTTAAAAATACTGATGATGACAATGACGATAATGGATGTTCCTTATTCGTCTGAGGTGAACTTAGTCACACACCGCACATACACAATTAGGGGGTCAGCAACGAGTGCACAACATCCAGAGGCAAGATCACCTGGAGGAAAAGCTGCTGCATCATATTAATTCTCCAGCTTTCTTTCACAGTTAGATTTCTACAATCTGCTGCATTTCACAAGGGCGCTCGTTTGACCCCGCTGCTGTCATTCTTACAGGTCTGTAACACAAACTGAGGAATTCATGATGAATTTGAGGACAGCTGTGTCTGCCCTCTAGACTGGGCCACTGTCGGGCACGTCAAGGTAATTAACATTGTCTGAGCCAAATGTTTGGAAATCGAAATAGTTCAGGTTGGTGTTAATTTTTAGTAAACACGACTCAGATTGGATGACACAATATTCAATTCGAATCAAATGAGGAAAAATTCTTGTTAATTGCTGAAGTCATGCATAAATCGATCCTTGGAGCCTCAAGTGCATCGGTATCCCTTCTCTGTCTCCAGGCTATTTTTCTTGCAAGTGCTTCAGCAGGTAGAGAGATGGAGGGGTCTTACACTTACATGTCAGAAACCCCAACACCATCACTTAGATACCATAGTAAACTACAGCAGTGTGAATGCATTTGATGGGGACATGAAAAAAATGGCTTCTCATTGGATCATATTTGGTGGTGTGTCAGCAAAACAGAAATACAGCTGACAGTGTCGAGACACACATGATAAACAAGTACAGTGAGGAGTAAAAGATGTTAGTAACAACATCTATTAAGCTGTACATCCTCAGTAACTGATTCCTGTATTAATATATTTAACTGATCGGTATTGGATTAACTGAACATGTAACAATCCTTTGTTTAGCACACAGGTGTTGTAAAAGGAGAGCACAATTTGTGGCAGAACATTAGGGAAGCAAAATTTTGAATAATTTTCTTAATCAACATTCAGCAACATTATTGCTTGTTAACTGATTGCCAACTGAACACAATGGACATTTGTCCGGTACTGATATTGTTATTTTAGTCCATGGATACATGATTTGGGCTGCATTGGTGTCTTTCTTTCAGATGCAACTGGGGCATAGGAACACCATTCTAGCTGATCCTGGCCTGTGAAGAGGTCATTAAGCAACACAGACTGTCTTTGCCATGGTTCCCATTGCTAGTTAAACCAATACCATGCTATCTGCTTGCACATGCATTGGATTGATTTTAATGACTTTATTGCATTTAAAGGGTGTGTTTTTTAGGAAAATGGTACTGGACTGACAGATACCAAATATTAAATGGCTTGGATCGGATTGGGCGGGAAAGAAACTTGATCAGGACATCCCTAATTTTAAAGGCTAACATGTCAGTTTTTAGTGTTTCAGATCTATCTCTCTTTCCTTACTTTGCCGTTCAGGGTGATTCTGAGCTTCATCACTGTGAAGAATGTGTGAACTCAAACACTAAGCAAGCAAAAATAAAAAGACCCACCCACACATTGAGCTACTGGTGTGTGTAGTTGTGTCACTGCATGTGTTTCCTAGGAGTTAATATTACTAAAAAACAAGAGTTGTTGCCAAGAGCTACATGGTAAGGGCAGCAATTGAAGTGAAAAGAGAGAAACACTATTCTAGACAACAGCAACGTGTGTTTGTTCACACACTGGAGATTGTCTTTATTTGTACTCACTAACTAATGTTTGCAGAAGTCATTTTACTAATTTAATTTATTAAACATAGTGTTTGAATTGTTCCACTCCTGTTTATTGCATTATATAGGTGAAAAAAGCACAGAGACATCCCATCACAACAGTGATAAGTAATGCAAATAAGACAGAAAAGGCGTAGACACAGCATGAGGTGTCCACTAAATGACAGATTGGAAGCTGTGTGTCTAAAGGCGTCTGAGTACAGGTGGAAATAGTCCTCGAAATGAAATGGAGTTTTCGATCTGTGGCATTTAATGTTTAACAGACAGGACATGTTTATAGGTAACAGGGTGGGTGGCTTGCACTGTGAAGTGTAGATTGCATACTGTTTTCAGTCACTGTAGCGGTGGGATATTTCAAACTGCAGTAGGGCACCAAAGAAACTGTTAAAACTCCAGCAGAGCAAACAAACATATTTATGTCAGCTCAAGCGAGAGGGACGCAGGAGAGGAAATAGGAGGTTAAGAAAAATATGGGGGAGTATGAAGTCCACAAGTTAGTATACATGGCCCTGGTTAAATGCTGAAGATATATAATATAAATCTGTGGTACTTCTAAATGAAGCACAAAAACCCTCAGCTTATAAAGACACAATGAGTGGGACTCAGTGTCTCTAATGGGAGAATTCTCTTTTAAAATAAAAACCAATTCATTAGCAAACAACATGGGAAATCATTCAGTTAGAAAATGGGATCCAATCCCCAAATGTGACTAAATGAGGAATCCACGAGCTGGGCTGAATGGGATGCAATCCTTTTCCCCCCTTTTAGGACATCTGGCATCAAAGAGCTCAAAACCAAGGGAGAGAACAATGTGTACTCTGGAGGTTTTTTCTGTTTCAAGCATTACACTGAGTGTTTTGGCCTCTCATCACCAGTTACCAGTCAGCTTTAGAAATGATTTCAAGATTCTACTTCATTACCTTTGAAGCACTTCATGGTTCAGCTCCCAGCTACACTGCTGAATTGTTGCTTGCCTATGAGCTGGTTCACTCTGCTGGCTGTTCCTAAGTCCTAAAGACTGAAGGACTGAAGGCCCTTTTGCTCCGGAGCTACCTGCCAGAAAATATGATGCTTCCAGGATCTGTGATGTCTCTTAATTCCTTCTCCAGAACGACCTACCAAAAGCCTCTTATTAGTAAAAGGACATTTTTATTGCCAACATGTCTTATCGGTTTTATGATTAGTAATTATCTTTTATGTTGGGTCTTTATTACATTTTATTTCTGTTTTATGTTAATTGCATGATTCTATTTGCCTCAGTCTTAAACTGCATTAATTACAAAGCACTTTTTAACTTTAAAAAGTGTTATAAAAATAAAATGTATAATAATGATAAATTGTTTAAATTATCTATTAAATTAGTTCAATTATAACACACTTCGAACTTTGGAAAGTGCTATAAAATTATTAATATTATTAATAATACATTTCATTCAAAGCAGTTGGTTTTCCTCAATACTACTACTACTACTACTAGTACTACTACGACTAATAATAATAATAATAAATTTCTTTCAAAGCAGTTAGTTTTACTTGATAATAATAATAATGATATTATTATTATTATTATTGTTATCATTATCATAACCATCATTGAGGAAAACCAACTGCTTTTAATGAAATATATTATTATTATTTTTATTATTATTAATAATAATCATTTTTATATCACTTTTCCAAGTTCAAAAGTGCAAATTCAATTACGTAGATAATTTAAACACAGAATAACAACAACAACAATAATAATAATAATAACAATAATAATAATAATGATAATAATAATAATAAAATTAAAAATTATTATTGTTATTATTAATATAATAATAATAATAATAATAATAATAATAATAATAATAATAATATTATTACCTCCACCTGGAGGTATGCTTTTGCCGACGTTTGTCTGTCTGTCCGTCTGTCTGTTAGCAAGATAACTTGAAAAGATATGAACGGATTTTAATGAAATTTTTAGGAAATGTTGACAATGGGACAAGGCACAGATGATTAAATTTTGGTGATGTTTTGGATTACCATCTGGATCCAGGAATTTTTTTTCGAAAGATTATTTATCATTATTACGAGATAGGACCATTTTCAGCATATAACTTCACAACAAAAAGCCATATTGCTTGGCAAAAATTTCACAATACGTTCTCAATAGGTTCTATAATATATCAAAATTTGATCTGGATCCTGGCAAAATTCTGGATATTATGATCCAAAACAGAAAAACATGACAGTGCTTACACATTTTTGGGCACTGTAAGGTAGCAAATGACGATACAAACATTCAGCTAGCACCAAACTGTAGCTGAGAGTCTGTTGTATCAGTATAATGTGAACAGATTTGTTGTAGCTCCAATAGTTATGGAGTTAGATCCAGAAGAATACGGCCATTACAGAAAAACATCGATTTTCATGAATAACTATTAAACTACCAACAACAATAACAACAATGATATCAACATGATTCAAAGTGCCAAAGGTATGTTTTGATTATTATTGAATCTAAGAGTGTATATACAATTAACGTAGGACTATAACATAGGGTGGAAATCCTAATATGGGAGAAAATTAGCTGTTTGGTGGGCGTCTGCGCTCTCTGAGTGCTTTTCTAGTTATTATTACTGAGGAAACCAGCTGCTTTGAATGAAATATATTGATGCTGTAATGTGTTCATTGAAGTTTTTAATTTCCAAAACGCAAAGACACAACCAAATGTCTTGAACTTGTCGGCATCAGTATAATTTGGCTTCATATTTTACCACAAATACTTTGAATGCTGAATAAATAACACATGTAAGCTGACACAAAGTCTAACAGCACAGTACTACCACATAATTGCATAGTCTTTTCCTCCATTATCAGGAACATCAAATAAAATTCATTCCCCATTTATGAAAGTATTGAACCACTTCTACAGTGAAAGGAGACTTAATGCCTCATGATCATACGAGACATTTAAGGCTCAATGCATTTTTAAAAGCCCCCTGATTGTTATTGAAACTACTGAATGATAATGAGTCATCATTCCTTTCCTCTGTTTGTCTTCTCACTAGGAGAAGGCAGGACGAAGACGACTATTAAAACTACGACATTATCAAATACATTAGGAGAGTACAAGAGAAAGATGAAAAAGGAAAAGTGAAAGAAAGAGTGAAAACTGAGTGAAGAAAAAATGTCATAGGACCAGCAGAGACAGGAAGGAGAGATTAGATGTGAGACAGAGGGAGGAGGAGGAGACACAAAATAAACTAAAAGAGAGGAAAAACAAATATGGTGAGGAGACGAGTTGAAAAAAAAGCAAGTCGCATGTAATTTGCAAAATGAAAACTCTGACTGCAGACATAAGAGAGTAATGAAGATTTACTTTCTATAAACAGTAGGGGTGCAATGGATCACAAAAATCACGGTTAAATTGGCTTTTGAGTCATGGATGGGCTCATTTCTTGAATTGGCACAAAAAAAAGAAGACATTTACTGCCATAACTGTCTGTCAGCTGCTGTCTAACTGCCCCATTCATGTGAACACGCAGACTTTGTATGCTGTCACTACAAGTCTGCCTCCAGATGTTTTCAGTGTTGTTTATTTGTCTGTGAGCAGGATTATGTAAAAAAAAAAAACAAAAAAAAAACCTGCCAGATCTAAATTGCTTCATTAAAAAGTGCAAGATAGAGCATTGGACTGCAATGCCGAAAAGAAGATTTTCAACTTCCTGCTTTAACTTATCATGCGTAAGGTGCAGTTTATTTGGAAAAACAACCAAATTTTAAGCTTGAAATCCCGATTTTTGATTAAATTCACATTATTCTTCATTTCATTTGAAAATGTTGCCAAAAAACAAAATTGGCTTAAACCAGGTATTGCAAAAAACACTAACAAACAAAGGTGGGCTGAACTGCAGGTAGTGTTACACAGAGCAGGTATAACAAATGTATCAATTAAAAACGTAAGCAGTTAATTATCTGTATTTCTTTTTCCAGTATTGGTAACAGCTGTGGGCACATGGAAAAATGTTGACTGCAAGCTTTTTAAATTTTTGGAAAATACATAATGAAAGAAATTCAACTTTTCTTTTTTTTCTTTTGTGTATGATTTATGGCTTCAAAAGTGCAGAGAAGACATTTTTGAGTGTGTTCTGTTTCCATAGAGGTGCAGGACTTTATACTGCAGTGAAAAATTGAGCCCACAGTGAGTGAAAATGTGACAGGGGCAAAAAATTCATCAACTCTGGTCCATTATACCATCAATACCGAGTGATGGAGAAGTTTCCCTCCACCGTAGTCCATCAATCAAAGGAAATGCAGAATCATCAAGAATTTCATCTTTTGAAGTTTACTTTTTTCACCTCCACACTAAGTGTTAATTAAAATTGTCATCAATAATAAGAAAGATGCATCATATCATATTGACATTAAATGACATGGAGAAACTGGGGCGCATATGTGCTCTTTACGGCTGGATAGGGACGGTTTCACATCAGCGCCGGCTCTTTCCATCCACAGTATGGGGGCAGATAATTATCGAGTGACAAACGCAGAGGAGACAGAATTACAACGCACAGTAAATACACAAACTGTGATTGCTTAATTTACACCTAAGATTGGAATGTCGAATTTGCAGGACAGCTTTGCTCACTAAATCTGATGAGACATTAGCAGCCAGAAACGTGCTTCCAATGCAGTTTATCTCTGGAAATCAAACATCGTGGAGCCATTTGAGGAATTGTGATATCATGTAAATAAACTCTAGATTGCCTGTATTTGTATAAAAGTAAATAACAATGGACATTAAGTGTATCTGTAAAACCAGATCTGTTTAATTTCTGTCTGAATTAAATGTAAAGAGCAGATCTAGATACTCTATTTCTATGAACGTAACCACTGGGAGCAGCTCACAACTCTGTGGATCAATGTGCTTCCTGTTAACCGGGGCTGATGGAAGCTCTGGTCATGTGATCGATATCGGCATTCATCCTGCGGCTGGAGAGAAAAATATTACTGCTGCCTGTCAATGCATCAATCTGGACGGACAGACTCTGGTATTAATCAGAGGAACACACAGGGAAAACACACAACCCTCACTGACAGACACACACACACACACACACACAGGAACACATTACACTGTACTAGCATAGAAAGCTTAACCTTTGATTACAGTGTGTTTTTTAAGATGACACATGTAAGTAATAAGAAGACTAACAACAAAACAATGCACAAAGGCCTGTCATAGTGTCACTGCAGCAGCCTCGGAAATGCCACAAACTGACAGTGACACAGAAAACCAGTGACATAAATCACCTGAACCTGGCTCTGGAGAGACGCCTTTTTTCTTCATGTATTAGACGAGTAAATACAGTGTGTATGCGCGCGTGTGTGTCTGTGTATGTGTGTGTGTGTGTGTGTGTGTGTGTGTGTGAGCTCAAAGCAGTTTAAGTGGTCAGTGTACGCTAATACGCACACACTAATAGATGTGCAAAGCAGACAGTAGTAAATGGATACCCCTGGCAAAGACAAGCTATGCTTCTCTTTAAATCTGGAGGTCAGACACTTGCAGGATAAAGAAGCATGAGTTCAACTGTGTTTGTGTGTAAGACTAAAAAGCTTACAGCAGCATTATTTTAAAAATTTGGCCACTTGGGGGCAGCACAACAAGATACAAATAAACGTTATTGACTAACTGTTCTTTACCTGCAAAATGCTTCACTGTGTTCTTTAATGTTAACTTAAATTGTACACTCTTAAAACTAATCTCTTGGTTTTTGGAGATTTCCTACTAAAAAAAGGTGACCTGGTTTATCTGAAATGATGTAAGTGATGAGAACCAAAATGTAAAAATAAAACTGTGGGCTGCAAAATCAAAACATTGACGTGAAAGTTATTTAACGCTGCGGTGATCTGCAGCGTTGCATTTGTTGTATTTCACTATAATCAATTAACATAACATGAAAATATATAGCAGACTACCTTTAAGTAACCTGAATATGTATGAATGAACCCTGGCCAGTAGTAGCTTTAAATATATTCTGCTCTGTCACAGCAAGTGTGTGAAAAAGTTAATAAATTAATCAGTTATGAAGACGATATCCTGTTGAGATATTTCTCTTAATGGATTTTTAATCAAACAAACTGAGACAATATTAGGTAACACTCAGTTCTCCCTCTGTCTCTCTCTCTCTATATATATATATATAAATACATAGTTTGATATAAGATATAGTTTGTGTTTCTCACATCAGGAGACAGAAAGAGGCTGCAGAAAGACGCAGCAAAGGATGGAATGATGCAGCCATAACTTGCTGCAAAATTACACAACTATACTTCAATACTTCAATAAACAGCAGCATGTAGGTACCTCACAAATCCTACTTCCAGATATTTATCTATATCTTCATATATCTATATATACACATACAGTATGCATTCTCCCTTTTCTGTCTATCATTGCTTGGAACTCAATGACATCCTCAGTCATCTTTCTCCACCTTCTACTCCATGTTAAACAGGCAACAAGTTCTTGCTGTTTATTTGGGGACAATCAGAGGCAGATTGCTTGCTTTAGGGGACGTCTGTCTGTGCATGTGCCTCGTGCATGTGCATGTCTCAATCTTCTCGAACGGAGAAAGAATTAATCAGTCAGACCTTCCTACTAAATCAGCCTGAGGAGGTCTGAGGAGTGGGAAAGAGAAAGAGCAGCAGAGAGAGAGCTGAGGAGGTGATGTATTATCAGTCGCACTGATGCTGTTCTGTACACAGACAGATGTGGTAACACAAAAAGGCACAGATGTCCACTGCATGACTGTATCTGATAAACAGTGATAGTGGCAAATGGAGGTCACATAGAGCACATTTGTCAACTAGTCTAAATTAAGCTTATTTCTCAATAACATTCAATGAAATCCTATGAAAGAAAGACCATATTCATGCTTCTACAGGCAAAGGATAATCCAGCTTTCTGAAGCATGAGATGTTTAATGCTGGACAACATTATAAGCAGCAGCTAAAATCTGTTAAGCAGAGACAAAATCAAACAGCAAAAAACTATACATGTATTTGTTCAGTCTGAGATTGACACCTACCCGTCATGCCTGGAGGGGTTTTCAAAAATTTTCCATTGAAATTTTGAATCACCACATCACACTTCTCTGTTGACTCCATCCTGAAAGAAAAGAAAGAGATGCTACTTCAGGACAATGATCTCTTCGTATGCACAAATGCTACAGTGGTTCTATAGAAGTGTGCAAAAATGAATGCATTGAATGCTGACAAATGCATCCCACAAAGCAGGAAAGGTATTAAACGGCTGCCTATTGATGCATCTGTGCTCGACTGTGCACGTACGCCTGAGAAAAATGCCTTAGGTAGGCCTGTGCACGGCTGTGTGTTTGTGTGTCTGTGTTTTCTATGGGGTTTCCTCTCCTTTGTCCCAGTTTAAAAGCTCCATTCAGTCTGATCTGTTGTGTGTCATGTCCTCTTTGTCTGCCCCTATTCAGCTCTGCTCACCCAATCACAGCTCAATGACTAATTGCCTGCTTGGCAAGCAAAAGCCAGTGTGTAAATGTGTGTGTTTGGAAGAGAAAAACGGTGACTGAGGACAGACAGTGTGCGTGTTTGGGATGTGAGCATGCATGTCTCAGTTTTCTTCATATTGTCAGTGACCCTGAATGAAGCTCTGACTGCATCCTAATCACTGGCACACTCTACGATGTAAGTGAGAAGACCACACACACGTATGATGGGGGAAGAAGCCAAGGGTACAAGGACGTGCAGTTGTATCATTAGAGCTAAAAGTCAGTCGGTTGTGAATGGCAATGAGTCAACTGAGGCTAACACTGTCTGCTGCAATTATCTTCAGCAAGAATGTGGATCATAGTGTGATAATAATGAGTCTGTGTTATTTTGTGTCTGATGTGTAATTATAGCTTGTCCGGCAAACATAATACACATGTAACTGACAAGCGAAATGTAAAATTCATTTCATGACCTTGAAGCTCCTCCAGTTATAAAAATCATTCCTGTCATGTAAACTCAGTACCTCAAATGCTGGACAGAATAAGCACCACTCTATTTCAAAGTGTGTTTGTCTCTTCATTTTCTGTACCTGGCAAAGCCGACTCCTCTGCTCAGGCCGTTAGCGTCCCTCAGTATCCGTGTGGAAATGACGTGACCGAAGGGCTTCAGCATGTTCTCCAGCTCCTGCTCATCCATCGACACCGGCAGGTTGGATATGTAGAGGTTGGTGGGGTCCTGCTCCTGTTGCTGTGGAGAGATGGTAAGAGAAGATGAGGGAATAGTCATCACTTAAATGCTTCTCTGAAACCTTAAACATAATGACCTGCAACAGCTTTACAAGAAAACCAAAGTCTAAAAAGTCAAGGTAAACTTTTTTTGTGTCAGTATCTCTGCATGGGCAGTACATGCAGAGAAATTGAAATGCTGTTTCTCAGAGTCCCACGGTGTACAAAAAACAGAGAAATATAAATATATATAAAGAATACAATACAAATATAAATACAGTGTGCAAAATTGCATCTTTAGAAGCACATTAGGAGATAATAAATGCTGGTTCTCCATAAAGAAAATGGAAACAATTTATCTGGAAACAATTGATGCCAATTATTCGTAATAATTAAATTTAATAAATCTCTTCCTGAAAAGATGAGTGAGTCAGATGCACAGTATGAAGTGATGATGCAAGAGGATAGATCTTGACATGACATCGCCCCTTTTGCAAAGCAAAACAGATTTCTTCCTTTTAAATATATAAAAATCTCAAAATGAAGTGAGAAGATAAAAGACTAACTGTTCACTAAAAGCTGGTTCTGCAGCAGTAAATGCATTAAAGGCTAAGTTGTTTATTTCCATATTTATGACTGACTATCCCACAGCAAAATATCTGTGAATATAACTGAAGAGGCAAAGTTTCCCCAAAAGATGAATAAATATTCAATTGAAAAGGCAGGGCACTGGTTTCATGCTCTGAACCCCTGAAGCAATAAGGAAACCCCCACTCTGGATTCATGATGTTAACAGAGTTGCATTATTTTTTTTTTCCACGGGAATGAGGGAACCACCTTCTTATGTTCCTCTCAGTTAGTTAGACTAGTATACTTCAATTATTTTCCCTCTGTTTGGCAGCACTCCATTGAAATGATCCTCCGCAGGAGACCAAAGCCTGCGCGTGTGGCGCTTGCAAATTAAAGAGGGACTTCTACTGGTCTGTCAGTACCTCAGCAGTGGAGGGTGAAGTGCAACAACACCTTTATTTCCTGAGGAGATTGCACCGAGCCAACAGCCCCTCCCTCTTGAAAAAACTGGCTGTCAACTTTTTACAGAGGCACAACAGAGAGCTTTCTGACAAACTGTGTCACCGCTTGGTGCAGCAATTGCACCAAAGCTGACAAAAAAGGCCCAAGAGCATGTTGTAAAATCAGCATTGTTGGTACACAGCTGCCAACACCTGGCCAGCTACAGGACTCGCTGTATCCGAAGGGCTGGGAACAGGATATAACTCACTCTGGACATCATCTATTTAAGCATCAGGCAGGCGCTTCAGGTCCATCTGCACACACACAAACAACTTCTAAGCAAAAGGTCTTGCTCTGCTGAACTGTGACGTCTCAGGAGCCTGATAGTTGGAGTCTCTTGTTGTGCCTCTGGACTATGTGCATTACTGCTACTGACACACTGACACAATGCTAACATTACTATATCTATCTACCTATTTACATAGCTATATACTTAATGTATGCACCTTAACTTCCTACACTACTTGACAAGTTATTGCACTAATTGGCTATTCTATTCTATTTAGTGTTTTTTTATTGTACATATATTTCACCCATTACTATGTTTTGGTCTTTTTGTACAAATTAGGAGTATATGTACGTACATATGCACCACTTAGAACGTCACAATTGGAATTTTGTAGTACCGGCAAAATGATTTGGTCGTACTGAAACTTGCTTCAGACAAAATGGTACAATGCATGCATGTCCTATAAATTACAACAACACGATTTCAAGCCTTTATATCCTGATTTCATGAGAGCTGCTTGGATACACAGTGACCCAGAGCGCCTCTGCTGATGCTGTAATTGCTTCAGTGATGTGTCATGAGAGTTTATGGCCGTGTTGGCTTCGGCTCTCGTCTGTGCTGTAATGATGCTTATTCATTACAAGCTCGGTGATACTTTTGCACATCTCGATGGTAGGGTAGATGCATGTCCTTTGAAAGACCTCTTGAAAAAGTCAAGCGCTTGAATTTGCAAATTACAACCCTTTTTATCATGATAAGTGCCCAGAAGTGCCTAGAAAGTTTGGTCTTTGTCATTGTCCGTGCATTTGATTCTACTGTTGATATAGACAATAGAAAGATAGGGTGTGATGAGGTGTGTGTGTGGTTGGATGGATTTTTGGGACAAAAAGCTGCCCCATCGGGCTCATTTTAGACCTAAATATTTCCTAAATGAATGGAGGATTTTCCTTTGCATGCACCAGAGATGTTTGAAGAGTGGGAGTTCCAGGCCTGGCAGACTGGGACCAAAGCCATCTATGTAATCAGTGACTCAGAATGAACAGAACAGCTCCAGTGCAGAAGTCTGAAATATTTTACCTTTTGTCCTCAAGTCTGAATATGTCTGTTCGTCACCACGGATTTTCCTTTGGCAGCGTCCAATACTGAGAGTGGTACAGTTGTCTTCCCACACAGGACAACTGGCTTTGGATATAATCTTTGCGTGCATGTTTGTGTGCGTTTGCATTTACGAGAGCAGTGACAGACCAAAGCTGTAACTTCAAAGCTGTAGAATATAACAGCTGCAGAATCTGTCAGTGGTCTTAGAGTCATCTCCCTCAAAGAGCTACGTCACGGAAATCATCAAAGCCTTTTTCTGCTACAGACTGAGGTAAACTATAGTTTTCATGACAGACCTTATCAAGATGTTTTCAGGATGGATCACAGTGTTTCAAGAACAGCAGTCAGGTGGCCCTATGGGCTCAAAACAGGCTTTGCTGGCTGTAATTTTTCTCCCATTTGAACTAGGAGTGTGTTTTCTGTGGACGTGATAAAGGACAAAATCCACAGCCCTCAAAAATGACAGTTCAGCAGTTTAAGTTAGTCCAAATCTTCCAATTGTTCAATTTTACTTTTTTATATTTCTACTCTCCACTGCAGCTCAGCAAAGACAAAACTGTCAGGGTAAACACAAAGAGGGAATTTCTACCTTAATATCTTGATTCGACAGACCCAGTTTGCCAAAGCCTCATATCAGCTGCAGATACACTTCTGGAAACATTTTTGCACAGAACAAGGACAGTGGATTCTGTCCCTTATTAGTTAAAATGCAAGCACATTAGGAAGGGATCTCTGAAAGAAAGACTAGGGTAAATAAAACCTGTTTCAGTGTCCATGTGGGGATCTAAGAATTGTTTTAAAACTGACTACCATCAATAAATGTTCCTATTTATCAAGTATCCTTCATTATCATCAGAACATAGACATACCTGATAATACTGGGAGCTTCCTGGTGATGAGGATATATTAAATACATGACCCATGCCCATGCCCAGTGGCAAGCTGCAGCTCAGTCAGTGATATATAAGAGGCTACAACATGGTAATAAGTGGACCCCAGCTGATTTGTGCCTGTCACAGATACATCAGTATTGACATATGTATGACCTGTTGTGAAAACTTATTTTAAAAGATAATGCAGTAAAAAAGAGGCCTGGGGTAAGTTCAAAATGCTGTCACTTGTCATCGGAGTGGAATCTAATGTGTTAGAAGAAGAAGAAGAAGAATCATATTTTTTTATGGTCACAAATACATCTTTACAGCATCGTGAAATGTTGTTTTTCCCATATCTCAGTTGGGGTCAGAGCGCAGGGTCAGCCATGGTACGGTGCCCTTGGAGCAGGAAGGGTTAAGGGCCTTGCTCAAGGGCCCAACAATGGTTGCATTGGAGTTCGATCCTCTGACCTTCTGATCAGTAGCCCAAGGACTTAACCGTTGCGCCACCACTGCATCTAAGCCTAGTCGCCCTGTACATTAATCAGCCATAGGAGTTTAAGTAATGCTAATATTGCATGTATAAACTGTTCAGGATTCACATTTTGATTCCAAACCAAACAATTCCAGTCATTTATAAAGGCCGAAATGTAAAAGTCTACCAGATATGTAGTAAATTCCCCCTGAACATTTGCAGCAGAGGTGCCATTCCTGTCTTGACTTGAAGCAGTAGCAAAACATCAGTTAGCCTTTCTGACTGTTAACGGCAGTATTTTGCTTAACATTACATTTTGATCAGCAAGAGGGGGGAAAAAAGCGTCTTCACTGGAGTTAAATCAACTGTAATAATGGTCAGGAATAAATATGCGGCATTAAAATTCATAGTTAGAGGAGAGACTGTGGTTTAGAGGAGATGACATAACATGTTTTCCAATTGACTTCATGCTATTTTTGATATATCCAAATATAGAGATAACGTCATCACTGGTGAAAAATGAGCTTTTCAGAATAGAATAGAAAAGAAAAGAGAATCAAACTAGTGCTGTTCCAGCTGCAATATATAATTTAACGAATACCTCATGTTTTTTATTATATATACTGAATGTATGACTTACACAGCTGTGGGTGTGTGGGCTCGAGTAATAAGTCCATGGTTGACAAACACAGATTCATTAAATCACTGTGACAAAACCTTTACAATAAAAAAAATGAGAACTTTAAGTCTCTTAAAACTGTAAATACCCTGGAGAACTCTCTACAGCTGAGATGGCTAAAACTTAAAAAATGTGCCAATGCACACCCAAGTTAGAGGAATTCACCGGAAAAACCTCTGGAGAAACTCAAACACATCCAGTGCTTTGTCACACCAGTTAGAGCCTCAGACAAATTAGCTCCAGACTCTGTGCATTACACTCTAACCGTGGCAAGTCATAAAAGATTAAACGGTAAAACAGAACATTTCCTGTCCCTGTGGTCAGTGCGGTTAAGAGCTAATATCATCCAAAGACAATACGTCTTAAACAAAATCTCACAGCGGTTTTTCCAATTTCAACAAAAAGTGGGTCATCTGCTTTGTTTCTGCACGCACTTTCCGTACAGTTTGCAGTTATTCCAACAAAGGGGATGAATGCAGATTTGTACAAACAAGAAGCGATGCCATGACCTCTCCAGCTCTCCTCCAGATGATGATTGTTGTCTGTGCTGTCTGTTCTGCTTCCTGCCTAAACACCGTTAGTTTTCTTTCATTTATATTGTCTCATTCCAGGGAAATCAAGAGTGAGATGAGCACAAAATCAACAGGGGCATTGTGATGCGTTATTGAAATCACTTTACGTCTCGCTGCACCACCTCTCCACTCGGTTTGCTGTACGACACGTTCATCTGCAGCACGACTGGGATATGAACTAAAGTGCTCTGGAGCACCCACATGTGAATGAACTCTACTTGACTTTGCTTAAAGTTGCTGTTTGCACAAAGTTACTTCACAGTGATCTCTCACTCTGCATGTTGCAAATGACTCACCTCTCTCTGTGTCCCCCCTCTCTCCCTCCATCTCTTTGTCTCTCCGCCTCTCTCTCTCTTTGTAACATCTGTCATGAGCTGGAAACAGCTTCACACCAACTGTGCCTCTCCCTGACTGTGTAGCCTGCCTGCCTGCCAGCCAGTCAGCCTGTGTTTTCAGCCCCATTAAGCCTCATTGCTGCATCATTATAGCAGGTCTGTGCCTCTTATCATGCTACTTCCTGGTTACCCTGCAATGCAACAACACCTGCTGAAGAACCAGAGGGTAAAGCGAGGGCAAAGCAATGGTTAAATACCTGTGAAAGATGCCAGCTCAGGCTGTGTGCTAGCTCGCATGGATAAGAGGTGAGACAGAACTTGAACATCATATTTCTTTACAGTCCTGCTCACTCCTCAAACAGCAACACTTCACATCAGAAACAACACATGAAAGCCTCCCATAACCCTGGCAGGAACGAGCAGGTATTGGAAAATGGATGGATGGAAAAAAATAAGTGAAGATATAGGCAAAGAGACTCTTTGAAAACAAATGGGAAAGCACTTTCATAGAGAAGCAGTATGTGATTAAGAAAAGCAGACTTTCTATTCATTGTGTTCATTCCTTCCTCTTACCTTTCCACCTTCACATAATCCTGCTCATTTCCTCTTTTAATCCATCTATTCTTACTTCTCCTTTGCCCTCCCTTAACCCTCCTCCTTTCTATGCTCCGACTTCCTCCGATCTTATGTTCGCCCTCCTCCTCCTTTCCGCTCCTCTTTTACCTACTTGCTATTCGCCCCTCCTCTCCGTAAGATTAAAACCTAATCTCCTATAATGGTAGCCTTGCTGTCTAAAACACTATCTGAATACTTAATTAATATTTAAAGAGCAGCAATGTTCCTCCTCTCCTTTCTCATTCTTTCGCCGTCCTTCTTGCCTCCTTGCTCTTTTCTCTCCCTCACGTCTTACATTTTCTACTTCACATTACTCTCATCTTTATTTTCCTTCATTTCCATTCATCTCTCACGGCCACCTCGTTCTCTGTCTGCATTTCTGCCTCCCTTCATCTTCCTCTTCCTCAAGCCAAGTTGTAATCTTTCATAATGATTGTCTGGGTGTCTAAACGCTCTCTAACGGCTTAATCAATACTTAATGAACATACCATAAATACTTTATGAACCCTAAACCCTGAAATCCCCAGGGTTTCATTAGCCATGGAGATATACACTTTTCTCCATCTTCATGATGACTGGAGGCTCGGTGAAATCAACAGCGGATACTGATTACCTCATCATTTAGTGTGGTCAGTTCATATTATCATAGTGCTGCTGGTGTTCCACTGCCTCTAATGTACATGTGTTTATGTGTATGCAGTGGGCAGACACAAAATGTCTACGTAAGATGTTGTTTTAGCCATCTGTACAGGGGATGTACAGTATGTCCTTTCAGATATAAAAGTCTAAGTACACCACCTACATAATAAATCACTCAGCTTTGCATTAATCCACCCACATGTTAGTGTATTATTAATGGGAAATATTGCTGCATTGTTCTATGTATCTGCTGCCTAAAGGGCACTGTGTGAATGTATATTATTGCACAAGAAGAGCCATATAGCCTGTTATTTTCTCTGTGTATTTGTAGAATTGGGTTTAATAAGCGATAATACCAAGGGGCATGTGCTTTATCACGGCTGTCAAATCCTTTTAACTATCAAAAAACAACACTACTAAGACTGATCCATGCACTCTGCATATCTACAGCTGGTTTTTGCTATGACTAAATAGCTACAAAGGTCATTACCTTAGCTAACCTTTAACGGATTGAGGCTCAAGCATCATTAAAATTGAGGTTGGAGGCTTTTCAAGCGATGACACACTAGAAAATATTCAGAACTGGAGAAGCTGCTTTCCACTCTGTGAATCTCTAGTGGTTGTGAAGTGGCAAAGAAACCCTGATGATTTAAAGGAATGGCATCACTCTTGACTAAGTGAGAGACTATGTTTCAATGGTTAATTCAATTTCATGATGGGCAGAACATTTTTTTTCTCCCTCTGGCTCCCAGCACTGTGTTTTCACACTCTGTATGACTCATTTAAAGCCATAAGAGAGGCTTTTCTAGATAATGGGGACTACACTACACGCAGCTATCACATTAGTCACACATGCAGCGATTACTCAGTTTACATGTTAGCTTTGGTTTTCCTCCTTAGTTTTTATTTTACACTTTTTTTGCTTTTACATTGCTCTTTGCTGTCCACTCTTTCTCGTGGCACTGCAATTTTAAAATGGCTTCTTCCTTTCTCATCCCATCTTCCTCATTTTTCACTCACACTGTCTCTACTGTGTATTAAAAGGCCAGTAATTCATCACAGAGTCAGAGCAGAGTGCAGTCCCTACTGCACACCAGCGTGCAGGCTGCTTGTCTGCCAGCCGTCCAGAGCTGGAATCAATCACCCAATCCTGAGACACTGAAACCATCAGGGAGGATCAGACACAGATAGAGGAGAGGGACATGCACATGTAGAGAAAGGAAGAGAGGGTGGAGGTGGACATGCAGACAGACAGAGAAACCCTGTTTAAATTAAGTAAACATTTCCTTGGCTGAATGCGGATCAAAAAGCCTCATAGGTTGAGCTCTGTAATTTCTCTTGGGCGTGATTTGAAATAGAAAAGTAGGTGTTGATTAATGGACATGTGGATAGACTAAACAACACCCAGCCCTGACTGTAATGTCACATTCTGTCGTGTTGTTTTTTGCTGTTTATTCTTCAAAGTGACCACACAAATGGAACTGATGAGTGTGGGACTGATTCCTAACAGCTGAGTAGAAGTGGTGCCATTTCCTGTGGTTATGTGGTTGTTGTTTCTCCTTCATGGCTTCGTACCGAATCCTTTTCAGCCTAATGTGGCATTTAGACTAACTGAAAAACGATGTTGTTTCTTATCTTATCTTGTGGGGATCCACCAGAAACAGGCTCTTGACCCATGTTGGGTTTGAGATTGCAATTTTGGCCGACTGGTGTGATGTCTGAGGTTCCCCTGAGAGAAGCCAATTAGGAAAAATACATTTTTGAAGAGTTATGCTGCAAAATATAAAACACATGTTTACGGACTAATGCATTAGTTCCTTAAATTAGACTGTTGGGACCCAAGGCAAAAACCAATGCCAAGGCACTGCTATAACACATAAAACCCATGCACAAGGATTACACACAACACCAACACCTAACAGGCGTGATGCCTTCAAAACAGTGTGTTCAGAGCTGCACACACACTTCCTTCTCTCTTTGGCTCTCTTTCTTGTCTTTCTCTTCTCCTCTGTAGCACTGAATGCTGTAATCAAGGCTAATGGGACTCAGCTGCTGGCCAGTTTAATTACCTGGAATGCAGACGGATGATCTTTGAGACAGGCCTACACAGAAACACACACACAGCCATGATTCAATCATTTCAGAGGACATTAACTTTCATCCATTTTCTCAAAGATATACCCCAACCAAAATCATACTGCTGCTTCCTTTACCCATGTCCTTTCCCTAACCTAAACCTAAACTCTAATTTACCTCCTGGGGATTTGCTTTTCATCCCCAAAAGGGAGGCAGGTCCCCACAGTCTGAGTGTGTAAACAGATTTATGTCCCCATAGCATGTGCACACACATAAACACCGCAATATTTTTCTTTAATGCACCTGCCACTTAAAGAAGCGTGTGCGTGTCTGTGGTGTGAGTCAGCATGTGCTTCTTTTGTGTGGTATGTGTTTCTGTGGGTTAACAGAATAAACAGTGTGTGTGTGCGTATGAGTGCATGCATCTGTGAAAGGTCAGAAAAGCTCAAATAAATTTTCCATTCCTTCTCCAGCTCAGGAAGTCCTAGTGAGGAGCTTGGCAGAGAAAAGCATGTTGTTAAATTTACACAAACTTCACCGGCCTTTATGTCTCTGCTTTTTTCTCTGTTGTTTATGAACTGAATAATTTCACAGATTTTCGCCCAGGCTATATTTTCCCATCACTTTCACTCGTGGTATTTACTTCTAACCAAAGGTGCACCTATTTGACAAAGAACAACCTCCTTAAGAAGGTGAGGAGTAAAGATTTTAAAACACCGATCAGAGACAGAGGGAAATAACCTTGAGCTGAAACTCAAAAATGTTCTTTTTAAGAGATAGATTTTTAAGCTATTACAGACCAGCACATGAAGCACTCTACAACCCTAACACAGTGCAATATACCAAAAAAAAAAAAAAGAATCAGGAACGTGTACCTCAGAGTGCAGAATATAAAACATTCAACAACAACACAGACTCCCTCTCTCACCAGATAATAATAGTGCCTCCAATCCACATATCCGATTTGTGGATATTAAAGAACAATAGAAAAAGTGCTCAGGCTTGAATGTTCATGAAAACAAAGGGATTTTAAAACAAATCTTTTGTATGTCTGATAAATGCGTCTCAGTGTCATCCGAGGCCTCGTCAGCCTGATGTCACTGTGTCTGCCTGAGAGGAGAGAGGGCTGCAGGGAAATCCTCGCTCTAAATGATTAATGGAGTCTGGAACCAAGGAGGGGAGTTGACTGTGACTGTGCAGGTACACACCCTGTTGACGCCTTTCTAGACACAGCTCTGTGACTATGTGTGTGTGTCAGTCAGCATTTGAAGCTGCATCATCACAGTGAGGACTGTTTCATGCCAGTTCAGAGGGACTCATTAATAATAATAATAATAATAATAATAATAAACTTTATTTATATAGCACCTTTCATGACATGAAATGCAGCTCAAAGTGCTTTACAAGTGGCTTACAGAAAGTTCATGTTTGCAGTAATAAAATAAATAAAATAGAAATAAAATGTATGTTAACAGTGATAAAATACAAAAAATGAAATAAATAAAATAAATAAAACACAATATAAAACAGAGGATGCAGATACAGAAAACAGTGCAGACATATTCAATTAAAAGCAAGAGTGAAAAAGTGGGTCTTAAGCTGTGTTTTAAAACTTGCTACAGAGGTTGCCTGTCTTATGTGAGCTGGGAGTTTGTTCCAGGCTGTCGGCCCATAGAAGCAGAATGCTGCTTTTCCATGTTTTTTATATGCCATTTTTGGTATGTCAAGCAGGTCAGCACTGGATGACCTGAGGGGGCGGTTTGGAGCGTATCTAGGTAGACAGTCAACTAGATAGGAGGGCGCCAGACCATTCAGAGCTTTATAAACAAGTAAAAGAATTTTAAAATCAATCCTAAAAACAACTGGAAGCCAGTGCAGAGACGCTAAAACTGGAGTAATATGTTCTCTCATCTTGGTTCTAGTTAAAACTCTGGCTGCCGCATTTTGAACCAGCTGCAGCCTGTCAGTAGTTTTCTTTGGCAGGCCAGAAAGCAGGGCATTACAGTAATCAAGCCGGGAGAAAACGAAGGCATGGATCAGAGTTTTGGCATTGTCCAATGACAGAAACGCTCTAATGCGTGCAATATTCCTGAGATGAAAAAAGGCCGTTTTTGTAACATGATTAATATGTGCATTGAAATTCAATTCGGAGTCAATAAAAACCCCTAAGTTCTTTACTGGATTGTTACTTTCAATGCTTAAGTTACCCAGTCTGCTCCTTATTGATTCTCTCTGCTCGATAGAACCACCAATTGTGAGGATTTCAGTTTTATCCTCATTTAGTTTAAAAAAGTTGTCAGTCATCCAACATTTGATGCTAGTTAGACAGGTCAGCAAACAGTTTAGGGCACTTGGGTCATCTGGTGCTACAGAGAGGTAAATCTGAGTATCATCAGCATAGAAATGGAAATTCACCCCATGATCAGCGATAAGTTCTCCCAGTGGCAGTATATACAAAGAAAACAATAGCGGACCAAGAATCGAACCCTGAGGAACACCAGAACAGATGTCACGTTTGTTAGAGTGGAAGTCAGCTAGACAGACAGAGTAGCTTCTGCCTTTTAAGTAGGAGCGGAACCAGGAGAGGGCCACAGCTGATAACCCAACCCAGTGCTCCAAACGATGTAATAGAATATCTTCAAGAGGATGAAAACCCACATTGTGCATTAAATTATACGTTCTGTGTGCAACCTTTCAGAACTACTGGATGTTGCAAGAGCACCAGCATCTCAGACCAAAACAAACACCTTCCTTGTCTCTTTTTTTTATACAACCATAATATAATGATAATTATATTATCATTATACTTGTGTTAGTCTTTTCAGAATGATATGGCTGCATCCCTCTATAATTATTTCATAGCTGAGCAGCAGGAGTGTAAAAGTGCAAAGAAGTTGAGATAAAAGCATGGCCTACTTGTGTTAGTCTTTTCAGAATGATATGGCTGCATCCCTCTAGCCACTTCTTTTACATTTACCAATTTCATAAGAAATGTGAGCAGTCTTCAAGAGGATGAAAACCCACATTGTGCATTAAATTATACGTTCTGTGTGCAACCTTTCAGAACTACTGGATGTTGCAAGAGCACCAGCATCTCAGACCAAAACAAACACCTTCCTTGTCTCTTTTTTTTATACAACCATAATATAATGACAGCAGCTACACAGAGACACAAATACAAACATACATAAAAAACACACACCCATGAGCAGGGGTGTCACATTGGCTGAAGATGATCAAGGCAGGAGTTACGGAGGAGGCAGAGATGGATAAACGGAAATTAAAGAGATGAGAGAAGGGAAAAGATGAGCACCATGAGAGAGCTGGATTGATTTGTCAGATGTAACTGCTGCATACAGCTATGATTATATATTTTACAGACGTAATATTCCAAATTAAACTGCATATTATGCAATAATAGAAGGAGTTATGAAAAGAAAGAAAAGGTAGAACGTAGCTTTAGTAGTTCAAAAAGGACCAGGGAAAACCAAGATAATGCCCTCATATGGCGTTGTGTTTTTAAAAATTGTTTAAAAGTTGATGCTAATTCAGCAGGCCAGACATGCCCAAGAGGAGGGAGTTCCATTGTTGGTAATAAGGCGACTTGCGGAATCAATTTAAGCTTTTCTGCTGCACAAAGTTGGAACATGTTGCAGAAAACATTAGAGCTTGGTGCAGCTGTTTCTGTTGACCAGTTTAAATCCATGATCATAGACTTAGCTGTATTCCTTTCTTTTCATCTCGTTAATTGTTGCCTCCTCCATGTTGATTCTGTTGACTCCACTCTCGACATCATTGTAAATGAGGAGTTTGCCCTCAACGATTTCTCGAGATTTAAATAAATATTGAATGAGAGTCGCAGGGTGTACTACAACTAATAATATATATATACAGAATACCACCGTCATTTTACCATCTAATGTCTTAAACATTGACCACAATGTTAAACTGATTTCAACACGTACTTTCAGTAAAGACAGTCAGAGTCAGTGAAGAGACTTGAGGATGAGTATAATATGTTTCTGTACCGTATAATTATTTCATAGCTGAGCAGCAGGAGTGTAAAAGTGCAAAGAAGTTGAGATAAAAGCATGGCCTACTTGTGTTAGTCTTTTCAGAATGATATGGCTGCATCCCTCTAGCCACTTCTTTTACATTTACCAATTTCATAAGAAATGTGAGCAGTCTTCAAGAGGATGAAAACCCACATTGTGCATTAAATTATACGTTCTGTGTGCAACCTTTCAGAACTACTGGATGTTGCAAGAGCACCAGCATCTCAGACCAAAACAAACACCTTCCTTGTCTCTTTTTTTTATACAACCAGGAATATTGTGTGCAATAGAGGCAACAACAAACAATACAACCCCAACCATTAGCTCCCAAGGGCTTATTAAAAAATATATTAAACAACCAAAGCCAGTTGTTGTCACCCAAGTAAAGTTAGCATCACTTCACCTGTCGCTCCGTCTCTCCACTCGTATCTGTTCCAATCCGTGTGTGTCTGTTTCCACGGTGGGTGGAACCCGTGGACGGTCCAGGTCCGGAGCAGACCTGTGTGTGGAAACGGACACACAAAGACCGGAGCGGAACAGACATGAGGGGAGAAGGAGTAGCAGAGGAGAGCCTCAAAAAAAGCAGAAGAGACTCTCACACTGAGCTGAAATGAAACAACAAATCACATAAGTAAGATAAAGTAAGTAAGTAAGACAAACAAAATACTTATTTCTAATTTTTTGTGCACTTTGAATACTGGACTACACTTCTGCACTTATGTGGAGAGAACCAACAGTTTCAAAGGGAGGGACTCACATGCACTTATCTGCACTAACACGCACATATATCTGGACCTGCTGCCAAAACATAGGACAGAAGAGTCTGGTCTACAACACACAGAAAGGCAGGGTGACTTCAGCCTCTACTGACTCTATTACTCCACTATACCTTTACAAAGCAGAGAGTTATTGCTGCTACATTAAAGCTATCTTTATGTTGAAAATCTTGCATATTGCACCTTTAACTGACTGACTTACACTGATCAGAGATAACATTATGACGACATGTCTAATATTGTGTTGTTCCCCTTTTGTGGCCAAAAATGCTCTGAACCATTGGGCATGGACAAGAGGACCTCTCAGGGTGTCCTAAGGGTTCTGGAACCAAGACGTTGGCAGTGGATCCTTTGGATACTCTGGGTTGTGCAGTGGAGCCTCTGTCAATCAAACTTGTTCCACTGAATCCTGGTGATGCTTGATCAGAATGGGGTGTAGGAGGTCAAATCAACATTATCATGTTCCTCAACATGTTCCTGATTGTTTGATGTTGTTTCCATGTGGTGGGGTGCATTTTCCTGTGGGGGTAGGCCAGTGACATTTGGGATTTCCATTTGCATGAGGGAGTGTGCTTGTTGTGGGACAATGTTTATTTGGGTGTCAAAGTCTCATCAACATGAATGGCAAAATCCAAGGTTTTCCATCAGAACACCACATAGTACCAATATGATCAACTTCACCTGGCTGGTCGGTGTATGTCTCTTGTAAAGGTCGTTAGTACTGTAGATACAGAGAAGACCAGCTCAGAGCTCTCCAATGAAGGTAGCACAAAATTATTCATGACTTCTTAACACCATTTTGTTCCAACACTTATTTAGCATTGATTAGCTGTCGGATGCTACTATTCTTATTAATCACAGAGAATATCACTATTGTATTTATCTGAAAAAAACCAAGTCGTGTTGATGTTCTTACATTTCTAGGTCCCTTTAGTTATTTGGTGCAGCACCTACCCTCTCTGATAATCAAACAGACATAGATTATGTGGTTTTCATTTGAGCCAAGCTGTACTAAATATGCAACTACAATAATAAAGTCATATCAGTTTTAAAGCAACACTAATCATCAGGTTTATGTCTCAACAGATTCTTTTTAAAGTCACGATTTTGCACAGCAGTACTGTTTCACCTTTATTGGACTGAATCATGTAAATAATGTCAAGAAATGCAGGGGAGAGAGTCGATGAGAAGCAGTCAGGTGGTCGAGAGCGAGTCTCAAAGCTTGCAGTCCTGATGCATCCTCCACAGTGACCCTGCACTACCTACTCTTAACACTACTCTAACAGATTAAAAGCAAGTTGAGTTCAGCTTCTGAACTGACTCACACACTACCTCTTCCATCGCCTCCTCTCTCACGCTTCTCCTTGACTGTATCGGAGCATTTCATTAGACAAATGCAATAAACCAGAAGGCCTGCTGGATTATCATTGAGGAAACAGTTTCTCGGAAAAGGGAGAAGAGAGAAAATTAATAAAGAAAGTTTTTAGAAAAACTTATTGAATGCATTCTTTTTTTTGCTAATGCTATGTGGCTTGTCCTCAGATGAATCATCGGAAAATGAAGTTAAGATCCACAGCCAGAGAGAAAACAAATTAAAAGGAACTACAAAATTAAAAAAAGTTCTTGAAAAGTGCAAGAGAGGAGTAGGTTCGTGCTCTTGGCACTGAAGTGATTAAAACATGAAGCATTGGCTGGGACACAAGAATCACATCAACTCCGAGGGAAGAAAGAGGCGAACGATTCTGACCAAAGCTGGTGTTTTTTCCACTGTGTCATGTTGCATACAGTATAGACGTGCCAAGAAGTGCAGTGTATGGGAAACTGCTGTTGAAAATTCGTCTAAAGACAATCCCTCAGTCAAAGTACTTCCAGATTCTTGATGATAACAGAAGTCCTATCGTGGATCTACTCTGTCATACATTAGGAAATTTGTGGATTTTCAAAAACAAATAGAAGTGCAATGCTACAAACTTATTGTCACCTTCATTGCACTGGAGTAAAACAAAACATCAGTCATCTCCAAAAAAAATGACATTAATTTCCAATTATACTTTATAATTATTCTCAACTGCATTTTAATGCTTTACTATTGCTCCTATACTATACGGGGCGAGACTCATCTCTGGCAATCCAGACCATGAAGGAGAAGCTTCAAACATGATCGTGTTTTGAAAATCCCTAACCCAGTAGTTTTGGTGCCTAAACATAGCTAATGCTGTAAAAGGGCCATTTTAAACCCAAAACAGGATATCTCCACCAAGCTAATCAAGTAGTTTTAGCACATAAACCTAACCAAACAACAAGTGAAAAAAAAAGATTGAATTGAAGATTAACCATTCCACATGGGACGCAAACTCCTTCTCCTGAGTCCTTCTGCAGACTTTTGCCTCAAAAACCCCAAACGTGGACTTTGTGGGTCTTTCAAACTGGAAGCACTTCTCACTGTGTCAACATCATATCTTCTTGGCAGAAAACATGTTACTTTCAAAATGTAAATGAGAACGGAGTTTAGCTGTATGGAAAAGTAATTTTTTGCGAGACAGGGCTGAAAATGAGGCTGTCATATCATCCAAGGGCATAGAACTCTTGGAGCACTTGTAAAAATTACACAAGCTGGTAGACTTGCTGTATAACAGAGAGTTAAGCTGTCCATGTCCACCCACACCTTCTGCTGGCCTTGGCTATAAAGTCCTGGAGGAGAGGAATGCTGGTTTACACTTCAATAAAAGACCTTTTTCATCAACTCTGCTGCTCTGACTACATCTGTCTCACTGCAATCCAACCATCAAGGTCAAGTATCTGTATGTGTGTGTGAGTATGTCTGAATGAATTTGTGTGCAGTAAGATAGCAAGACTGACCTCAGTGCAATAAAAATGAAGGAATATAAAATCTAGTATAAATTTATACCGCAACTTTGAATACTTATTTTTCATAACTGTATGAGAGTGCCCACAGCACACTGAGTGAAATATGTGCTATTTGGGTGATACTTCACAAAAACCACCATTATTCTGTGGCAAATGTTTCACTATCATTATGTCTGTTAAACACATTCATGCCTACTTTCCTGGACGGATCATTTCTCTGTAATAGGTCATTGAGCGGCTCGACTGGAAGAGTTGGGGGTTAAATTTGCTCAAGGACACTGTGATGAATTTAAGTTGTTTTTCCTCCACACAGTTTCCCAGTGATGGGAAACCAGAGACCTTTAAGTCGGAAATCTTCTTATTTAATCATCCAAAATGGCCATTAAAGTTTTATTTACCTTTAACACCATTGTTCTTGTTCTTCCTGTCATTATTTTAAACATACTTTTACAAGGATTTGTTGGATTTAACGATGCATCGATTCAGCAGCAGCAACTTCTTGGTTTATTTTCACAAAGTGTAATATGAGTGACTGAGCAGCCGAGTCAGGGTTACTGGATTCTCAGCCTCCAACACAAACACACACAAATGTGCATGCGCGTATGCCTGTTGTGTGTTTTGTGCTTTCACCTGACACTATTTCATCCTGATCAATGCCTTTGTCCTACAGATTCTAAGCCTGAAAGATGTGGCCTGTTGCCATGGTTATCTCTATTTGAAACCAGAGGGATTAACCTCCAGGGGGAAGGCTTGGGCGAGCGCAAGAGACCGAAGATAGAGACGGAGCGAGAGAGAGAGAGGGGAGCAAAACAAGAGGCAAAAAGTGAGAGAAAAACAAGTATGGGTGAGAAATATAATGATAGAGTCAGATAAAGCCAAAACGACAATAACAAACACAGGCAAACAGATACAGACGGATGAAAATAACCAGAGTTCTTTTAGAAACTTTCAGAAATCATGTGTTTTTTCTACACGCCGTGAAGTATCAATCAACAATCAAACTGCAGTGGGCTTGTTTTGATTAAGTAAAAATAACTCAACATAACAAAGGTAACATGCAAAATTAAACTCCACTGAAGTGTTTGTTTTTTCTTTGGAATTAGATTTTGGCAAAAACACACAATACATAAACACACAAACAATTAAATCCACAAATCATGTTTTTGAGTCAAACAGTGCCATTTAAGGAGCCAACATTTTTGGAAACTGCAATAACAAAAGCCTAATAATTGGCAAATTACACATTCATACAGTCTTACCAAAACATGTCAAACTAAATAAAATCTGTTTACAGTATTTTATTGTTTAATATTTCTGTGTTTCAATTGTAGAATACAGTTTGTCTTGGTCAGCTCCAGCATAGACAGTACAGACAAATGACAAACTGTCTCCGTTGTGTTTTCAAGCAGCGAAGGGTGTTTCCGACACCATATAATTCTCTTAGAATGTGTTAGAATAAATATATGTCCTGTGAAAAACTTTCAGACTTGCTCTTTTTTAAATGTCTGACACAGATAACATTACAGGTTCTTCAATTCTGTCCAAATGATCCATCTATTAGGATGATGTTGAGCTAAAATTACACTATAATTGGCTTTCAGACAGCAAATCTCTGATTAACACAGATGCTGCCATCTTGCATCACATGACCTAAACTCTGCGTGCTGATTTGCTGAATGGACGCATTGGGTTTTGCTCTTGAACAGCACTCGGGTTTAAAGCTTTCTGCTGTAAGACACGACTTGCAATGCATTGCCAGCGGGGATTTTTTATAATGACAAAAGCAATTGTGGATTCAGAATAAATGATTGGTTAAGAGTTATGTAAGTTTTCAAGGACAAAGTTTGCAAATTAACTTTTTATATAGATAAACATGTTGTTAAAAAGATATAGAATAAAGAAGCTATGAACAGAAAAGAGATAATAGATGTGATTTTGAGGTAATAAAATATGAAAACTGAAAAAAATTGGAAATGCTTAGTAACAGTACTGCACTGTTTTTCATGTAACATCATCCCTTCACAATATACAACCACAGAACTACAATATAACAACCTATTATATCGCCAACTGTATTCCTTTCATACATTTTGGTTTGGTTTGGCTCAGCATGGTTTGCCACAACATACCTCTAAACTAAATATTGGGATTTTCTCATTGAGATGTTCCTTTTTCATTGTCTGCCGTTATGCTTTGTTATGAAAAGCAACAAAAGCCACTGCCATTACACTCTCAGAACAAACAGTTCAGCAAACAAGCCCCTTTCTCAAGCCCAAGTGTGTGAGTCTGAACCGAGCCCTCTGGTTTGAAGATCAGTCTCTGCTACAGACGACACACCAAAGCACATGTAGCAACATGTAGGGGAATTAATTTAATCTGCTGGCACCAAATGAAAGCGTCTCAACTGAACCAGTTTTGCATCAGGAGGTGGCTTTTTGAAGATACAACTTCTTTGCAGTATGCAGGCCCTGTGAAGATGTGCTTGTGGTGTGTGTTGCTGTGGTGCTCAGATGAGAGAGCAGAGATTTTCTCGCCATCTTTAGATGTCGGTACGAGGGCACAGTGGGGCCGGCTGACAGCTTGTTGGACCAAGGTTATTTACTTTTAGAAAGGGAAAAGCAGTCTGAGTCAGCAAATACTAAAGGGCAGTCACACATGCACACATTCACACGCATGCAAAGACACAAGCGCAGACATGGACATGCAACATTTTCATCTCTGGTGACACACACACACACACACACACACACACACTCTTCAACACAGTTTAAACAGTCTCATCACCGGGACACCATTGAGAAAACAGCAGCCTAATTACCATCATATCCTCTACCAAGGACACCACATGACAGCGCACTCACACTCATCTATTCATTTCACCTGTACAAACCACGTCCTCCCCTCTTACAAAGCCATTAGGCTCTAACAAGGGTTCTTAAACCCTCCCAGTCCAAATTGAGCAGGTTTACTGTCCTCCGGAGACAGAGCCTCATTAAAAATTCGTCATAGGAGCAGCCGCAACTAACTGGTCTGTATTCTATTTAGGCTCCCAGCAGTGCCGTAACCCCACATTGTAATAATATAAGATCTGATAACCAAGAACCCACCACTAACCAGCGCACCAATTAGCAGTGACCTTACCCCTGACACATACAGTACAAACACATAGATACATTAAGAAAATAGATACAGCAATTGCATATGATTTATTGCAAAAGCCTGAACCCCTTTATACTTAACATTCATAGGGGCAGCCAGGATTTTTTATCTACTTGCTAAACCATAGCTGCTAATGTCCAGGTTGTCCTCTCCAGCCATAATGTGAATATTCCTGAAAAGGGCCACCTGGATCTTCCAAACGATTACCATAATCTATCATTTTTATTTGCAAGACAAGCCTGCAAAAGGATGCATTATACATATTTTTTCCCCTAAATGATGAGTATTTTTATCTTAATATGATCAAGAAGTTAACTTTTAGAGTGAGTGCTGCTACAAACCACTGACGTAAACTGACACCTAACAGATGTCAGTTTGCATTTCTGTTTTTGCATTCAATAGCATAAGATTACTTGTGATCCAAAGAGCTCTCTAAGGCAGAAAAAATAGAATAGAAAAAAAAGGTTGCAGATGCTTATGAGTCCTGCATCAGATTTTAAAAAAAACTCCAAACTATTTTAAATAAATCTCTCAACAACTATCAATTTGTCCACAACTGCCACTCCAGCAAACTGAGCCCAAGAGTGAGAGTTTCATACCATTGGACCAGACTGGATCTATATCCAACTGATAGAAAAAGAAGTCTGCCAGAACCTCCAAATTTCATGCAGGTAATTTTATTAACTGCTAGTGTCAAAGTGCAAGCGTCTACAATCAGAAAAACACTGCACAACTTTGACTTGCATGGGTGACGTGCTGGAAGAAAGGCTTTTGTCTCAAAAAAGAACAGAACATGAAAATCACAGCTTGCCAGTGAGCATATAAGCAAAGAGCAGGCATTTTGGAATTATGTCCTCTGATCGGACAAATCAAAGACAGATCAGAGAAATCTGGCTCACACCAAAGTCCACTTTTCAGGAGAAGAACCTCAAACTGACTGTGAAACATGGTGGTGGAATGTTCTGGTTTGGGGTTACTTCGCTGCCTCAGGGAATCTGCAGCTTGTAGTCATTGATTTAACTATGAATTCTGCATAACATCAAAAAGCACTTGCATATCATGTGAGGCTATTTGTTAAATAGTTGAAGCTGAACCGGAAGTGGACCTTTCAACAGGATAATGATCCCAAGCACACAAGCAAATCCACCAAGGAAGAGATCAAAAGGAAGAAATGAAGGTTTTCTGTAATGACTTAGTCAAAGCACATATTTGAATTTCATTGAAATGTTGTGGGGGGATGTGAAATGGTCAGTATGAGAAAGAAAATCCTCAAACATCTGCAACAGAGGGAATTTTACATGGAAGAGTGGTCAATAACTTCTGAAAGTCAACGTCAGAGAGTGGTGGACACTTATGCAAAACCCCTACTAGAAGTTATTTCCTTGTAGACAGTGTGTATTTATATCTTCCACTGACGAATATTACATTTATTGATATTTTTATTGAATGAATGATTGAAAAGGCTTATTTTCCCAGTGGTCTACAAGTATACCAGCTTTATCTGTAGACACTGTTTAAAAGAGGATCAACAGACAACCCGCACATTACTTCACATACTAGTGTGTTACTGACTAAAAGCTTAAAGCAGGGGTCTCAAACTCGGGTCCTCGAGGGCCCATATCCTGCATGCTTTAGATGCTTTCCTCTTCCAACACACCTGATTCAAATGATCAGGATCGTTATCAGGCTTCTGCAGAGCTTGACGATGAGCTGATCATTTGAATCAGGTGTGTTGGAAGAGGGAAACATCTAAAACATGCAGGATAGTGGCCCTCGAGGACCGGAGTCTAAGACCCCTGGCTTAAAGCAAGAAAACTATCTGTCTGAAGTGTGTAGGGGGGTGAGCAGAAAGAATGGAGGGAAGGAGGTTTCACAGACTTAGGAAATAAGACAACTGATACAAATAACAAACAGATGTAGTCCACAAGTTAGTAGAGTTTTCTTTTTATGCATAAATTAAGATTGCAAGTGCTTCTCCTTCGATGAATGCAAATGAGAGAATTTTCTTTGCATTGCTGCTAGCATTAAAAACAAAGACCTGGTTACACAATCCACAAACTTGTTCTTACAAGGACACATTAGTTGAGGTAACTTTAAGATATTTTAAGCCCCCTCACTCAGTTTTTCTGTGTAACAGGAGCCGGCGCTGAGGTAATTAACGCAAAACATTTCTTACACTGGTGCCATTATTTTCCCTGGAACCACAGATCTTTCACCTGAGTAAATGTTACAAGGACCAGCAGGCTTTGCAGGTGTCTAACTCAACAATCATCACTATTCCGTGCGAACCGCTGTCTAAATCAACAAAGACAACTGACCCAAAGGAACTCAGGGAAGAGACTTTTCGAGAGGAGGAGGCGGAATGGAGATGTGTGATTGAAAGAAATAAATAAATAAAAGAAAGACTGACAGAGACAGACTGAAAGGCACAGCGAGAGAAAAGGCTTCATTGGTTTTCAGTGGGCATGTGCAGACTCAGACGTACTAAAAGGTTACAGCATTTGATTTGTGATATTCTAAAGGCTCTCTCTCTCTGTCTGGAGGAGCAGTTTGGCTACTGCTGTCCACAAAGTTTGATCGATGGCTGAATTATGCCATCGGATTGTGAATCTAGCCGACTCTGCTGTCTGCCCAATGATAAACAACAAACATGCCTGGCCACCAATAACAATGAGCGATGTGCAGACTGAACAGCCAATCAGAAAATAGACGTAATAGTGTCCCCATAAAATAGGGACATTTCAGTCAGCCGCTCTCACCATCATTAATATACTTCACTGATATGTATTCCTCGGAGTGCGTGGAGTAAGATCTTAAATGAAGCACCACCCCTTTTCTTCCTCAAACCCTCCTTTTCTTTATTTCCTTCGTGTACTTCCTTCTTCTCCTTGATCGCTCCGCATTCCTCCCTCTCAGAGTTCAGGCTGCCCACTCCATATTCACTCCATCTCTCTCCATCCTCCCTTGCTACAGTTTGGGCTTCCCACTCCCTCCCTCCATCAATCTCTCTGCGCACCCTCCCTCGCTCCACAGCCCACTCAAAGGCTAATTCCACAGAGGCAGAGAATGTGAGGATAGGCATTTTATAGTGTTTTCCAGTTATCTCCGTCCTTATAGAGCTGTTCTCAGCCCAGCTCCATCAAACCGAGCACCACCCCCACTCTCCAGCTGCCTCCTCCATCCCTCCTCTGTTCATGGTAATATTTCCCTCATCCCTCTTTGTTTTCCCTTCTCTCGGGGTAATGCCGGGGTGATGCTGAATCTGAAGGGTTTAATATCTTAAATGAGGCATTCACCAGTTGAAAAACACTTTGCTCTAACAAAGTGATGCTTGAAATAATCTTGAGACGTATTATCCCATTTTCCTCGAAAATAAAATCTTTTTAAATGCTATCGTTGCAGCCGATTGCTTTGTAGTGTTAAAATACGAAGCTATGAAGACGTAACAGTTTGAGGAGGCTCCTGGGAGAAATCAAACAAGAACACTTTTTCTCTTACATAGCCACTACTTACATTTGTGTTTCCTTCATTTTAATTAATGAGAACTGTGAGCAAATGCCATAATATTAAACTTTTTAATTAATGTGTTGACTGTATTTATTACTTCATGTCATGACAGCATGGACCACATTCTGGTTTTACTAAATGGTGGAGTAGAAATTCTACTTTCATGCACTCAACTAATAGACTTCCTTTATGTAACAACTGTATTATAATGCATGTCTTCATAAATCACCTAAAATACACTTTTCTCGATGAAAAATATCTCAAAAATCCAGCTTTAAAGCTCCTGGGATGTTTTTCCGTCAGAGCTCAGCCATCACCACTTTACCGCCACGCCGTTTTCTCTTTGCTGTATTTGTGCTGTCAGCCCCGATGCCTGGAACTGCAGAATTCATAGTGTGTTAATTGCTGTTGCCCACAGAGATTACTGCACATTATAGCTAGAAAAGGATATAGAGCTAAAACTCCGGAACTTAAATTAACAACCAGGGACCTTCATATTAAAAAAGTCTGTTTTGCTAATCTCCGTGATCAACTGATGCAAAGATTTCAAATGGAACTGAATGCATGACAACATGTGAACATACACTGATCAGCAGCAAGTCAGTTCTTTAAGCTGATATGTGGGGAAAGGGAAAAATGGCTAAGTGTAAGGCTCTAAGTGGCTCTGAAATTTTCATGACGACTGAGTCAGAATACTTACAAAAAGACGAGTCTTGTGTTGTGTTTCTAGTATATACCTACAAAACTTGGTTGGGTGATGGGTAAACGAAAGGCTCACTGGTAAGCAGATGTCTGCCTTTCTTGAGGTTGGTTCTATTGGAGTTTTTTTTTTTTGTCCTCCCTGTTAAAGAGGTTTATGGATTCCTTACTGTTGCCAGCTGCTTGCTCATGGGGAATCCAATAAAAACTTTGCATTGTTGGGCTCTCTGTTCTCCGTTTAAATTTGTAAGGTGCTATGAGATAACATATGTTGTAAATTGGCACTATATAAATAAAACTAAATTGAACTGGTGCAGTTGGAAAACAAAGGTCCACGTGGACAGATTCCATAGAATAGCAACTGTTGCACAAATTACTGAAAACCTTAAGGCTGACTATGATAGAAAGATGTCAGAACACAAAGCATGGCAGCTTGCAGTGCATCTGGCAATGTACCTGCAGGACTCACCACCAAAAGCACCTATAATGAGTCCTTTAGCTGGGAATGAAATAGCAGTAGGACAGGAAGAAGGCAAGCTGGTGGAGGCAGTGTGATGCTCTCGGTAATGTTCTGCTAAGAAACTGTTGGTCTTGGCTTTCATGTGGATGCCCCTTTAGTATGTACCAAGTATCTAAACATTGTTGCAGACCATGTACACACACCTTCATAGCAACACTTTTCCCTAACCATTACGGCTTCTTTCAGCAAGATAATGTGCAATGTCATACTGCAAAACTTGTTCAGGAATGGTTTGAGGAACATGCTGAGGACAAACAATTCAAATTCCACAGACCTCAATCCAACTGACCACGTTAAAGATGCAATGGATCAACAACCTTGCACCCTACAGGCTTCGAAGGATCCGATGCTAACATCTTTGATTCTGATACCAAGTCTCGAAGAGTCCACAACGAGTCAGAGATATTTTGGCAGCATAAGGCGTCTTTAATATTGTGCATTTATACATGCTTTGGTGCTCAGTATTGTAACAGTATTCACAATCTCCTCTGTGAAGAATCCTGTGAGGCTCCTCTACTGGAGTTTGTCAGTTTGACGGCTCTTTGTTTGTCAGTGTTTTTTTTTTTTTCCTGTCTGCTCTGCCATCTCCGAAAAGGCTGAACTCCTACTTTAAGCACTGAAATGATCCTTTTTAATGAACACATTGCATGAAGTATTTATGAGTCAGGACCCTTTGGATGGATGGCTTTTGGCTACATATCACTTAAGCTCCAGTATGCTGCTCCGGGCCAGATCCAAGTTCTTCCACACAACAAGAAATGCTGTAGACAGAAGACAGGGAATCCTTTGCCAGCAGCATGAATTGAATATTTGTGTTTTTTAAGTATATATAGAATTTTTCATTATTTAACTGGGATAACAATGTTATGACAAGATGGAAAATGACAAAGATTTGATGCCAAAAATTCAAGATAAAAGTTCGCCATTGTGATTAAAACATCATATCGCTTATTGTGGTGCATATGCAATCACTATTGATGGTATAATATACAGGTTAGTAAAGCAGTAAAATAAAGAAACTGTAAAGTGCCACCAGAAATTATCATGATTACTGTAATGATGAGAAATATTTTTTCATTAGCAATGCAACACAGGCGCATTAATCACACAAACACCTATATTCATCTTCATTTTCCTTCCCATCTCTCTGCCTCTCACACTCTCTCTTCCTGCCATCCCATCCATCTCTTCCTTCTCTCAGTTATCCATTTAACTACTCCATCTCTCCCATCACCCTCCTCACACACTGACATAAAAGGACACACACACACACCGCATACAAACCGCACAGGACTGGTAATGCAGGGTTAATACGATTGGAGAGCAGCTGATGGTTGTGCACATTCAGGCCAGATTACATTTAATTCGATTGGGTTTCACTGACTAGGATCCCTCCCACTCCTCTCTCCATCTCTGCCCTTCCTCTCCTCATTGTCCTCCTCCTGCTTTTGTCGGCCTAAAGGTGTTCGGGCCTCGCAAAAAGACACAGGTTCATGCAGAGGAGTACAGTGTGTGCAGACAAATGCATTTAGAGTTACTATGAATACACATGCATACACGTCCTTGGCCACTCCACTGTCCTCCACTTTTACACCAAATATGATTCATTATCTGTATTGTGCAATGTCACCTCTGCCTTGAAACAGACACAAGGATGGAGCACATTGGAAAGACAAGAACATTATAATTACTCAAATGTCTAATGTAGGATTTTAAAATAGCCTGTTTCGATATTTTTATAAACGGGTGCATGCTTGACTGCTGTAAAACAATACTGCCGAAAAGAAGAAACTGTCTGCGGCCCGGCAGTTGGATAATAAATCTGATCGTGTAGCACAGAATTATTAAGCAGAAATGAAATACTTTTTATTGTGGCACTCTAATCTGACATAGTATTTGGTGTGATGGATGTCCTGCATACCAAAGGAGCAAGCTCCTGCAAAGAAAGACAGCCTTCCATCACCAGTTCATATGCAAGATATCTGAGAGTTCCACTACAAAGGAAATTTAACTGCAAATTGAAATTAAAATGCAATTCTGCGCTGAATGAATACATGTATTTTAAGGGATTTGAGCACACTATTCTATTCCTATGCAGAATAAAATCTCGTGGGAATCCCTGCTTATGTTGGAGAGCGAGGGTAAGTCTCTTTAACTTTCTTAGTGGAAGCTAGTTAGTCTAGCCTGTTAGCTTCAACTTTCTGCAGGGAATACAAATGTGACAGCATGAGGGCTGTGAATTGCCAACAGCTGACAGGCAGGGATGTGTGGTTTTGTTTAAGGGGAAAAGAACATCTTGTATCAACATTCGTAAGCTCTGCAGTATGACATTCAGAGACGCACCACTGAAGTTGATGGCATGTGTTCTTGCAACACCAGCTGCTTCCACCAACATGTCCAAAAACTGATTTATATTCTGAAAAATCCAATAAAAATGATCACGATCAGCTGCAGACTTATGACAGTTTATATTTCCTTATACAGAAAGAAAAAACCTAATTTCTTTTTGGTTTTAATTTTATTTAACTGCCCAAAGACAAGCTTGTCAGCAGCATAACAGTGGTGGAGCTTAGTAATATATCTTCCCTGTCATGGCTGTGTATTGTTCTAATCCAATGCACATAGTTTATTATGTTAAGAGCAACCTGAGATCAGTATTTTAAGACTCCACAACAGGCCATAAAACCAAAGAGACATCACCGCAGCACCATTACTGCAGGTCTTCTCATTTACAAATGAAACTTGCTTTCCTGTCACAGAGTTTGCTTTACAAAGCACAGCGCTACCACATTCCACATTATAGATGCTGGCTTGTGAAAGGATGGAGGTGTATTATATCTGGCTGACAAAGGCAGGAAGAGGAGAAGAGACGGCCAAAAAAAATAACATGGAAAAAACAAAAAGCAAAGAAATGCATTTGAAAAAATGGGCGAAAGAAGGAGAAAAATGAAGGCAGAGGAGAAAAAAGAAGGGAACATGATCTCCCAAAAGAAATAAATGAGAGAGAGATAGACATGAAAGAAGAGAACGAGAAAGAGAGAAATGTTCATGTCTTCCTGTGTATGTGTTTTTGTCTGCACTCATCTTTATTTTATGTCTCAGTCGGAGCTGTTGCCCTCCTCTTCCCATCACTAACCTCAGCTGTCAGACACACACACATGTACATGCACGCATGCACACGCACACACACACACACACACACACACACACACGCTATACAGGCATACAGAGGCAGTGCACACACACACACACACACATGCACACAGGCAAGAAAGCTCACACACACTGTTTACATCAGTAAACAAAGTCCAGGGAACATCCAGCTTCTGGCTTTTGTCAAACATGCAAGCGCAAAAGAAAGAAAGAAAGACAGAAAGAAAGAAAGAAAGATCTCATTTTATGTTTTTTGCATCGGCTGAACTGCAGGCTGTGTTTAGACAGATTGGATATGGCAATATGCATACAACAGAAAAAAGAAAGAAAGAAAAAGAGATGTAGCTCATTTTATGTTTGCATTACATCCAGATTAGACATGACGTCATGCATCCAACAGAAAGAAAGACAGAAAGAAAGAGCTCACTTTATATGTTCACATCCCACCTGACCTCCTTCCTTCAACCCTCCACACTCATCCCTTTTCTACCCTTCACTCTGTCCTCAGTCAACCCTGTAACTAATAACTCTGGAGGAGGCATCGCAGCACCTGCTGTAGACAAATACACTCAAACACAGAGAGACTGAAGGTGAGAAGAGAAAAAAAGAGGAGAGAAAATGGGGAGATTGCAGGTGGGGGGTCAGACAAACTAGGCCCAGAAAAAAAGAAGAAGAAGAGGGCGAAGTGAAAAATAAAAAGAGAGAGCAGAGAAGACAGGAGGTACCAAGGACAAAGTGGAGGAGAGAAGAAGAAAGGAGGGAAGAAGGGAGGGAGGTGTGAAGTGTCACTGCCAGTGGTAGCATCTCTCTAATTAGCATAGTGACCTTGGTCCTGTGTAACTGTTATTGTACACACACACACACCACACACACACATATACAGTACTCATAGCTGACTCTGTGTTTTGTGTGTTTGTCTTTACAAGCCTCTGTATTTCCTACACACTAGCAAGTCCTGCACATAAGAAGAAGCATAGAAAATAGGGAGAATAAAATTCAGAAAAGGACACAGAGAGCCTCATCACACACCAGATCAGCTCTATTACTAAATGGTAAAAAAAGATGAATGAGAGTTATTGGACGGTTTAAGAGGCGGCTAAAATGATAAAAATGAGAGCTAGCATTAAAAGAAATTTCAGTTTTCTGTGCAGCAGAAGGAGTTTAAGTGTTCGGATGACTTGGAATGTTAAACGGTTATTCAACAGAAAGATTCGCTCACAGAGAGAAAAAAGGCGAGAATGAGGCAGGCAGACAGAAAAACTAAGTGTGAGTGAGCCGGCGAGAGAGAGGAGGGAGTACAGCTGTAGCAGTAATCATCTTTCAGGTCAACAGTAATTACCAAGACGACTGAGGAAGTGAGTGCAGGGCGCTCACACACTCAGTTCCTCTCCTCCTCTAACGTCGTGGCTTGCTGTATTTTCTTCTTGTCTCATTTATTTCACAACCAAAACAAGCACCTGCCACAAAGAAGATGTCAGAGCGAGCTTCAGGGTTTAATGGATAAAGGTTTTCTCACACTGGATGCGGTTACACGAACGCCAGCATCTTGCTTCAGCTGCGCTCTAATTATTTCATGGGCTGTGTCAGGAAGTTACTCTAATCGTAGTTAACTCTGGGGTTGACACATGACTTTCAGACTGCTTCCGCTGTGAGACATGAAGTTTAGTTGAAGTTATTTTGCCCTGAATTTGAGGCAGCATTAAGCCCTACACATGATCTGTGATGCAGCATGGTGCTACTTTTTAACTCCACCATATTTATTTGATAACTTTGGTCATACTAAATGCAACAAATGAAAAAAAAATAATGTCATATCATAGATTAAGATAAATCTTTATTTTTCCCTGAGGGGGAATTCACAAAGCTACCCAGCTGATTAAATATCTAAAGTAGTTTAATCATCTTTACCTGCTCCAACATTAAAGTGATGAATGCATTAATGCATCAACAATTATAATCCAACAATATACATTATTCTGAAATATGCCACTCTGTGTAATGAATATATTGAGTTTTGGTACCTTAAATATATTCTGATGCTAATTCTTGTTTGTTATAGCTTTAAAGACCCTTCAGTGAATGTCCATATTGTATTTTGTATATGTCAGAAAACATACACCGATCAGGCATAACATCATGACCACCTGCTTGATATTGTGTTGGTCCCCCTTATCTGGTCAAAAATGCTCTGAACCATTGCGCATGGACAAGAGGATCCCTCAGGGTGTCCTATGGGGTCTGGCACCAGGACGTTGGCACTGGATCCTTTGGGTACTCTGGTTTTGCAGTGGGGCCTCTGTCAATCAAACTTGTTCCACTGCATCCTGTTGATGCTTGATCACAATGGGGTGTTGGAAGTTTGGAGGTCAAATCAACATGTTGGGCCATTGTCATGTTAATCAAGATGTCCCTGTTTGGTTGATGTTTTTGCCACGTGGTGGGGTGCATTATATATCTTGCAGGGGCAGGCCAGTGACATTTGAGATTTCCATTTGCATGGGGGAGTGTGCTTGTTGTGGGACAATGTTTGATTGGGTGTCTAAGTCTCATCAACACAGATGTTAAAATCCAAGGTTTTCCAGCAGAACACCACATAGTACCAATATGATCAGTGTTATTCACTTCACCTGTGAAGTGGTCATGCTGTATTTTCTTCTTGTCTCTTTTATTTCAATGTCATGATGTTGTGGCTGATCGGTGTATATTGTGTGAAATAAGCAGTCAGCACCAGGGCTCAGCATTTACCTTTTGCATCTGCACATTATTTCAGACAACCAGGGTTTAATATATAACGCACATAAGAAATCAATCCTGTCATCTTCTGGGTTGGGGGTTTCTGTATCATTCTTCTTCTTCAGAAGTTGTTTATGGCCGAAATTTGGCTTGAATTACTCTAAAATTGCACCTTGCCATTGCATAATGTAGAGTTATTTTACAGTCTTATCTAAGGTGGTGTGTTTGAGCTGCAGCGAGCAGTGGGCTGGGTAGGTGCAAGTAAAAAGATCTTAGATGAGCACATTCTGAAACAAGCAACAGTCTAGAGCTGAGTTACATCGAAGCCATTTTCAGACAGGCAGGTAGTATTTACATGGAAAACCTTGAAAATGGAAACAGTGGATTTGTTGCTTAGTTGTGGAAAATGTGGTGAAAGAACAGCGATGTTGAAAAGCAATAATAACCATTTCTTACTTTCTTTGGTTAACATAGACAACAAGGTCAGCAACAACTATAAATCATTATCCAAAAAGAAATAAAAAACAAAAAAATCCATTCTCCTCAACTCAACTGTGAAGGCATTAGTGACTCAGCTGCAACCAACAAATGACAAATATTCAAGGACTTTTAGGCTGAACTGCAGGCTGTGTTTACACAGAGCAGGTAGGAAAGTATGAGAAAAAAGTAAATGCATAGAGTAAAATATTTATGGTATGTAGAGCCACCATTTATCTTGTTTCCTGTATTGTTAACTCCTGTAGGTACTTGGAAAAATGCTGCACATGTTGATTCCAGTTTTTCCCCATTTCTTGTAAAATAAATGAACAAAGGAATTCAACTTTATTTTTGCTTGCTTTATGACTAATGGCAATGTACCTTTTGTTTTACTGCATTAAAGACATTTATGAGTTCTGCCCACTTATAGTTGTTCTGTTTCCATGGAGATGCAGTAAAAAAAAAGAATAAAAAAAGAAGAAAGAAATTGATTCTACAGAAATATCTATTCTATCCATCTATCTAATATCTCTTTTTCACTACTCTAACCAAACCTTAACTCTGAGATGTAACCATTCACATCCCACGACCTTAAGTTTGCTATAAAACAAACAGATTACACTTTACAAGGCACAAAATGTGTGTTTTTCTGTAGTGGAATGCAGTAAACATGTTTGTGTGCTTCCTGGCAGCTGAAAGTAACTTTATACAGCCAGGAAATGAAGCTGCAGGACATACATGTGTGTAATGTCATAGATTTACACTGATGCTGCAAATATACAAACACTGTGAATTTTAGTACACTGATAGAAGTAAGAAAAAGTTTACTGTCCACACTGGACACCATTTTTTATCATTCTAATATTTTTTATCTAAGTTTACAATTATTTCCCATCTTTAGTCAGCGATGAATTCATCTTTATTGATTAGATGTCATTTAAATGTTGTGTTTGATGCAGCATGTCAGTCCAACACTGGCGCAGTAGCGATATACAGTGTCAGATCAGTTTATCTCCCAAATCTTTACCCCAACCTCCCCTCCCTCCAAAATAATCAATAATTATCTCTCTTAGATTACTCGTCTTTCTTTCACGAGAGCTAATCGCCTCCTTTCCTCCCCTCTACTGCCACCTTACTGCTGCCTTTGGTTGGAAAGCTCTTGACTATTTTGGAGATTACATCTAAGAACAAAAGCTGTCTGTCACAGCTAGCCTACAGATTCTCGGCGTATCTCTGATGAGGGAAATAGAACGGCGGTTTTCACTCTGACAAATTGTCCCAGCCAGTCTAATTAAAACCAAGATTTTGTCAAACCCCAATTAAGCTGCTCATCTTACAAAATTGTCGAGGCTCGAGCAGGAAATCCCACATTAGTGTTTCTGAGACTGACTTGCTCATTGTACACGGTTTCTGGAAAGTTAGGTGGGACATCAGCGGCTCTCTGCATAATTAGTTCATGAAACAGTAAGAAGTCTGTGTAATTTCATTTGGAATTGACTTCTTGCCCTCCATTCCATCCCTCCGGAAAACTCAATCTCCAAGGAGTCGAGGGTTCTTCCCTCCATAATAACAGCTAAACACATCAACACTGCTCCTCCGAATGCCCCCAGCACTCTCCCCCCCACAGCTGTTAGGAACAAAATAAGAGATGGAAGCCTAATGAAAAGAGGTTTAATAGAAGAGCAAGGCAAAGGTGGCTCAGAGGCTTGTTGCTGTTTAATTCAATGGGATGCTCCTGGTGCCTGAAGACTGGCCCATTTTAATTGCACTCCTCTCTCATTTATAAAAGGAAGTATGCAGCGATACAGCTTTAATGAATCTGAAAACAAGGCAGGCTATTCAGTGTCTTTCTGTCTTTCTCTTCCAGGCATAGAAGGATAATGTGATTGTGCTGGTTGAGCCCACATGTTTTGGCACAGCGTCGTCGTCCACACTGACTCACTCACTGCAGACTGACCTGCAAGCTTCCTCTAAGAGAAGACAACAGCGGGCGTTTTCACTTCTACTACACAGCGAGGCGATGCATGCTAATGTATGCATGTAAATCTGATTTAACACTCACACTCCCTCTTTCTTGTGCTCTCTGTCTCTCTCACACACATATCTACTAACACAAATACAAATCATTTTAAAAATACAACAGGGAGCAGTACCAAAGGATAAAAGACCAAAATAAAGAAAGAAAGCATGTAGGATGGTTGGAAATGACCTCTGCCATCTAAATCACCTGCTCCATGCTTTTTGATCAATATTCTCATCATGACTATAGTCGTTAATCAATAACTCTATGATGGACTGAATCAACAACGTCATCAATTACTCAATGAAAGCTGCACCAATCACTCTCACATGAATCAATATAATGGTATCACCTACATACAGTAAATCCTGTGGTCATTGTGAAGACTATCATCCCTCCGTTGTTGTCATTATAACTACAAACAAAAACCTGACTTTCAACTGCTGTCGCCATCAATTTTCCTCAGAGTTCACAGCACCACAGGAAAGCCAAACACCTGAACACAACAACAAGTTAATCAGACCAGAGAGTGCAGGATGGGGTGAAGCTTACCTTCGCCATCTGTGCCTGGACTCCGCTGGCTTTGAGCGAGGCCACGGCCTTCTGGGCTGCTGCAGGGCTGTCAAAGTCCACAAAGCCATAGCCTGCACGCACAAACACAAAGCAGAGGTAAAACAGCAGAAGAAGAAAAAAATATCATACAATGGACAAAGCAAAGCAGGATCCGGCAATGTTCTGAATATTGTTGAGCCGGAGCGGTGTTAATTTCAGAAATCCCAGCCCGTGCTTTTGTTTTCAACGCTGCATAAGTTCAATAAATGTGTCAAAATCGAGTCAAGTCACGTATTTAATGAAAGCTGCTGGTTCCCCCATTAAACGTGTTTTAGCACAGAACATTACCAGAATTGGTGTCATAACAATAACTCTTCCTATCTTGTTTATGACCCAACTTTTTGTGCTTTTATTTATTTTTTTTACAAATGGGACTGCATTATGTGCACGTTTGTTGCAATTTATCCCAACGCAACGCTGCAAATATATATATATATATACTTCTATAAGTATGGCTGCTCACCTTATAGTCTCTTTAGATTTATATGCGGCATGACTCAAATTTGTTACATGTAAAATCTACTGCCTTCATATTATCAGACTTTTAATATCCCACTGTATTGTAGATGAGGTCATTTTGTCCCTGTCCTACACTAAATCTGTCACTACGTATTGTATGGTTCTATAGCAGGGGCTCAACACCTAATGCTCTTCTGTAACAATGACATCCAAAAAAAATTCTCTATGTTTAATACGGCAATTAAAGTGATTCAGAGTATTTTTTCAAAGAAATAAAGACACAAAGGAGGACGAGCTTCAGTCGATTTTATCGCAATAAAATCCGCATCGGTTTGTGTCTCTGTGTGTCTGTCTGCTGAATGTGGATAGTGTATTTGTTAGAGGAGCTCTGGGATCCAGGCCTGACCCTACAGGATGCACTGAAGGACAAAGAGCACATATGAATCTCTGCTTTCCACAAATATACGCTGTTTTATTGGTTCACGTCGGTCGGGCTGGAGAGAAATGTCAAAAAGCACAAAAAAGACACACTCTGTCTTCACTCTGTCTGCAGTGAGAACAGCAGTTTCCATGCAAATGTATGTGGCACATGTGACCAAAGCTGAGCAGTGCTGGTGTGAGAACGGTTTCGACTGTGTGACTGTAAAAGAGAAATATTGACACACATGCATGAGGGCACAGAGAAATTCTCAGAAAGCGCAGCGGCTTTGAAATTCCAGCTGCAGTTTCTGAGTGGGCCGCGTGTTAACACAATTAAATGATCCACATTTCAAAAGCCTCACTTATTACAATCCTAAATGTAAACATGTTAGGAATGAGGGAATCTCACACACTCATGCATGCACATACTTCATTCCTAACATCTGTTCTTGTCTGTCTGTCTTTTGCAGGATTTGGAGCCGCGCTCTGTTTTGCTGATAAGCAGATGATTTGTTATTGTTCAAAGGCAGCAAGCTGCTTTCACAGCAAGATCTGCACTGCACACACAAATATTTATACTGCTGCTAATGAGAAACCCATAATTTAGCCAAAATAGGGTTACACAAACACACATGCAAGTTCTTACTGCTGTACGTACACATATAGTGCACACACATTAGTCACCGTGACAAATACAGACCCAGACAAGCATGGACACACAGATATGCAGAGAAAACAGTTTCATAAATATATGCAAACATAAGCACACCACACGAGCACTCACTGTTTTTGTACTTAATCTATATTTATCTAATTAGGGCCACACCAAAACACTTCTACTAATTGAGAATGTGCATACAAGTATTCATCAGCAGCGTGGTAGGATGCTTTCATTCTATTCCAGAAAATTTTGAAAAGTTCCACAACTCACGTCTCACACTAACTAATGGCTGTTTATTTAACTAGAGACTGTCCGTGCAATTAGTAGCGAAATGAAACCCGATACGCAGCTCACACTGGATAATTTAATCAACAACAGCCCAAAGCAGAGAGGCCCTTCGTTTGATAGCAGCAGATAACATCGTCAGCATAACACCTGAGCTGTGAAGAACCATTTAAAACCAGTGTTGCAGTGTGCATCACAGACAGAACACAACAAAGATACAAGAAAAATGTAATAAGTGAAAGTGAAAAAAGATAAATGATCAATTAAAACTCATATTTTGTTGGTTGAGGTTTTGTGTTATAGCTGTTATATTATACTGGCGCTTTTAATGAGTATAACAACATTATAGCTTTTTAACATTTAACATACCTAACATTAAGCATGTCTTCTTAAAAAACTAAAGACAAAATTGTATATATTTTTGTAAACTTTCTGACAGTCTTTGGACTAATCATATGTGATGTGCTGGAAAAAAAAAAAAAAAGCTAACAATCGCAATATTTAATCAAAAGCACTTCATTCTACATGTTTCATTTTAAAAATTCACCAAAAATTAATTTAAATGAAAAGAGGGATTATTCGGCTGAACTGCAGGCAGTGTGCACAGAGCAGAGGGGAGATAAATAAATCTAAAGTGCAGGAAAAATATCTATAATATGTGAAGCCCCCATCTTTTTATTGGTAACACTTGTGGGCACTTGGAAGGTTGTTGTACATGTTGATGCCTGGTTGATTCAAAGAATAAATAACCCAAGAAATACAATTTTCACTTTAAACGTGTGTGCACAAATTTTTGACTTCTTTCTACTTCTAGTCACGGTTGTGTTGTTTTATTAGAGGTGCAGGATTCATTAACTACAAACACATGGCACTAACTAGCTGGACATCAGTGTTATTATTACATTATCATATCTAACAGTTATTGAGCACAGTCAGTGGACTATATAAAATCAATGGTGGTAAGCTATGAGACTCTGCAGAGTGAAAACATGTAATCAAGTGAAGTTTGCAGCCATCAGACTAAAGGCCTGAGACTTTAATCCACAGTGCAACCAAGAGCCACTTCATGGGGCTGCTCTGTTTACAGTGATTTACCGATAAACTGCGTAGCTCATATCAAACGTGTCCTTAGTATTACAGCACTAGAAAATTGAGTTCGTGTCTCAGGAGCCTTGTACATGGTCAGTAAATAAAATATTGAGTTGTTGTAGATGTTGGCATGTAATCTAGCTTTGCCCTGCACATTTAAGTTAGTCCTTAGATCTAAAGACGACTGGGACTTGGTCTATATTTTACACTTCTAGCTCAGATGAATGCCGGCTCGGCCTCAGAAATACATCACACCTATCACCAGACACCATTCACTCTTCTATAGGCATGAATGATGGGGACATTTTTCCTCCGAGTGCTCATCTCACTGACTAGTTTGGTGTGACAAAACATCAGCCTTGAAGAGAATGTGCCATTTGTTTTGGGGCTATTCATCACTCAAGGAGAGATCTGTGTTTTCCGAAAATGTATTTGCCCCTCTCTCCACGGAGGTCGGGGTCAAGTACCAGCGACTGAACACACCCCAGGAGCTGCGAGGAATTCATTGTCTTGCTCAAGGACACTTCAGCGAGGTGGACGCTTGTTGAGTCGGCGAGCAGATGCCCACCTTCTAAGCTGATGGATAGTTTTCCAGATCACTGCAGCCCTTTTCTCTGCAACATGTAATTTGTGCATTTTCATATACTATGCACAAAAAACTACCCTCTTTAGTTCACTGAAAACTCATCTCATGTAAATGTAAATGATAGCTTCTGTGTGCACGTTGATAAGAATATTTTCCAGGGAACGGAAGAATGAAAATAATATCTCTGAATTATATAATCCTTCTCATTTGTGTCCTGTCCCTCCCATCTGTGGCCTTATGATGACACAGAAATGAAAATTCATCTTGCTCGGTCAGGCCTGACAAATATTCCACTCGTGAATGAAAAAAAAATCATTTTATTATGAAGCACAGACATAAATACACACATATGCGTTCACAGGCACAGATGGAAGTGCAGATAAACATTAGCACTCGCATACACACACACACGCGCACACACACACACACACACACACATCGCTAGATCCCATCCAATCTCCTGAGCTCCCAGAGTTCCTGGCCTTGGGCCATTAGAATAGGCTAACCAAGTACAGAAGGAAAAGGAGAGAGACAGAGCAAAGGAGGAATGTGGGGGAGTTGGGGGGGAAGATGGAAGGAGGTGGGGGGGAGGCAGGAGACATGGAGACAGTGAGAAGGAGGGTGCTTGTCTTTGGGAAATGGAAATCCTTTACAATCTAAAGTGGTTTCCTCTCCCTTCCTCCATCCTGTGCTGTGTGCCCTCTCCCTCCCTCAGAGTCCCACACTGCTAACGAAAAACTGTCAGTGTATTTAACACTGAGCTGCTCCGAAGCTGAGGACTTAACAAAGAAAACCTTCATATTATTTCAGAGAATAAAGCAAAGGCTTGGCTTTCTTTGTTACTGAAATAACAGTTAAACACTCATTCTAAAAATAGTGTCTTTCATTTTATTCTATGCACAATGCATTATTATATCTGCATTTTTTTCAGTGAGACGCATCAATGTTTCAGTGACACAGATGAAATAAGAACAACACAGAAATTGGGGTCACAAGGTTTTTGCATGACAACAGCATGCAAACCTATCAGAGAGTATCTCTTCAGACTGCAAAGGAACATGACTTTATTTATTTACCTGTCTCTTTGTCTACATATCTCACGCTTTCAACCGCTCTGTTTCCTCTCTGCAAAATCTCTCTGAGAACAAGAGGCTGTCTGCTAAATCATCAGTTTCAAAGGGTCCCCTTCCTTTTCTGTCAGCCCCAGGTTATTTTTACCCCCTCCCTCCACCTCTCCGTGCCTCCGCCCATCCATCCCTCCCTTTCCAGGAGAACTCTCTGTGCCAATTTGTACTCTCTTAGTCACGCTAAGCACTTATCTTGTCCCCACTGAATGCCTTTGCAATCAAACCAACACTTATCCGGTTGTAAGGCACTCTAATGGCCGACTGATAATGAAACTCCTTCATTGTGAGTTAACAACTGGCTAAGAGATGTATGAAGTCCACATCACAAGGAGTGAAACTGCTGATGAGGGCCACAGTGTGTAGAAATCACCTATGCTGCTATGGCTGCAGCTGTTGCATTATGGGTAGTCTAGGTACATTAAATAATAAGCATCAATTTATAGCAGGATGTAGGGGATCGCATTTTGAAACAGTCTCCTTAACGTTTAGTATTCATAAAAGTCGTGTCTGGAATATATCCAGGCTATAGTGCCAAAAAATGACACACAGAATTCTCCCAGTCTTCACTTGCAAACACACCTTGTTGTTGTGAAACATGCACCTATTTAAAGAATTATGATGTTTTAAAAAAAAAGGAATACGCTGTAAATGATAACCTGGAATTTAGGTACATTTCAATTATGCTGGAATGAAAAAGAGACTGAAGCGTGTTCAGAAAATGCAACTAAAAAAACATAAAGCTAAAGTTTCAATTGATTTACAAGACTTTTAACAGTCAGTTCTCACCAGTATGATTTTGTACTATTGATTTTTAACATGTGTGCAAACTATAACATGAATGTGTGAATGTTTGCAAGTCTAAATAGTTTTTTTTTTAATGGAAACCTCCCATGCAGAGCATCAGGTGCATCACCAGCTACAAACTCAAGTCTTAGCTCGCGACTGATTAACAATCAAAACATTTTAGCACATGAAATGTGACTGAATGTGATTAAACCAGGCTGTCAATTTGCTTCTCGGGCCTGAAGCCATTAACTGATGTTGCAAAATATCTGATGGCTTGCTGACTATTAAATCAATCTGTTTTTTATTCGCATTGCATCAAATTTTATTCACTTCTTATCTGATTTCGTACAGAAATCCAAAACAGACATGATGCAGTTACAAATTACTGGCAGCAAACTCATGGTCCATGTGGGCGTTTGCAACCACACTAATGTATATCTCAGGCTTAAGGCAAGAGTCATCTCATATTTTTGTTATTGTCAATGAATCCCACCTAAAGATGTGTCTTAGCTGTTCACCCAATCCTTTCCAGCTTGTCCACTGTCGAAAAACACGTCTCACACATATTGTTTTAATTGCCTCAAATAGCTTGGCATCATGGTTTTACACAAAACAGGTACAAATGCTGTATTTTGGGACTATTTTCAGCTGCAGGTTAATACACATTTAATGTTCTAGTAAATATTTATGGCCACGGCACTATGTGGGATTGATGCGGAATAAATTGCAATGCCTATATCCATGGTAATAAAGGAGCATGGCAGTGCAACAGTGTTGCTGAGAGAAGAAATAATACTCAAGTTAACAGTAAGAAAACTTCCACATATCCTACAAATATGATTTAAATCAGATTAGGTTTGGTTTATGTTTAATTTGTAAGCACTGGATGCAATGTGATCCTGAATAGATACTATCTCCATTTGTAAACCACACTACAGAGAAGCATGGAGCCAAAATTGGCAAACATAAAAATCATGAACTGGAGCAGTGAAGCTGTACTAAAACAGGTTTTCAGAAACCTCATTTCAGGAAACTCCAATGAAAAAATTTAATGAGTTGAGAAAATGGAAGAATAACTGATAATTATCACCGGGTTTATAGAATTTTCTGAATTCCCTTTGGCTACGCTGTAATCATGTCAGGAAAGGCATTTCAATGTGCGTTCACAGCTCAAAGCCATATTTGATTATGTGATGCCAGAGCAGGTACCGGAATGATGAAGTTTGTAAGATTTCCATAACTAGCCAATTAGAAAGATCTGAGATAATAACTGGAGTAAAAGAGTTTTTAGAGGAGCTTCACTGAGATTTGGTTTTCCCATTATAATGTTAAGACAGACAGGAGTGCAATCATTTCCTCCAAATATTTTATCGTAATCAGCGCAGAAGAAGTCTTAAAATTCGCATTTACATCCCTGCCATCAGTATCAATCAGACTCGGCTTTCCTTCACTCGTACTGTTTAAACTGAAATGCTGATTACAGGGCATTTGTGCTGTTGTCCTAAACCATGTCAGTGTACCTTTGAGTACAGCCCCGGTAGATGAGCAGCAATCATGCTGAACACATGCTCTTGTGTTCCTCTTCAGAAGCAGACGACTACAATCATATTGATTAGTGCTTTGTTCAAACCACTCCAACAATCAAGCAGACCCTCATCAGGAGACACTCGAGTGAGCCTCATCCACCACAGAGACTATTCGAAACACATTGTGGTTATTGTATGGTGTTCTCCATTTTGATTCGGCCTGTGACAACAATGCCAACATCTTGCTTTCAAAAGCTGCTCAACTCTGAGTATCATTAGCGTGCAATCCTGAAATCATCATCATAGAGAAGTTAAACAAAATAAAGACACTCTAGTGGTGCATCATTTGGGTAGATTAAAGGATGACATGGTCTTTTATGGCAGTCAGTGCTGTTGTGTTGTATACAGTGTAAAAACACACACCCGTACCACACAACTCGAAGGCAAACACATGGACTTGATTCTGACGTCACACAGGCTGTTGATGTTTTCGCAAAAACTTTTGGGCTTTGATTAATTGGGGTTGCAGAAAGCAGACAAAGAAGGGATTTATAAAAACAGAACCACCCATAATACGCACCAATGGCTCTGCTTTTAAACTTCCAAATTCAATTAATGTTCTCCAGACTCCAAGTCAGAGTTTGCGAAGAGTAGAGTGTTTTTCCTTCCAAGGCTACAGGTAACAAATTGATGCTCACTCACCTTTGCACTGATTGGTGTTTTTGTCCAAGATGGCCTTTGTTGACACAATTTTTCCATATCTGTAAAAAAAAAAAAAAGACACATTCTGATTAGCTGTTGAATCTGTTTTGTCTTTCTGAACATCTGGCAGTGATGTTGTTTGTTCTGTCAGTCTTATACACATGTTGAACTGGGCTGGAGGCAAGGTCGGTCATTCACCACTTTGGTCCGGACAGAAAAACGACTAAAGAATGGTTTACTATTACATTTTGTACACACATTCATGGTGTCCAGAGGATGAATCATCGGAACTTCAGCACCAGAATTTTCATCAAGTGCCGGACAGGTTACCATTCGTGGTTAAGAGTGGTGTGTCTCGGCAAATATTGGACGGATTGCTATAAACTTTGTAAAGACAATCATGAACATAACTCATAAAATGAAGTTTTTTTGTGTTCAAAGCTAACTACCAAATGTTAGCATGCTTCTATGCTAAGCTAACATGTTACAATTAATACCAGCTTAGCATGTTAGCCACAAGGCCCCAAGAAACCTATTGCTGTCATTTTTTTAAGAAATCTATGCTTCTATTTATCCTTTATGTCCTCATCCGTTTGAAATCCCTCCCGTAGGCATCAGAACACAGACAGTCCTGTCTCATAAATGATGATAATGACCGTCTGTATAGCACCCAATCCTGCTAGAAGGTCCAACTAGACAGACATACAGCCTCCACAGCTCTTTCTATCTGTCCTTTCTACCAACGTTTATTGTCTCCAGTCCGTTTCGCTTCCTTATGTTTGACATCTCTGCCTCTCCCTTTGTCTCCTTCCCTTATTTTCCCCCTCCATCCCATTTCTATTCTCCGGCTCTCTGTTCTCCAGGTTCTCAGAAAAAAAAAAAAAAAAAAGTTAATAATGTTTCTTATCAGACGAGTCTTTCAGTGCTCCTGGAAAGGGAGGGAAAAGAGACAGAGGAAAAAGCTGAGAAAGAGGCTCAGAAGGTATGAGGAGGGAGGATAACAGAGGCAGAAAGGAGGCTAGCGTCAGAGAAAGACTGAGACAGAGAGCTTGGATCGCTGAGATCAGCCTGGATCACTGACTTGCTTTGTGGATGAGACTTTTTAATTAATGTTTTCACACTGTTGCCCAATGACTGACTGGCTGGCCGAGTGACTATCAAACAGACTGACAGACTGACAAGCTGGCTGACTGGCTAGCCGACTGGGTGACGGCCTCAGGTGAAGGACTGAAGTATATTCCCTCTTAGAGAAACAGAGGGAGACTACCAGGGTGGAGACGGAAAAGACTCAATGAGGACACAATGCAGGAGGTTCTGAGCAGAGAGGGTGAATAAAACAGCGAGAGAGGGGAGGGAGGGACTCTGAGGAATGAGAAATAGATGAGGAGAGGGAGAGCAGTCAGTCAAAAGATAAAAAGAGGCACTAAAGGCGAGGAGGAAGTGGGATAGTCAGGCAGAGATGGAGAGATAGTAAGAGGTGTTTAATAAAGAAGAGATCATTTAGTTGTCACCATCAGCAGCGTCTCTGTCAGCCAACAGCTTCTGTCAGTGAGAGGAAGAGAACAGAGACTTGCTCGCCTGACAGCCGCACATCAAACTTTATTGGGACAGGAGACTTTAGAAATGAAGACAGAAAAATAGGCTTTAAAAGGCTGCTATCACACATAACATGACAGATGAGCAGCTTGTGATCTCCAATTCAGCAGAGAGGAATTGTTTTTCACAAAACAAAAAAATCTAACAATGATCGATTTTTCACAAATTTTACTTTTTGCAATTGAAGATATTTTTAGGTCTTTTGCAAACCCACTGATTGTGACAGGCTGAAATCAAATCTGATGTTTTTCTGTTGCCTTTTTTTTTTTAAAGAGCCATGGCTGGTGGTAAACAAGGAAGGTCTTTGGCATGCGGTTTGGGGAGCTAGACGTGGAGAACACTAATAGCCCACACGTATACTCGATGACAAACACACATGCAGATGCGCAACAACACCAAAGCAGTAATCGCACACATTACACACACCATCTGGCAATGCCAATACTGGCTCTTCCGATCAAACTCAATGTGTGTAAGCGTAAACACCTACGGCACATGTGTGAGTGTGTGTGCCCAAATGCATGTGTGTGTACGTGTGTGAGTGTCAGCAGAGTTTGAACTCATGACTAAGACCTCATGCACCATCAGTGTTTTGGCGGCTTGTTTTTTCCCAGCAGAAAAGTGAAACATTTCCAGACTCTGACTGTTCATTGGTGCATTTGAATTTGTAAAAAGGAAATAGAGGGAAAGTGAAGGAGGAAGAGATACCTGGCTGGACACACTGTGAAATACAGTTGTCGGTTTTCACAAAGTGGAAAATGGAAACTGTGCGACCGCATTTGTGTGCGTTATCGGCAGATCGATGCATGTGACGTACAAATATAAATCCACCTGTTCCTTCTGTGGTTACACAATTTATCTGAGAAAAGAGGAAAGGAGAGGAGAGGAGAGGAGAGGAGAGGAGAGGAGAGGAGAGGAGAGGAGAGGAGAGGAGAGGAGAGGAGAGGAGAGGAGAGGAGAGGAGGATGATGACGGCATGGCCTTGGGGAAATGTCAAATTACAACAACACTGCGTCATTCAAAATGGTGTCTCAATCTGGATTTGATTCTGTGGTAGAATTCCATTTTATCCAGACAGCTGCCACAATCTGAAGAAGAAATAAAGTATTGATAATAGATGGGATGATGAAGAAAGGAAGCTGCAGAGAGAGCGTGAGGAATACAGAGGAAAGGAAAGTTCAGAATGTCCTGTTCTGTGTTCACGTCCTCGCTGGAACCCTTTGGTAGATTCCAGCAGAAACCTGGACGGAGTTGAAATAACATCGACCTGCGCTTCACCCAACGGCAGCGACATGCGAGACACTCATAAAAGCTACTGAAATGCTTAAAACATACCAACACATGGTTGGAATCAGCACTTCCTTATTCCTCTACTTTCCACTGTGCCTAGAACCAGTGAGTGAAGTTGTTCTGAAACATACCTGAGCATTTCATTTGCCATAAAAATCCATAATGCAATTGAAATGTGAAGTAAGAGTGGAGCAATACTATAAAACGACAGCAAACAAGTGTGTGAAAAGTGCATTTTGCAGTGCCTTTGTAAGGGATGGCAAGGATTTTGAGTGAAATCCCTTACACTGAATGACATACACATTCTTTTTGCGACTTTGGTTCTATAGATTTTCCCCCTTCAGCCTATTTTCTAGTCTTGCAGCAGCACCTCCCTGCCTACAATACTTCTTTGTATCATGAGGTATCAACTTCTCCACAGGAGTTGCTGGCTAACCTAAAATTCTCTATTTTCCTTGACTTCACAGAAACGCTACAAAGCTCCACAACACAGTGCAAAGCCAGAGAAGAATGCCTTTCCACGGCGTCGGTTCGGGTTGGGTTGGTGGGGAGTAGAGCTGACAGACTGACTTTCAGTGTGACAGTTCTTTTAGGACGAGGCTCTGTGTCCTCCTCAACACATGGAGACTCTTTAGAATCCTTGCCAAAATGGAAGTTTTGATTTCTTTCAGCGCGATACACAGAGAACAGTAAGACCACTGAAATTGACAGTGCTTTCTCCACTGCTGAGATTTAAGGAGGAACGTCAATACGAAACTCGGTGCGCCGGATTTTGGCAGGCTTGACAAAATCTGTGTGCACCCTGGCTGTGCTCGTGTGTGTGAAGTGTTAATGACAGTCCTCAGAGGGCCCTCACAGCATCAGAGAGGTATTTTCAATCCCTTGTGGAACGCCGTCAGCCTATGGATGCTCGGCGTTTGATGTCTTCTGAACCGCAGATCGCACTTGCAAACAAACACACGTCATTTCTACATCTCTCCAGGACGTCTGTGAGTATACATTATGTATACGTGCATGTCCTGCGCGATGCTAAGTTGTGTGCGCCTGCCTGAAGATGTGCGCGACGGTGCAAGTTGGTCTCTGTGTGTGGTAGCTCCTAATTGGGGATCCGATACAGCTGTCTTGTCTCTCGCATTTCCCTCATTTTTCCCCCCTCTCTGCCAGTTAGACTCAAACAGACAAACACAGAGGGAGGACAGAGGGAGAGTGCAGCGCTTCGCAAGTCTTCCAATCCATTCCCCATATGTAGTTTAACATCCTCACGCCTTATAAAGAGAATTAAGTCTTGGGCTGTTTCCATGATGAATAGGCAATGCGCTGTGAATTTAGAAGATGACTTGACGTTACTGAAACATTAAGTTTTTCTGCCAAAAGGGCTTTAAATCATGAGCTCCGAGGCAATCTGGTTAGGTGGTGCATTCAGGAGTTACAGCAGCAGACTAACATGTAGTTATAACGAGGTAAATAACTACAAGTTTAAACAAAAAAGAGACATTTTATTTTCAGACGAAGCATCGGCTGATATTTTTTTCCTTATTGTTGCTTTTCTTTCATCAGATAATGCGGCGGGGTAGAGGGTAAACTTCTCCCCACAGAGATTTATGTCAGACCAAATAGCTGGGCAAACTCTATTTTTCAAATACAATGGTGGGTAAATTGAGTTTAGATGAGTTTAATCTCCACTTCATCTCTGGTCATAATTCTTCAGAGGAGATAGTTCAATATCTTCTCCATTTGGGATCCTAAACATAGGATCTCTGTATCAATGTAATTACTGCGGAATTAGGTTTGACAACAACAGCAGAGTTTTGCCAAAAGAAAACACTGAACCTAAGGTTGCTAGTAAAGAACTAGTCGCTGTGACTTGTCACCGTGGGCGTGCCAGCTACAAAACATTACATGATTCTCTTTTGGATACAGCTCCTTCCTACTGCAAAACTGAAAGGGACTGAAGGTGTTTGACCATCTGAGAAGCTCTTCTGAGGAAGCATACTGGCAGCTGGAAGTTGATTTGCTACATTTCGAGCTAGAAATAGTAAGACCCAATAAAAAAAAAAGTGAGAGTCCTTCAATATCTCTTCTTCACAGCAGACATTTAGCTTGTCATAGCAGGAAAAGCACAAGTGAAGCACATAGTTGTTTGACAATGGCTCAGTTCCAATAAAGGAGTAAGAGAAACTAATTTAATGCACTTTTTGTCAATTTCTCAATACTTCCCAATGCTCTGCTAGCTGTCCTTCCTGCTAAAGAAAAAGAAATCTAGTGTTGATACACAGCGCTGGCTCTGTAAATGGGATACAAACAAAGTGGCTCAGACTGATCTACCCTATTTCAGTGTGTTCTGTGCATGTTCATGTTCATGCATAGGACATAGGAGGGAAAAGGAGGGGAAGGGAGCAAAGGGAGCGAGAGGAATGGTAAATCGACCATACGCTAACTATCAGAGTTTGTGCAATCTCTTTCCAGAACCACAGGCGTCACCTTTAAATGAGAATGACAGCAAGTCAGACTGCACAATGCAAGGATCCTGGAAGCAATTCAAAGAACTTCACCTGAATGGAATGCATTCAGTCTTAATAGTATATATATATTTTTCCTGCTATGCAAAGCCAAAATGTCTGCTGTGACAAAGAGGAGTAGAGAAGATCAATGATGGCATATGATTTATACAATATGGGTGGTTATATTTAAAAGGACACCCATGTGTAATATCATTTAAATGCTAAATTATTCAAAATTCTCAAAACTCCATGCAGCAAAAGTGAGTACATTACTGAGATTCTAATTTTCTGTTTGTTCAGTAGTTTGTATGCCCACCTCTATTTCTGATAACAGACCCAATGCTCCCTGGCATGGAGGGTACTAGTTTCTGGACAGATATTCTGCCATTCTTCAGAGACTATTTTTTCAGCTGCTCTTTGATAGAGATGTTCTGTTGCTTCACCTTTATCTTTAAAATACCTGAGAGGTGTTCTATTGGATTCAAGTCAGGTGAAACACATGTCCAGGTCATAGCTTTCACTTTTTCTTTCTTTAAAAACTCTTGTGCAATTTTGGAATATTTCTCTTCTGCTAAGCTTCTGCAGACTTGGAGTCATCCTGTCAGGGTTTGGTATATCCACAGACATTCATGGTGCCATAAAAATGTCACTTTCCCAACACCTTTTGCAGTCATGCAGCCCCGTATCATTACTCCTGATTCCGTGCTTCACTGTCAGGACGATGCAATCACTTGGGAAGTCAAAAACAGGTTCAAGCCAAATATGCTGGACCCTGCCTGAATCAAACTAATTTATTTTGGATAATCCACTTATTTTGGCTGATTGGAGCTTTTCTCAAGTATGCTGATACAGAACAACCTACACTTGTATTATTATTCTTTTGCACGGTTACAATAAGCTGCAGTATAATTTGTGAGTAACAGTGTCATAGATAAACCAGAGTTTCAATCTACAAGAAGCTTGTCTCTGCAAAAAAAATAAATAAATGGACATCTACCAACACTTTTACTGGACTTTTAAGACAGATGTTTAATCAGTATTATGGGAAAAATGACAGCATTTTGCTCATAAAAAAGTATGATAATTAATGATGTCTTTAAGGATGTAAAGTTCAGGACAGAGAGATATGTGTAATGTTTAGGTTTTGTATCCATCAACTGCTGCCAAGACATCAAGCACTATTTTTTTCCCTGAATTTCATGAGCCATGCTGCAGGATTTAAGAGCAAGATTAAAGCTGTTCTAACTCAGCTGCTGATGATTCATGAGAGATCTCCAAGTCCTTCAGCATTTTGTATTATTCTTCAGATAGATAGATAGATGGACAGACAGACAGATAGAAGTTTTATATCAGTGGCACAGTGGCAAGCGTGAGAGAGAGACAGAAAGACAACAAGTGTGAGTGAAAGCGAGTGAGAGAGAAAGAGAGAGAAATTGCCCTTGTGCTCTGCTTTAGATTCCGGTCACGTTCTGCTCTGTCCCCAGACGTTAAAAGTGTGTCCATAGTTTGGGCGACCGGGGGAGTGATTGGAAATGTCAGCTGACAACAGCACTTTTCACTGACACTCTGAGAACTGGCACAGAGACAGAGAGAGAGAGGGATGGGGGTGTGAGGTTCAGAGGGAGAGAAGGATGGAAGGAGGAAATGAGGAGGATGACAGAATGGGAAGGGAGAGGATGGAGCTGGTGGGCAGATTGGAACACACAAAAAGCCACACTTTTGCAACAATAAGGATGACGATGACATTGAGTTGAGTGTTTGTGTGTGTGTGTGTGTGTGTGTGTGTGTGTGTGTGTGTGTGTGTGACAGTGGCGAGGGACTGTCCTTCCGTTATCCATTGTAATTGTGTGCATGAATGAAATGCTTGTGTGTTGTTTTCATGTGCGCATGCGTGCTCGTCATGTCAGCGAGTGACAGGAAACTGCCACTCAGTCTATTTCCGAAAGCCGGGGAGATTTAGAAAGCCGGCGCTGTAACTGCTGCCCAACAGCACACACACAGATCCCCCCTCCCCCAGTGACCTTTCCTAAATGTTACTGGCCACTTGGCACACTGACTGGGCCTCTAATGAAACTTTTATTGGCCCCCATTTTTCACCCTGTTTCTCCAGAACGCCTCCAGGGCGAAGCTGAAATACAACAGGCCTGAACTGCAGCTGACACGCAGAAGGGCAAGGTATGGTGTGCGCATATGTGAGGCTGTCTTCACTTTTTATATTCTTTTCTGCTTTTTTCTTTGTTCCAAAAATTGATTAGAAGCGTTGAACAGATCTTTTTAAAGCCCATACCTACAAAATAAGATCCATATTCTGTTTGATGATATATTAGGGGGTTACGACTACAAGCAAACGGGACCCTCGCTGGGGGAAATGGTTTATCGCTTCCATCAGACTCTGTGCTGACATGGTTTGTCCACTTGGGGACAACTGGGAGTGAAATGTGCAGGATCGACTCTGAGTGCATAATCACCAGTGATTCTGTTGCTAAAGCTAGTATCAAGGAATATTTACGAAAAACACATCATTCACCAGAATATTACCAAGAAGAACAGAACAGATAGAACTACGACGTCATCTAGTGCCATGTCAGCATTTTAGTAGAAATGTTTCATTAGCACTGACCTAATTACGGCCTTTGGGGTTTCCAAACTGTTGCTAGGAATGTTGTTATGAGGTGTCTATTAAGTATATTTGCCCACAATTCCTATGAGAGTTATTCAGTACTCAATATTGACATTTGTTCTTTTCTGAAATGAATAACAGAGACAATCAAGTTAGGCAGGACATGCTTTAAAACACATCATTTCTACTTTAAAACATACTGAAGCTTATGTTTTAACATTTCAGAATGTTTATTTTTTAAAGCAGTAAAGCAAAGGATATTTCCAATCTTTGTCTAAATGCTGTTTAGCTGTGAAGGGAAACAACATTATCTGACATTATATCAAAAAACAGCCGTTACAGATCTTTTTAATCTCTACTTTACTTTACTGTAATTATTTATATGTCTTCTTTTAACCAACCATCTGGAGAAAATCAAAAGAAAACAACTCCACTAAACAGACCTGTTGGTGAGATTGTTTTCATCAATTGCTATTTACAGGCTCCAGAATGAACTCTCAGTCTCAGAGTTTATATGGTTTTAATCCGATGAACCCCAAAAACCCTCTGGTGGGTTTCACCAAAATGGCGCCATTTATCAGAGGCAGAAACATCAGATTTTCATCGTTTCAACAGCTTTCGAACTAATCATGTGTGAAATGCAGTTCAGTGAAAAAAATATGAAACTAACTGAAGCTAAAAAATGTGACATGTCATCAAAATCACTTCATTCCACATCTCATTTAGAAATTTTCCAAAGATGAGTTACTTGATCAAACTGGATTCAGTAAATCGACAAACAATTCTCATCGGCGTAACCTGCCACGAGTAACTCAGCTGTGACCAAGTCAGATGAGAAGCATTTAAGAAGTTTTCAGCTAAACTGAGCTGAACTGCAGGCTGTGTTTACAGGAGTAGACAGGGGACAAGTATGGAATCACATTAAACGAGCAAATGGTAAAATAGCTATAGTATTTAGCAGTATATGATACTTTCTTCCAGTATTAGTATCATTTGGTGGCATTCAGAAAAATGTTGTCCATGTTAAGTCCATTTTTTAAAATTTTCATAAAATAAACAATAATAATACTGATTTTTATGGTTTGTGACATGACAACTTTGAGTTTTACGTTTGAGCTCTTTTCTGTTCCTTCATGTTTGTGCTGTTTCCATAGAGGTGCAGGACTTTATATTGCAGTGAAAAATGAGCCCACAGTGACTAAAAATGTGACAGGAGCAAAAAAAAATGCTTGGGTCAAAATAAACAATGGGTCTGAGTTTGCGGAGAAGCAACAGAGCTGCTATTCTTTCATCACTTCTAAAATCAGCCTTGCAGATCTACAATGTTTAGACGTTTGGCAAATATCATTGCAGTAGCTGCTGTGAAACACTGAGTGGCCAAAGTCATCACATCTCACATTGTAGTGGTAATTCAATGCAATTATGTGTGTCTGCAGCCTAATTTTATTACTATAATCATGCAATGTGTGGAGTGACCTGCCATACTCTCATTAAGGCAAGAAACGCCTCAGAACGTGGGTAAATCTATTGAGAGCTGAGGAATTTAAAGCTCTCTCCAACACTGATGGACAGAAGGATGCATTTGTGTGTCCTTGTGTGTGCAGATGACACAGTGCAGAGGGGAGCGGATGGGTTAGGCCCAGCTGGGTTGTGTTTTTTCCTCTGAGGAAGCAGGGAGGAGGAACACGGAGGTCAAGAGCAAACTGTTGATACTCATTATAAGCTGCTGTTGGACTCACGCAACACTAATTACCACAAGCTGAAGTGAAGTGAGCAGGAATGAACTGAACTCAGCAGCACTAAAGGACGCAGTATAATGCCTCTGCAGAACTGGGACAGGGCCAGAGCCGAATAGAATAGAATAGAATAGAATAGCATAGAATAGAGTAGAATAGAATAGAATAGAAACTCACGGCTGGCATAGTTTGATGAGGTCCTGGTCGGTGGTGGCAGGCGGCAGGCCTCGGATGTACAGGTTGGTCTTACTAAGTTGCTCCATTAGCCCTCCTCCCTGACCTCCGCCTCCACCTCCTCCTCCTCCGGTGGTGCTGGGGCTGGGCGGAGCCATAGGCGGAGGGGGAGGAGCATAGGACTGCTGCTGAGAGGGAAGCACAAAAACAAAAGGGAAAGGTCACTTAAGGTCACAACACAATTATGTTTCATGCATTCGCTGTGTTTCTGCTCCACATTACTAAACAAACAAAACTAAACTCACATCCCTTTGAGTAACACTTTCCCGTCCCACACCAATATCTTGATTCATCAGGAAGTGCATCAAATTAGAGAAGCAGGATATGAGAAATCAGCAGCGCCTGATGATTGTGGTACCAAGTTTTACCACAGGAGCTTGCATCAATAACAATAACATGCTGTGCTGAATCTCAGCAGCAGCTTCCACACTTGGTTAGATTTAATGACGGTGTAATAAACATTATTGTGAGTCACGACTGGGGTGACCTACTCAAAGTTACAATATTTCCATGTTTTACAGAAGGAAGTGTTCCAAACCACAGATGATGAAGAGGTTTATAAAGCAAGCGAGTGTGAGGCTTGTTGGTGGCGAAAAGAAGCCACATAATGTGTCTTTTCAGGGATCAGACTGATTAAAGAGGATTAAATGACATTTTCTTGATATAGTGCAACTTCAAGTTCAGGTAGGTGTCAAACACAACAGTGCTGAATTCTGCACATTTAATGTGTCTGCTATGGATCCAGTGTTTAATTCAGGTCCTTACCAACCTTAACTTACTCAAACATTTCCTACTAGGCTCCACTGTCCAATTACACAGCTCAATACTGACTAAATGGCTTAATAAAGATGACCATTTCTGGCAGGGAAGAAGGGCAGTACAGGCATTAATGAGTGTCTGGCACTGATGGCCCCTGCCTGCCCGCTGCCTTAGGCAAACTATTAGGTTAAGTTTGAGGGAAGTAAACAAGCTCAGTGGCTCCTATGACAACAGTGTTCAAAACAGCCTGTCTGCTACCTTCATGTTTAGAGCATAACAGCTACACTGGCTCGACAAAGGAGCCCAGTCTCAGGATTGGTCCCACTGTTGGAAAGTAGATGGAACAAGTTCAAGAACCTGCTGCAGTTTGAGATGATCACAGCCTGGTTCCACTGCCATGAGTGAGCGAGACAGCGACAGAACAGGAGAGAGGCAGGTGAGACAGCAAGAGTTTATGTGCTTGGATGAATCCTGTGTGTGCGAATGTGCATCCACGGATGCAAGTGAGCCTGTGCGAGCTTGTGCGTGTGAGCCGGTGTTTGTGATAATGACAGGCTGTCACCACACAGCAATGTGCAGCCTGAGCCAGCTCTGATATTAATCCATTACCTGTACTTCCCTCAAACTGACACACAACTCCTGACACACACACAGGTATGCTGGCAGCTCCGACAGACAGCGCTAACAGGATTCAACACATATGTAGCAGACATGCAGCAGTAAAAGGAGAAGGTGCTGCGTTATTTACAGGCCAGTACCTCACACTAACAGCCTCGAATCAGCCTGTAAACACTCCACAAAAACATGACAAAGTACAGGGATGAAAAAAGGCTACATTGCGTAATACATCATTTTAATAGCTGTGACAAATACTACTTTGTATTGCGAGCGTCTCTTACATTTGCAGTCTGGTATTTTTTCCAGAATATCTCCCAATACAGTCTTCAGAGAGAAAATATTGTCTCTATCTGCAGGCTACTGAAGACACAAATGCAAGAAGTGCAAAAATGGACTGAATCTAATCTATTAATTAATCAGTTATAGATTTTACTCAACAGGGAAGTAGTCAATTCCACTGTATATCTGAGTTCTTGATAGGTATTGACAGACAGACTGGTATTTTTCATTTTAAAAAGAGATTTTATTTTCAAAATTATAATCGATAATGACAATATTCTCAAGTATAGATGACTGGGTTTTTTTCAGTCGTGATAAATGGGTTGCCATGCGTACCAGGACTCGCTGTCTGCAGGAAACTTCCTAAAAGTACATAATGTAAAAGAAGAATATTTTTCCATTAAATTAAGATCTGTTTTCTTCTGTTGTTTCTGAGCATATGGACTGTTCCTGCTGTTCAATTGTCTTTGTCACTCCCGTTTTCCCACACTGTCAGAATCCCTTCATTTTCAGCTTCAGCATCACTTCCATTGTTCAGTGATCTATGTGCCAGCATTCTCCTCCCATTGCCACCTCCTCTGGTTCGTCTAGTGCAGCTCAACCACAGTTTCCATTTGCTAAATTTGCTCCATGACCAACAGCATCTGAACCCCAAGGAGCAAAATTCATTATTAAGTATACTACAGTTGCTGCAAGAATTGTCAATTCTTTACTTCCAAACGATCTCCCACGACAGAGCTACATTCTCACTAATGCTTAGAAGGAAACTGATTATCACCTGGATTACATTGCCATTTATTTAGTTTCTCTCTGAATGTTGCTCCTTTTTAGCCAAACTATCACATATTAAATGATGTCGGACGAGAGTAGAAGCTCCAAACATGTGGTTGATGTTGTGAAAGGATGTGTTTTAACCCAAACCATATTTTCCTAAACCTAACCAAGTAGTTTTGGTGCCCAAACTTGAATGAAAGTAAACCACAAGTCCAAACTAAGAATAATGGTGCCATAGGTGCCACAGCCTCAAGTATCCTGGTTTAAAGTCCTGGGTGTTGTGTTTATGCCATCACCACCCATCCAATCTCTTATTATGGACTTTGTTGCTCTTTCAAAATGGAAATATTTCCTACAACATCACACTTTTACCTTTCTGGACAGAAAATAGGCCATGTTTCTTTCAAAAAATGTAGTTTATTTGCATAAGAACGTAATTTTTTGGGAAACGCAGTTGATTAATCTCATGTGAGGTACAAGAAACTCGACTGAGAAGAGCATATGCATTTTTGTAGGTCTGTGATCATGATAATGAAAACCTCACCGCTTCAAAGCCTGAACTGCGCTGAGAGCTGCCTTGATACGAGCCTTTTAACAAAGGGTTTGTGTCCCGACCACCTCTGCAAGATAACATGGATACGTGGTTGATGGGAAGTGTCAGACACAAATAAAAGCCCAGGCTGAGATCTGAAAGGGAAATGTCACTGGAATAAAAGCTATACCTGATAACATACATTGCATACTTACAAACACAATGCCAGCTCATGCAACGTATGAAACCAGACTGTTAGCATTTACTAACATACACACACACAATGTTAGCCTTATCTTTATACATTCATTTTATTCCACTGTGGTCTGGAGCAGAAAACAGCCTTTCTTCACGGAGATGTCCAGGTATGCACAAATGTACAAAATCTCTTTGCTTGCTCTCGTCTCGCTGACACAACACACACACACCTGATCAAAGGCCTTGCCCAGGGAACCTCTTTCAGCCAATTTGTGCAGCTGTCAGCATCGGGGCTGATAGTGAGCTGTGTATGTAATGTGTCAGAGACTGTGATAGGGAAATCCTTTGAAACATTAAAATGTCTCACTCTCTCTCTAGCATCCACATTTTCTCCTCTCTTCTGCATTTCTCGCTCGCTGTCAAATTTGACTCCACCATCGCTCAGTCTCCTGCTCTTTTCACCTCCATCCTTCCACTTCCCACGTACTCGCTCTACATTTCTACCTCCTCTCTTTCTCCCAGTTTCTCTCTTTTAAGGATTAGTCTGCAGTCGCAGTGTGTGGACTGAAGGCTGCCTCTCAGCTGGTATTGTTGACATACTTAGTACAGTGGAGCAGCTCTCGCAGTGGGAAAAAGGCTCAGAGGCAGCGACACAAACTGTCACACAAAGCAAACACAGTCACTGGGTTTTTGTAGATTTCATGCACGACTGAGCCATGAAACAGCGACACACAGAGAAACATTGCTCCAGTGTGTCATATATGTGCATGCTGCTAACAGCCTGCTGAGTATATATTTGAAGAGGTAGTGCATTGCAGAGAAAGCTGAGCATTAAGCACAGAGGAAAACACATAAAGTTTCATATTCAAGACAGTGAAAAAGACACAAAAAACCTGGAGGAAAAACCCCAAATAATACGAGCCCCTTTCTGTTAATTTGATGGCTGTGATTGTGTCGGTTTTATATCTGAAAGAACACCCTGGCACCTTTTCTTAGAAGTCGACACTTTCAGATTCGCCCTACAAGTCTGAACTGCATGCTGTTGCATTAAGCGACGTACTTGTGAAGCGATTTGGGGAAGGCTTTTTCCACATTTCAGCACTAATATTGGCCCAAAAACATCACAGAGAGCACCAAAATCATAAAAAATCTGTCCTGCTCACTTTGCCATAAAATTTCATATCTATTACAAATGGTAATATCCATAAAATTGAACCTTAGTTGTGATAAAGACAGAGTACTAAAGACTAGATTAACAAGACTCACCAATAATAATCATGATCTGGAATCTGATAAAATGTTAACAGGAGGTGAAGTTCATTTTGTTGCTTCCTGCTGTTTGCAGGACTGTTTTCCCTGAATGTATTACATGCCTGCAGCATCAAGCAGCATTATCACTATCTAATCTCTCATGGATGACAGATACTGTGCATGCAATGTGGCTCTCTACGTCACCGTCGCAGGTATGTCTGTTTGAAAGCATGAGGAACACAGTGAAGTCTGAGGTGGACAGACCATTTTGCAGCACAGACTGGTCTGACTGCACTTCACCATCATTGTGTTGTCAGGGAAAATAATGCTCTGTCCTTGTGTGTACCAACCAATCACAACTGTATTGGGTGCAGAGCTAAGCCAAAGACAGAGCAATGTGTGCCCTCAAAATATTGACAGGGGAATTGTTTTGGTGGAACATTTGCATGCAGAGAGGCGAACACTGTAGCAAAATGGCCAGAAAATTATTATTATTGCAAAAATCGTCCACAAAACTATGAACTTTAAATGTTTGCTAGTCCAAAGGGAATTTTGAAAATGATAGTAGAAGTGGAGGAGAAAGTCACGTGAAATGCACATCCAGTGCTAAGCTAATACCCACAATCTGGTGAGTCAGACTAATGTAAAAGTGATTTATGGCTGAATGACAGAATGCTGCAACTCTGACAGATTGAAGTAGCCAAAAAAGTTATGTATAATACAACTGGAAGGGGTTTTATTGAGTGTAGTTGCTTTCATAGACATGCAAACTCAATGCTAATGCATAAAGTAGCTGTTCTGGCAGCTCAAGGTGGTCCAACACCTTGATAAACCCAGATCATAAGGTTCAGCTGTATCGTGTTCCAGCTGTGATCCAGTTCACTCATAGCTCTGTTTCCATTTTAATAATCTACTGTAACTTTTTGATATTTTTCATGTTTTACAGGATATTTAACACACATTTGCATCTTGTCTAGATGCTTCATGGCTTTACTCGACAACCCTTTGTATCTCTATCTCACAGTACAGCTGCTGGCATCAGTCTCTATTTTTGCTCATTTTGATGATAATCAAATTGATCATATTTCACACTAGTTCCAACAGAGGAGACAAGATGCAAATGAGAACAATGATACGGTGAATTCACCTGTGTTAAAAAAAAAACAAAATAGGTGCTAACGCTCCCTCCTCTGTTTGTTTTTCTTCCTTCTGTCTCAACTAGTTTTTCTGTGCGTTAAGACACTGTCAGTGACAAATAAAATGGAGCATTAAACATTAATATTAAGTCAACTGTTGCTAAATACAGGCATCTGTATACATTCACAAGTGAATTTCATGCTTCAGAGATGAAAGCTTGCGTGGCAAGAACAGATTTTGCACGTGAGGATGACGCAGAGTGTAAAAAGAGCGGGCGTGAGACAAGCGGCACAGTTTATAGACACTAAATGTGGTTTACTCTTTTAAATGTCACTCGCATGTATCTGTATTAAATCCAACAAACCTTAAACATCTTCTTTAAAACAACAGGTAACTGCTCATACACCAGCCAAACAGGGACATGCAGCACTGGTCACTTAAAATATCATTCAGGGAAATAAGTAATAAGCAAAATTAAAGCAGTTAATGCCACATATCTATATCAGCTTTGTGAAGACAGACACTGTGAAGACAACTTGCTAACAATGAAAGACATATAGCTCACCAAAGTCAAATGTTACACAAAAATTCTGCCAAGTTTACTTTAATTCTCTTATAGTAGTGTCAGTGAGATTAAATTTTTTTTTTGTTATTTTTAAACATCCATCCATCCATCCTGTGAACTCCTTCCTTTCTACTACTTTATTCAAGAGTAACACACCCTAAACACAGGTGCAAATGCTTGTAATGAAACACACATATGTGCACACAAACACACCTACAATCTGCAGCTTCCTCTCATGTTCCTCAACGGTCCTCTACTTGGCAAACAATGAGTAGTTCCTGGAAAGCTCCAGCAACAACAACAAACATCCTTTATGACGTTCAAACGTATCTCCAGTCATTGTAGGATCATTTTAGGACCAGCAACATGTAAGTATGCGTGTGAGGCTGTTGCACAGTCCTACAGAAGGGTGAACTTGACAGGAAGGGAAAAAGAAATGCTGTAAGAGGAATGACTGATGAAGAGAATTAGGTAAAAAGGAGGAAGGAGGAGGAAAAAGGAAAGAGGGGGACATGGGAGAGGGAGAGAGAGGGTTGTTCCGGCCTCTTCTGATGCTTCCTGAAACACAGAGGAAAGAATGCAGGCTATTTTTGGGTCCAGCACTGAGATTCTCTCATACTCTGCCTCTAAACACAGCAGCGGAAGGGTTTAAGGAAGAGCTTATGAATACATCGGAATGGAAACATGGCACCCAATATACCGTCCTCGTTTGGAGATAATACAAGCAGCTAAATTAAGCCTTGGCTGTTGCTTCTGTCGGAAACCTTGAAAAGACAACAAATCATCTTTTCAGGAATTTACAAAAATAACTTGATCGTCAAACTGTGGTGGCACAGGACTCGTTTGATTGGAAGATGTGGCTTTGAGGTGTTGCAGGGTATTACAGGCGCCGCACACAAAAGAAGTACTGACATATTTATGTTAGGGGGAAGCAGACAAGACTGCAGCAAGTTCAGTTAATACTGTGAGCAGGTATAAATAGGCTTCTTGGAGACAAGCCTAATGATATCCAGTACAGGACACTTACAGGTCTCCAAGTGTCAAGTTAAGGAATGTGTAGGCTTGAGGTATAGCCGAGTCTGTGATTAGTCTGGAGAGTAAATGATATGCCTGGGGAAATCACACCGTAGGGTTATTTAATAAAATCGTTTCAAAGTCCGGTTCCACGAGCCGCTCGGAATTCTTGGAACAGGATCTGCAGTTCTTTGTCCTAACATGAAGTACAATCATAATCAAGAGCTCCAGCAATCATCCAGACTGTCCTCGGAAACCTAGAGCGCAATCTATAGATATTCAGAGGAGACAGGACTGAGTGTTACAACTGAACACTGCTCTTACTACAGGAGGAATGTGAAATAGCAGCTGAGTTATTCTGCTTCTGATGCTGCAGATTTATTTCATCCAACATTATGCACAACAGTAAAACAGACAACTTGGCATTTTTAGCTCAAATTTCTGCATAAATTGTAAAAATGACTGCTTCTAATTGTTTTTAGTCAACCTTGCATCTCAAAATGTACATTCCTATACAACTAAACTGCATTTCCTTGTAATTTCTGAAGTTATTAGTTAGGTTTAGACACTAAAACTCCTTGTAAACTATCATGTTTGTAAAATGTGCCAGTTTGCTAATTTATTGAAGTGAGCTAATATCTAATAATATTTTGTGGAATTGTTTTTGGATTTATTGTAGCTAATCAGAGGATGAGCAGGTGTGGGAAAAGTAAGGCTGGGACCGAAAACACATTAGAATAATTACAATTATTTGTTTGTTTTGAGCGAAAATAAGGAATATGAAGGCTGCAGTTTTGATTTGCACTGTTTGAAACGTGTGAGCCCTTTTAGGATGGCACAGTGAATAAAGGAATTAAAAGAACAGGACATAACGGTCGGTTTGTTGGGTTAAAATACAACCCTCTTAGGAAATATCGGTAGCTTGTCCTGCATTCTCTGGTGGCTGTGTCTAATATACTGTATGACTGGGTGTCTGAAAAAGAACTGCAGTAAAGCAAATAAAATAAATGGCAAAGATATGTTTCCCTCAAAACATAATTATATTTATCTGTATAGGCACATACTTTTTAGAAAACAAAGCTGCCTTTAGTAAGATCTTTATGAACTTAGATCGTCTGCCATGCTCAGAAACATGAGCAGACGTTGACGATGGACCTGCTGCTAGTTCACTCTGTTGATGTTCTATAAACTGAAGGCCAATCTGCTTTATTTACCAGCAACGATAAACTGTTAGCAAGTTTCGTTCACAAGAACTTCTGTCGCAGCTGCTTGTCCTGTGATCTTTTTTGTTTCTTCTTTTTTGCTCAGCCAGTTTTACTTTGTTTAATGTAATCTTCAAAGTTCTCCTGAAGTTCTCACCATTGGCATCAGTTCAATTACAGCTTTTGGACTACTTTCGCCCACTCACATACTCACCTTTCAGGGATGGGGAGGCCTTTCTGAAGCTCTGAAATAGTTTTGGACAATCTGTCAAACAGTTTATTCAATTATAAATGAAAAATAATTTAATTACAGGCTTTGTGAGGGCCGTCCCTGTTAGGACCCTGGTATTATTCCCCCTTAATCGGATGCCGCCGTGTGTCACCGGACAAAAACCCACCAGACCAACCGCTATATTTTATAAGTGCAACACTAGATTTAAATATACCCTTGAGCTGAAATAGCATAATTATTGTAATTTAAGCCTCTTTAAGTTTGCAGACTCCGTGCAGTTTTTTTGAGGCAGAAATAAGTGGATATCAGGTTTTACCAGGGTGTCTGCAAGTTTCATCAGACTAGATTTAAGATCTCTGTGAGGTCAGTCAGACAGGGAAAAGGGTCCACTTTAATTAAAATGCAGAAAGTGGACCTATCAGATTATAGTCTGCGTGGCCTATTTAATCTGTCATAAAAAAATAGTGCAACAGGAGACTGCAGCATTTGTAAGATTTTCAAAATAAAATTTATGATGTGATGCAAAGCAGTATATTTGACTTAGTATAAAACACTGCAGTTCACCTTTAAGCAGAATGTTTTCCTTGTCTCATGAGGTAAGAAACATATTGTGTCAGAGCTGGCTTGTTCCTAAGATAAAGCTTTTATTTCTGCATTTCAGAAACTAGTTTTGTGACAAAGCTACTTAAAGCAATGCTGATCTTGCATTCTGTCTATTCATCTATCCGCCATTACATTTCATGTACTTGCACTTACACTCTTGCTCGTCTCTTGTTTATCCGTCACCTCTCCCCTAATTTCCTCTCTTTCCCAAACGGCTGCTTTGCCTGTTTCTCCCCTCTGACGATCAGGTCATCTAACTTGCTTCCCAGTGGAACGCCATGTTCCAGCCTCCTACCTCTCTATCTCTCTTGTTAACATCAGCAACAACAGCATCAACAACACTTGGGCTGTCATAAACAAGACTCACAAACATCCCAGGAGGACATCCAGTTTGGACTTGGTGCTCGCTGACCTGGTGGGAGATAAGGAAATGATGGAGAGCGACTGTGGTAGGTTGCTGAACTCTCTGTGAATTCCTGTGGCTGTGTTTTTGAGAAGGTCATGGAGGGAGAGGGGGAGGCCATGTGTGAGTTTACAGACAAGCTGTTTAACTTGTGATTGATTTGAATTTGAGTTAGCCTGACCAGCCATTGTTCTTGGGCTTGCAGCTGAGGGAGTGTTTGTGTGGAGGGGTTATGGGAAAAATCCCACCAACATGAGCTTGTGCAACATCATTCTGTATATGGACAAAATGTAATTCTATAGCTTGAATTGCACAATGATGTTGGTAAGCTGCAAAAATAGGCTTGGCGATTGGTTCATGAGCATGTGCAGATCGAAAAATGCAATACAAATGCATTAGTGAAATATTATGTACATTTAAAAGTATTCTGAGCAGTAGATAAAAACATGCTGTAATGTGGAAATGTAATGTAACAAAGCCAGTGTGGTGGATTAATGGTTTGCTCCAACTTATATCAGATTTGCGCATGGTTTGAACACCGGCTCTGTGTGTTTTCTGTGAGACAATCGGCCCAGTATTCCTGCAGATTACTTCCATGTTAGACAGTTCTGCACTTTACAACTAACAGCCATGAAGTAGTCTGTCCTATATGTAGCCGAGTGGAACATAAGCATGTGAAGGTCAGGCTGGATGAAGGGCACGAGGCTTGTTTGAATTTCATGCAGGAAAACAGAACTCACCTTCTCTCACAGACCTCAAACTGATGCCTTTTTTTCAGCTGTAGATCTTTCTATCCGCCTACATTTTAGTGACTTAGCCTAACCATGCTTGTGTTGTAAAGTATTAGCTATAAGATGTCCCTAATTATATGAAACCACAGTTGTCATGTGCAAATACTGCAGAAAGCAAGATTCTTTTTTAAAATGTTATCATTGTCCTGAGAAAAGAATATTTTGACAATGAATATAATCCAGGGTTCTGCAAAACCACTGTAAAACCTGCTGGCAATGTGCAAAAATGGAATAAATGTAGTGGATGTGAATGTGTCAGATACACCTGACCTCGACAGTGTTTCCAATAGAGAACAAGGACAGAGAACACAATCAGAATTAGTCCATGAATAACAGCGTGTCTCATTCAAATACAACTATCTAGTAAGTGTAATTACTTTTTCCATTAAATGTCCTTATTGGCCCGATGCCCACGTAGAGATTTTTACAGCTCATTAGAGGACAAATAGGTTCAGTCAATGCACATATTTCATACGAACATGTTGGCTCAGATTCATATTCTTGCACAATCACAGCAACTAACAAATCTAGACCCAACAAAGAGGCTGACCCTGCATGCTCTTTCTAAAAAAAAAAAAACAACCCCTTCCTGAGTGACGCCCAAGAAAAACATTCCACTGCATCAGACTTCAAAACCCCCACCGATGATTTTCATCCTTACCTCTTTGAGTATATACTAAAAAAACATTTTAAAAGATCTTATGCTACATTCTTCCTTCTAAATTGCATGACCTCTAGCATGCAAGTTACAGAGAGGGAGAAAACATGCATATTGAAGAGGAGCACGGCACCGAGCTCTTTTATTATGTATATTTATGCAAATGCTACGTTAGTTTATTCAAGAAAGTCTCTCTCGCTCCTCCTCTCATTGCCCCCTGGTCAGTGTTTCAACCCAGGAGTGTGCATGATGAGCGGCGGCAGATAGAGTTCAGGAATGGTGATTGGTTTAATACGGACCTACACAGGAGGGAAAAGTGGGGAGTTTTCATTGTTCTTCAGTCCCCCCCCCCCTCAAAGTTTAAAATGAGGGCGTATTTAATATTGCAGAGTTCCACTAGCTCCCATTCTTTGTCACAGCTAATAAAGTCTGGATGTCTCCTTATAAGGTGAACTGTATATTTCTATCTGCCGCTTATCATCCAGCAGCACTTCTATCCCTCTTTATCTTATCGTCTCCTCCTCCTGTATTAATAATCTCATCCTGCCCTCCCATGTCCCTCACCTCTCCACTGTTCTTGTCAAACATTTTGCTTTTCTCCTCTGCCTACATAACTTCATTTCCTCGTCTTCTGCCTTCAACTTTTACCCCCTCTCCATTCCTGAGCCGCCGACACCTTCTTGCCCCCTCGTCTTTTCCTTGTCCATCATCTCTTTTTCCTCCGGTCTCATCTCCTTCTCGTCGCCATACTCCTCCTATCTGCTGCCCCCCTCCCTCCCTCCTCCCTCCCTCGCCTCCAACACCATGCAGGAGATTAAAATATGAGGAAACAATCAAGTTCTGGCTCATTAGCATATGAACGGGGGGCCGACAGGCAACTGCAGACACGACAACAGAGCCCTGGAAATCCACCGCAGAGCTTCTTCTTCTTTTTTTTAATCCCAGGAATGACTTTTTACCGTATTTTGTTGAATGAGACAGAACAATCCTCTGCCAGTCCTTTCAGGCAGTCAAATTACCATCAGAATAAGAGGGCATAAGAATAAGACAGAATGCTTATATAGCGCCAGGTTAAAGAATGGAGACTATAGAATAAGCGTGCAGAATAATGTTTCTGCGCAGCAACAATGAGGACCTGAAAAGATTGGATTTGGTGGATGCGGGGTGCAGCCTTGTATACGTTGGGTTCGTCCTCTCTAACAATAAGAAACTGAATGATAGAACAGTCATGATGCATGTGTGTGTGTGTGTGTGTGTGTCTGTGTCTGTGCTAGTGTGTTGGGGGAGGTCTACTCTCATTAGTAAATCAATTAAAATGTCTCTATGAGCACAGCAGCATCACAGGTCAGGACGTACAGTGAGCTATAGTATGTGGGCAAATAATGCAAGGCAGCAGAACTGGGAACTTATTATTTAACTGGCAGCCAGATAATGATATCAGGTGGTGGTGGAGAACAGATTCTAGATTGTAAAAGTGTGTGGGAGAAGTCATGAAAAAGCACAGTGGAGTCACCGCCATTCTATATTATCTTACATCAGTTAATATTGCTGTTAAAATGTATTGCGTACCAGATAAATCTCTTTAAATGAAGTACAAGTAAGTAACATAATGTACACATAAACAAAATAAACAAACTAATGCAAAAAGACAGGAAGCTCTCATTATGTTCTCGACACCATGTAGCTGATTGCACACTTCAAAACAGTAAAGGAAAATTTAAAGTCCCTCTGTCATCATTAATTAAATGATTAAAAATGTATTTCTGTGGATCTAAGTTACTTTTCTCTAATCCCCTCTTGTTTTAAAAAGGCTTAGACGCAACTCTACACCGTTGCTGTCTCCACCCACCCTGCTGCCCAAGTGCACCAGCTCACCTACAGCTTTGCTCAAACACTGCAAAACTAGTCTACACTTCACAATGGCAAGTTGTAATATTGGAGTAATTCAGCAGTACATGTTTGAATTGGAACCTGATTCTGAGGAAGAATTATGATCTGAAAAGACCTGGTTTCTCAGGTTTGTTACGTCTGACACCCTGAAAGTCTAAATCAGTGTCTTTGAGACTGACGTCTGGACATTTTAAAAGGTGGAAAAGTTAAGGCATGGCCCGGACAGTTTATTTTGCTCATGATATGTGGTGTACCATATAAAAATGGTAAATAAAAACTTATACAGGGTCTTAAAATAAACCTGTCAGTTATAATAATACTACATCAATGCCAGCAGCTCAGTCATACATCAATGTAGACCCAAGGATTAATACAACAGATGTGTGAACCTAAAAAACATATTATATTATTTAAATATTGATTACAATTGTAATGTTATCATGTTCCTCATCTTAGTTTCTTATGTTTGAATGCTATATATCAGGATAACTAGCGCTAACTACGATCATTATATACGGTGCAATCTTGCTCTCACACAGTGCAAATCTATCTTTATTCTTGTGTTTACACAGTGCATTCTTCTTTTTAATTTTATTTTATATTTGTTCATTTTTTGTACTGACTTTGTGGTGTGTTGCTGTATTTGTTCTGCTAATCCAAAGAATTGCTTAACTGCATTTCAATGTTGTTTAACAAAGATAATAACAATCTATTCTATTCTATTCTATTTTTTTCTATTAAAATATTTTTTAAAAGCATATGCCTGTTAAAAAAAGTGATAACAATCCAGCCCTATCGTTACTGTGACATCAGTTCTGGGTCAAAGCTATGGAAGCGTATTAGAACCTGTATTACTCTAAACTTTTAGAAACAATGCAGTTCTTATACATTTTAAGAGTAGAAACACAGCTCAGCTGCTCTGTAAACCAAACCCATGGCTGATGTATCCTTTACTATACATAATCTACGCTAATGGAAGTCACATGAAAAGGCTGTAAACAAGAACTCTGTTTTTCTAACATCACACATTACTGAGCTCTGGAGGCAAACAGAAAATGAAACTGTAACATAAAATGCAGCACAAAGATCATTCATGTGATATGATTCTGAATGGATACCGCAGGATTTACTGTAATTTCACTTGTAAGTGAAGCGGCGATGCAGCGTTAATGCACCACTAAATCTATACAGTCTTGGCTAATGCACTAACAAGGCTCAATACGCCTCTCTGCTTCAGACTGACTAGGTCTGATTTAAACACACTTATCTTTACCTTGTCTGCTCTCAGGGTCACTGACCATTCATTATTACTCTGCTTCCTTCCTTCACTGGGTCCTTCGCTCCTTCCTGTTTCTCCCTCTGCTCTAATTACATTCTTTCATCAAATCTGAGAGGAGCAAATATTCAGGGAATGAGAGAAGAAGAGTGATGGTGGAAGGAGGGAGGGATGGAAGGAGGGAGGAAGAGATCAGAGTGTAAGAACATATTGAGTGGAATCCAACCCGCTGACTGCGATCAAATGATGACCTGCAGATATCTGGAGGGAAAATCTATAACAGGGTATCTGAACAAAGGTAGAAATCACTCAGATCATTACATTTTTTAACTTCTCGGATGGAAGATTGGACAGAAAGATTTACAAAAAATGAGAAATATATCACACAGCTGGCCTGACTGGAGAGGCAAAGTATCAGATGCACATGGTTGGAGTTAAGTCTAATAATTTTACACTCGGGACTTTAATTCAGAAGAGCTCCTCCACAGAGCACACGTTACCGCTGGAATGAAACTCACATTTTACATTCTATGAGCTGTAATCCAAAAGTATGTTAATTGAGCTAACTGCCAAAACAAATTGCATCTGGATTAATTACGAGCCACTATGACGAAGGGATGCCGTCTTCCACAGGAAATTCCATTTGCTGGAATACTGAATGGCAGCATGAAGTGGTGTTAAATACATCTAGATTTCTAAACCTCTCACCTCCTTTGTCCTCTTGAGAAATGATACACAGCAGCTCACATTTATAATTCAGAATCCAGGACTGAACCATTCATCAAATCAGAAAGAGACATGGTTCAGCCATTTAAAAAACAGAGGCCGAGCAGTGAGAGCAGCAGTCAATGCATTCACCGATCATAACCCCGACACTGTGTGCGTGCTTGGATTGATTTAAAGGCCTGATCAAATTACCTGGAAAAGGTTAAAAGTATCCATTACTGGCTAACATGCTTTTGCTATTGAACACAGGGAGAAAAAGGGGGAATGGGGCTAAGCTGCATACAGCAACAATCAGGCACAACTGTGTCCTGGAGGCATCAATATACCGAAATATTCAGTGAGGAAAGCCACATCTTGGAAACAGTGAACAGATGTAAGACAGAAAGAGGCAATGGAGTAAAAAGAAAGAAAGGAAAGAAGGAAATCTTTCTCAATTACACTTTCTTGATAGAAAATAACCCTGCATTCCTCCTCTGCAACCTTGTGAGAAGTGAGAAAGAGTTTAGATTTCCAATTGCAACTTCTGGGACACCGAACTAATACAGCCTGCTCTGTTTTACATTTAAATTTAAAAATGTATGAGAAACATATCAAAAACTATTTTTAAAAATCCTTCCATAATCTCTTAGAGGTTGTACAAGGACACAGAGCGACGGCAAAGTGGTAAATAGTAAAACAAAGGGAGTGTAGAGAGTAAAAAAAAAAAGGCAAAGGAGGAGACGACAAAAGGGAAGCGAGTTTGATAAAAAGTGTGTGAAGGCTGCAGAGAAAGAAGAGGAGAAGACAACAGCATAGCAGAGAAGGGACGAAAGGCCACCAGAGAGGTCACTTCTGCTGTTAATAATTTATCCTTTAAAAACCAGTCTGAGGCTTTAATTGGTGCTGTGGCTAATCCTGAAACACACATACACACACCTCAGGGAGCCTCTCAGCAGCTGTGCTCCAGCTAAATTGGCTACAGTGAAGCGGCGGCAGCAGCGAGTTCCCTCCAGGTATAACACAGTCAGCCAAAACAGCAATATCAGGCCTGCCAAGCCCGTCTCATGAATCTGGGCGTGACACCTCTCACTGTCTCACGCTTGCTGTCACGCTCTCAAAAGAAATCTTACGGCAAATCAAAACGACAAGACGTTAGTCCCCCGTTACGGCTGTTAGCTCGATAAACACTCAGCTCACTTCAGTTGTAATCTGCATTTAGCCGAGGCTGAAGATGTTCTGCAAAGCATTGGAGCCTTTCTGCATGACTTGGATTAAAGTCATTCATTCGATGATTTAGGACTCGACTTGGTACAGACGACAATGACAGGTTGTGAATCGAATTAGCCCTTTCAGCAGTCAAGGCTTCACTGCAGTTTAAATTATGAGGAAATAATATGAAACGAAAGCCATTATGTCATGTCATAACCAAATAATCACAATTTGTTCTTATTTTTTATTGCAGTAACAGCCTTTTATGACTGATCAAAGCTCCTTTATAGTTTAAAACCTGCACAGAAAATTCAGAATGTTCCTCTCAGTCGCTAGAAAACAGGAAACTTGCAGCAGCTCTGAAAGACGTGCATTTATAGCAACGGAGCATCAAATGAGATCAGTATCAACAGAATGCATTTTTCAACAACAAACTGTGTCCAGTGCATGTGTCTGTGGGCAGATAAATGCTCTAGCTGGTTGGTGCAAAGCAATTAGAAGTAAACAAACCCTGCCGAGAGTTTTGTCTGCTACCTGTAAGCTGCTTGCTTCCTCCCTGCATTCCTATTTAAATGTTTGTTTCTAATTCATCCTGCAGACTAAGAATAATCCACAATAAGTGGCATGCTAATTATTTAACATTTATCCTCCGACTCTGTTTTCTCCTAGCACCATCCGGCTGTCTGGCAGCGTTTTATGCATCTGAGGGTTGACGAGCACATTTAAAGCCCCCATATCCCACCATCACACATCAGCTCTGTGGGTGAAATAAGCATTTTGGCCATGAACTGATCCAAGTGGAAACCCTGCTATCTGAGTCACATCGCCTCGCATATGCCAAGAATCTACCTTTATGTAAAGTCGGACAGCATGTCCAGATGCAGAAAAGTCAGTGAGCCCATCACTTTTTATACTCGCAAGGGAAAAATGAGAATATTTATCAGCATTTTGTCGGATCTACTGTCTCATCGAAGCAAAGATCAGACAGCAGATGACATATACCAGCATAAGGGTGGGACAAAATATCGATAAAGTGACACATCGTCATCCCTCCTTTTGCGATATGAATATCGATATGCTGGTGCCAAATATCGATACCTTAGTTAATGTAATAAGGCACTCTAAACCCTAATCTAAATCCCTAATCCCATTAATGAGGGAGACTTGAGCGGAAACGAACTGTTTGAAGAAGAGTTCGTACAGGTATAATGGCGGACAGCAATGCTACCGTAAGAGACACCCCATCTAAGCTTAAGTCCAACGTGTGGACCCTTTTCGGCTTTCGCAACAAGCAAGCTCGGCAAAGACTATGCCATACGCAAGAACTGCCTCACAAAAGTACACAGGCGACACCACGGACATGTAAACCTACCTGCAATGATGATGAAGATATTGTGATGTATCGTTATGTGATTGTCTAGCAAGATATCGTTTATCGCAGTATCGCTGCATCATGATAGTATCGGTATCGTGAGCCATGTATCACATATCGTTAATCATCAGGTACCTTGTGATTCCCACCCCTACACCAGTAATGACAACAACCTTGATATTTACAAAAAGAAATACTGATATCATGCTAGCAGTACACACAGAAGTAGTGACTATCTAAGTGATACAAATCCAGTTACGGTTGCAGACTCTCTCCCTAAACTTGTATTTTGAGCATAATTTATCTGCCAAAACACACATAACAAACAAAGTTAAAGATATTTTTGACTGACAGCATTATTTTTTTCAAATTTTATACAGATTTGGTGATAATAGCATCACTGCGATGTAGTGAAAATCTCCAGTTTTGTCATTATGTCATTTAACACAACTTGCTTTAAGTAGATGACAGCACAGATCATCGCTTGCTTGGTCTGGCCATCATCAAGTTTGGGAATTTCCCCCATTGGGCTGGTGTTTTTATGGCTGCTAATTTGTTCCTTACCCCAGCCTACAACAGCCTATGTGTCTATATACAGATGTTCAATAGGTCATATTCGCTGCAGTGGCACGACTGGTAATAGTAGGTAACACTTCCTATCACAACTCTAAGTATCTCACACTTAAGCGGTTTGTATCAGCACTCGTTGCCATGGATAGCAGGGAGAAGTCACAGCCGGCAGAGCAGAGAAGGCACCAAACATAGAGAAAGGCTTTGGTGGCTGATGCTAAGATATAGCAGATTTATTTAAGCAGTTTGCAGGTGATGATGAGGACAGTGGCCAGGAGGCAGCAACATCAGAGAGGAGTGAGCAGGGAGCAGCTGCTTTGTGCTGCGAAGTAGTTCAATGAACGAACTAAATGTTTCATTCAACCTCCAGGTTACAATGCCAGAGAGCAGGTTTGACCATTTCTGAGGTTTAACTGGTCAGACTCAGCGCTTTTTTGATCTTTTTCTTTCTAGACTACTCACCAATTCCATAGCCTATAAGACACAGACTGTCTGCCAGCCAGCCCAGCAACACAAATGATTTATTAACTACTCTATAATCTAAACAAACTAGTGAAAACAACTATGAATAAGAAAGTAAAAGGATGGAGGAGGAGGAGGAGGAGGAGGAGGGTGCTTTGAGACTGTGAAGTAAATTACAGATCAGCACCTCGCTCATATGATCACGTTGGATTACTTCATTCAAGAGACCCATTGCAAGATTGTAAATAATTTTGACATTGATCATTATACTAATACAACTTCCTGCACACACAAATAGACAGGAAAATTGGAAAATTAGTTTGATCACTTTGCATTTTAGCTTGACACAAACAATACAAATAAATGGACTGTGCATATTTTTTAAGATTTGTTGATTTACGAAGATATTGTGTGGATTCAAATTTCGTGTATCAAATCGGGGCAAATTCCTGGGCTGCTTTTTGTTACCTGCATGCCCAAAGTAGATGACAAAAAGGTAACCAAAAGTCCTTTATGAGCAAGACTTAATAAGTGGAGCTGATAAGTTTCCTGTGCATGTTAATCTGCACTGTACCAGCAGAAACACAACAGCAGCATCCTTGGGTATCACCATATGTTCTGTTCCTTTAATCATACAATAAAACATGGACATTTCCCATTGTTTCTCCTCCTGAATAATCCTGCAGGTGAGAACCTATAATTTCTTTTACACTTTGTCAGATGTTAAATGCTTTCAATGCACTTTCACCGAGGTAAGTGGAACCAGCAGCACACAGTCTGTGTCAAACACATGCGGCTCAGTTAGTATAATGATTTCAGTGGCTGTCACCTCCGCCGCCACTCAAAAAACATTAATCTGTCACAGCAGTTGATGCCACATTAAATCTGTGAATCAGACGTTCCTAACTGCACATTTTTTAAGCCGAGATGATGCGTGACGGTGTGCGGTTACCGTGGTTTACCAATAACTCCTCATGTGTCACCTCAGTCTGTATTATTTGGAATTGCATTCTTACCCTGAGAATTAGATTTCCAAAGTGAGATAAAAACTACTCTTGGAGTTGCTGCAGTCCAAAATCACCCAGACAGCGAGGTTATCAGCCAGACCCGGGCACCATGAGAATACATAGTGTCTCCCAAATCCTATTGTACCATGAAATGTCACAGCACATTAGCTACAAGAGGGATTACCCTTCCTTGAAAGTAAAGGAGGGAGGGAGGGAGGCAATGAGGGGAGATAGAGAAACAGAAGGAAGAGAAAGTCGTATACGAGGAGCCTGTGGGAATGTGAGCACATGCTGCTGCATTCAGGTAAATGTGGGGTGAATAGAAACTAGTCCACGCTCTGCATCATGTAATTGTGTCCTCGCTAAGTATTTCCCCCACTTTCTCTTCTTCCCATTCCCTCTCTCTCTCCTCTCCTCTTTGGTGCCACTGGTCTAGATAATCTCTAGATCTTGATTTGGCTAAGCTTATGAATTATGTACACACACACACACACACACACACACACACACACACACACAGGCGCGCACAAAGCTTATCTATAGCTGGGAAGTTGAGCAAGGTTGGCAGACTGAGACCAACAGCTTGTGGCTGTACTTTGGAAGAAAGCAAAAGTCTGTCTCTGTAGCTTTGTCTCTGTTTTGCCACTCCACTTTTGTCAGCCCCATTTCCCTTCTGTCTGAGTTTGTCACTCGATCTGTATTCAGCCGGACTTCATCGCTCTGGTTGACTGTTGTAAAGTCCAGATTGTACGTTTTGACCTCGGTATGACTGTCTTTCAGCTTTCCGCCCTAAATGGTATCATGGAAAAAGAAAAAACACACACTATAAACCGCCTTATTGCCCTCCCAGTGCAGCTCAGATTATATATATTTTCGAGAAAAATCAAAGGAGTGTTTTATGAGAGCAATTAGAACGAATAGGATGATGAAAGTTAAAATTTTTGGTGTACAAAGGCAACTGATTCTGCAGGTGAGGATTCCTGTAGTTAAGAAGATCTTTGACTCAAACCACTGACCTCATACAAGGTTATTTTATAAGCGCAGCATGTTTTACTCTGCACACTCCTTATCCTTCCTTTGCCCCTCTTCATTCTGATCCATTCTCTCTCCTCCGCTGTTGTGCTTTAACTTTTTTGACCCGGCATTCTCTGCGGATGTACAAACCACCAGACAGATCCAGACTGTAACCAACACCACCTGGAGCTTCTCCACTTCAGTGTCTTTGTGAATATGAGTTGAGCCTTAGGATCAAGTGGGAGAGATCACAGTTCCATTATGTAATGTCCATTATGCTATGAAAGGTGCTCTCTCCTCTTATGTATGAGTTGTCCTCACTGCAGTGCACCCGTGAGAGCAATACAAATACATGCATGTAGCTGGAGCACAGTAGGAGTAGACGGAGAATCTTTATTCTACTTTCAGCTGCAGGTTTCTGGATTTATTCCTGAGTAGCTGCCATTCAGTTGAAGCCACCCTTAGGAACAGATTTTTTTACTGTCAAGTATACAGTCACAGTCACAGTACCCCATAACAAGAGATATCCATTACTGGAATACACTGACTCTTTGAAAATAATCCTTTGGATCAACTTACTGCAGTGCAATAAGAAGATTGGTTGCAGTTTTACCTCTGTCTTCTTATTTAGTATTTAATCCACTATGGTGCTTCTGAGATAAAGCAAAGCTAAAGTGCGAAATTAATTCGTCTGTGTGATCATTTTAGCATGAAGCGCACAAAAACTGTGACAAGAAATAGTGGACGTTGAGCATAATATAGATTCTAATGACCAGCTTCACAAACATCAGGTTGCATCTACATTCTCATTTCCCAAAGAGCAAAATAAATAAATAAATAAAAAACTGCAGTCATGCATTGGATGAAGGTGGGTCCCCGACCATGCTGGCTGAGTGTCCACCACATCATTGATTTTTTTTCTTGAGAGCGACGGGGAGGGCTCCGAGAGACCTCCGCTGAGAGGATAATTCTAGGGTTGGTATTGGTAAGAGTGCTACAGTTAGTATTTTCTGTCACAGCGGTGCACTGAATGCCCCTCCTGTTGGATTCGGAGCCTCCGCTGCATCTCATCTCACAGTTGACAGTTGCCGTGTGTGTTTGTGTGCGAATGATTTCACGTTTTACATAAATATATTTGCTGTGTTTCTCATTTCCTCCCACATCTGTACATGCATGTGCCTCAGTTTGTACCGTTCTTCACCTCTGAAATTTCACAATATTGGTAGGAGGAATAAACCAGAAGTGAAGGGTCATTTAAATGTGTAAACTGATGGGAAAGCAATTAAGGAAAGAATAAAAGACTGATGTACGTAAGCTAAAACCATGACAACCTCATTATATCAGGTAATGTACATATATTACACAGCTACATGTCTGCTGCTGCTGTATCTTACTAATGAAAGACAGAGTCTCTGTATGTGCGTTTGTCTGTTCTTCATTGTTTTCAATGCCTGTTCATTCATTGTACTTCACATTTGGCAAATGTTTTACTGGGGATCCAAGGAAGTGCAGTGTCAAGTAAAGTCACTTGGATGATCGATCTTCATATTTTGGCTAAAAATGGTTTTCTGTTACACTTCCTTACAACACAACAAGCCATACAATGCCAAGTAATGGTAAATGTTATCCTATGCATATTATATCAATCAAGATGCGGTCATTTATCTGGATTACAGTTCTGAACCAATGTTGCTGAATCATTGCAGGTAAGCTTTGGCAACCCAAATCAGTTGTTTTGTTGGGACACCCCATTCCTCACACGACAAATGACTTCAAACCCTCACTCATGCTGCAAGCTGAAACCATTCCATTCCCAACAGGCACATTTTGAACAGATACTGCACTAGTAAATCCAGTGATGCTACAGTATCTATTGGAAGATGAGACCAAAATCAAAAGCAAATAGGATTCAAGCAGGCAACTGATCACTTTGCATTTCCACAATACAAAGTCTGAGAATTTCAATAAAATAAGTGATGTATTTGTTTTTCATATTTTTGCAGAGGTCATAGCACCTTGAATAACTGAGGAAATATATTCATGGAACAGGAAAAGGAACCAAAAGCAAACAAAGGGAACAGCATTATAGATTAAGATTAATAGAAAGAGACTTTAAGATTATAAAACACAGGGATGCTGGGGTTTTTTTCAGGATTGTTTGGGGGAATCTGCTGCGGCTGAGTGAACTTCAATAGTGTTGGAATGAGTCAGTCACCCTGAGTCATAGGTCACTCCAAAAACAGCACAAGTGACAGCAGGAACCATCAGAAACACCCACAGCCACAGAAATGAACAATGGCAAGCTTTGATAAGAAAGTCTCCTTAATGTATACTAGTCTTCTGTACTGAAGCCCTATAGTACATACTGCATGAAGAACATCTCCTTAATGTGCAAAGTACATTTTAATGAACTTCAAGAAGGCAATTACAAGCACATACACATGTATATACACTGAGCCTGCAAGTGAACACAGCTGAGGACCATGTACAAGCAGGCAACTGAGCATGTGCAGATACAGAACATACATGCACATGAAAACACTCTTTCCCAGGGTTTCAATTATTCATACAGGAAGTTAAATCAATGAAAAATGCAGATTGCTGCTGTACTACATGTAGCAGACAAATGTCTCTGTCTCCTCCGATGGTTCAGCACAAAGACCAAAATGCTAGTGCAGTTCACTGCGTTTTTCTTTGCCACTCAACAGAGGCAATAAATTAATTATTACAAACTATTATTTAGCAGCGGCTTTAGTTCACTCTCACCTTTCTGCTGCCAAAATGTGACAGCCCATGGACTCCTACTCATTCAACTGTGCTTTTAGCACCAGTTTGTTAATAATAAAGGCCCAATGATTGTTAAATCTTACAGTACAAATACCTTGCCAATAATAAGCGACTGCTGCGCCTTGAGTCTTGCCTAAAGAACAGAAAAATAGATGTTCAATATTTGAAAAAGCAGGAACGCGAACGACTTGTCATTTTTATAAACAGTGTAACCACTTTTGGAGCTGTTATGTTGTCTGTTCAGGTTAAATCAAGCACACCTCAAGCATTTAAAACCACTTTAAATGTTATTTTTACCCTCAACTGTCAGTCTCCTACGCAGAGACTAACATGGAGAGACGGTTTTGCAGGTGATTTATCCAATGAACTATTATTGTTGGAGACTACCTTGACTTTACATAGTGGGCCGTCGGGGTGGGGGAGCTGCCTCCTACTGGCAGGAACTGAAAGGTTGTAAGTGCTTTAAAAGAAATAAAGATGAAAAAAACAGCTGCATTGGCTGTCATCTGCGTCCCCTCTCCTCCACTAAGATGACGAATCTGGGACATTTGCTGACTGTGGATGGTACAATAAAACCTCCACCGACCCTTCACAGTGGTAACACACACTATGTACAGCAGAGAATATTGCTGCGATGTCACACCAATGATAAGTGTTCTGAGTGCTGTTATAGTTGCTCTGGTGGCTCTGCTAATCTGCTGCTTTATTGTACAGCTGCACCAATATCAGCAGCAAAGTAACTGCATCCCACAGTCGCACACGCAAACCGAGCGTTGACGCACAAGCACTGGTCACATACACACACGCACACACAGGCACACACACACACAGAGTACAGAGCGCTGAAAGGCCAGGCAGTACAGCACGCCTCAGTAGTGTGTGCCAGCCTAATCTAGTCAGGCCTTTTATCCCATCTCCTCCCTCCACTTCCACTAAAATCAACACTTCACTGAGAGCTACAAAGCTAGTTTGCACCCTCGACACACACGTACATGCTCGCACGTGCACGCGCTTCACTTCTCCTCCTTCGTTGTTAGTCTCTGTTTATCTCTCACTTTGGCACTCTCGCCTCATCTCTCTGTGTCTCAGGCACAAGTAGAAACACACATCTCACACACTCTTGAGCATGCACAAGCTCACACACACACCAGAACATACTTACAACACACTCTCACGCAACTTTAAAAAAGACTGGTAGTCTCTGAGGAGTTCCAGTAGTGTGAATGAATAAAAGCTGAATGTAGTTTAACAATCTGTGCCCAGTCAACTGAGTTGGCCACTGCCCAGGCTGAGAGCTGGTACCCCTGTAAATAATCATCCACTGAACAAAAGTATGACTACAAGCCGACTGCGTTTATGGAGTTAAAGCAGCCTGACAAGGAGTGAACCATGTTCCTGTTTATAAGTATCAATTTCTTTATTCATAAATGTCAAGTTTAAATGTCACAAACATCATACCACCCTGCCAACAGACAACACAACATGGTAATTTGGTGTAACACTATCTTTAGAAAACCACTGGCACACACACGCACACACGTGCACACAAACGTGCACACAATGTCTTTCTAACACGCATACACAAACTAAGGGAAATATAAACAGCTTACTTTCAAGTGTCATTAGTGACCATTCACTTTGGACAAACTCCCTGCAATCAGCAACAGCCTATGTTTGGACTGCCTTAACATGCATGCCACCCCGCCTCCCACCCAACTCAACCACCCCCACCCCGACCCAGCCACCCACCCATACACACACACACACAAACACACACACACAGTTACATGGACAGCTCTGAGCATGAGAGCTCCAAAAAGTAATTTGACTGGAATCCAACAAAAGGAGTGTTTTCACAGGATAATCCCTGGCTGGGACTGCAGGGGTTCTGTGTATGTGTGTATATTTGTGTGTGAGTGGTTTTGTGTGTGTCTGTGTGCGTGTGCAAGTGCACCAGAACCCTGGAGAGTGGGTGTCTGTATTTGTGTGTTTGTTCTTGTGCAATTGTGTGTGTGTGTGGGATCAAGCTGAGCAGGGAGGGTTTTATTCAGGATTTCATTAGCAGGGAATAGGAGATGTTTGGCCTGGCCAGCCACCTCTGGCTCAGGGACAAGAGTGTGTCTGTAACCCAGCTAAACTGTCTGCAAGGGCAAACACTGTGGCAGTTTTATAGAGTTAAACTGTGTTTCTTTATATATTTCTCTCAGACTGGGAAAGAAAGTGTGCAGAGGTCGAGCTCCGGAGTTTATTCACACTTGGAGCTGTCCCACTGTGCTTCTGGACACAAAACATGTTTCCTGCATGCTTGCAAACACTCTGAAATAACATGACTTTAAACAGTACCAGTAGTCAGCAGCCAGAGAGGTGAGGCACTGGAGTGTCAGAGAGAAGAAGACGCTTTGGGTGCTACAGGGTTGAATATTTGGCTGGGTTTTAACATTAAGAACTTTTTAGAAATGTATCATTCTTTTATAGAGAAACTTGGATTCATTTCTCACTTTTTTACTGCCTCATTGAATGATGTGATATAAATAAATATTACAACAGAACAAGATCTTGTAAAAAATACTCCTTTTTGAAATGGAAAATACTTAGCACCAACCAAACAGATTATTGATCATCTATTTTTTTGGCACATCATTTTACCAGTCTGCACATCTCCGAATGGTTCTACTGAAAATATGAGGATCTGTCTTTGTGCTGAGCTGAAATAATCAACATATGCACAAGCAATGAAAGAGCATCCTGCACATAAAGGAGATTTCATCATTAGTAAAGTGGTTTAAGGAGTATGACCAATAATTTTGTGTGTTTTGGATTTAATTTTCATCTCTTGGTTACATCTCTTGAATCCTAGTCGATGGAGAGTTGCTCTTTTGAGCAGTCTAACAGTAACCATTAAAGGTTTTGCACATTTTATCTTTTGGGTGCAGATTTTGGTTGATAACTTTCATGCATTTAGGAGGTGGCAGCTTTGTTTCAGTGCTGCTCTTCAGCACGCACAAATACACATGCAAATAGAAAAGATTTGTGAGCCGTCTCTGTAAATGCCAAGCTTATTTCATGGGCTGTAACCTTAACCTATGTTTTAAGGTTTACCATAAGTGTTTGTGGGAAGTGATGATGAGCTCTGCGGCTTTATTTCAACCTGTATTTGCTCATTTAATGCTGGATTTGTAGTCAACACGAGGGTCTCACTGTTGAAGCATACAGGGGAGGTTTTTGAGTCACAACACCAGAAGGCTGTATTGTTCATTATAAGGCTGCACTGCACTTTAATTACATTCCCTACATGAACTGCGCATATATTCTTTTGTTTACTTGCAATACATGTGTCACTGTGAAGGTCTGCCTTGTTTTATTCATAGACATGAGGCTGTGATTGTCGGCCTGTCACGATAATTACATTATCGACTTATCTCCCCACGTATGGACGTGATCATTTTTCCTGACCTCTGTTTTGCCCGTTGTGTTTTCATGCGTGTTTGTTTACGCAAGAATATCTCCAGTGACGATGCCAGAATAAACAGCAGAGTTTTCACCACCATTAAAAGTCTTGGGCGCGGTGCCTAAGCGTATTTTCACAGCGTCTAAGCCGAGTGCACAGAAAAGGGAAAAAAACAAGAAAATGCTGAGACACATTTTGGTGTCATTTCTAGTCACGCCGTTTCTGTCTTCTAGTCTGCTCTCTGTGTCGGAGTTTCAGTGTCGGTGGAGCTCAGGCAGCTTCTGCACAGCAACACCGACAGTCAACCAGGTCGTCAAGTAGAACTAGCTTTGTTTTATTTGTGCTGTATTTAGTTGGGATATTTTACTATTATTTTCTTATTCCAATTTCAATACCTGAACATTCTTAAAAAGTAAATGTTGCTCTTTAGAGGGTGTACTTGCATTATTATGGTATTATATTATCAGATTAGTGGCATGGAATGGACAATATTTTTATAGCATTTTTTGGGACAATATATCACACAGCAGGTGTCTAATATGAGATCCAGCAGACGTTATCGTGCCAGGCCTCTGTGATTGTGTGAGGTTTTCCGTGAGTTTGCAGGATTCATGTTCCTGAAAAGCAGATTCTTGTGATCTTCAGCAGTATCCCCAACACTCATAGCGGAGCTTCATTTCTTATTAGCTCCGACACATTTGCCAGAGAAGGACAAAATTGTGCAGGTTCATGTCATGAAATCCACGGGTGATGAAAGCCACTCCACAGACACTGGTTGAGACATTCTTCCATTTCACTGCGTGCAGCAAAAGGTTATCCACGGAATATTTTTCACATTTTCTCCACTGAAAAGTCTCTTAACCACAGCAATGATTCCCCTTATTACTCTCTCGTCTTTGTGTAAATGGCTGGTTTCATGCATCCTGCCATGGGTATTAAAAGGCATTCTGCATTCTTCTAAATGTAAAGAGACCAAATTGCTGAAGAGAGAAGGATAAAACTACTGGAATGTGCTTAACGTCACAGATCAATTTACACATCCGTGAACAAGGGTGGAATTTTCTCTTGAACACGTATGATCTGCACTGCCTTGAGATGAGAATAGACAGTAAATGATACAAAGAGAAGAGTGTGAGAAAGAAAGCAAAAGAAAGCAGAGAGGGAGACATAAAGGAGCAACAGTGAAGTAGAATGAACAACAACATGTGAAGAAAAGCCCCCAAGCCTTTCTTTCAATTATCTCTCTGGTCCCCGATGCAGGAATGACCCACCAACACCAACCTTTACACTCCACCCAGTCACTGTTCCATCAGTCAGACTGGGAGTAAAAAATGCACTGATCACAGCCTCACAGCAATAATGACATCTCGCATTTAATGCACAGCATGTGTGCAACTAATGACTGAGTTACAGTCATAGTTTCAATGACATAAACATATTCAGACTGTAAACTTTTACAGACAAACAATAATTCACTCTAAGTGTTCAACAAAAGGTCTGCATTTGTTTACATACAAACAAATGAAAAATCAGCTTCATGAATTTTATTCATCATGAAACAAAGCAAGCAATTTAATTATGTGTCATTCATCACTTTCAGGTGGGAGAAACTGAAAAAACTGACAGCGTGTCGGAACAGATGTAGTTAAAGTCCCTTCAGCTGTTGATTTATGTTGATTAATACTCAGCCTTCCACACTCGAGGCTTGAGCACACCAGCTCACCTCCAATCATTACAAAACTAGGTTTGAGAAAGCGGTTATATTTGAGTAGTTCAGTCCTGCATGTTCAAACCAGGAACTAATTCTGATGAATGATTCGGAAAGTCCCAGTTTGCAAGTTGAGACTGACAACGGTACACTGCAGCCATTGCGTTTAACATCTAAATAACATCATGTGAACGCATTAATAAGGTAAAAACAAACTTGTCTTATAGGGTTCATTAATAGACAACATCCACTTATGTGTGGTGCCCTGCATGGCCCATTTCCCATTCCAACATTATATGAGAACATCTGGGATCACAGGTTAACAGGTTGAAGTAAAAAGGTTCCAACACAGGTCAGCTTTGAATTTTTAGTTAGTTACTGAAACAGATATAGACAAGAGTCCCAACACAAATACAGTTTGAGTGAATGACAGGACAGGAACAACAGGTACACTGTAATTAGAGCCGCTTTGCTTGTTAAACCTCGAAATCCAGTAAGAGCACGTAAGCTGTCGATTCAAACACTGTTTGTTCAGCTTATTTACACTTTAATTTGTGCTTAACAAACAAATAGAAAGAGGAGAAGTGTCACATTTCAGTGAGAAGCTGGATGTGGAAATGTGGATAACACTGAAGTGCAGAAAGGAGAACTTTAGTGAATCTGCACTAAAACCTGGATAAATTGTTTTAATAAACACTCTCTGTTACGGCACTTCATATTTTACACTTTCTGACCATTTTTGGCCTGTTAGTAAAAATGATTATGCTCTTCGTGACAGATGTGATGTTGAGGAAGATAGTGAGCTTTTGGATGAGAGAATCTTTAAACAGCCCACGCTATATAATCCCATACAGTGCGTCGTGTTTATGTAGCCTGTCAACAGCAGCTGGCTCTGGCTGAAACACGCTCAGCATTAAGCTTCTGGGTCACAGGGACACTGCAAAACCTGAAATGCCCTCTGTGAATTAATTAAAGCCGCCTTGAACAATGCATTTAAAGCTACAGTACATGTGCTTCTTTCCCAAAGTGTTGTCATACAACAACAATTACTTTACCTCAATCTTATTAAAAGGCAGTAAAGCAGAATCCCTGTTTACTGTTTAGTCACTTCAGTAGGACAAAAACACATCGTGTCTCATGACCAGCACAATCAGTTTGCACTTCTCCTTCTCCAGTTACACCTGGCACTGAGAAGTTTGTCATGAGGCCTCCTAAAGTGGATTATTAGCTCAATATGTAGACACAGTCCCTCCAAGACAAAAATTAAATACCATCTTGAGTATGTTAAGTTTTCATTTACATCATTAAAACCAATTTAGATGTTAGAAGTATTTTGTAAAATGCTAAAATTAATTTGTTGCCATCTGGAAACTACATGGAAGTGCTCTTTTGTGCCTTCAACCTACCGGACTCGGAGAATATGTTTGTTTACATTTGAAAAAGTAAAACATAATTTGTATTCATGTTTTGCAATTTCAGTTATTTTGTACGTGTAATGTATTATCTGGATTATAAATTACAACCCTGAAAATGAAAGCTTTAATTTAACAGAAGAAATTGTGATATCCCAACCAAATTATACGCTACTACACTTTTCCTAGTACACTTTTAAAAACAGTTTTCTAATGAAAGGTAATTGCAGGCAACACTTTCTGCTATTTTTTGACTCTATGGTTCGTTTACATGCTGCTTTCATCGACAGAACATGCAGGCCAGATTCTTCTAAGGCAGAGAGGGAAGAGCTCGTAAGATTTATCTTTTACCAGGAGAACGAGGAAGAGCTGGTGGGCAGGGATGAAGAGAAGAACAGAGCAGCGACAGTTCAGTCAGAAACAGGCTAATTTGAGTTTGTTTGAGAAACATGTTGTTGGTGATTAATGAAGTGAATGATGCTGAATTAGATTTCTAAATTGAAACCAAATAGGAAATAAATTTGTTCTTGATCAAGAAAGTCATGTCCCATGTCTTATTACAGATGTTTTTATTACCATTCACTCCAAAACACTAATGAAATTATGTCAATTTAACTGTGCTAATATTGGGTTATTAGTTTTGCCGAGTACAAGTTGGATTTATTTAGTCTTATAGTAAATATAAGGATGTTTAGAGAACATCTGATTGTATTGTACTTTCCACGATTGCACATTGCTGTCATATGGAAACAATTTAACAACAACCTCCCTTTAATATTGCAAATATAAACATTTTTATCATGTTTAAGTAATGATTCCTTCTCTGCCACTCTGCTTTTTTGGATTTGTTGGGTTTTTCTCTATAATATATCATTCTAAGGTCTTCCCTTCACTATGCAATGTGTCTTCAGATGACTTATGTTGTGCACTGGCGCTATATGAATAAAACTGAATTAAACTGAATTCATGCAATGGAGAGCTAGCTGCAGGTAAATCTCTCTGTATTTCACTGTGTATTGAAGTTTAAAATCTGCTTCCTGTCATGATATTCCTGCCTGGCTTATCGTTAGCAATATTTTCAACCAGCTATGACTGGTTTGCCAGAGCTGAAGAAGGAAGTAACCGTATAATGGAGTAGACAAATAAGAGTATGGTGGAGCCAATGGTGGAGAAACTTTGGAGGCCTCAAAGAAAAGTTTCTGATGCTGCAGATAAAAAAAGACACTCAAAACAATTGATGACGAGGCATACGGCATAATCATGTTAAGAGTGTTTTTGTAATTACTCTCGCTGCCAGAAGGGGGAGACAAAAGTTCCACACTGCTGCTTTAAACATCAACGTTTTACAAACTGTGTTCTGTTAATGAATGTTGTCTGAAATAAAGTTGTCTGAATCTTTTTAAAACTGAAAATCTGCAGGCCAGAAGCACAAAATGGAAACATCATTTGTCATTTATAAAAAAAAACCTGGACAGCATCATGTCGAGGGGCCGAACCCTCGACACTGAATTACACTCACTCACACAGACTTAAAATAGCCAACAGCTAGAGGTTGTGCTCTTTGTCTCTCCCTTTTCATCCAACCAATAAAGTCTTTGTCAGGCACTTAGCACAGCGTTCTAAAAGGCAGCACAGCCATACATCTCACAGAGCCGCGATATCACTGCGAGTCTTCTAAGCCCTGCGTTTCAGATGCCGTTTCCTGTAAGTAAATTTAGCTCCACACATGATTTGCCAAAACATCTGCGCACTAACTGGAATTATGTTTGCTGCCAGACAATATTAGATTGTTGGACGTTCTATCAGGAAGTGTTGGGGACTGTTGGAGCCCTCAGCAATTTCCGTGGTGTAACTGTTTGAGGTAGAGGGCTCTGACAGGAGCTTTTAAGAGGCAGAGAATCCATTAGACAAGGGTCGCTACAAAGTGGCCAACTATTAAAAATGCAGCAGCACCATTATTCCCTGACCCAGCCTACAACTTCTATCTCCTCCACTGCATCACTCTTTATTTCCCTTTGGATCGCTATCTCTTTTTTTCTTCTTCTTCTTTTGAATTCTTTTTGCTACAGCCATCTGTTCTCTTTTTGATATGTCTGACTCCACTCTCCTTCATGTCTCTTTTTCTCCTCCGTCCTCCCTCCCTCCCTCCTCCACATATTTTTCTATTACAAAACTGGCAGGGGTGAGCTTCTCTCACCCCTCCGTGCATGTGCTGACCCGCTGAAGCTTTTTCGCTCCCATTCAACGTAGTAAGGCACTGGTCAGCTACCGCTACTGTACTGGGACGAGAATAGAACAGCCCACAGAGAATAATAAATGGACATATATGGGTGGTTAGGAGAGTCCCTTTTAAGCAGTAAAAACTACCCAGGCCCGACAAACTGAACAGATGGTAGCAGAGAGGGAGAGAGCGAGAGAGCCCAGAACACAGTGGGAGAGAGGCAGGAAAAGAGAGAGAGAAAGCAGGGAGAGCGTTGGGTAGGGTATTAGAAGAAGGCAGCATAAGGCCATTCTCTCTTCTACATTGGCATATGACGCTGTCGAGATCAGAGCCGAGATCCAAACAGAATAGCTGGCTCTTTAAACAACATGCACATAATAATACTGTTGGTTGTAAAACTACAACTGATGCAGGCAGGCAGATGTGTGAGTAGAAACAGGGCAAGAGCAGAATGCATGCTGGGCTATAAACCCTATACCCTCTGTTTACTTTGCACACTAAACACACACCATTCAGTGTGTGTGTGTGTGTGTGTATGAGATGTGCGCTGTATAATTTATGGTCGCTGTCTCTGCTAAGGCGAAGTACTTTATGTTTGACAAGAGGAGGAACAGAAGCTTGGAAGGAGACGAGGAATGAAGGGGGAGGTGATATGAAATGGAAGATCAGTGGATGAGTTAATCAATTTTTTGGTGTTCTCTTTGTGTTTACACATGCATGCTTCCATGTTGTGTGTGTCCCTCATTCCCTGCTGCCTTTATGATGTTTACTCATCACAGCCAAGCCAGCCACTGACCACATTTATCTAGCGCATAATAGAGAGTAATTGAATGTGAAAAGCTCATTTTTGAAGCGATGGAATATTCTATTTAGATGTCCAGGCGTGTCCGCATGTGTCATTACTTTGATATCAGCTGAATGCTGTTTCTCATTACCCTAATTAAAGCTCCTTGTGTGCCGCTGAGCATATTAGCACACTGATCTGCAGCAAACTAATGATCGGCTGGTTGATAATGTGACTTTTTTTTCTGTTAGCCTCTCTTATCTTGCTCTTAGTGATTATCATCAAAGATTCACATCCTCACTCAATCATCATCAGAAGCTAAAAAGAAATTTGAATAGCTCGGCTATATTCGGAGATGCTTCACGACGGCATGCAAAGCTGAAAGTTCACACATATTTAGAGAGACAGATTCACGTGCACAGTCAAAGTGGGGAAAAATATGTTTAAGATCAGAGAATAAAGAGATAAAGCGAGAAGATATGTATGAGGAAGGAGCTTCAGTTTAATAACTCCAGATAAGGAAGACTGCTCACTTATTAGGAAGAGTCCAGCAGATCAAACTTACACAGTTTTATGGGTTCTGACTTTGAGAAACTTCGGGGGTTGGAAAGAAAAAAAATATATAACATGGAGTAACACGACGCATTTGCCTTGTCAAAAAAGAAGACGTGTGTCAGGAATGCCACTTTTCCACTTCTTACAAAGACAAGATGTCAGTTTTTGTTATTGCTGTGAAATTTGCTGGGATGACACGTTCAACCACAACCTCAACCATCACAGTAGGCTGCAATAATTGGTTTTGCAATTTCAACTGGTCCAGTTTAGGATTTTACAGTCTGGATTTTCTGGGGAAAAAATGCTTTCAGTCAATAATTAATTGAGATTGCAAGCAACAGTGCAGGCATCAGAAAACACAGACCTGAAAGCAGCTCACAGGAGCAATTATGAAAATGCTAAACATTGCTTATACTTGCTAGATCTGAGCTATAGCTTGTCCCCGCGGCTACAACAAACCCTCTGGTTAAATTTTAACAAATCACACAGCGAATGCAACAATGCAGCTGCGCTTGAGCATTAACCCTCCCCCTGATCCTCATACCCTCTTATAGCCATGATTAAGAGCCACTAGGCTCACATAAGAGGCCGTGCTGCCCCTCCCCACCCCCTGCTAATGTACACTGACTGTACCTATAGCCCATTATGGAGGCAGGGGAAGAGCAAATCTCAGTTTAACAGGCACACATTTAACGCACACTCTGTCATCTGGCTGAGCATTGTTAGTATGAGCTAGTCATTTCATAACTGCCTTTGTGTGACGCTGGTGCATGAGTGTAAGGAAGTGTGTCTGTTTAAAGATTGGTATTGTGAGGCAGGGAAGGAGATGCACATATGCACACACACATGATTGATTTCCACAGACGGAGAACCTCCACTTTCTGGAATCAAGATTAATAAGAGGCCGATCAGATCAGTAAGCAGAAGGAGGAGGACGAGGGGGAGAGAGAGGAGGAAAGTGTGAGAAAGCACCGAAGCGAGATACAATAAATACAACCGGTTTAGTCTTTGTCTGCTTTTGTCCATTGTGCACAAAGCAAAGGAGCCTGAAAACCTACATTCACACCCACAGACACTCACACATACGTACTCCCCAGATCTGAAGTCAAAGAGCAGAACAGGCAGATCAAACAGCAGCTAGTTGTCAAGGTCCATATAGATGTAGAGCTGAGGAATCAGACACACTCGTGAGCGCACACAACTGTTCTTCTGGGTCCTCAAGAGCTTTAATGACAGCAAGTTGCACTGAAAAGGGGTCATTCAGGGGGGCGTCACCATTCAGAGGCCACACATACACACATTACCTCACACAGGACACACACCTGCACTTATCCGCACAAGAGCGAGCAAATAAATTCAGTTCACGCTGAATCGACGGACAAAGTTCCAGGCTCATGTACAGTCACGGACACAAAATGGACATGCGGATGTAGTTTCAGTTCGTCGATGGATGCATATGCGAACACACACTCGCGGTGCTAGCGCAGCCGAAGGCGTACGCTGGGGAAGGTAGGATCCAATTTGATTTGACCTTGACAGCAGAGAGAGAGGGGCTGGTGGGAGGAGGGATGGAGGGATGGATGGAGCGTAAGGAATGGAGTGATGGTGTGGGGCCAGATGCCTGTTGCAGATACTTGAGAGTAATGAGATGACCTTGAACTGATCGAGATAAATCATAGAACAAGAGACAGCAGTGTGACACGGCGACATCTGTACACATAAAACTGTATGACAGGGATGCATCAAATGTTGAGGTTAATCTAAGCTACATGTGTGTGCAGCATAATATCCTGTGCAATAAACCTGCAAATCACACACATAGTGAGTTTTACTGGATGCTCCAAGACTGACACACATGTTGAAACTCTGCTTCTTTGTTACTGATAGAAAATTGAATAAGATTCTATTTCAAGTTCATTACCAACCTGAGGCAATCACAATCATTTCTTACAAGTGTAAATTTTTGCCACAAAATAAATGCAGCCAAGAACATATCCTGACCAATATTTTCAGCATCATTTGATGAAAAAAGAAGAATTTATCAAGATGATAAATTCAGTGTTTTCCGTTTTAATTTATCCTGTTGCGGGGAAAAAAAGTAACAAAAAATAAAAACATTTGCCAAGAAATAATTAGCATCTATATCCTTGGAGTTTCTTTCATTAGAAGGAAATTTACAAACATTGTGGTTATATTGTTCAGTGGCAGACAAGCATTTCCTCTTCTAGATTAGCAAAACAAAAAGGCGTCCTTATCGTCGGAGATGTTGCTTATTACAACCAAACCACAGCTGTGCATTAACAAACAGTTCTCAGTTTCTGTTTGTTCATCTTGAGCATGTTCTTAAAAACATCAGACAGCTCCCAGATGTGAATTTGTGCAGCTCTGAGATCAGCAGATAAGTGGGTAAATGTCGACATGCTGCAAACGCAATCTGCATAAGTCATCTGCAAATGCATCCTGCAGCTAATTGGGAAAATCGACTTTATTTTATAAACGAAGGCCAAACAGCAGCTACAAGGGATGTGTTTAAGCCAATAAATAAAATACTTAAAGCACCGAATCAGTGTCGGATTGAACATGTAGACGACAGCAGAATAACAAACCAGCAGCTTTAATCTGGACAGTAATAGTCGTGAACTGAAGCTGTCCACAATTTGTGGCAGCAAGGAATGTGTTATAAAAAGTTAACAAGCAGTAAAAATTTCATCAATGTGGAACCGTTTTAAATTAGAAAGCAGCCCAACATCCCCTTGTAATCTGCGTTTTGCGAGGCAGTGTGAACAATATAACTTTCAACATGACAAATTTGATATTTGTAGAGTCGCGACTGATTTTGGTCAACGCTTTTGTAACAAACAGAGATCCTTATGTAATAAATGAATGTAAAAATTGTTAAAGTGCAGCAGTATAAAGCTGCACAGGTATGTTCATGTGTCATATTAGGTCATTTCAAGGCAAAAAATGCAATTGAGACAGCTTTACTTATGTATTGTTGTATTAAGTAATAGTATCTTGGACTCTGCATAAATGTGTTGCTATTGGCCTGAAGATGCACCTAGCAGTCTGTGTTTGGTTCACAGTTCAGCATATTTTTAACCACTGAGCAATAATTTTCTTACCTGCTCTTCCCACACTGTGTCCACCCAACAGCATGATCTCTCTATTCTCATAGCATCCCACTCCCACACTTTCTTTCTCCGCTTCTCTCGCTCCATCTCTCTTGCCTACTGACATGTACAGATTTGCTAAATATTGCAGCAAACCTGCCAACTTCTCACATTTACTATCACACAAATGAAAAAAAACAAATGAATCACAGCAGACAAAGGGAATGGCGGCTGATATGATGCAGGAGCAATCGATCAGGCCTTTCGTAATCCATTTTCTGCTTCTTGGTGGTAGAAGAATCAGAGTGTGTGTCAGTGTGTGCATCTGTGAAATGAATTTATCAAGACAGCCTGCGTATGCAATCTATGGGAGAGTGAGAAAATTGGGAGAAAACTTGCAGAACAAAGAAAATTCTAGGCTCTGCATTCTAGGTAATCCGAGAAGTCTTATCAGGCTCCATCAATCATTTCTACAACATGCTATCGCGGGTGAGAACAGTGGGATGGCAGCGTGGGCTGGGAATGGCTAGTGAGGGGAGGGGTGGGGGTTAGGAGGGAAGGGGTTTGGGGGTGTTGACAGAGTGGGACAAAGTGGGAGAGAAAACAAGGGCTGAGGGAACGGGTGGGCCTCCTGCCCTGAACTTGAACTTGGAGCTGGTGGGGTCGGTTAGGGGAGGACGGGGTCAAGTGCTCAGCGTGGATGGAAAAGGAAAAATCCAGCAGAGTGACATCAATATCCCCCCGCTCGGAGACAGATGGGGGACAGGGGACGCGGTGCTATTTAGCAAGCTGTCTCGTGAGGCAACTCCAGCATTTATCTCAAAGCGTTTCAGCACGGCGAGTGAATTCTGCGCTTTTGCTGGCTTCATGAAACACAGAAACCCAGATTATGCAACAATCAAACCCCGACCGAGGTGAGATCTGCTAAAAAATAAACACTTGTCACTACTAGAAAAGAGAATTTCATCTTCATCTGCCACTGATTGAGAAGAGATTTAAGGAGGCAGCAGATAGAGCAGGAGTAAAGTTCATTAAAAGGGGATGATTTTGAGACAGTTCCAAGATGCGACACACAAACATTTATTTCCTTTGAGGGTTAAAATAGGTCAACGTCGCTGACCAGCCTACCTTAGTCTGGAGATAGTGGGGGTAGTAGTATGTGTAGTGGGGGTACATTGGCTGCTGCTCCAAACGCTTTCCCATGTAGCTGGAATCCAACTGAAGGTCCTGGAGGCTGGAGATAGAAGCTCACAGGTGGGGTTACGATCGCTCCAAGGGGCTGGCCTGGATCCTTCAGACGGCTGCTTCCAAGAGTGGAGGATGCAGAGAGAACACTCTCCTCTGGCTGGTGAAGGTGATGAATGCACAGAAGAAGGGATGGAGAGGAGGACAGAGAGTACTTGGGGTTTCAGTCTGTCTACTTGTCTGGGAGCTCACAAAAACATTCCTCCCGCAAGGTCTGGAAAGAAAGATTCCTGGGAGAAGGAGGAGGTGGAAAGGGAAGATATGAGAGGATAGCAGGAGGCAGTACAGGAAACAATAGAGGGAATTGACTGAGAGAGGGTAAAAGAAGAGGGAAGAAGAGGATGATGAAGAGGAAGAGGAGGAGGGATGAATGGTTGGGATCCGGTTGCCGGTTCCTCGCACTCTCTCCGCACTAAAAATTAGACTTCTTCTTCTCTGCTGCCCTGAACATGCCCCTCAATTTGCTTTCCAGCGTCTCTCTCTCTCTTGTCTCTTTTCTCTCTTCCTGTGTATCCGTTTCCCTGTCTCGGTCTTCCTCCCCCTCTCTCTTACACCAGACGAGACCCTGATCCCACGGGGAGCTCGGCTGTATCCTGGAGAACACACGCTGTCCTCTGCTCTATCCTCAAAAGACAGTGAAATCAGCGATGAACTCACACATGGATGTGGAGCTGGGGAGAGGAGAGGAGGAGGAGGAAGAGGAGGAGGAGGAGTAGAGAGGGTGGTCTGGAGCTGAAGCTGTGACTGCCTTTTTTTTTTCTTCCTCACTCTCTCTCTCACTCCCTCCCTCTTTTGTTAAGCTCCGGGGATAGATAGGTAGATATCGCTGGAGCCCGGCGTGGAGGATGAGCAGAAAAGAAAAAGCCTCAGTAAAAACTCCTCTCGCTGAGGAAGAAGAAGCAGATAGCCTTATCCAGACGTGCACTCACACAGAGGAAAATCCCTTCTGATCCACAAGGTGCCCCCTCCAACTCTCTTCTCTTTTCTTCTCTTCCCCTCTGCGATCCCTCTCTCTTTCTTCTCAAGCTCTCTCCCTGACGCCTTGCTTCCCACTGAGCCTGGCAGCCGTCACTGTGTGTGTGGTGGTGGTGGTGGCAGCGGCGGCGGTGGTGGTGGTGGTGGTGTGTGTGGTATGTGTGTGACTGTGCATGTAACTGAGAGGGGAGTGTGTTTGTGTGGCTGTTGGCGTCTGCTCTACTCTGCTTGCTGAGGCATAGAGGGGCTCGGCTTCAGCGCAGCGACGCTCCTCCCTCGCTCGCTCTCCTCCTCTCTCCGCCGGTGTCTCTCGCCCAGTGTGTTTATCATGGAGCTATAGAACAGTGGGAGTGGTCGGTCCTGCCCTTCCTCAAACCCCCCCCCCCCCGTGTGTGTGTTTGCACTAAATAGGAACTGAGAGGGAAAAAGAGGGAGATGGGCTGTTGTGCTGGAAGGCGGAGGAGGCGGGCGGGGGAATGAGGAGTTAGAGCTGGGGTAAAGGGTGAGAAGAGGATAAGGAATATAATTTGGAAACAGAGAGGCCCCCCTACTGGCACTCTATAGGCGCAGCACTGCTTTAACTGATCAGAGATTCCATTTGCCTATTATGCAGCATCACAATCAGTTACCAGGATGCAGAAATACACACGAGGCTCTCTCCAAAGCTGCACAGTGAAGGGCCCAACGTGAAGTGTGTACGTAGTTAGGCGGTTGTGTGGCACAGTGACCCACTGACACAGTGCTGCCTGTTATGTGATGTAACCAGGTTTAAGTAGTGCTCTTACATAAGCACAGTGAGCCATGCATGAAAAGACTGCTCTGCCCTCTGACTACAGCTGTGTGTGTGTGTGTCTATGTGTGTGTGTGTGTGTGGAAGAGACAAGGGTTGGCAGACAATACGAGTTCACTGCAGTGGAAAAAGGGGGCACGAGAACAGAATGCAAACACAAAACCTCCTCTAAGATAAGGGCTTCATTTCTTGTGGGCAATTAAACTACTTTACAGCCCGCGATGCAAAAGCACATCACTGTCTTTGTGCTATTGTGCGCTCGTCTGAGAGGGTCTTTCTTGTCGCCGTGCCCACGTGTCTGTCTATATTTTTATAGCGTTCTGCTGTCAGCTAACAGAACGCACAATAATGATATGTTTGGCTCGGAGTTCCATTATCAACAAAACACCTTCCAAAGCAGCATGGACAGTAGAAAGTTAGTGGGTAAAATGAGAAATTTAAGCAGTGAAGAGTTAGAAAAGGTACCTGCAACATCACAAACAAACTTTGACAATTGAAACACTCGCAAAAAAAAGAAAAATAAATGTTTGATCCAGATTAGGACACGCCAGAAAAGATAAGAAGCAGCAATTAAATGTGCACCGACCCTCTCATAATATTCTAACCATTGTAATGTATGCATAAATGGCCTGGGGGATGAGCATAAATGTGGGTAAACACTGTGTACACCACTGATGATGACAGTGTTTATTTTCCTCAACAACTGTGTGATTACAGGCGGAGGTGTCACCACAATTTGCTTCCGTCCTAATTGGGTTTTTCAGCTAATCGGGAGAGTTTCTACTTGAATCTTGCCTCGTCTTCCTTCGGCGCTGGTGTGTGAAGGCAGCTCTGATTCATAACCTATAACACAGTGCAGCAGTAACATCATGCCTGCAGGCGGGCCTGGACTCGACACTGTGAATCACTTGTATTTTCATTTTCATCTGTATTGCCTTGTTAACCATGTGACAAATTGAGTTTATTTATTCCACGTACTGAAACAAGTGCATCTCCGGGACCGCATACATTACATGCTGCAATTTGTATACAATGGGAGTGTTAGCTGCACATTAACACTTGATCTACGTAATTGTGTTTATGCGCAACTGTTGGTAATGTTTAATAAGATGGGTATAGAGGAATATAATGTAAATACTTGGTTTAACCTTGAATTCTGCAGATATATATAGAGAAGGTTTTATATAGGTTATAAATGCCGCATGAAGAATCACAGGGTTTTGTGAATCCTGCTGTAAAATATATAGAAAAGCATTCTGTTCCATTATGTAAGTGTTAATAGCACGTTGTAAAAATACAAGTAAAACTCCTTCATTTAAAATGCTAATACAAGCATGTAGGTATAATTAGGAAAACATTCTTAAAATATTGCAAATAATGATGAAAAAAAAGTCCTGTGTGACTGTTACTGTCATATAATATATAATTAATTATTAGCCGTGCATTTGAGTAAATGCATGATGTTACTGTAGCAGCTGGTTGAGGAGGAGCTCATTTTGAACTATTTTGGATACGACTGCAACTAATTATTATTTTTATTTAGGATTAATCAATAGTTGGGTTTTAAACAAATTGAAAATAGTGAGAAATACTCTACTGTGACAGCTCAACATGGATTGTTTTATCCCAAGCAACAGTCCAAAAGAAAAGAACATTTGCAAAAAAAATTATTTAAAAAAAATATCACAAACGTCTGAAAATAATTAAAAAGAAAAGCAGCAGATCTTTACATGTGTGAAGCTGTAAATATGAAATGTTTTTACATGAGAAATTACTTGAACAATTTGCAGGGTGATTACCAATTAATTTTCTCTCATTTTACAATCTGTGCCTGTATGAACTGTTGGGAAATTTAATTAGCACCTAAACGTAATCTTTACATTGCTCTTCATGTGTGTTGTGTCCAAAAAATATAGTTAAAATATAGTTTAAAAAAGTATTAGTATATGAAAAAAAATTAATAGCAAAAGCAGTTCATTTTCTGAAATGCAGTCGAATAGAAATAGAAAGCATCATTAAAAAAGACCTATAAAGTATCTAAAATATGTATTTTACAACAGTACTTACAATGTACGTAGTTAGATTCCACCAATGGATTACTGATTAATATTATAGTATATTTATCATTAACACAGCCGTTCACTGACATCCAAATGATCACACAAAGGAAGTCAGTCATCAGGTAAATGGCTGCTCAGCTTACAGTGAGTAGACTTGAACTGCGAGTCAAGAAGTGACTCAATGATTGAAGCTATCAGCTCACAAGTAGTTAAGATAAGCACAAATACATGCATCGAATACACTCTTCTGCTTGAAGAGATGCAGGTTCCTGCCTCTGCACACACTCTTCAGAGGAAAAGCTGCTTCTAATTACAGATCAGCAGCATTATTACAAGAAGAAGTACAGAAAATAGCGCTGGCACTTAGAATAAACCGATTTTACAGCTGTGCTAGCAGCTCCACAAGGATGTATTTACACTCTGTGCTGCTTTGAGCTAAAATGCCAACAAGCCCACAAAGACTCCGTTAACATGCTGTTGTTTAGCAGGTATTATAGCTACTATATGTGCTAACATTTGCTAATTTGTGCTAAACCCCAACTACAGATGAAGCTGCTAGGACTATCAGCAGTTCTGCAAATATTTAGTCATAAATCTTGACCTTCTGATGGCACTTAATGAAAAAAAAATATTTGCAAAGGAGCACTAACAAAATTACAAAAAACATGAATGTGTGCGCCAAATTTCACAGGAATGCTTCACTTCACGCATCGTGTTAGATGAGAAGTCAAAGCTAGACAAATTCATCCACTGAATCTTAACAATTTTTAGAGTAATCTCATCAATAGTTCAAATATTTCAGTGGCAGTCAGACTTATTTGTTTACTACATTAAAAATGGCTAAAACAACTGCTTAAAAATAACAGAAACTACATGCAAAATCACTTTATGAAATTATGTTAAATGAGACACAAGGATTATGCAATGAATTATGTGCCAACGTAATAAGATATCATGCAAACACTGATGTCAAGTAATGCTAGTTGAACAGGTGATATTTACCACCTTTCCCCCATTGCACAGAATTATTATTTGGATTAAGAAGTTTTTAAAGTTTCTCTGCAGTCATTGATAAAACTCCTCATAACTCTTCCCCATGTATCAGATACATATTCCATTCTTTTTCCATTAAAGGTCCAATGCTGTACCCCTTGTTACCAAATTGTTCAAACTCCTACATGTTCCCAAAGTGTGTCTGTGAGTTTTTCAGCTTACAACAGTGCAAAAGATGTTTCATTATTCACAATGACTTTAGAAGCCCTGGTTTTAAAACTGTTCTAAATGGATTGTTTTACTCTGAAAACCACTGAGCTGCTGCTTAGTTAGTTAGGTGTTGCACAGAACCTGGGTCGCTTTGTAAAGCTGGGAGGATAACTTGTTGTAAGGGGACTTGAGGAACGGCTTTAAAACAACCACAAAACACAATAAAAGCAGATTTTTACCATGAACTGTCCACCTCTGCTCCATCAACCTCTAGACACTCGCTCACCTACAACTCTGAAAAAACACCATATGGATATTTTAACAAGTAAAATAACTTGATTTTCACTAGAGGGGTCTTTAGGACTATTAAATATTTTATTCATTAAAGCTCCTCCTGTCATAACACATGTTTTTGGTACATTCTGTCTGGGCCATTTCTTAGTGAATAAACTACACCAGTTTTTTTTTCCAGCCCATTACATGTAAGTCATATTTCAGCCAGCCTCGTCTAGATGGCAGAGGAGTTACTGCATGAGCTCATCTTGCAGTAATTCCAGCCTGAACTTCACAGTGAATGAATGTATAAGCAAGTTGTCGGTGTGGTACAAGCAAAACAGACTATATTGATTATATTGCACTTTTAGTTAAGGAGTGAGCACTGCTGAATCTTTTTGCAGTCAGAGGGGTTATACGCTCACGGAGCAAAGCAGCGTGATGGAGGAAGGTTAGTCCTTCATTCAATGGTGCCATGTGTGGAATGCCAAACAACGGGGGATGTTGGGGGTTCATGGAGGTGTATGTGTGTGTGCGTGTGTGCATTCTATATATATATATATATGAGCAGCACACCAGCCAAAGTTTTCATGAAATCTTAAGATTCTGCTGACGCTGCAGTTTGGGAAAACAAAGAGAGAATTGATTCCTCCAACTGCACAGCACAGTCCTACTATGAGAGGCCCAATCTTTACATCTTGCTCCATACGCCACCATAATAAAGCTTCCTAATTACCTTGTCTAGTGACAGGGAGGCCATAAAGATGGCGGCAAATACATACTGGTTAATTGCCTTAATTTTAATATCAAACACACTTCTATTATGTCTTGAGCATTATGTGTTAAGCACAATCCAATTGCCTGGTAGTTCCTAAAGAATGATGTGTATCTGCTGCATCTGCATTTTCTCACAAGAAAGGACCTTTATATAAGGAGGGACAGTCTTCCACGTCCAGAGTTTGACAAATACCAGACAGAAACTGACAGCTGGAGCAAAATATCAAAGTGTTTTCACTGACACTGTGTGTTCTTAAAGCTCCCAGTCATCAAAGCCGTTTTCAAATGGAGCAGGAAAGGCCATGCTGCGATTCAGGGATGTGTTCCTCTCATCAGTGACCACCAGATGTGTAACAAACACTGAGCCAGAAAAAAGGACGAGTAAAAGCCTCACATCTTAGCTTAGATACAGCTGGAAAAACACAAGAGGTCATAATGACGACAGTCCTCTCCTACAGAAGCTGCTCTGGTCGGGTTTCAGGGAAAACACTGGCCAGGATACCATCACACACAGACACACACAGACACAGACACACACACACACACACTATGGCATTTGCACACAGCAGATTTACGGAGGTAAATGGACTATTACATCCAATTGCCACACACAGCATGAGGGAATTTGTCTCTTTGTGACTCTCCTGAGATACAGACACTGGGACTGGCACTGCAGAGGATGTAGAACAAACTGTGTTTAGGCTTGTTCAATGCAGCAGTAAGAAAAATGTTTGGTTTAAACCAATTAAGACAACACAAGCAGTGTCTTTGGCAATTTACCGCTATGAGTGTGTTAACATCCACTTCACGTCCAGGCTGCATACTTCAGCCTTATTCGCACAGCGTTGTATACAGCCACGATTGTAACTCAGGTAACAGGGCTTGTTGGCCGCTGAATAGAAGGTCGGTGGTTTGCTATCCGACTCATTCTGTCCACCTGTCAAAGTGTCCTTGAGCCTCAAATTGCTCCCTCTGTGCGAGTGTTGTGGAAAACAATGTCAGACACAGGAAGATTAATGCATGCTTATATATCTGGCAGACTAAATCACTGTAATGCTCTTCTATCCGGTTGCAAATGGTTTCAAACTTTGCTGCCCAATCACTCAAAAGGACCAGAAGGACAGAACACACGACATTTGTTTTAAAGTCCTTTGGATTAGCTGACTTGATGTTGATTTCATGTTTGATTGTTCGTGTACGAAAGGTGCTGCACAAATGAAATTTGACTAATTTACTTGAGATCCTTAGACGTTTTGAAATTTAGTAAATCTCCTAATCTCATGATTTGCAAAGAAGTGAAGTCATTAATTCCAGTGGCAAGTAAAAGACAGACAATACTGAACTCTTATTATGTCAAAGGACTGATATAATCATCACTAAGCTACTTACCTGCAGTTTAAGTATGTAATCAGAGAATAAGCACATAAACTGTCCTTGGGAAAAAAAGCCCTGTTTCACTTCCACTTAGTTTTGAAGTATTGAATGGATTTCTTGTAACATTATAGAATATAAACTGAGAAAACAGAGCCTATAAGTACAAACAGGCACCAGTCAGTCACAATGACCCTCTTCTTGCAGAGTTTCTCAAACTTATTGTAAAAAACAGACAATCAGAGCGACTGCAGGTGGGAAATGGAAAGCAGCAGCTTCTTTTTAATAAAACATTTTTACTGCTTCATCCAGTTCTAAGGACTAAAAAGTAATATAAGAAGTACTACTTTCACATCCGAAAATTCCCCATCTATGGAGAGGTATTTGGAGATAATTTCATGGAGGCAAAGGTTAGTTCAAGAAAATTGGTGGCTGTCTCAGTGCTGCGTCTCTGCTCTGCTGCTCTGGGGGCAGAAATACGTGAGAAAAACCGAGAAGAATGAACACAGCTACAGTAACATCTAAACTAGAAAGTCAGATTCCTAATTAAACTATTTCATGAGGCACGTTTAGGAGACATTTATAAGCCATTTGGCCAACAGGTTCAGGTGACAGAAGCAATTTTAACTATCTGCAATGAGTTTGTATCGGACAACAAGAAAAAGTGGATTAAGAGCAGAAGCAAACATGATGATGTCTCAGTCAATGAAGCAGGCAGAAGGACGAGGAGGATATTAGGTTACACGATATTAGAAACACATTCTGAACTATCTGCGCTGCCATGAGGCCACATGAAATATCACTTCAAACCAATAACCCCAACGTACAACCGTGTACATGTCATTACATGACTGAATCAAAACACTGACAAATCACCTTAGGCCCTTTGCAAATCCCACTCCTCCCATCCTCTTTTCCGCCTCCTCCCTTCCTCCCTCTTCCCTCTCAACAGCACAGCCCAGGCTCACTTTAACACAAGTCATCACTTTATTAAAAAAGGAGGAAAAAAAAGAACAGCGCGTCAGTGGATTCATTTGAACAATTATGCAAATCAGATAGGAGATGAAGCTTTTATTAATGTTAGAAAAGTGTTGCATCAGATACGGCTGAAGTTCATTAAGTTACTCCAGCTGAAGATGAATACGTTCTGATTAGTTTGATGTCACAATGGTCTGGATCACATTACCTTCTTGGGCTGTGTCAGCGCAAAACTCCCCACGGATCTTTGGTTGAAGCAAAAATATGGGAAAAGAGGTGAGTATTTCACAGCTATAAAAAACAACTATTTCTGTTTGGTTTCTATTGTTTTCACCTTTTTTATGTTTATAGGAAAATATATGCACCACCTAAAAATAATTTCTACTCATCCCTGTCTTTCAAATCAGGTTCACTGTTGCAAAAATCATGTCGTTCTCCTCGGCTCCCTTCTCTCTCTACAGGTACGAGGCCCGGGAGGTGGTGGACCATGACTGACTGACTAGAGCCCATGCTTGCTGTGGCTCCGAGGGGTAATTAATTTCAGCAAACGACCGCCACGTCTGTCGGCTTTTATAAACGAGCGTTTACGCGCTATGGACAATTTAACCACTCCACTGAGCGCGCCTTGACAGAGATGAGTAGAGAGATGTGGGGGAGAGAGAGAGGGAGACAGAGAGGGAGAGAGAGGGGATGGGGACATGCTGCTAGGTGACTGATGGGAGATTTAATCAATAGAGTAAGCACATTTACTCTCATGATGCTCACCCAACATCCATATTCATAGTGTTAATTCTCCCAACGCCTACGCTGTTGCACACCACAAAAAATTATAATGCATGAAGGATTTCACTACATCTCATCAGGCCTCATCAAAGGCCAGCATCATCACTGCTAATTATGTGTAGCATCATGGACTAAACACCACGGCGGCACTCTCGCCAAGTGATATTACTCTCGATCTAAGCTTAATTTGATAACCAAAATAACTGTCTTCCACTACATTCTGGCACAAACACCTGAACAACCCAATTTTCCTCGTGCTAATTTTATTGCCTGTATTTAGAAGCACATCTAGGAAAACAATGGCTGCATCAGTACCATGCCCTTCCTTCCTCAACAGAATCACAACATCTCAACTGTGTGTGTGTGACTGAAGAAGTCTGGATTGGCTGCGACCACACGCCGATGATGACTGGTCATTGTTCGCTGCAATTATTTGAATCCAGACATTAGATGACATCGCTCGAGGGTTAAGAATAACAGCTCAGCGTCCAAAATATACACCCTGAAAATATAGGCAGCACCACCCAGAAAACACAGCTGAATCTACATCCATACAGGAAATCTGCAAAGAAGCCAAATGCAGCTCAGAGTAAAGGTCTTCTGAAAGAGAGGGGACAGAGATGGAGCCAAAATATCAGTTTTTGCAGCATCTACAAACCTTAACTTTCATAATTTGTGTACTAATTCATGTTAAAAGATAGGCTAATCTTTACTAGCAACAATGACGGAAGCACAGTGAGATCATTTTTGTGTAATAATGTCATATATTAACGCTGCCTCATTATTTAGCAGCTTCTCTGAAAGTCAAAACCTGTTTATGAGCATATTCCAGGACTAATTACTGATATCCTGAAAATAAGCACTGAACCTGCTAAGACATCACATTGCAATAAGTAATGGAATGGCAGGACATTAAAACACTAAGTGATTTTTTTTTTTTTTTTAAATCTGTATATTTTTCAATTATTTATGTCATTGTTTCTGATGCTGTTTCCATGTGCATATGTGTATATACACAGAAATATATACAACTATCAGCCACAACACTAAAACCACCACTGCATGAATGTTTAGGTTCTATATTGTCAAAGTGACACCAACATGAATGCCAGGACCAGCAGAGCACTGCATTGTAATAAAATGATGAATGTTCCCCTGTCAGTGGTTTTATTGTTGTGGCTGACTGGTGTTTATATATACATACACAGAACCCTTCAGTAGCTAAATTCTGGTGTCAGATATTTTCTAATTTGTGCACCTTCATTCAGAAATGTCACTCAGCACCTCCATTCCTTCTCTGAGGTCAATAAAACTAAATCAGCTTAGTTTTGTCAGACTGTTATTATAACTCAACAGTATGTAGCACTGCCACTTTCTCCCCTCAGAGTTTCCAGACCCCAAGAAGTGCAGCGCCACACCGCAGTCACTCGGCACTCGCTCAGCCGAGTCCTGTGAAAACCGTTCTGTTTGCCTCTAACACTATCGGGTTGCCAGACTATTAGCACTGCAGCTCCACTCTGCTTTGTTCCCCCTGCCAAAGCAAGTTACATGGCTCGCCTCGATGTCAGTGTTTTCACAGCTAGACATACATTACTGTGTGACATCAAGCCCGGGGGGCTTATAGATCTGCTGGATTGTATGACAGGACCCTTTATGGCTTTTGCAGGAATGTATGACAGCAGTACGCCTGCCTCGATCCTTGGCAGGGATAACTATAGTATACCACAGTGAAGAAGAGGCTCGTGTAGCCATATGAGGAGCCCAAGGCAGCAAGTGTTTCCATAGCTACAGTGGGCTAAAGGGATTGTTTACTGTCCGAGAATGAGAGATTAAGAGAATGAGTGATTCTTGAAGTGTGTGCTGAGTGATCATTTCTGTACACATGTTATCTGTGTGTCCTTTAGGTGGAGAAGCTCTTCATAAGACTGTGAGGGCGCCCATGTGTACACACTTCATCGCAGTGACTTTTAATAGAAGCCCCCCTTCTACTTTGTCCATACACACAAATACATATGCACGCGATGGTACGCACACGCAAAGCCTGCACACATTCAGGTGGTACGCTTCGCCAAGCCAGTGTAATCAGGGCAGCGTAATGTGTTTACCTCTCTAAGGTACGAGAGTTTGATTAAGGAGCAGCCATCTGGCAGAAGAGAGGAGAGGAGAGGAGGAGAGGAGAGGGGAAACATAAGAAGGAGAAGTGCAATCTCTACTTTAATAAACAAAATCAATCCTGCCATTGTGGTCATTATGCCTCCACAGACATGCCTGCGCTACAATCAATCAGCAGAATTGCAGCTCAACCTCGAGGACAAACTATATCAGACATAAAACTGACCATTAACAACTACAACACCTGCCTCATATCACCATCACACAGACATACATCACCGCTGTCTGAAGGCAACATCTAGCTGACATTAGCACGTTATCAGAGCCAAATGTCAGCATTCTTCCGGTTCTTCCTTCTGCTCTTAATTAGACAACGCGGCAATCACTTTAGGCATTGTTATCAACAATGAGTACTAACAGTTAGCCTTTTCAAGATGATATCAGACTTGGGTGAGTCATTTACATACTGTGTTGCAGAAATATTGCACAGAATTGCTCACTATTTCTTCCTGCCGTTGCTCTAACTAATGACATGCGTTAGCTGCAACAGCACCGAACACTATATACAGTAAAATAAAAGCCCCAACAACGAAAATATACTATTTTATGGTTGAAAAAATGAATGGCTGTGGATGGTAAAATGATATGAGGATATAACCTTCCTCTCCCCTCCCTGTGGTACCTGACAGGCCTGTAGCTAAGCTCACCCACAGCCATTACTTCTACTATAGCCTTCCTGCTCCATTAAACTCAACAAGCTTAACTCAATGGCTTTCATTCCTCACAGCAACGGCTTCTGCTTCATACCCTGGTGGCTTTTAACAGGAGAGGGGCAATTTGAGTGGGGGGGACAGCATTTCCCTTGTTAACACAAAATATGTCATGCATTGCCCTTGTTAACTTTAAAAGAAAAATCTGTGAAAACAATATTTTTACCTTCCACGCTGTCCCCGCTGCTGAATATAAAGATATTGCTCACCGAGGGCCATGGCAAGGACCTAACAACTGCAGTAAAAAGGAGCCATTAAGTTATACTGTCCTTGTCCTGCTGTGGCATTTAATCACCTAGTTTTAATATGCAACAAGGAAACAACGTCCCACTTACAGTCTGGTATCGTGCAGGACTCCATACTGACTCAGCGATTATCGATTACAGGAAACTGGAAAATAATCTGCGTTGCAGTGGTTCCCCTGAGTCTTATTGTTCAAAGCCCCGATCCTTAAACTGAATATTTGACAAACACTAAGCCCTGTCAGAGAGTCTGCAGCAGAGAAAGAAAACTTTGCCTTCAACTTACATGACAGCGCCGTAGATTCAAAAAGCGGCAAGTACTGTATTTTGATCATCAGGAATCAGAGGAATCATCAAGTAAAGTGAAACATTTTTGACAAGAAAGGAAGAAAATAAAGCTGCATTTTTGAGCATCAGTGCCTGCAAAAAACAAAAAAACATGAATGCACTGAAACAACAACAACAAAAAAGTAAGATCAGAGGCGATTCGTGCTGTGAGGGTAGACAGGTGTAGCAGAAACTCTCTTTAGCTGCGTCTCTCATAAGTAATAACGTGAGGTGAAATTTTGAGAATGTGTATCTGGGCCATATAATAAATATTTCATAGCATATTATGAATAGGTACTTTGTTTAATTAGACTTGGAGAGTTGTCCCCTTCAGCCACTTCTGTCACGTTAGCATGAAAAAATACAATCCTTTCCACTGTAATTATAAAAGTTCTTCAGGCCAAAGTGCTACGTTATATTTCACCTATCAACTTCTGCACAAGTACAAACTAAAGGCTGTCAGAGAGGAAGCTGCTTAATTACTTGATTTAAATAGCAAATTTCACAGACCTTTTCTCCATAAACATATTCAAACTGCATTTATCACATTCTGAAGTAACTCGAATGTCATGAGTTGTAGCAGCCCAACTCCATGTAGGAATTTGACAGCAAAGTCTTTCCAAAGGTAGGAGAAAACAATTAATTCACATTTAGGTTCTAATTAAAACAGTATCAGAAAACCTACATTAGTATTTACCTTCCCCACTGTGTCTATTAGAAACACTAGGATAATACTGAGCCACTATAGCTGCTTAGCTCCAATTAAATGTAATTAAATAGTTAAATCTTTTCTTTTCAAGTTAATTAAAGCTGACTGGAATCATTACATTTGCTGGCTTAAGCGCACGTAGATACACACACACAGATCAGCCACAACATTAAAACCATTATTATCTCATTATAATGGCACCAGTCCAGGTGTTGGATATATGAGGGAGCAGGTGAGTAGACCACAATCTGAGGTCATTGGACAGGAGTCAAATGGGTCAGAGCATCACTAAAATGACAGAAGTTGGGGTGTTCCTGGTGAGCAGTGGTTAGTTCTTACCTACATAAGTGGTCCAAACCAGCTCACTGATCCCACACGAGCGACCGTAGTGCAGACAGCCTTAAACCGTAATGCTGGTTACGATAGAAAGACGTGACAACACACAGTGCAGCACGACTTGCTGCATATGGTTTCTCGTGGACGCAAACTAGACAAAGTGCTCCTGCCGAACCCGTCCACCGACTAAAGCACCTATAATAAGCATTGGACCAAGGTAGTAATTGAAAAATGTTGCCTAGTCTGATGAATCATATTGTCTTCTATATCACAGCCAGGTGTGAAGGCATTATTTACCTGGGAAAGCGATTTCAGATGGATACCAGGAGCTCAGTGTGACTCTACAACCAGTACTGCTCCCAGTAGAATGCACACCGAACACCTGCCATACTTCTTTTTTGATGTAATTCCAGCACATCCAAAGCATGAATTATGAACATTGTTTACTTTTGAATATCTGTATTATTATACTTACGGACAAATCTGTGCAATACTAATACTTCTCCGTCAGTGTTTGTACTGATGGAAGAATCTATGCAATATCAATGACGTGCAATATTGCTACTTTCCCATGCAGAGGAATTTGGAACATCTAAACCAGTACTTGTGTATTTTTTTGGTTTATTTTTATTTATCTACTGATATTTGCCAACTGTTTTCTCTATCCCTTCTGTTGCTGTAACAATGCAAATTTCCCCACTGTGGGATTAATAATGGCTTATCATATTGTACTGGAGCTCCGAGGACTGTTCAGCTGGGAAACTTTGCTTCCTGTCATTCATGGAGCACCTACCTACACGTTGCTGCAAACCATGTCATGGCAATGGTATCCCCTGAAGCTTCTTTCAAGGGTGCAACATCACATAAATAGCACAAAAATGGTTTGAGGAACACAACAGAAAGACTTTGAGGTGATGTGGCCTCCAAAACCCCAAGATCCCAAACCCACTGAGCATCTGTGCAATGTGCTGTGAAAAGAATCTATGGAGGCTCCACCTCACAACATACAGGACATAAATCATCTTCTGATACCACTGGGCACCTTCAAGTCTTCTAGAGTAAAGGCCTTGACAAGTCATAGCCATTTTGCTGACACGAAGAGAACTTACACTCAATGTTATGGCTGATTAATGTACATATTAGTTTGATTTTCATAATTTTGAGATTTATTTTTTTCCTTTCTTGTTTGGTTTGATCTAAAGCATTTATTTCGTTTGCTCTGCATCGGAACCTTTCCGACCTGGCTGCAATTATCTGAGACAAAGGCTTCCACTCTGATGTTGTTGTTAACGGGAGCTTACGAAACTGTTTCTCTGCTTCTTTCTTTCTTTCTTTCTTTGTCAGAGATCTCATTGTGAAAGCCAGTAGAGCTCCAGAGTAACACACTAGGGAGGAAATACTGGACACAGCTCTAATGCCTTTCATCTTCACAGGCTGGGAACAGCTTCCTTTTTTCAATGGACACACTAATTAGTATGAATACAAACATGCACTTAGCCCAGACAAAGATGTGAACAGATGCGCGCGCACGCACACGCACACACGACACACACACACACAACCGCAGTACAGTGAAAACAGAAAAACGGCAACCCTAATTCATTTTCTCCACGCCAGGTCTTTTGTGTGCTTCTTCCAAGAGCAGAGAGCTCCACTTCCAGCATCGTTTTTACGTAATATTTTCTTTTCTTTGAAGTGGCACAGCTAAATGAGTTTTCAAATCTCTGTAGGTTTCAGTACCACAGAGAAATACGACCACAGTTGATAGGCACCACTTACATTCAATTATCTTTGTTCCACTCTCTCACACATACGTGCGTACATACACAGGCACATCAGTTATTTCTGTGCAGAAAAGAATTGTGACTCTCATTACCAGCCCATTCTGAACACTGAGGCGCTGCTTCAGAGCCCTCTATCTAAAATTATGCAGATACGTTGCTCTGCTGCACTTCACATACATCAAGTAAAAAGATACACTGAAATCCTGTGGGGGTTTGACAACAATGATGGAAATGAAATGGTTCATTAAGCAACAGCTATGGCTTTTGTTTTGTCAGACATGTGATGAATTTACTCCCTTTATGGAAGCAGACTTACAGTGCCTTACTGAGGGAATCTTTTTGTGCAAAATGTACATTTCCTATTTTTCTATTGGTACAGTAATGAAATGTTTAGAGTAAAGCAAATGTTTAAGCGTTTAGTGTTAAAGTGGTATGTCTTGCTGTTTTATTATAGGGCTAAATCACGTAACTAAACTGTGCATCTGCAGAGCCACAAAGGTCAGAATCCTTCCTATTAAGTAACATAAAATACTTTATGTTACTTAATAGGAAAATAACTTTTATATCTAAAAACCTAAATAAACAGGATATTTATGAGCTTCAGGTGTAACTAATGCAAAACTCTTTTCACAGTAGTCTATTCTACGCCCAAAAACACCATCACTGATTATTTTTGCAAGCAGCTTATTATGTCTGATAGTCATGTTTTCAATTAAAGCAAACTCCAGCCACCATGTGATTACGAGTAAGTAAAATCTCCACTAGTGTTTACCTTTAGAGGAAGGAGGAACTTAGAAAATGGATTGTTCTAACATGTCATTAAATGTTGTGTATTTTAACCCAAACCAGGATCTTTTTTTAAACCTAGCCCAGTAGTTTTCTTGTCTAAAAATGATCAAGCAGTTTTGGTGCCTAAACCAATGAGTGAAAAAGAAACTAGAGTGAGTACAAAATTTAACCAAAGTCGCAAAATGAAGCGAATCAGAAACAAAAACAATATTTCATATTTCAGTTCTTCTGTGGATTTAGGTCCAATTCATGCTTTCCGTGTCTTCAAGGTTCCAAAAGCCTATGCATGGAGTGAATTTCATCATCTGCATGGACTTCTGATCAGCACGCACACCAACTGCACATTCGAGAATCAAATGGTATTTAAACCACATGAAAACAGAAGGAGAGAATGCGCAAGGGGATTCTCCATCATCCACACCTTTATAAGTCACCATTTAAAGAATTGCAACAGAAATAGTCACTCTAGGACTTTTGAGGTGATTAGATTTGCACAAGGCCAAACACTGTGGGAAGAATTCTCCAAAAATCTTGTGCCATGTCCGTCCACTGTGCTCAACACATCTTGGGAATAATCACAGTGACACAGTGCTACAACCCCAACTGTAAATAGCTGATAAATCTAGTAAAAAGTGCTAAGTCCCAGTCAATCTTTCAGCAGCATCCATGGGAGCCATGTGTTTTTCCGTGCTGATATGACGGGCAATGCAACCGTCTGCGTAGCTCACCAAGAAGACCTATTGCAGTATGAACAGAACCATCTGCTGTGTATTTCCAAAAGCATGGATTGGCCCTGTTTCTGTATTTTCTGTGTCTTCCCAGGCACCCTCTAAGACATTGCGATAAGAGATCTGTTAGTGTTCTCACTGGAGATGGTTCTTCATGACTCTCACTCTATGTTTGGGGTCATTATCATTCTGCAGACTGACTTTAGCACCAATCAGAGCACTTCCTGATGCCATTGTGTGATAGATAATAATCAAAACATCTGAAGTGCCTTAAGTATTTGCCTTTAAATGTATATAATCGCAGAAAAAATAGCAACATAATTAACTCCAAACGCAGGTTTCCATTTAACCTATAACACCAATCTCATCCCTTTACCCCACCAAGAAGAAGATGAGCATCACCAAGTGGACATTTTCCTCCACAGATGTTAAATTGAATTTTGCTCACAGCGTCTCTAGAAGTTTCAGCTGCCTTCACAACCCCACCTCATCACCCCACCCACATTCACGTGGCTCTTGGCACGGACCGGGAACTCGACTGTAGCTCTTGGATTCTGGACAGTACTTCATCACATCTGCGCTGCTCAACCTCCTGTGGCAGCTCAGAGGGGGAGACATCCATAAATCTAACCGTCACATAGCAGGGAAATTAAGTTGGCAGAAAGATGGACGAGAGAGCAGCAAAGATGTTGAGAACAAACAATACGACCAGTAATGATCGAAATGATCACACATGCTGGAGGATGCATCACCACTCTAAACGCGCTCTCAATTCTGAATCCATCTCTCTCACAACAGTGTCTTCTCTTCCCTTTCCAACAAACAGCTTGTTCTACAACAACTTCCACCCAAAGTAATTCAAATCCAAATGTGGTAATTGAGTCAGTAAGTGCAATTATCATCTCTGATGTGAGAAGTGACTCATCTTTGAGTCTCTGAGATACATCTGCGCACTTTGCACGATTGCCAGTTAATGTCAACCCACTGACTCATTCTGCACTCTACCCACTCAGGAAAAAAACAAATCACACAAGTTAACTGCTGTATTCAGTTCCCCCGTGAAGGGAAATCTCTCACAGGACAACATGATTATCCATGGAATGATAAAGTCCAGAGAGAACAAGGTCCTGTAACTCAGTGGCTTTGGGGTTGTAGTTATATTTGTGTATCACAGTGTATAGGGGCACCACACAGCAGGTCTGTTGTAGAAGGTCAGCAGGCGACCTCTGAGGAGACCTCTTGGTGGGACTGTGACCAAATCTTGACACACTCTTTCTCATCTGTTGGACTAACACGGTTTTATTTGTGTTTATCACATAGCAAAAAGAGAGAAACATGCATGTGTGCCAACGAACAGTGAGCGAGCTAATCAATAGTTTGCAATTTTGCATTTGTTAGTGGCAGCCATTCATGGCGAGCCTTGTTTCACATCTTAGCGACAGCACTTCACAGGGCTAATATAATCAAGTGTTCCAGCTTGTACTCAGATTACGGGCCAGTGTGTGCTCTCCACAGTGTCCATTTCTCACTGATGAAGTTTTATTCCCTCCTCCCTTTTTCAACTAACTCAGAGAGTTTAGGCAAAGACAAATAAAAGAGAAGATAAATTGACGAGAGAAAGGAGAGTGAAGGAGACAGCGTGGCGAGGGCTACAAAACAGATGAAAGAAAATATAGGAGGGAGAATGCAGGAAGTTAAAGATAGAGAAAGAAAGCGGTGTGTAGGGTGTGATGGATGAAGCTGAAAAGGAGGAAGAGAGGAGGGAGGTAAGCACTTTCTCCACCAGCTACCTCTCTGTCAGACACTCAGCTGCTGCAGGAGTAGGCGGCTGGCGAGAGGTGTGTGTATGTTCCTACATAGTTTATGTGTGTCTGCCGCATGTACCATGAGTCTGGGGACCGGTGGGGGGTTGACAGATTATCTGTCGAGGAGCAGGCTGGAGGGTTCCCTCTCTCTCCATTCCACTCCTCGCTTTCCTCAGTCACTCAGCCTCGCTCCATCCTGCGCCGCTCAAGGTCACTGCAACACTGCGAAAGTTTGGAAGGTACATGATACCACGAGCTCAAGGGTGAGTCAGCACTTTTCTACTCCTCTGCTCGTCTTCAGCTGCCAGATTGGCGCATGAGCAAATGTAAATCCTGTTACATGTCCAATACATCTCTATCGTATGTCAGCGCTAATGGCATTATGGGTAAAACTGCTCTTTGTTAGTGAAGAGTAAAACGTGCATCACAACTTCACAGCTGTCTCGGCATTTACGTTATTTCACAATCCTGGCATTTCTCACATCCAGTTTGACACAACAGGCAATGTTTCCAATTCAAAAGGGATTTCTGCTTCCAATGAAACTAAATCTGTGCCGTACTATCAAAAAATTACAGTTTTATTACCCACACTTACAGTAAATGCCTCATAATTTGAGTCTATCTCGGCTTTCTTCTCAGTCTTGTGAAACTGTGATATTGGGAAAATGGGCCAGTGGAAAACAGAAACATATGACTTGACAAACCTAAAAGAACACCATTTGTAGTGTACTTGGTTGAAGTTTTAAGATGGATTAAGTGGAGGAACAAATGTTCAGAAAATCGAATAATAAATCTGTGGGTAGGCGCGCGGCCAACAAGACTATCCATAAAATTCCGAAGTCCACTTCCTTTCACCTGTCCATTTTCCTCCCCTCAATCGTGTCTGCTCAGTATTAGAGGAGGAACAGCATCATGGACTCAAGTTGATCCCAGGCCTGTTTCTGCACACACAGATAAAAGCCACAATGTCAGCCCCAATTACTGCACAGAGCTAAAGGGAAAAAAAGAGAAGTTGGATACTTAATATTCAAGATGTCATTCTTAAATTAGTTGCGGTGTAGTTGCACAACGACCTGAGGTCACTGCTAGAGCTGTCCAGTAACTTCTGAATCATGCCAGTGGTGTTGCTTGTGTTCCAAGACATTACGAAAACATTTCCCACAAACTTCCTTTGTTTTATTAGAAGGTAATTCTATATCTTTCCAAAACTAGGCATTGGTTATTTTAGCATCATCCACTGCAGCAACCTTTTAAAAGCTGTACGTGTGCTGGAAGAGCTGCACATTTTTCCTCCTTTGTGCCATAAACAGAATGGTAAGCATGGGTAGAACTGCATAGCCATTAAGGATCATAAAGTAATGAACGAAGTCAGAGACATACAAATCAAGACCAGGTGCATTTAGGACAAACATCTCTCATCTCAAACATTAGCCAGGCACAGTTCTGGGCCTTTTTTTGAACTTGTGGAATTTAGCCGTGAACAATTACCACAGTTAGTCATGATCAGCAATGAAATATTCATTGATGCTAATGTTTCTTTTGGCATTCAGCCTTTACCTCAAAACAACTGTGGAAGGACTTTTATTTCTCTGCAGGAGACTAACCACCTGAAACCGTCTGCTCAATTCTGCCAAAGACATTTATACCGTCTCAGTCCGTTTGATACAGTCCTGATAGTCGACATTAGGCATGAGCTGTTTGTTGGTTGTTAATCTTTAATTTATTTGTGTTCATTAGTGACTAAAAAGGGATACTTATTTAAATGAATTGCCAAAATGAACCTCGAATAAGGTCAGCGTTATTAATTGGCGGAGAAAAAAACATCACAACTCCAGTGACACATTCCCATGACTCTCCTTCTCCTTTATTTCTCCTTGGTTTTTATATTTCTTACTCACACACACACACACACACACACACTTCCTCTTCCTCCCTCTGTCTCACTGTCTCTCTCTGTCTATGTAGTCCAGCCAACCACTGTGGGTTTTCTGGGATTCCTGTGGCTGAGTCATCTTGTGCTCCGTATCATCCATAATATCATCTTCCCAAAAGTCTCCCCAGAGTTGGATGCATCTGGCTTAGCATGAAAGGAGTTTGTGTGTGTGTGTGTGCAGATGTGTGTGTCTGTGTGCGTGTGTGTGAGGGAGCGAGACCCTCTTCACATCGAGTCCTTACAGAATCCGGGAACGGCCAAAATAGCATCAAATGACCCTCATCCCAACTCTCCTCTAACCCCCCCAGATCAGACAGGAAGCCAACTGCTCTCTCACGTGTTCCAGCTCAGTCCAAATTCCTTTGTTTTCCAACTTATCTGTAATCCATCTATCTGTTCGCTACAGCTTCAGCTATAGCCGGCATTTTTCAACATCAAGCCTCCCCTTGTGGTCTCCAAAAGAGAAAGGAAAACATAACTCTGCATCCACAGACCTCAATTCATGGACCCTAAACCAGTGCTGGAGTTATGCTTCGCCACAGTCTCCACATCACAGGAACATAAGTCTTTTTCTCAGTCATGTTACCCATCTAAATCTAAGTCTAAACCTCGCTCTATACAAATATTGATTTAGCATTAAAGTAATTTATCGTATTGGCTATTTTAAGTGTTTAAGTAAAAGTGCATTTGGTATTTTATTTATGGTGTGGGTCAGAAATACCCAATATTGCTGCTGCTGATTCTTTTACTGAAGCATCGCAGCAGTGTTGTCCCGATCTTAACCCCAGTTTCCCGACACTCACCGCACCCTTCCCACCCCCAGTTCACTCCATCCACTCATCACCCGATCACGAACTCTCCAGTCCAGTCCTCCTAGCTTCAAGAGTTTCCCAGCCCCACACCCTTACCCCTACCTCACCCCACCTCTGGTTCCCAATCCACAACCCCAAGCCAACTTCTCCATCACCCCACCCCAGAGCTCGAATCCAAGATCCTTAATCCCAGTCTATCTGTAGGCATTCATTCCCAGCCAAGACCACAGATGTTTCAGCAGGCCGCTCTCACTCTCTCACAGTTTGGGTTAAGAAGGCCAAACTTTTGACAGGGTGCTTCCTTTAAAAGGCACACCGAGGCTGCCAGACAAAACTAAATGTGAAAGCTTACTTTTCAGATTAGCTCACAAATGTGTGCGTATAACGAACTCTATCAATAAATACGTTAGACAGATGTGTATGGTGCTGAAATAATCTGAAATGTGAATACTGTAGTGCAGAAAACCAAACTTTATGTTATCCAGCTGGGAAAAGCCAGAGAGTAGGACTAGAAAGTACTAGTCAGCAAGAGGCCCTAATAATGAAAATAAATAACCAGGAAAAAAGGCGAGCTGAGCTTTAGCTATGATCCAAACTCCCACCCACACTGCCAGTAAGCAAAACCTGCCAGCCAGTTGAAAAGGCCAGACACTCATTAAAACAACAGGTTCTCCTCTAGGTTTTTCCATGGAACCTGTCGCTGCATTCCTTTTTCTGTGAGGTGGCTCTTGACTCATGGAGAGGTCGAGTTATAGGAAGTTAGTCATAATAACAGCCGCAGACAGAGAACTTTGTTTGGCCTCCTCATCGTAGCTCAGCTCAACACAGCTGCAGGCCTTTCAGTTCACTGAAGCCGCACTTCTTAAGCCACCACAAAAGAGAATCTATTACAGGCTCCTTAAGGGGAATTCAGTTTTATTTAAGAAGTTATGTCTCCAAAGGTCCCATCAGTACTTGTGGCCTGTGCTTTCCCAAGGTACTAAAGAGAGAGCTATCAATCTCAGATGTGAGCTATTATCAGATTAACAACCGGAAACATGCACATTCAATGGATTTAAGGTATTTGTCCAAGTATGTGTCTGACCTTTAAGATCTAAAGACACCCAACAAACTAAAATTAAGTTAAAGAAATACCAACTTTGTTTTCTTCCCCGACCATCTCAAATAGGTTTTCAATTTTGGGGTTTAGTTTTATTCACCTGAGCTACAGCTGCCCTTAGAGTTATCTCTAAATACATGATATTGGCCCTTGAGATATCATCGAGGAGTAATGGATAACACTCTGTCGCTCAGCTGGCATCAGCCTGCCAGTTATAAAGCAGGGAAAAAAACACACCAGGATTTTGCGGGATGGCTTATGTGTTTATTTGTCAAATTCAGTATGTCTAGAAAGGATCGGGGCCAAAATCCACTTTCATTACATCTGAAGTGATTTTATCCAGTCTACACGCAAGCATATAGAATGGGTATATTATCCCACAAGTAAAAAAACGAGAACTTGTAAAGCTGGAGATTTTTATAGATATCCATCCTCATAACAGCTGAAACTAAAGTATGCAGTTCACTGGCCAAAGAGCTCTCCTACTCTTAAAGACACTTAGAGGTTAACAAAACAACGCTGTGACTCGCCAGTGTTGGAAAATCAGAGGGGAAAGCCCTGAGAGGTTATCGCTTAACAGGCCATAATTTCATAATAATAAGAAGAATATAAAAAGAAATGTAAAGTTTAGCTGGATATTTTGGAAAAAAACTACCATTATGACCGTTTAGGTTGGGTATGGGGCTGCAATGAATGATTATGTTCATTGTCAATTAATCTGCTGTGCTTTTTCTCTAATAATCAATTAGTTGTTTGGTAAATAACATGTCAGAAATTGGTGAAATATTTTTATCAGTGTTTCCCACAGCCCAAGATGATGTCCTCAAATGTCCTATTTTGTCTACAACCCATATTTTATACTGTTTACTGTCAAGAAGAGCGAAGAAACCTGAAAGTAGCCAAATTTAAGAAGCTGGAATCACAGAATTTACTTTGTTTCTTTAAAAAAAATGACCCTTTAAACTTTAAACACTGTCAACTGATTGATTATCGCAGGTCTAGTTGGGTTAACAATGGGTTAAAATCCCAAAGGGTAAGTGAATGTCATCTCAAATAAAAACAACAATTACTGATTCACAGTGAATCGTCTGTCACGTGGCCATGTTCAAGCATAAAAGTCTGGTTCCAATTTACATTAATACATTCACACAACCAACGTACAGCAAATACAAGAACAAATTCTAGACTGTGAACTTCCTAATCTCACATTTTGATCTTTAAACAATTTTTGACAGTACTTTCTCCAGATTTCCGTCCCATCAGTGGTCCTCCCAACAGAATAACTCTCCTAACAGCACAGAGAGAAAATTGATTTAGTGTTTCACCAAATAATTCTCTTCTCAACGCTTGAGCTCTGTATCTATCTGGTTGGTAAATAAACCATGGATGTTGTCAAGTCCATTTATCAGGGTGAGTGAAGCAGCCAAACATTCAGGGTTTTGCAACTAAAGAACACTACAGAGATGCTGGCTACAGTGATTTGAGGCAACCTTAAAAGCCAAAATACAAGAATGGGATTAGAAAGCGGAGGGGAAAAAAAATCTCTATTAAATTTGAAACACAACTGAGGAGTTTTATTTCCTTATTATTTTTTCCAGTTTTATAAATAACAACTTGCTGCTTTTAAATGAAAGCTGACAGCGAAGAAGCAGGAAAGAATAAGAGGCGCCGCGAAAGAGGGAGAGACCTGCTGAGAAGAAAGAGATATGGAGCAAATGCGAATGTGAGAGGGAGGAGAAGTGAGGAGAAATGAAATCAATAATGAACGGCTGCATAACAGGAACTTAATCAGAACAGCAGGTCCCTATATTGCTCCTGACTAGTGCACGCATCACCGCCGTCGATTCAATTTACTCCCCAAACCCTGAAAAAATAAATAAAACATGGAAAATAAATTGAGACGCTCATTCAAATTCATTAGAACCCGTCCCTGTGTGCCTACAGTACATAATATTCCTTGAAGAAGTAGAAGTAAAATAGAAAAAAATGAAAATATGCCAACAACTCAGTATTGGTTTCTAGGAGAGAATGAAGGCGAAGTCATAACAGCCTCCTCAGACACCACTGTCTTCCTCCTCTCATGTACCCACACACACTCATTACTGTGTATAAATACGCATACTGTATTGGCACACTATAATGAAAATATATGCACGCATGCTGTGAGATTAAGTACACACATTTGCAGACAAATATCAGTGCTTACACCCACGTGTACATTGTTCTGCAAAGGTTCTGGGCACTAAAAGTAAAGCAAGGACGCTTTTCAAAATAATGTACAGTTTTAAAAGTTACTTGGCAGGTAGGTTGTTGCAGGGGAACTCGCCACAGTTCGTCTTTCCATGTAATCCCAGACGTCGAGATCCTTGGTTGTCTTGTCGCTGAAGCTCGGTCTTTGACTGTGTGTTTGGGTTAGTTGTCACGCTGCAGACTGAATTTGGGACGCCTCCCTGACAGTTTTTCGTGATGGATAATCTACACATCTGACGTGCCAAAAATCTTCGCTCAGTATTGTACATTCAAGGGCCTTTCCAAACACACTCCACAGCCCTCCAATTATATGACTAAGCCGCTCAGCAAAGAAATCATCAGACTCATAAGAAACAGCGACAACAAAAGGGTGGGGAAAAAAATCAAATCAGTGAAAGGCAATGTTGCGTAAAAGTGCAAGCTGGGCTGGTGATGACGTGGGGAGCTGGACCGTGGGTGGTCGGCCGGGCATGATGGCGGCACAGGACTGATGTTTTAATAGTTGGATCTGCTCCCTCAGCCAATATGTTTCTTCCCCGCACATAGAAAACTTGCCTTATGCCTTTCTCGTTTTTTTCCCCACTCTGTCTTTCAAAAAAGATCTTTCTATCTCTGTCTCTCACCCCGAGGCCATAACTCACACTCACCCTTCTCCCCGCCCCCCCTTCTTCTCTCCATCACTACCTTGCTCCCAGTCTTCCAGACAGCTTCATAATGGCTGGCACCTCCTCAACACTGGCTCTAATTGAAAGATGAACGAGTTTATTTGGGCTTAATCCATCACCATGTCACCTGAGGAGAGGAAGAAAGTCCTAGAAGGAGCGGAGAGGCCCAGTGGAGGGTAGCAACCAGGGCAGAGGATGAGAGGAGACAGGAGCAAAGGAAGAACAAGATCGGAGAGGCAGCAGGGCAGATAAGAGGAAAGAGAGATGGGAAAAACAGAGAATGGCAGAGGATACAGTTTCCTGAGAGGAGGGGTGTTGGCTGGTTTTATCATCATCAACATTATCACATTATGCTGCACACAGTGACGCACACAACACCTTGGAAAAGTTATCTTCAAATTATGCAGATTTAAATAATGCAAACAATTAAAAAGAATATATAGGTGAGGAGTTAACTGTAAACAGAAATGCTGCTATGCAAACAGAGAAAAAAAAGAGACCTTAGCCTAATAAAACAAACCATTTCATGGCTTCCCTGAGCCAAACTGTTCTCTTGTTTAATATGAGTGTCTCCAGTGGGAATATAACTCTGAACCTTGACAGTGGCAGAGGCATTCCTCTACTACTTAGTTTCACAGGATAACAAACTGCTCCTTCATGCAGAGGGAACCACAGAATCTGCCTACTGCGCACACTTGCTGCATCATTACTACAAAAGCCAATGCAGGTATTCTTTCATAAAATGCTGCAAGTCAGTACTGAATGTGCACATTGCAGCACAGACTTTGGGTCTCAGATGACACCAGATATTCTTCACATGCCTTGCAGATATTCTTCACTTGTGGCATTTGAAGGGGAAATAAAATTTTAATTACTTTGCAGATCATTTTCAAGAAAAAAAAAAAAACAGTAAATTATGGGAAATTGCCTGCTTGCAGGCAGCAAGGGACAGCTACTCATGTGGTGTCAAGACTGGTGCTGTTGTTCAGAAAGGGTTCCAAAGTGCTGTATACATTGCTGTCAGCTGTCACAACAGATTAAACTATAGAAAAACACTGTATATGGCTATGATGGTACAGCAACATGTTCAAACGGAAATCTGATGAATTGGACCAGCACCTAAACAAATCACAAATCTACAAGAAGTAGGGCGTTGGGTGTGTAACACTACCCCTCAGATTGTCTTTATAATGGTATTTTTTACTCTCTGTCCTCTGGAGAAATGGTCATCACAAAGGGCAGTCAAGCTTGGATGATTTCGTAACCACCAGTCTGAACTGATCTTTTTCATTTTCCATTTTTGGCAAAGAGACAGGTATTACACTGCCTCCCTTCAACTTTAAGGAGACTGACATGGCTTCTAGTGTGTTTTTTTCCTCCAGGCGTAGCTCATAAACAACATCCTCCATTTGTCGTGTGACCGTAAATGGCCCCCGACACCCGGTGAGTAATTTGGAGCTGAAAATATGGGTCAATACAAGCACTTTATTATCCTGGTAAAGCTTGTCTCACTGACCATCTCTGTTACACAGAGGCTGTTGATGTTTCTGCCCTGAAGCAAATTTTCCCAGCACCATTTGACCTGGCGAATGGAGTTTTGCTCAGATGGATGTACTGAATTGCATTTTTATTGGCACTTGGACAGCCCTTCAAGCTCTCTTTGAGAAGACTGAACATACCTTAAGGTGTCTCGAGGTGTTAATGTTAATGCTTCACCCCAGCAGCAGCCACCACAGCTTGAAAATGAATGCAACGTGGGAGTACATTAAGGGGTTGCTATAGGTGCTGGCTCCAAAAAATCTCTAGTTCCAAAAAATCTCTGGCTCCAAGAGACTCACTATGATGTCAACAGTCTAAATTCACTTTCACTGCAGAAAAGGTTATTCATGCTTGAATTTTAGTTGCGTACATGCAGCATTGATTCAGTTGTAATGTTATTTTTGAAATTATCTGTCTGAGTAACAATGCATTTCTTACAGACAGTTTTGCTGTTAGCTGGCTTGTTTTGGTAGTTATCAGTTCACCGTCATTTTGATTACAGTTAATTTTACTAACAGACTCCAGTTCTTTTGGAAAATACATGTTTTTTTTCTTCATCGTTTTAAACTTGAATGCACTTTATATGGATTGCAATATTAAACAGAATGTATACAATTTGGTATGTTACCGTTAGCTAACCAATGCTGCTGTAATCAGTGTTCAAGTGTAACTCTGAATGCTTCTCCCCACTTCCCATATTTGTAGGGGATTGCACTGACTATTAAGCCATTTTTCAAGTTTCAATTCAGCTCCAATGGAAATCAATGGGTGGCCTAATTGATACGACATTTACGGTTCCAGAAGTGTCTGTAATCCCACCTACCACCACACTTTTCTGACATCTGAAAAAGTTTTGGTGTGTTTGACAATTACGGCAACCCTCAGACACTGATAATGTGAAGATCACAACCACATGTGGGTAACAAGGAAATATTGTCCAACATGATACAAAATTATTTCCATATTCCAACAATTATCACATCACTAAACCTAAATAGGATTGTATTACAGCACCAACTGACCAGCAACTGCAAAGTGTCATCATAAAATGATTCAAGAGTAATATGCAGGACAATAAAGACTGGGTCTGTGCAAGCAACTATTATCCATTGCTGCATCAATTTTAACTTCAATAATAGTGGACAAGACAACAAAAACTAGTCTGGTAACCACAGAACAGAACAGGTTGATAATTGATTGCAGGGAAGGAAATGGAGAAATAGTAGACATTATTCACATTATTCAGACTTGCACCCAGCGTTAACTATATCCATGTGTGCTCCCAGAGCACTGGAAATGCATCTGCTGATGGGAAAAATGAACATATGAATCTCATCTAACGATATGGCTGAGGAAAGGGCGGAGAACTTGACAGCACTGGCCTAAAATACGGACTTCCTAGAGGTAGACACTGACTGAGGCTGGAAATCTGCAGCTAGAATCCCCATCTGCCTTTGTCAACGACCGCAAGGGAAGCCAGCATCTTTACAGGGGGGGTCCTATGAAACCAGCCGCCATCCAATACTGGCTGCTTCAGTCCACAAGGATGCCAGAAAACTCCACTGTCAGCTCTGCCTCGCTGGTCACATAAAAAGGAATCAAAGCGTCCATTATTCCTGTTGCTGATTGCTGCAGCCAAAACTTCAAGAACTTCGAGGACGGTCTGAGGATCATCCCCAGAGCTATCCTCTTCAGTGTGGAAAAAAAGTGAGAGGTTTATGGAGACATCTTGCAGTGAATGACTGAGCTTGTACCCAGGAAGTTTCAACCAGAACTTGTGCCATATCATTTGTTGATGTTGCTACTGTAGGCTAAAGCGTCATCCTAGTTAAAGCAATTGTCCTTTCACTGAATTTTTTTCTGCTTTAGGGTTGTTGACTTACTTTGTATTTATCTGTCATATGCTGCATATAATCATTTATCTTGATATTTTGTTTATATTGTCAAAGAATAGCCCTAAAGGAGGCCATTTTGTCAAAACATTAGCTTCTGTTGCTGTGTGCTAACTCTGAATAAATACATGCAAATTACTGAGTTTAACTTCTGCCTGATCTTATGCCCCGTATTTGTTGATGTCTAGTTGATAGTTGGGCTGTACGTGCCTCTACGTTGCGCCTGTTTGTTTTGGCTGCAAGGTGTTTTTTTTTAATAATTAATTCTTTTTTTTTATTATGGGGAAAAAAAATCTAACAAACTAACACAAATCCATATTCATGTAGCATTGAGCGAGCAGTCAGAAGTGGTTTGTGTGAACTTTGCTGAACTCCCTCCTGTTGTGTATTCAACAGCTCAACGGAAGAGCAAGTTGGAAATCTCCTGTGTCTCAGTTAAACGCTTTATCTCATCCCTCGCCTAGCAACCAGTTAAAACAACACACAGCCATGCACGCGTAAACACGCAAACTGAATCAGGCACACCATTCATGCACATCCACAAGTACAGTGTACCATGTGTAGGTGTAGGCACACTAAAACACACGTACAGCTGCATCTCCTACCCCCTTGTATTTAATTAAGCTCTCAGGCCTGGACTTTAATTTGATCAAATGTTGCTGCATTAATTGAATAAGCCAAAGCAGTCAGAAGCAGGGGTGTCTGCTCCACTGGTGGAGTGTGTAACAGTTTGAAAAGGATGGACGATCCCATCTAACGCAGCAGCATTCCAAGCAAAATCACATTTGATGTGCTCATGCATGTGAAACTGTGTCGTTGGGGTGTAAACGGTGTGTGACCAGCCTGAGCTTTGAAACTGAACTTCCTCAAACCCTCCTTCACTGCCCCCGGTGCATTATCCATAAATCCTTTAGGCCGCTTGTTCCTCGTTTTGACTGAAAAACACAATGGGAACAGGAGCTAAGGGAGGCTGCAGCTTCTCATTTTCATTTACTATCAGGTTCAGCAGCTCTCCTGTGTCACTGAGAAGGTAGAAAATCGTGGCATGGAAACTAATTGCATTGGAGATCTGAAAGAATTTCTCCCTCCCATGCCAAATAAAGCTAGTTCCTAAATCTGCATGTTGTCATGAAGAAGGGAGCTGCTGGCCCAATTTCCTTCACACCCTCCTCACAATTATTGATTACAACAATCAATCTAAAGCAAATGTGCATTTAATGAGCAAAAGTGATGAGTTCCAACGTTTCAGTTTTACCGTTTGTTTTGCTAATATCCCCTAATTTATTGCTTTAATAGTTTCCAAACTCTTTGGTCAGACCTGCCTCATTTTTCCTCTGTGTTTGTTGTTACAGATATGTTCAATTAAGATTTATAAGATTAGTTCCCATAATATGCTACCTATGAAGAACAATAATTACAGCAAGACACCCTGCTGAGCTTCTATCAAGGGGAAGTAATTCATGTCAAGACAATACAAATAAAAAATCTATTAGAACAAATTCAGAGGATACATTCATGAAACACAATTATCATAATTCACATCATTTGGGGAGAATCATTTACCTGAATGAATGTGAAGGAATTCAAACAAATAGATAGTGCCACAACCATGGAGGAAAGAAAGAAACTTTGCAGGTGGTGATGGTGTATGCTTTACACCATACCCACTCCTGCGTCTCCTTAAGACTTGTGCACTGCTCTAACTGCTGTAATATCAGTGAAATAACGTGTAGTCAGTCTACTGGCATATATTTGGTGTATAGGGACAGACACAGAGTATTTGGCATCTATAGGGACTTATTTTGATTTATGGAGTCCAGAATCGCTCACATACATCTTGAGACAATAGCAAAGGCAAAGATATAGAAACACATTCTTATTTTGTGAGATGTAATCCAGTTTCTCACTGGGAACATTTTGGAAGTAGACATTTTTTGCCCTTCTTAGACACCAAGGGGATTTCACAACACCCATGCAGGAGAAAATTACATGCTGCACCTGCCACCAAGAAGAACATGTTGATTTAGTGTTTGTGTGCAAATGCGTGTTTAAAAATAGTTCTTTACAGTTGCCTGTGTTGCTGTGCGCACAAAGCTTGTAGCTATACAAATATAAAGTTTCCACTTAATGCTGTCCCCATATAACAATAGAGTGAGTAAACTATTTTTAAAGCTACAACAGTCCGTCTCTTGCATGTCCTTTTTGGAATGACAATATTTCCACATATTTCTGTCTGTATATGTGTCGGGTCCACAGTCCGGTTTTGCCAAGTTCTAGCGAGTATTACTGGCAAAGAGAGAAATGTGTTCCAGCAAATGGGATAATGTACAGCATAACGATCAGTTGGCTCCAAATACTGTTTGTCTAAGCCCCTCTTAAAAAAAAAAAGGAAAAAACTGTTGTTCACACACCATAAATCCAGTGGTGTACAATCCATGGCTATGCATGAGCAAATGAGCGGACACGGTGCATGTGTAGGTGTGTACGTGTGTTATAAAGGCACCAGAGGGACTTTTATGATGCTCACGGCAGACACCATAATGGAAACCCCACAGTTGGCTTGGCTGCATCAGCCCTAACTCTAGAATAAGGATTATAAAAGTGACACTGCTGTCATAATTCTATGCTGTGCACCAGACGACTAGCGATGCAGCGTGTGGAACATATGAGTGTGATTCGTCTGGAAAGTGTGGGTCAGTGGTGGCCTCGTTCTGGCCCATTTGTGCTTAGTCAACTGAGGACATGTATTTGTCACCAAAGGGAGCCAAAGCCACATATGTACCGCATGTGAGTCTAGACTAGTGGAGGGTACAGTTAGGTCAATGATGTACCGACTTTCTCCTGTGAAAGTGATCTTTTATTTGAGTGATCTGTTTTTATTAAAGTGATTCTGAGGCAGTATTTCAGCCAGTTTCATAAATTGATATTGTAGACATTATCATACAATTGAGGTATGCACTGACTTTGTTCCATTTAAATGCACAGTGGAATATTTGACTTTGAATGGATCAGTGGAGGCCTGTGCAGGAGGTAAACACACAGTGTTTATTTGCTAAAGAACCTAGCTCACCCTCCTGCAGTGATATAGGTGTACGGCACATCACAACAGCTTTTAAAAAAAGGCCACATTTAAAAGTTTTTAATACCCTGATAAATCTCCCTGACAAGCTTTAAATGGAGTTTCGCCCACATGTCAGCTGACATTTATATAGCTATGTAACTGCAGCAAAATCATTTAATAAATGGAGGGGGGGCATCCCAGCAGACTTGAATGCCTCCTCAGGGTTCTAGAGACTGAGTGGTGCTTCAGGATGTGCTTAGTCTGCAATTTATCTAGTCAGGACTTCAACTAATGCAGTCTCCAACTGTGGCAGTCCTTTTGTCTCACTTGAAATCCTGCTCTGCATTAAGGGCCATTTCCACAGATGTATTTTCTGTGAAGATCTATGAGGTTTTCGGAAGTGCAATAGGTGCAAAGCAACTTACAAACCTTTTTCTTAACTTAATATGCATCCTTTTTACACAAAAAGCTTAATGCTTGGAAGACTTTTGTTTACTGGACTCTTACAGTTAACATAATGTGAAGCACATGCAGATTCAACAAGTATGTGCTGTTTTAGACAACTCCAATGGAAGAGAAGAAACTACGGTAAGAAACTATTGTTACTTGTGCTTCCCAACAATACATAGTTTGTCTAATTTGATTCAAAATGGGTCAACACCAATCGAAATACAGCTGCAAAATTTTCAATCAGTCTGTATTAGGGTCAGTGAGTGTTAAGAGGTTAAAGGTTGATAAATGAATGAAGAGGTGACCCACAGCTTTAGATACCTCAGACTATAGATTCATACAGTAATCTACCGCAGCCATAAAACCACTGATAGGTGAAGTATATAATATATAATATTGAAAATTTTGTTATAAAGCAATGTTCTGCTAGAAAACCTAGTCTTGGTTCATGTAGATGTTACTTTGACAAGTAGGACCCACCAAAAAAACTGAAAAAATAATACTGCAAACACAATCGCAACAGAGTTATTCCATCTCAAATCACCAGGGCTCTCTGCTCAAAGGTCTGATTTTCTTGAAGCATTTTTATTGTAAGCTATGGATATTTAAAATGGTCTCTGTGAAATTTTAGCTTGATATTTTGAATGCTTCAAGATAAAACATTGTAAAAAAAATTGTACTTCAACCCACTTTCAGCACATCTGAAATTTGAGGCCGTTTACATGGCAGTACTTTAGGAACTATTTAAGATAAAAGCCTGGAATTTCCACTGTTACTTCAGTTCATGCTATAAAAAAAGAGATGGATGACCAGAAATTGTTCTAAAAATTGGATGATTTGAGACTGAATGGCCCAATAGCAATATATGTCAGAAATATCACAATCGGCTCAGGAATGGCCTTAAGAACGCCACAAAGAGCCCAATGTGTTGACCTCCAAACTCTCCAGATCCCAATTCAATCAAACATCCATAGGAAATGTCAGAAGAAGCCTGATCCATGAAGGCCCCATTCCACAATCCACAGGACCCCAAGGATCAGGCCATGTGTCCAATTCAGACAATTCAGAGCTGTTTAGCAGCATAAGTTGAACCTACATGAGCTTTATCAGGTGGTTTTAATGCTGTGGCTGATAAGTGTTGAGTTTAGGATCTAGAAGTGATGTCTGGTTTTCAGTTACTTTAAAATTTAACAGTACAGGCAGCAACAAGAGTGAGTTTGTCGAAATATCTGGTCAGTAAAGGCTTTCTATTATTATGGCATTGGTATTGTGATTTAATATACTTGTTTTGTGCTGCATTTATGATAACTGATGACTATGACTAGGCTTTCCTATGATAACAAGGAAAGCCTAAACTTAATACACTAATTCAATACATGTTTTGTCACATACAGTGAATATCTCTTCATGGTCCACTACCTGTGCACCCAACAAAAGATCCAGTGATGGTTTGATTGAATGGAAAACCAAGTGACTTGATCCAATCCACCCAGTACTATTCCAACCAAGTCTATGTATGTTTGTGCAAGACAGAAAGAAAAGGAGGGAAAAGGGAAGACTAATGGGAGCAAGACTCTTGTTAACCTTACAGATGCTACCTAAATATGCTACCTACCCAATATGTCATCAATCTTTCTCCAGAGTCACAGAATCCACCTTTAAAGTCCAACAATACCCTTCTTTCATTTTGATTACAGTCCAATGATCAATGATTACTGATGATCTCAATAATTATCATAATCCTGAGTTTAATTTCCTCTGACTTAAATTAAGCCAGATGTATTCATCTTCTTTGTTCTGCTCTGTTTGTTTCTGTGTTCCAGCTCTATATGTTCCACCACTGTCATATAATCCCCAGCATCAAAGTGAAAACTAACACTGTGTTTAAAGCACTTCCTTTCGTTGTGGGGAACAACATCTTTATGCTGAACCTCTTTGTAATTACGCTTGTCTAGATGTTGAAGTGTTTTTAGTTGATGTTTAAATGAAGGAAAGTCTGTAATTTCACTTAATTAGAGACAAAGCGAACATTAAGAGGATCGTTTATCTCGTACAGTCTCATTTTCCAAAAATGACACAGGACAGTCAACAGCCAAGATTAAGTACCAACTCATCTTTATTATTTCTCCTTTGACTTTAATTCTTTCTTAATCATGTCTGCTGGCATCAGTGAGCATGCAGAAAGCTGTTGGTGTTCATTATACTTGTCAAAGCCTGACACTCTGTCTGACGCTTTCTTTACTTTATTCTTCACTTTCTTTGTGAACTTTTTTTAGGCAGGGACCCGATAGTGTCTCTGATCTGGTGTCTGCGTTTTCATTAGCTGACCGGTGCTCAGAGAATGCAATAATGACAACAACAAACAAGGCCAAATTATCGCTGTAATTAAGTTCTTGAACAGCAAGGGGAGGGAGTGGGAGGAGAGGGTAGCAGATGATGGTTTGGCTGCAAATCTCGTCTACACTTCTGTAGGTGAGTTTGGTTCCAAGTAAGACTGGAATACATCCTAATTAATACTATTTTTCCTTTAATATTTTGCATTTCTACTTGTTTTATATCCTCACCATTTATAGCTGCTATTGTTTTACTCTCTTCCTCATTTTTTGTCCTCAAGCTCACATATTTTTCTCGCTCTTTCCTCCTGGCTGTGTTACTGTTGCTCCATGCACTCTTTTACCTCTCTCCCATGTGTGTCATTCCATCTCTTCTGTTACCATCCAGCAACTCTGTCCAGATTTCGGTGGAGCAGCGGGTTCCAAAATACAGTATTTACCAGGACAAACACAAAATCAATACCCACCCAACGCAAACACAGCACACAGGCAGTTCGGCAGATCTGCCAATGACGCTGGCTCGCGCTCTGCAACTGAGTTTACTGATTACAGGGCTGAAAAAAACCGCCTTTGTTTGTATCACATCCATCAGAAAACGCAGAAACACTCAACATATCCCTTTTAATACAAGGCTACATAGCAATTTTAATACTCTGCATTTGTTTAATGCTTTACAGTATCAAATAATGAACACGCCAGCATATACAGTCACTGATTTTCAAGTCTCTGGTTATTTAGAAGCTGCAGAATTCAAAGGAAGTTGAGCATTTGCCAACAGTTTCTCCTCCGAGGAGATGACTAATATTTACATATTACTGACATTTTACAGATTTTATATTTTGGCTGAGACTGATAAATTTGTACTAATTACTATGAAGGGATAAACTAGTCAAAACATAAAGCTATCAGAAAGAAGCATTCTCCATGTTGTACATATTTATCTGTAATATAAGCAGGACTGACAGAAGAAGCCACTGAATTGCTAAAACCTGTAGAAGCACACATTGCCTCAGCATCCACTAGGTACTTTGGAAATGACAGGGGGAAGAAAAAGTGAATACATTAATAGCTTCTACCTTTTGTTTTTGTATCTCAAGGTGTCTACTCGCATACAAACATACCTGATTCCATTAAAATTGAGCTACAGTTTGCATGTTAGTTTCCTATAAAGGCCCCTCTATCAAGTTTCCCATCGTTGCACTGGAATCTACATTTTAATTTCAATTTAATCCACAACTTCCTTAGATCATCTAAACCAGCAGCCCTTTATTTCTTTCAACCAGCCCCTTTCCCCTCGCATTTCTGTAAGATTTAACTTGAGCCCCCTTGCTACCCTCACTGTTGCCTTTACTGAATGCAACAGTCAATACTTCATTGATACTTCAGCTCCAGCATTGTGAAGCCAGAACATCCGTGGGGGCCCGCAGCGAATAAAATGTGCCTGTTTAGTGTTTCTCCAGCTGGGCTGATCTGAAGCGACAGAAATTCAACCAACAGCCAGAGTGTCTCTCAGGAGACAAGAGGCTTCAGATGTCGGCAGCACCACCATCGCTGCAGCTGTTAAAATTATGTGGATGAAAATGGCGCTAATCTGCTACCCTTCATGGGGACTTCACACCGATTTGGGGACATAAAAGGAAATAACATGCATTCCTCTTCTGACAGAGGGAGGAATGATGGAAGGAGACGACACACAGAGGGAGGTGAAAGGGGGGAAAATTGACGGAGGCAGATGAGGAAAGAGGACAAGCATAATAGCACGATGTAGCCTGCCGTTCCCAAAAAGGCAATGTGATTTCCTAAAATTACGATATTGTTAGTGTTCCACCTGATGTGTGCTTGCATGTGATAGCAAAAGCTGCTGTACAAACACACACACACACACACATCTCTCAGCATTAAGTGCGAGATGCAGTTTTCAGAGTTTTCAAACACTCTCTCCTGGGAGAAGATGTCAACTAAATCATTTTTCTCATCAGCTAAAACTGATTTTGCAGGCTGGTGTGCAAGCTGATGTAGCAAAATTTCTCCTGTAAGTAGGACACAAAGCCGAAGCCTGAACTCAATTCTTGGTCTTCCATAACCTCAACAATCACAGGGGTGTGCTTACACACATACAATAGGTCATTTTTCATAATTATGCTGGAGGTGCATTATAAATCTTGTCATATTGCTCCCTGTGACTCTTTACATTCCTGAGGCTAAACAATGTGGCTCCAGAGCTAATTGTAAATGCTCAGTGTCATGGTTCACTGCTTTGTTAAGGTGCGGTATACTTCCCGACAAACAAAACTGAAACTGAGAGCTGAAACTGAGAATGACTTGACAGCAAATCTTAGCAAAAAACACCAATAAATGCCAGGCATCACATATTTATGAATAATTTTTAATCTTCTTAAACTCTGGAGCTCTAAAGTGTATTATTGCAAAATGTCATCTTGCTTTTCAATAGCTCATCAGACTGAATGGAGGAAGTGTGTCATCATGTATCCTTTCAATGACTTTCTCCCAGATGACCACAGATCTCTCTCTCTGTCTCCGTCTCTCTCGCTCTCAGGCTGGCTGACATTTAAACTGGACTGAAGGCAGAAGGAAGAGAAGAAGTTAAAGAAAGGATTCTCCCCTGAAAAAGGGACAGAAAGAGCCTCTCTAGCCTCCGAGGGCTCAACCCGGTCAACCCCGTCAGAAATCAAAATGGTCAAACTCACTGCCATTCACAGACGAGAGCATTCTAAAACATAGAAGAAGTAAAAAACATTCAAACTAAATAACCACGGGGGACTCCTCGTGTAAAGGCTGTGATTTTTGCAAATACTGAAACAATGACACTGAATTAATGTCGCTATTGTCGGAACACGATCGCTCGATTTAAATGCAGTCTGTTTTAAAAAAGTGTAATCTTTTCCTCTTAGGAGTCTTGGAGAGAAGCTTTGGCCAGAAGTTTCTTTCTTTCCTTTCCTTGTTTTTTCATTTTCACACACACACTGCAACAAACCCTTTCAAGACCCTTCTCACTGAGGCTTATGGACCCCAGTTATGTCAAATTATAATAAAAATAGACCATACTGTACCACACATATGCTGTGCATAACGGTTGCTTATCAAAACAATAAATAAACACCTGCATGCTGTTTTCACACAAAGGTTTTCTCGCCAGCGAAAGGTGACAATGAAAAAACACAACGTTGAGATAATACTTTGATTACCCTGCCTAGAATATGCAGGAACACGTTGTGCATTAAATGGTTTGAAAACAGACTGAATAAATCCTGAGATTTGCTTTTTAAATCTTTCAGATGTTTTTCAGAAAAGCCCACATTGGGTCAGAGTGAAAACAAGATACTTGCCTCCCACAGACACAAACACGGAAAAAGGCACAAAAGAGTAAGCAAGAAAAAGACAGCCAGGGAGAAAGCTTCCACACACACAGTCACCATACAGCAGATATTTATCAGGTGCATAGAGAACGGCAGAATTAAAAGCAGACTCATGGATGCAGGTATGCCTGGAGGGAACTTGAGGGTGAGATATCATAAACACCCAATCAAAGGACAGATCCTGTCCGTACCCCCTAGACAGTAGAACCAGAACGCTGACCAGCATAAATATGTCCTAAATGTTACAACTATATTCTGTTCACAGATCACCAGCCATCTCCCCAGTGAAGATGTAAAAAATTAGACTGATTCAGTGCAATTTTCCAAACACAGCGAGTCCCCTCCTGTTGGAAGAACACATCACACTGCATGTAAAATGTGTGTAACGTACATGCGCAGTGATGCCAGCAGAGCTTTTACATGCTTTTGGCCTGCAGGACCTTCCAAGTGTGTTGGATCTCTCCTCCTGTTCTTTCCTTCCATCCATCCATCTTGCTGCTTCACTGCGTGCTCTCTGTCCCTACTTCTTCTCATGCTTCACTCCTCACCCTCCTCTGCCTCACTCCCATCTCCCATCCCTCACTGTCCTCCCTACATCCCTCTCTCCACAGCCAAGAGACATCCAGCTTCTCATAACTCTTCATTAGAGCCTTCCCAGGGACCCGCGGCTACATCGTGTAACAGTGCAAAGTCCGACTGCAAACAGAGAGAGAGAACTGAGCCCCAGAGACAATTAGCTCAGCCTGGAAAATAACATCATACTCCAGTCTGCAGCCCCTCTGTGTGGGTGCCGGCAGGCTGAAGCTGGCTTTGATTAGGGCCCCATATAGAAAACATGCTCCAACATCGAAGCGCCACAAGCACTTAATGACATAGAATTGGCATAAGAATGTATATGAAGTTCAGTGTGTTCAAATAAGACTTTTTTTTTAAACACAACAGAAGTATCACATGCACAATAATCCACACAAAGCTGCATGGCACTCAGTGTTAAGAGCAGACTAAATTCCTCTGCTTAACTTGTCAGGATTGACATATTTACAGCATTAGAATGATTTTACAGCTACAAATATACAGCAAACGATTATGGTGTTTCATCTTTAGTTACTAGTATGTAAAAACATTGGTAACTTTGGCAACAAGGTGCTTTAGAAATCTCTGTAATATCTACAGTAGTTGGGGTAAAAACTGCCTGTGCATATGGTGATGTTTTTTCTACCCCTGCATGATCTAAAACAGAAAGAGACAGGAAGGTTTCTTTTACAGAAAAAAGCACATAGACTGACACCAAGTTCTCTTTTCTATATTGCTTCATATTAGTGTGATATGTCATATAAGTATGACACACGGGAGCACATTTGTGACCCAATAACAAGCCTCGGACCAAAGAGACACGGCAGACAAATAGTTCTCTGTCACTTTGACAAGGCTCGCTGAGCGTGTATGTGTGTGTTAGATAAGGAAGCATCAGGTGTCCTAAGGGGTAATTCCACTGCTAAAAATACAAGGTCGGGGGGAAATTCCACTGAAAACTCCATCGCACACAATAAAAAACAAAAACACATAAAAACTGATTAGTTTATCATTTGCAGTAGGCCAATACCAGCCTAGGGCTTCCCCTTCCTGCAGTAATAAAAGCCTCTTTTGTCATCAAAGGTTATACGTGATCCCGTCTGTCATTAATACGATGCCAAGGTCACGGTTTCACTCTCACCCTTATCTGTGTCCGTACATCCTCTCATGGTGTCGTATGCCCTGACATGCCTCTCTGCCAGCTGCTTTACTGTATATTCAGTTAGCCTGGCCACCGACTGGAACCTTTTGTCCTCATGAAAGGCTGTATGTCTGCCTTCTTTACCATTATTACCAAGAAAAATCTGTTTCAAATGGTGTTACTTTGCTAAACTTTTCTGCTTTTAAGTGTAATAAAATTGAATTCCAGTAGTGGAACAGCTGGTATGCAATATAAGGTGCAGTTGGCTAACTAATAAAAAAAAAAAAACTTAATAAAAAATGAGCCCAAGAAAGAAGTGAGGATATGACCCTGCTATTATTTCTAATAACAGAGCTCGACAAGCTGCTCTGTTACTACAAAGTTTCTCCTGGCAGAATCCCCTTAAACAAAGACTAGCAAGCCAGCTGGCTGTTGTGAATCCAGAAACCAGAACAGACTGCTGGGAAGGTTCAAAGCTACGAAGCCATTGAGGTATACCAGCTATAGGAGGGAACTGTATTGTTTAGAGCACATTTGCATTTATTGTGAGATGTTTTTGTTGCTGCTGATTATAACTATGCTACCGAACTAGACCTGCACGTAATTGGAGGAAAAATGGCGCTGCGAAATGTGTTTATTTGTATTATGTTTTGCAATATTAAAAAATAGAGAATTTTTCACTAAATGACTATTCTGGGTGGAAACTATTAATCATTCCAGAATTACTGGGATGCTTTTGCAGTGGAGTGCATCTGCATCGCAAATAAACAATCATTTAAAGAAAGCTGAAAAATGACTTTGCTGTAAAGACTTTTTAGACTCTGAACCATTTGGAACATCCCCCATACGGTGTAAAGGCATCCGAAACAGTTTTTTTTCTCTTTTGAGAGCCCTCAGATCTGGTTTTGCACTCATCATGCAGAGCTTTGTAGTGCTGATTTAAATGGTCAAACTATTTGTGTTGCCTCAAGACACTGCCGAAATCATTCTTTCTGTAGCGAAAACATTTCCATACAACTGAACAGAGCTGCACGAGTAGGGCCAGAATGATAATAACAATTTTGTTCAATATTGAGACCATTATTATGCATCACTATTATGCACTGATTTTAGACACAAAATATTCAAATAAGCAGGGCACAGCTTTCACTCCGTGTTGTACCATATTCCTAATAACCACAAATCTGCATCAAAAGAAGACTTAAAATAATTTCCCCCTGAAATCAGCACATCTAGTACAGTCACAATATAAATAAAATTGTACCCAAAATGCTTCATTTGCTTGTCTATAGACACTGCAATTTACAGAAGCTCCAATAACCCTTCACATGCACGCTACAGTTGCTAACTAACGATGAACACAGAGAAACCTCTAGCCCTCAACTCAGATAGGCATGTGATCATATATTACATTGAAAAGAGTGAAATAAACCACTGTAATATTAATGCTGAAATGATATATAACAAAGCCCTATATGGAATACACATGGGTCCGTAGATATATATGTAACTAAGACACAAAACAGTAAAAAAAAACTTTTCATATGTATAATGTGAGACAATAGACACAATTCTGGTGTTTATTAAATGTTCTTACTGAAACTAGCCTCAGAAATCTTCGCCACAGTCCACAGCAATGTCATTTTACAGACTGTCAAATCCATCAACCATAGAGGTGAAATTTATGTAATATATATTATATATAGTATGGTAGTTTTGGGAATAACAAGCTGTATTCAAATATGTAAGGTATTTAGCACAAATCACAGTTCTTCTGTACCCTTTACTACTAGTTCAGTGCTCCCACGAGCTATATAATTAATTAATATTCACTTATATCAGATATACAGTATATTTTAAAGCATTTTTGCAGCCAGTGTTATTCTTCTAAATTAAAACAGTATGCACACAGTATAAAAACATTAGGTCTCACTTTGCCACTAAGTCTAGGGGGAGTGATTCCGCCTCACAACTTGAGTGTCGACAACAACCAAATCATCACAGGCATTGTTCAGAAAGGTGCCCCAATCAAGACGAACATCTGCCAACATGGTTTTTCATCCAAATTACAGCCTGCTAAAGTAAAGGAATGGCAAACGCCCTCCTTTGATGCCTTGAATGCTGCGACATACACTTAAACAAATGAAGCATCGCAATCTAAGCTGGGGCAGTAGTTCATACTACACACTTACACGCTGGAAACACAAATAATTAACTGGAGATTGACACTGGTCAGAGTCTCACGCGCAAAGATAATTGGAGGACGCACCAAAATATATTTAACACACAACACATAAGCAAACTACAGTATCCACACAAGCATCAAATTCACACAAGCACAGATAAACACCCGCACACAGAGCAATCAGTGGTGCCACGACAGACATCTCACTCCTGCTGACATCCCCACACAAGACTGAAGATGTCTCTGCACCGCTGTCACACTGTCAAACCGTCAAGAAGAGACAGAGGAAGACGGACAGGCAGGATAAGAAAAAATCAAGAGTGTTCGACAGAGTGGGGGAGAAATGCAATGACTTCTTCCTGGGATAAAAATGACAAGCACAACAACAGTCTCTGATCTTCTGAGGGCAGCTAAGTCATGCTTGCTGTTTGATGTTTTGATGCTTAACAGGGACACTCTGAAACAACAGCTGGCCTCACAGTCCCGACACAAGCCTCGGCAAATAGAACAGTCCTGCTGCTTTAGGTCAAATCACCAACTTGGTGTCCGGGTAGGACCCCTTTTGCCTTCAGAGTGCCTTTTTTATCGTGGCATTGATTCAACAAGTGCAGGAAATGTTCCTCAGAGATTTTGGTCCGTATTACCATAAAAGTATCACATAGTGGCAGCAGATTTGTGGGCAGCACCTTCAGGATGTGAATCTCCCGTTCTACCACATCATAAACATGCTCTATTAGATTGATATCTGGTATCTCTGGAAGCCATCTGAGTACAGTAAGTCTTACAATATGAGGTTTGTCACATGGTACTTTATCCGGTTGACAGCAGCCGTTAGAAGATGGATACACTGTGGTCATAAAAGGAGGGACATTGTCAGCAGCAGGTGATGTCCAGATCTAAATCTTAAGATCGGGATGAGGACAAATGCCAACACCCAATCCTTTGTTTATATTTACTGTCATAATAGTGTTGTACACTTAAAAAATATTCTTATTAATGAAGCATTACCAATCAATAATTGTAGATGGGATATTTGCCGTGTGTTGATATTGCTATTTAAGGTAATGGACAAGTGAACCAGGCTCCAACAGCCAGTGGTACATATGCCAAAAGTTGTATAAAAGCATTACCCTAACATATTTGCACTTGCCAGAGGTCATTAAGTGCCACAAAAGACTTTGTCATGGTGCCCCTTCACTAGCTAAACCACCACAATGTTCTCTGCTTGCCAACACAGAAATGACCACCTCCTTTGGTTGCTACAGCTTTAAAAAGTAAGAAGCTCCAACTGATGGAACAACCAGGTGCTAAAGCTAATCTATAGTAAGCGCCCAAGTCCAAGAAAATATTCACCACACCATTACACCACCTGCAGTTAATACAAGACAGGATGGATCCTTTCCCTCATGTTCACGCCAAATTCGGCCTCCGTGTGAATGTCACCGCAGAAATTAAGACTCATCAGATTAGGCAAGGTTTTGTTATTGTCCAGTTTTGGTGAGCCTGTGACCACTGTAGTCTCAGTTTCCTGTTGTTAGCTGACAGGAGTAGCAGCTGGTGTGGTCTTCACCTGCTGAAGCCTATCTGCTTCATGGTTTGACCTGCTGTGTGTTCAGAGATGCCCTTCTGACAAACGAGTGGTTGTCTGAGTTACTGTTGCCTTTCTATCTGCTCTAACCAGTCTGGCCCTTCTCCTCTGACCTTTGCCATCGGCATGGTCTTTTCACCCAGAGAACTGCCACTCACTGGCTGTTTTTTTCTTCCTATTTCAGTCCATTTTCACTAAACCCTATAAGAAAATCTTAGTAGATCAGCATTTTCTGAAGTGCTCCAGCCAGTCTGTCTGGCACCAACAACCTTGTCATAGTTAAAGTCTATTAAATAATTTTTCTTTCCCGTTATAAAGCTTGGTTTGAGTGGATCCTCGATCGTTTCTACATGCCTACATACAGTGGGTTTTTGCCACACATCTGGTATAATGAATCTAAATTAGGAAGATCATCTTTCACACTTACTCTCTATTGAAAATCACTAATCTATTTGTACTTGTTCCTTTCCTCCTTCAAACTGAACAGATGACCAACTATTCACTTCAGCCAATCAAATCTTGCCCTCAACTTATGTGAGCCAATCACTTTGGTGAGGTCAAAATTTTAAGTTATGTTGAGCTGTCTTTTCCATGTCAAGCTGAGGCAACCCAGTCTCCACCACTTCATGTTCAATTTTCATTAAAGCCAGATGTCTAATGGGTCCATCCAGTGAGCTCATCACAAATCCTAAGCCAGCTCACATCTATCCATATCTTTAGATCGGCTTTATGTTCTTCAATTCCTCTCCAGCAGGCTGTGTCTAGACTCCAACAGAGTCAATTTTCCTGCACTGCTCACGGAATGACTACTCCCATATAAATTATAATGTCACAGGCATCCTGGTATGGGTTTACTAGTTAAGGTGTAAATCCCAACATCCCTGGTTCAATTCCAGCCAGCATCCTGTACTGCACATCATACCTCACTGCTTGTCTGCTATCCACTATCCAATAAAGGAGAAAATTGCAAGTTTATATACTCTTTATTAAAGTTGACATATGCCATGCAAGATATGACATGTATGTCCATATCTCCCCGTGCTTTGTGCACACAACATAATATACATATCTTTTTTTATCTTTAAATATACATTTTATTGAAATACCATATACTAGAATTCCCTCCTTTTTGTAAAACAAGGAAAAAAAACGTTCTGCTTTGGACATCCACATTTTTTTCTTATTTCCTGAAATACTTTCACTGGATAGTTTAAAATTTTTTACAAGTGAAGGCTTGATGTAACATTAGCCTAGAGCTAGGTTTGAGCTCTGTTTTATCTGATAAACATTTACAAAGCGATCCAAAGCTCCACATGTCCAAATTTAGGACATCACAGATATTTCAAAGTTACCAGCAATAAATTGAAAAAAAAAAAAAATATGAGATGACACAAACTTTTCAAATCTGGCAATAAGGAGATCTCCATATCAAAATGTGGACTGCACAGTGGCTCGGTTGTTAGCACCGTCACCTCACAGCTTGGTTGTCTCTCTATGTGTAGCCCCCCTGCGATCCTCCAGAGGATTAAGTGGTCTATAGATAATGGATGGATGAAACTGAAACAAATTAAGTTGCGCTCCTTAAACACTCAGTACACACTACAGACTGGTTCAATAGATAAAAAAAACTTTGGGATCTTAATGTGCCTCTTTAAACAATAGGCACAAAAAAACGAATTCTGATAAAATTATCACAACGAAGATCAGAAAGTCAAAGACAATGTGTGAAGTGCATAAATACAGTCTGACGCACTGCATGGAGCGGAGATCAAACTAACAAAATTCCCTGCACAGGTAATTATTCCACATTGCCACAGTTAGCTGAAAGTGATGGGCTGATCAGAGCTGCGCTTGTAGTTGCTGCAGAAAACCATTCATTAATATAACACATCAAAAATTGACATTTCTTTTCTCATTTAAGACATATTGAGTTTAAAGGCAGTAAAAAAAAGCTTTGAATGTGTTTCTTACATAAGACATTCAGAAACTACAGATGTTAATGTTACTGACCAAAGCATATCTTGCCTTGTTGTTTATAGTGTTTGTTGACCTTCACATGCCACAAATGAAGATTTTCGACTCCATATTGATGTATAAATGTGTGTAAAACATACTAATAAGGGAAACCTCACTAAGCAAGATGTGAAGTTGAGCTGAAGCATGTAATAGTAATGTGCCTAAATATATGAGCACATTGAAAGACACAGATTTCTCCAAATTGCTGTAAACCAACAGTGTAAAACTGAAGTACCACTTTTTTTTAAAAAACTCTTCCTTTCAATTAAGTCAAGCACTGGGTCAGTTAATGTGGATAAACTGTTGTTATCTTTTAAGAGTTAAAAATATGTCATGTAGCACACCAGAACAGCACACTGTGTCAAACTGTCCACACACATTTGGGCCTTGCATCCTCGCACAGCACCATATTACATATTTGCCCACTAGTTTATTCCAATCATTCATACTTGACTTGAAACTACATTTTAATCAACCTTTTCCTCTGATGCATAAAGGGGCCTTTTATAAAAGCAAAATAACTTTCGGCCACATATGATTTTGCAGCATTCACACTTAAATTACAGTGGACTGCAGTCAGTTGTCCACAGCGATTCAGAGGTGAGGTTGAGGCCTCCAGCAGTGCCTCTGCAGCCAGCAAGGGCAGTCTTAATGAATAGCGAGATACATGATAAATGTGGCCATATGGTGGAGCCGGCTGGCCAAGACAGGGGTGCTAGCAAGCTCTGCTAAACACACACACACATGCACACACACACACTCATACCTCTCTCTTTTCACGCCATAGCTAGAAAAGAAGAGTCATCAAACTCCGCATAACTCGAGACAGCAGCAGGTAGGGGTTAATGACCTCCGGGTCCTTTGGATAGATGGAGTGTTATGGCCAACTGTGAAATCATCGCCACACTTCCTGTCAAAAAGTTTCACAGAAATTCAAGCGAGGACACAAACTGACTGTGCATGCGCCAGACTGTCACTCAAAAGCAGTGACTTTTTAATTACAAGCATTGTATGTGCCTCACTCATAAATGCAGGAAGTCTTCCCAATTTATATTTGCCTCTCTGGTGATTTACTTTGTGTGTGTGTGTGTGTGTGTGTGTGGGGCTTAACTGAATCACAGCAGATGAAGCCATATGCTGTCTGTCATACTTTGTGGGCAGTCATTTTCTTGTTTCCTCTCCTCTGCTGTAGACAATACTCCTCCCTCTCTCTCTTATTACTATTCAACACACATACTCCCCATGCCCATATACTGTAGCTACAGACACACATACACAATCACTAACTAGCCTACAGACACACCCACACAAACTTTATGCGTATTCACACACACACACACATATACTGAAACACACAGTGAACAAGCCATTGTTCTCCTTTCACAGCAGATGCTATCTCTCTCTAATTGGCTCAGCAAAAACAAAGGAAGGGCCTTGGATGCCCTGCTGCAGCTATGCTCTTTCAGTCTACAGGGATGCCCTCTGCTGTACCAAACACACAAACAGGGTCCTTGGATATGGCTGACCTTTGTGCTGTATAAAGAAGGCCAGCTCCTGATTACATGGCACAGTTTCAGGGTCTGTAATGAATCAGTAAGCAGGCAAATACACTTCAGTAAAGTTTTGAAGCACAGGATAAAAATACCCTGTGGGTTGCCAAGAACGCTCCGACCAATGGAGGTCCCCTGAACTCCACATGCAAATCTCGCTTTGGGGCTCGGCATCTCACACAAGGAACAAAGTGTGATACAGTGTTTGATCAAGCAATTTTCTCGTCAAGTGTGTTTGTCAAAATCCAGCCCCTGCTCCTGTCTCCAACAAAAGTTTATGACACCATCCTCCAAGTGCAGCTTCACACACAATTGACGGGCAATAAGGCTTCGCTTCATGCAATCCACAGCTGTCAAACCTCCCCAGTGTTTTGAAATGGAGAGAGAGAGAGAGAGAGAGAGAGAGAGAGAGAGAAATACTAGGGTTATGTCTACTGTAGGTGTAATTTGTGTTGGTGCAGTTTAGTTCAGCAGTGTGAAACAACTCTGAGACAGCAGTGTGATATATGACTGTACCACTGGCATCATTGATCTCAACTTTAACTGCAGTAGTGCAGTAGTACTTGATGGGGTGTTATATTGCAGAAAAAGGTATCACTGAGGGCATAGAGTGACCTCACCATCTATACATATCTCACTGGTGATTAATAAGACATTCTGCTTTGCCAAGAGACAAAGGTGAGCATACGCTGCATGGCTGTATTTTACGCAAATTTTAAAACATTCTAAATCAAGGTTTTACCTGCTGTAAATGACAGGCTGAATTCAACCTTCAGCCACATTACATCTATAGAATCAGTTTCATGTGCCTTTAAATGTCTCATTGTCATCCACTGTAATCTCTTGAATGCCTAATACACAAGCAGTAGGGACGGAATAAAATGACAAGAAACAGCATCCTCTTCTGGCAGAAAAAGATCATAGCATGCGTCCAGCTATCGGTTCAAGCCTCTTGGTTCCATCAGTCTGGATTTATTGGCAGCAGATGTTTGTATCAAAGACAAATACAAAATGATGGCCCAAACAAAAAAAAACCACAACTGGAATCATAAACACAAAGACACCACACAGTACAGCAGCTTCAATCTGTTACAAGATGTTCTAAAGAGGTAGCTGCCGAAGCTGTATCCGTTTGAAGAGGTTTAGACTCCTTAAGTTGTCAAAAACGATTAAGGAAGCAACTGATTGATGCTCGAGGTTTTTCCTGGCCCAGTCCTCTCCCTTCCAGCATCTATTTACATGGGCTAAGACATAAATAATTCATGCAACACAAAAACATGACAATCAATAGTCAAGCTGCAACTTCAGTCATCACCAATTCAGCATCTGCTGGAGGCTTTTCTACCTTTTTCTGCCACTCTGTCTGATTACAGGATGCATGTGTTTGCATTCCCACTGTGGCTGTGTGTCTTCATATTATACGTCCAAACAAGTAATTATTAAATCCTTTGCTCTGCTCCTATAAGTATAAGGGAATTTCTTTCTATAGCTTTGAATGGTTGTTAATTTTGATTCAAGCTGTCTTTGCCTTGCTGACTACTATAGCTTACAGCCAAATGTAAAACTAATTAGATTTTTCAAGTGACCATTATTTCTGTAATATGTTGTCATTGAGCTCACGCTTGCAAACATATCCCGAGTGCTCCAAACAAGCACTTAATTTGGGCACTGAACTAGCACATGCATAATAATGACCTTATTTGCATATATTATGTGAGTCTGTTTAGTATGTTAATGGTTGGTAAACTTCTGGGTTTAATCGTTCATCTGACATTCTAATTGGGAGTTTGTTAATTGGTTACATTGATGCTCTGACACTTGTTAATCGACTGGCAGGTCTCGTTTGTTCATTTCAGAACTAAACAGTCAACAGCACTTTAGACTTACTTTGCAAGGCAGGTCTGATTCATTTCTATATCTGCTGGTTTCACCGTCTTTTATTTTACAATTCATTTACCAGACGGGGGATTTTCATGTTTCGTTTCATTTAAACAAACAAATGGTGCTACTCGTGCAAACAGGCTGTCACAACATAGAAATATCCTGAAACAGTTTAGGGGATTTTACAAGACATAAATGCCCAAAGCATATTGTTCTGATCAATACTGCTGTTTGCTTTTCTTGACACAGTGATGTCAAAACATATATAAAGACTCTAACTCAAGACAAAGACTCATTTGTTCCTGTCAACAGCACCACTTTTTCACACTTACCTTCACAGGCTTTTAGCTTTTACAGCTAATACAGTCACAGTACGATGAAAGTGGTAGCACAACTTTAAAAATCTATTTTAAATCATGTTAAACGTTCTTGATACTAGCTCCATCATTGAAATCGGCCATGAAGTAAATACACAGTAATGACTGTAAGAGAAACAACAACCTATTTAAGATTCAAGGATGCAGGTTACTGGATTTTTGCCTCTATCTATTATGCCAATATTTCCCACCTCCTTTTGGTCAATTGCCCATGCCGATATATGCACATTTTTTTCCACCAGATTGCACCAGACTCTCAGGTCTCTCCTGTGGTGAAATTAACCTATTATCATGATGTCCTGGCAGGTGGAAACATAAAATAAAATACTTAAAAGCACAAGATACTATCATGCATCTCTATTAACACCAAGCTTGTACTGCCATAATCATCATCCAGTGCAGTGAAACTGTGTTTATGAACACTAAAAGTCTTGACTTCTGGTTATTCAACTGCATTCAGAAACTTTTAAGTACCCAAGGATAGCACTGTCATATTTCCTCATCATATTTTTCTTCTTCATGCCAACTGCACTAGAAAGCATATCAGCCTGTGAAAGTTGACTGTAATCAGAGCACTGACGATGCTTTTAGGGAGCAAGATGATCTACACTAGGGTATAAACAGAGAGGACACAAAATATTCTAAAAGCTCCATGTAATCAAAGGGAAAGCCATGTCCTCAACTGCCCTGCACAGTGTGTTGTTCTATACAGAAGGACATTCGAAATGTGCATGACCAACACTGTAGTTAAGGCGACTCAGTGAAATAAAACTGACAAATACCATTCATGTTGAAGTATTGCCACTGCAAAATGAGTCATTCTGGGCTAGATGAGACCAACAGAAATAAAAAAATAATGCAAAGACAGCTTCATTAGCCTAAACAAGAGAATATTAACTTTAATTTACTATATTTCCTCCTGAATAAAGAAGAACTTGAGAAATACAACACTCAAAGCCAATCGTATGCTCATATTCTGAAATGGTAAACAGAAATGTTTTGCCAAATATGGCTCTCTGAACTGTCAAACAATGTTGTCAGTGATTAAAATATTTTAAAACAATCAAAAATGAAACAGTAGCTTAAACCTTACATAAATATTTAGAAACAATCAGAACATTTATCTAAAAAAAGGTCAATATAATCTACAGAACATGTTGTCATGCTGTTCTATCTCTGTTATAAGTAAACATGACAGTTTGTAGCCTTTTTCGTGTTATCTGTTAGCTTTCTGTCTGCCATTGTTGGTCACATGCCCTTAAAGACCTTGTGTAATGAACTCACTAACTTATCTATCAGTCATGTGCCACCCTGTCGTTGTCCTACACCACTCTGTGAACTCAGCTTCTTCAGGTCCTCCCTGTTTGTTGCACTCTCAAACCTGAGGCCATCTATGACCAATGTGTCTCCTTCCTCCACTACGCTGGTCTGGCACTCCTGCAGAGTCTGTCACAACAACATGCACACTAGATGACGCTGTGCACCCATGTGCCTGAGCACATAAACTAATAACAAGGTCATCTGTACATCCATCATTGTTAACAACTGCCCTGTACAGTATGAGCAATAGAAAGAGAGATGAGAACATGAGTTAATGCGTCTACTGCAGCGTGTATGTTTCTGTGACTGCATGTACCGAGAGAAAAATAATTTAGAGATTTAGAGATAGTCCTCACTCCCAATGCTTAGTGTTTGCTAGAATCTCCAGACCTAGCAGCTAAAATTTTGTTGAGAGATTGAAAGGCCTGTCATGGATTATTGCTTTCTGGTTAGAGAAAAAACTGAGCCAACAGTTACCTTTGCAGGTTGGAAACAGCATCAAACTGAGCCACAGCCAGAATCCAAAGTAAATGTCAACAAGTGTGAATGAAATTGAGTCAGCCATCAAGGGTGTTGTAAATCTGCTGATTGACACAGTGCAGTGCAGCCTGCATTGACAGTATTTCTCTAAAGCAAATATGATTTTTCTCGCTCTGCCCTAAGTTTTAGGGAAAAGTTTTATTTATTTGATGGCTCCTGTGGCACTTGAGGAAATAGGTCATGAGGATTTAATGCCTAAAGCTGTTGTCCCTTGATCATGTTGATGGAAGACCATGTAAAGGAAGCTGAGAGACTAAGTCTGGAGTGCACAGTGACAAATAAATGGCAACACAGTTAAGCAGCTTCTGTGTCAGCTATAATTTATGTTAATGGCAATTCACACCACATATACATAGCGTTTTGCAGCTGAGAGGGGAAATTAATTGTGTTGCTACGCAACTGTAGCAAACTCATGAAGCCAAACCACTTTTGACCTCATTAAAGAGTAAAAGTAATAATCCTATCTGCTTTATTGTGGGCTATAAAGACAAGATGAAATGAGTTAAACAAATAAACCTCTCTGACTGACCCATAATACAAAAACTGATCTGTCTGTAAGGGAAAGGAGGAGGAAAGACAACAAACCTGACGGAACTATATGATCACCTGAGTTCCTTGAATTTTATGATTTCACAAATAAAAATACTTGGTGCAGGTTAAAGGTTCACTGTGTTCTGTGTCATTGTCATATGGTTCTGTGAGGTTTGTCTGACTGGCCTTCTACCAGTAAGCATACCTCTCTGTGCTGTCTCTGGTTTGAGGGGCTTATAGATGTACACCACTCGAGCATCTCCTCTATTTCTCTCATCAGCAGCTGAGCCTCTGACAACACTGCAACGATAAAAGACACAAAAACCTAGAAGTAGACCAGAACTCTACCATCTGCAGTGCATTTGCCGTTTTTCAACAGTTCCACTTCTGAAGTGTTGCACCACTTGAGCAGGCATGTAAACCACTCAGCTCCAGGGCACACTAGGACACCAACACCTGAGATTCATTTAAAACAATGGCAAATATAAATGTAAAAGCATAAACACAAAACAGTTCAACCTGTGATGAAATGCCAGTTGCATTACATTAGGCTTTATGCTGAAAATTTCCAGCATACCTTTTTTAGCGTAAAGCCACATTTGGAATGAATAAAACACAAATATAGAATATATATATAAAACATCAATATACAGTATAAATGTGGGCATCAAGCTCAAATGGTAAAAAATGGGAAAGAAAGGACAACAGGTTTGCAATATGGGAAAAACATGAAAGACTCTGTACGAGTACATTCTAATGTCACGACTACAATAAACTGAACTCCTGAGAAGAAATGTGTAGTTATCATTTGAATGACGGTGAAAAAGTCACTACGCATCATTTGATCACATTAGCCCCAGGTAAACATTACATGCTAGCTTGGGACTGTGCAAAATAAGGTAACTATGAGGCAATATATGCCTATAAATATTTTAAGTTGTTTGAAAAGGAAGATAAAAGCTGGTACCGTCACAGGACAGTAAGTGAGAACACATTATCTATTGCTGATATGCAACAGTTGGACTCACTCTGATCAATCTTTAGGACGCTGATCTCGGGTTCTTCTGCACATGCCATGTCACAGATCCTTGCAGCACCTTCCACAGCAAAAATAAAAGCTTTTATTTTGCACTCGTGACATTTACGTCATTTAAAATGATTTAAACCAGTTATCATAGCACATCAACTTTGTATTGGTTTTTGCTTTCTGTTTAATGGAGAATGCAACACAAAGATTGAGTTATTCAAACCCCTTATATTAACTTTTACATATGCATCTACTGTACACACTTACTGTACCATCACTGTCAGCTGATAAATACCATGAGCGGCAAACAAATGTTTCTCTTACATTTTCTCAACACAAATTTACAGACTTAAATACATAAAATATTCTTACTAAAAAGTTTAATATCGGAGCTATGTAAAGTCTTGAACAACCCTTACAGCTTTAGTTTGATCATTTGGTATCTAGATATAATTTTCTTCATTTCTCATTGTGTACATAGATTTACTAAATTGCCTGCTGTATTGTCATTCAGCACAAGAAAGCTGAACATTTCATTTGATCCAGCTTGTCGAGAATTTCATATTGCTTCAAATCATTAATCAGTTTTATTGGATTACCTCAGTATTATTTCACTAGGGTTAACATTTCATTAGGAATACACTTTGGTATCTTAACCCTAAATAATATTGTGGGTAAGATAATGATTTGACCATTTAGGTAATCCGGTCAGTTCTATTGATTTTGGTAATCCAATAGAACTGACTGGATTACCTAAATAATAAAATCATTAATCAGTTCAATTGGATTATCTGAATACTATTTAGGTTTAAGATTCCATTAGGAATATACTTTGGTAAACTTTAGTAATCAATTTATGATTTTGATTAAAATAATCGATATATGATTTAAAATGCATTTCAGGATGTATTCTTGAGATTTGGGAAACGCTGACCAACAATTTTCACCATTTTGTAACATTTTATAGGCCAAATCAAATTGATTGAGAAAATAATCGAGGGATTAAGGACAATCAAAATAAGTGTTAGTTAGCTGCCTCTTAAAAACACATTTTAACCAAATACACATATATAAATTCTAAGTCTTAAATCATCACAAAAAACAACAACAAAGATGAAGTTATTAAGATACAACCAAAAACAAAGTCTGGCTTTTTTTCTTTGCTGATGGATGCTAATTAGCAGCTAGCTAGCTACATTAATGTATGTCCAAGCTCTTTTAACTGTGATAGAAAATATGACAACTTGAGCTTTGGTTAAATTAAACAATATTTTCAATTAGCATTCTGACAGTGAGAAAGAGGCTCATCTGCTTGCTTTTGGTAGCGTCACGAAAACTATAACTTGGGCAAGTAAGCAAAGCTAACTTTGGCTATGCTAGCTGTAACGCTTGAGCCGCTAACATTAAATAGCAAGTGGTAACATTTTCTAAAATTAACAGCATTTAAAAGCAATGTGGTTTCAAGGCAGCCGTTCTTTTTAACTTCCCGCTGTTAAATTGTATTTATCGGCGCTTACCCTTTCTTGTTTCTCTCAAGGCTGTGACAGAGTAAAGTAAAGTAAAGTGTAAAGTGTATTTGGTCCCACTGTTAAATGGTTCGGTCCTGGTGAAGTCAAGCTGTCCCTACTTTACAATGCCATATTGGTGACGACCCCTGTATTCTGTCACTATTATCAGGAAAATGCCAAACATTTGCCAATTTTGCAACAGAAATTCGAAAGCCTTCATCAAAACTCTATTTTCTTATTTTCTAAGTCAGTCGGTGTATTACCTCTTCCTCAACGTGAACAGGCGATATAGATTCATATAACTGGTTAGGTAGGGTATGTGCAAGGGGGATATATCGACGGGGAAACACGCTTCCCTTCGTCCAGACACGTCCGAAAAGTTTGAAATCTAATGTCACCTGCCCACAAACTAGTTGCCGCGAGAAGTGTTGCACGTTTTTACTTACATTGTGCTTTTATTTTGAAAGGACTTGAGCAGTCAAGTGACTCCCGGAAGTTTTTGTTTTCTCACCTGTCAGTTCAGACTCGGAGCGAGAGTCCATCCTCGTCTCTCTGTTTTTCTCCAAGAAACACGTCTTCTTTTGTCGAGAATAAATGATAATCCTGTGTTTACACTTGACACCTAATTGAGGACAGCGTCTAACACGGTTAGTGAAAGTGGAGAGTGAAAAATAATTGACTTCTTTCGCATCACCTAGCCAGGAGACGTTAGCTAAGCTTAGCTAGCTTTTATCATAACAGATCGATCATTCTGATCACCGTAGCTATTGATTTTTAATCTATGTTTATCTGGGTCATTGTCTAAGGGATGTGTTACACATTATGTAATCTACTGTAGAGCTGTATTAATGTAGTTTGCCGGTTGTCAACAGTGTTCACGGAAGCTAACACCATAACGTTAGCATCGTATACAGACGAGATTCATTGATTGTTTACATCTGCTTTTCATCGCTTTTTTCTACGAAGTAATGTTTCTTTTTCACTGTGATTTCCTTGTTAGCCGTTAGCTCCCCTGTTTTCTTCTAGGAAGTCTAACGAAATGACGTCGCCCCTCGTCTTGTTTTGAATTTACGTTGACTTTCGATTTAAGTACTTGTTGGGGTCACTTTCGATTTCACACCTGGAGGCGTTTATTGAAGTCGGCGGCTCTACCTGTGTCTTTTTTCTTGGTCTGTGTCCACGATGTGGATCTAACATCCTGTTTAGATATTCTGGTAAAACTTATTTTTCTTAACGCTTTGGCCTTCGGTGTTAAAAACTTGGCTCCTCTGTGTTTGCTGCATCATTGCATGCTGACATCATCAACTAGCGTAGCTGCACTGTCTCTGCTGCCGAGCTGCTAAACAGCAAAACTCACGGTTTAGTCTTGTGAGGTTTAGTCCATGTCTGTGTCTGGGAGCTTCCTCAGACAGCTTTAATTTTCTCTGAGGGGCAGCTGTGGTGTCACATCCCTTTAACAAAGGGGAAAAATTCAGGTCAGTGGGACATTTTTCTCTGTGTACAGTCAGTTTATCTTTGTATGCAACACTTTAGAAAACAATTTCTCAATAATCATGTATTTTTATATGAACAGTACTTTAATGTACATGATTGGAGATCAAAGAGCCATGGAGCCAAGAAAATGGGCCAGTACCTGAGCACACATTAATGTTACGAAAATCACAAAGTCTGCAGATTTCTGTTCGCGACATCTGTTTGTTGATCTCTCATGTATCTGCCTTTTTAGAGCACCATTACCGATACGTTAATGCTTTATAATTAACATATTTGCATGTTCACGCTCACCTTCATTTGTATGTCAAGCAAATGGAAACATCTGTTGAAATTGTGTGAAATAGGCTGTTCACAGGACTAAAGTGTGTGTGATCAAGTTTGCACACCTTTACAATCAACTTTGTTTATGCGTCACAGTCAAAGAGGTTTGATTTTTAAACTACAGCCACAACAGCCCAGTTTCCCACCATAAATTTGTAATGTGGAACTCTTTTGACTATTTCTCCTTTTATGAAACAATGGTCTGCATTAAAGAAATACAAGACCATTTTTTAGTAAGCATGAGTAGGAGAGAGTGCCACCTACAGATGTTGATTGTGTCATGAACAGAAACTTACAGCACTAAGACAGTATTTGATTGCAGAAAAAAATTAACAATTCATAATAATTGTTTTTTAAAATTGTAATGAACTTATTATGAGGAGTAGTAGTCGTATTATATGTTTGTCCTTTAGAAAATCAAAAACTGAAACTCCTCATGTTACCCCTAGGTCTTTTATCTGCTACCGAGTAGGCCTGTGCAGGCATGGAGCCCCTGGCAGTGGATGATGACATTTGCATCCTTAAACATGAGACAGCCTACACCACTGCCGGTGAGAGTCCTGTATCGGTGTGTGCCGGTGACGAGTCTGTTGCTTCCCACTTCGCCCTGGTCACGGCCTATGAGGACATCAAGAAGCGGCTGAGAGACACGGAACGAGAGAATACCTTGCTGAGGAAGAGGGTTAAGCAGCTAGAGGACAAGGTATAGATGTGAATAAATAAAGAAGGGGGGATGGTGGAAGAGAGGGCAGACAAGAACAGAACCAAACAGAACAGAGAAAGAGACCTTGAGTAAAATGAAGTGAAAGAACAAACTATTTCCTTGTTTGCTAAACAGTCAGAGAACTAGGTTTAGAAAGGGTGAGTTATGGACAAAGATGAATTAAAGCAGACTTTTTTCCATTATGCAGGACATGAGAATTATGAACAAACACGGAATGCTTAGAGAAAGTTTAGAAAAAGTCAGCAAATTCAACACCACACTGCAAAATATTTGCCTGTGGGAGAGTCAGCATGCCAGAATCATTAATAATGTTGGCCAACAGTCAAAGCAATAAAACAATGAGAAATAAATCTGTGCTGTCTAAAACAGAGAGGAGGCCTGGAAAAGTATGGCATTGCCAAGCATTGTGTTGGAGCACTATACAACTGAGAAGGCTCCTGAAATTGGACTGAAAAAACAAAGCTTCCAGTAAAACACAAAAAAAGAGTAATTTAAACAGGAAAGGTCTGAATACAGATGGTAGGCTAAAGTGAAAATGCTGCACAACACGTGGGTATAACATGTGTTTAATCTCTGTCTTTGTTTCAACTGTGGCAGCATTTGACCCATCAAGATCGGATATGGTGGGAGGAAAGTAACTTCCTACCAGATACATTTAAATTCAACAAAATTGATTTCTCTTGTCTTGTGCCCATTTTCTCTCCTCTGTTCTCCTCTCCGGTCCTCTCCTGTCCCCTGCCCTCCCCTCCACTCCACTCCCATCTTTTCCCCTCCTCTCCTCTCCTCTCCTCTCCTCTCCTCTCCTCTCCTCTCCTCTCCTCTCCTCTCCTCTCCTCTCCTCTCTTCTCTTCTCTTTCACCACTGTAGCTCTTCAGGCCGGATGCTCCTCCATCAGAGGGTCCCCAGTACGTGAACAAGGCCTTCAGTGCTTATCGAGGGATCTACATAGAGAAGGAAGATCTGCAGATGGAGCTTAACAAACTGGTGCGTTCACTGATTTATTAGAACCTCCCACAAACTGATGCCACAGTCAGTGACAGCATTTCTTATTGTTATGTTTAAGGAGACTATAGAGAGTTTTTTTCTTCTAACTTTTTTCTGCTGTAGTTTTGATTCAAAACTTAAGTCAAAACAAAGTTCTCACGATGTTGTTGCACAATACTGCACATGTGCACTGGTCTCATCTGGGACTGAAAGAGACTTTGGTGCACTGGTATGAATACTGACTCTTCCATCCACTTCCTCCCTCTCTGCCTCACCGTCCTGTTTTTCTCTCCATCAGAAAAAGGAGAAGAGTGAGAGTGAGAGGTTGCTGACGGAGCAGCTGCAGGCCAAAGAGTTGGAGCTACTTCAGCTGAAGACAGAGATGGAGACCAGCCAAGGTACAGGTAGAACACACAGGCCTGCTTTCTACTCTGTGCTGAACAGTATCCTCAATACTCAATGCTTTGCCAAAACACATAGTACATACATTATATTATACATTTACTTCACTTACGTGTGTGTGTTTTTGGAAAAAAACAGATTTGTACAAGGTACAACATAAGCAAAAATCATCATAATGAAATAAGATGATATAATAGATTTACTTACTGAAATAGTTTAGTAGTTTGGTCTGAGAGGCAAAAGCAGTATATTTAAAGTCCATTTGCTACCATTTATCTGGAATCGGGTCATGGAGGCAGCAGGCTGGAAGAGGTAGTCCAGATGTTCTTCTGCCTAGCAAAGTTTTCCAGCTCCTCTTTGAGGATCCTGAGGCCTTCCAAACCAGATAAGATGTGTAATCTCTCCAGAGAGCTCTGCATCTACCAGGGGGTCTCCTACCAGTTAAACTTGTCCAAAAAACCTCCAGAGGAAGATGCCCGGGAGGCAGCCTGATGAGTTGCCCTCAGCTGGCCCTTTTCAGCATGAAGGGGCAGCAGCTCTAATCTGAGTTCCCTGTGGATGTCTAAATTCCTTAACCTTTCTCCGAGGGTGAGCTCAGCCACTTGATTTTTTTTAGTCACCACCCAAACCTCACATCCACTGGTGAGGGTTGACGGGAAGTCGGAAGCGTTTCCTTCTGGCTCAGCTCCCTCTTCACCACGGCCGTCCAGTAAAACACCTGCATTACCGTTGAATCTGCACCGGTCCATCTGTCAGTCTCACACTTTATCTTACCCTCATGTGTGAGCAAGATTCTGAGATACTTAAACTCTTTTACTTGGGGCAGCACCTCACTCCCAACCCAGAAGGGGGAATGCACCATTTGCCGACAGAGAATCCTGACTTCTGACTTGGAGTTGCTGACTCTTCTCCCTGAACTGCAAACCACCGGAGCTTACAGTCTGATTAAGCCGACAGAACCACTTCATTTGCAAATAGAAAAGCAATTAGGTCCCCCAACTAGACACTCTTCTTCCCATAGTATCCAAAATTTATAGTGTGACACAAGTAACTGGTTACCAAAGTAACTAATTGCATTTACTCAATTACTTGTGCCTTAGTAGGATACCTGAAAAAAGTATTTTAATGCATCAATAGAAATAATTCAATACCATGACAGATATATTATTAAAACACTCTGAAATTGCATCACATAACAAACATTTTGCAATTAATAATTATTTACATTGTCACCTGATCTGTCAATTATTTTCTCAAATAATCTATCAGTTGTTTGGTCTGTAAAATGTCAGAAAAATGGTGAAAAACCTTGTTCAGTGTTTTCCAAAGTCCAACATGACAACTGCAAATGTGTTGTTTCATGCACAACCCATAGATATTCAATGTAGCGTCACAGATGAATACAGAAACAAGAAGACACTCAAATTTAAGAAGCTGCAGTCAGATAATTTTGTCTTTTTTATTACTCAAACTGATGAATCTAGTATCATAATAGTTAAAAACATTATTTGATAATTAACAACTAATGGATTAATCATTATACCTCTAATGCTTGTTCAAGTAAAATTTAAATGCAGGACCTTTTCTGGTAGTAGACTATTTTGACACAGTAACAGTGTTTCTTCCGCCACTTTGTAAAACACATTTAAAAGTATAGATCTATTTAACTATGTTTCCTCATCGATAAATGCCTCATGGTATAAATGAAACATGCACTGTTATTGAAGTAACCATAATAACCATAATATGCCTTGTGTACTGAGTCCAATGTACACAATTTCTGTGAAAATAACTTAATTTAATTGTATTTTTTGTCTGCGTGCGTTACCAGTGATGAAGAGCCTGAACAGCTCTCAGGACTACTGGCAGGTGGACCGGGTCAGCCCTGAGCTAAAGATCCACAAACTGCAGGAGGAGCTGGAGAGGGTGACGCTGGAGAACAGCCGACTGCTGGAGAGAAGTGTGGTGGTAAGTGAAGGTGGGAAGGCAGAGTTGGCGGGGAGAGGATATCGAGTGAAGGAGGACAGAGAAAAGAAAAGGTGCGATGAAGAGGCACTGAAAAACAGCAGATTCTTGAAGAGATGTGGAGTAACAGAAAAGAGGGGGAAACAGCAGAGAGGTGTTGGGTCAGAGCGAGGCAGGGTGACGGTCTGGAGCAGAGGAGAGGAGAGAAGTGACATTGAGGAAGACGGCATGGTGGATATGCTACAGCTTTTAACAGCAGAAAAAGAAGGAGGGAAAGTGGGTAAAAGGTTGATGCAGAGCGGAGGAGGTCGAGTTATGTTTTCATAAACAACAATGAAAATACTTTGAACAACTTCGGACAGCACCTCCACTCTCTGTTTTGTATACCTTCACTCTGTTTTAGGAGGAACCCCATGGCCTTAACGGACCAGACTTGGACCAGACCTGCAATGCAAAGTATAATGCAAGGTATCGTGTTTTATGAATATCACTGAAGAGAAACCATCACTATAAACAACACAGATGGAAACTGTTAGTGTAAAAATGAATTACTTTAAGGACATTCTCATGCAATGTTTTGCAGAGAAGTACAGAATACACAAAGACAAACTGCCCAGATTTAATCAACTTAATAAATTTATTTACTTACTCTTCAAGTTGAAGTTTGTGAATGCAGTACTTTCCATTACCACGTGAATGCAGCACCTGGAACACCTTTACGGTACAGCATTTCACTGCCACGCAGCACTGCTCACAGCCTGATATTCACTGTAGCATGTGTACTTATCCTCTTTGACCACTAGAGGAGGGTGCAGCTTTATACATTTGCACACTAAACTATGATGTGCAGGTAACTTCACAAGCAACTGAACTTGAAACAAGATTATCGTCAGCTTGATCGTTAACGCTTGATTTCAGTGGAGATAGTTTAATATTTCAATCCTTTGTTTTGCTGTTACACGGTCTATGCCATATAGAACTGTCGTCCGTGTACTTGGACACCTGTAAATTATCCTCACATTTAATAAAGAAAATTTTATTTGTGGTGCATTAATATTATTTATTAGTTTTAAGCAGCACGAAAAGCTTTAGTTTTGCTTTGCAGGTTCTCTTTTCATGTTTTTAGCTTTCTTAGACAGGTCTTGGAAGTTTAAACAAGCGTTGATAAGTGTATTTAAGGTCTGGATTGGACCATTTGTAAGTGTTGCGGTCCTCAAATACCACCATTGTTTTTTATTTCTCTTTTTTTTTTTACCGTGTTTTGGTTTGTAAAACAGTTAATGCTACTGGGTAGTTTAGCATTAAATCCTTCTGTACAATTCAGCAGTGGCGTCATTAGGTAGAGAAGTTTATGTTTTTTCTTTACAAGTTTCCAAAATAATAATGTGAACTTATGCTGCTAAGTGATTGTGCTCAACATCAGCACAGTCAAGGTGGTGATAAATGAAGAAAACCATAGAGCAGAAATACAGCTGCCCCACAGAATGTACTCTAGTAACAAGCTCTCCTGGAATGTGTATGATTCGGTAAGTTAAGCCTGCTAATTTTGACCATTTTAAGTGCCAGGTTTACATCCTGGAATTTTAGCAGACAGGTGAGAGTTTAAACTTTGCAAGAAGAAGGTTAGTTGTCTTCAAAAAAGTATATTGCATTTTTAGGACATAAAAATCTAAAGGACATTCATGAGTGCTACAATGTGCCACACAACTTAGGATTTTTACCATGTGTGATCCTGTCCAACAGTTTCTAACAAGACAAGCTGAGCAGAAAATCCCTTTACCATGTGTAAATGAAATGTTGCGTTCACCTGCAGGGAGAGGAGCATGCAGCAGACATACAAGGCTTTGTGCAGTGAGGTCACTCGTCTCCAGTCAGAGCTGAAGCACCAAACAGGCCTGATTAGGAAACTCCGACCATGGATCGGTGAGACAAGACAAGGTGAGACTCACGAAAACGTGCTCAGGATTGCATCACTGTTGTAGTTAATTTTACTACAAATCATTCCCTGCCTATTTTCCGTTTCAGTTAACCCACAGCTCTGCTCCCCTGCTGCCTTTTCACACCTCCCCAGCTCCTGTATACAGCACAGAAGTTTCCTGTTACCTCTTATATTCACTTATAGAAATTTCGTGCTAGTTACTACTGAGATGCAGAGATTGTGTGAAATCTTTGTTCAGGTTTCGTATGTATTCTAGACGAGCCTAAAAACAAATTGCAGTTATACTTTTATCTTCAGAAACCAGTGATGTTTTGCTTTTTTAATTTTTTTTATTTTATTTTGCACATTCATACCTGTGAGATTTCTAAAATTTATCCAATCTTTTGAGATATCTGTGTGTTTGGCCTGCTGTAAATTTTCATTTTTCATTTAGTGCTGCAAACTGCATAATTTCAGGATGGACAGAGATGTGTGAGATGTGTGGATGCACAATAGTCACATGAAAAGAGGTGTAATGTTAAGAAAGGCAAATTAACTAAACCACATCATGTTACAACTTTTTTTTTTTTTTTTTGCTGCTTCATACAAAGAGAAAACTTGCAAGGTTCTGATTGTCCTTGACTAATTTGCAAGAGAAGTGTGTTTGATTCAATATGATTTACTCAGATTTAAAGATTCTTGGATTTACGCTGTCAGCGGTGTCCTGCATTTTTTGTCACTACATGAGGCAACAAGACTTTGGACTTGATTTCGATCAGCACCACAAAGGTCTTACAGACGAGTGCAAAATCAGATGTAAATGCCATTCAAAGCAAAAACTAAAGACCAATAGTTTTTTAAGCTTTTTTAGAAATAGTTTTTATTTTCTGTGCCAGTGCACTTCTTTGCAAAATCACTCCAATCATTCTAGAATGAATAATTATCTCCAAATTGAGTTATTATGTTTTTTCATGCTGCACTACATATATAGATATCAGAGAAAAACACAAAATTACTGCAGCTGTTTTTCCAGTTTCATTCAGCCCTACTGTCACTGTATTCTTCAATAACATTTCTATATCATAAAATGAGCAAAGCAGAGTCTGCCCCCTGTAGGAGAGTAGGGAGGTGAAAGGGGAAAAAAAAAACTTCTGACACACCTACCATTTATTTACATGTCGTTAAACAGTTTTTCCATTGCAAAGAGAGAAATACACACATATACAATTTTATAGGTATATATGTATTGTATACAGTGTGTATTAAATTTGGATTCTGTGCTTCTTTAGTCTGACAGTCAACTAATGTCAGATTTATGGTTCATGAGCATTCAAAGTATATAACACCAAGAATTCAAATCTGGCTTTTTGTACACAGAAACTAATGAAATGATAGGAGGGGGCTATTGCTGCCTCTGCTCAGTTAAAGGGCTGCCTTTCGAAAGAAGAGTTCTCCTGCTGCTCCTCATTGCACTTTGTGTAAAAGTGTGATAAGACTGTGGATATTATCAAAGTACTCAAACACTTTGGTAAAGGACATCATGAAACGGCCTGTCCTTCCATCTCCCTCCCTCTGGGCTGATGTGTGCTACCCCAGGAGAGATTACCTCTGTTGTCGATTCCCTCTGAGTGTCAGAAGAGGAGACCAGGAGGTGAAAATTAGAATGAAATATGGCAAGAAAATAAATCTTGGCCTATTTATTCCACTGAATAAGAGGGTAATCCTGTAACTTAGATGAGGCAGATGGAGTGAAATCAGGAAAGCAGGAGTGGTAAAGAAAGGCAGAGGGAGGAGGGGGAGGAGAGCGCGCCATGTATTTATTCAGTCATACTGTGCATCTGTATTCTTCTAATGTTCCTCCTTTGGAATCACTTTTATTCAAATCCTAGACTCAGGAGACCATCTCATGGAAGCATAGCGGGGAGGGATGGATGGATTGATGATGTGTGGATGGAGAGCGGCGTGGAGCAGATACTCTCATTTAAACTTTATTATTCGCTCAAGATGATGATTTGATAGCAAAGCAATGATGTGTGTGTGTATGTGTGTGAGATTAGGACATCTGATTTGTGTATAGATCTGCTTTGTATGAAATAAAAGAGTGGCTCTGCTTATGCGTGGAGCTCTGTTTGATTAGGTTTTGTTCGCACGATATTATTTTGGATATTTACTGATTCCCAGGCAGTGACATTTACATGGTGCAGAGGTTTTATGCTACAATATATATCCTGCTGCATGGTGTGAAATTTACCTTACTGCTGGCTTTTTGCACCGTGACGTCTATTATCCAGTTAGGGATCAAAAGGCTTTGTTGAATGCAACTTAGTTTTTTTAAATCGCTCTAGAAACCAAAGTTTAATCGACGTGTAAAGTACAGTGCAGTGCAAAAGACAGACACGATGTCGTTAAAATGATCTGTTGTCATACTTTAAACACTTCACATCAGATGTTAGAGAAAAGTGAAAGAAAATCCAGTTATAAATAGACAGGAGTTTGATTTACAGTGTATCACTTAATTTACCTTTCTACTAAGAAATGGTGGAAATGAACTGAGAAATTAATATTGACTCATAGTTTTTACATACAACTGTTGAATACAGTTAAAAGTCGTTAATGCCAATCATAAACATATAAATAATAAACTGTTATTTAGTACGTCACATACATAATCCTTTTTGCTCTGTTCATGTCTACGATTGTGGTTTAAATACGCGGAAATTGAACTATATTTCAGATTTTCTTTACCGAGGAAAGTGTTGAAAGTTTTTGTTGTTGTTGTTTTTTAGCAAACAAGTTGTCTTCCCTACCAGAGCATTGGAAATCTGCAAGTTCTTAACATGCAGTCGACTAATGTTGCCACAAAAATTCTGTTTCTGAAGGGCGATTCTATTAGTGCTTAAAAATGTGAAAAGCCACTGATCTAAGTGCATTATATTATAAGATCGACAAAAATATGGCTTTAATTATTATATTTGGTTCAAAAATAGGACTGCAGTGACAGAAATGGTTGTACAAAAGTTTTTAAAAGATGCATCGAAAGAAACGCAATGGTTCTGTCCCTGATGAAGACCACTGACAATCTGTGTAGTCTCAAGATTAAAGCATTCTATAAAGCAACTATTTGTACAACTACATCTTTTCACTGCCTTTATTCTCATCTCCCTCTTATTCTTTATTTTTTCCCTCTCTCTGTCTCCAGCTGCCTCAACAGTTCCAATCCAGTGTCTGGACGATGTGGAAAAGAACAACAACCACCCAGTTCCTCGGGCATCAGTGCCTCGTCCCCCCAGTGCCCCCCCACTCCCCTCGTGCTCCGGCCGACCCTGCCCCCCTGTCATCAGCTCGTCAGGCGCCCTGCTGCCAGACAGTCTGAGGGAGGACTGCTGGTACAACGGGCCCTGGCCCACTCAGAGCTGCTCAGGAGAGGCTCTGGTCGGCAGCGACGCCTGCTCCGTGGTGCTGCCGCCACCTCCCCTGAACCAGGCCTCTCTGGATGACAGCTCCCGGTCCTTCCCCAGTCCGCCCAAACCCAGCGACGCCATGTTCTGGGAGGGACACTCTGCTGCGTCCAACTCCTCATCGTCGATGGGAAACTGCAGTCCCAGGAGCCCTCCCAATACAGAGTGGGCCAAGCCCTTCTAAGATAGACTTTGATGGGAGAATAGATGATTAATAATTGGATGGAAAATAATTGAATGAAGGAATGAATAAACTCTCCAAACCCTGCCACATAGCTACCACCTAACCTGCCTTAAGATGATGAGACCACTCCTCTGGGGTGAACTAGATGGGACCTACTGGTTGCGGGAACTGATTAGGGCCAGAAGAGGCCTTTTTTTAAGGTAAAGACTGTCTACTCATTATTTTGCCATCCCTGCACACCGCATCGGTGAACATATCTGACTTTGCAGAGGAAAACGTCGATCAGAGACCTTCAGCAGAATAAATAATTTGTCCATGTGTATGTGCCCTTGTATGCACATGCATAAGTGTGTGCAAGCATGCATACAAGCAGTTTAATTTGTGTGTGTGTGTGTATAAATACGCACATCAAACAGTGTGCCTGTGTGTGCAGATCAGTGTGTGGGCATCTTTCGCCTGCCTGTATCTGTATCTCATCATAATAAACCTAATAGGGCTCAAAAGGCCTCTTTCTCCATATACTGTGGTCAGTAATCACTGGAGCCACAGCATAGTACTAGAATTTGTATACCTGTACTCCCTCCAATGCAAGTCTTTTTACATTTGATCATTGTAAATTATACAAGGTATGTAGTCCCATGTTTGTCTCATGATCATGTGACGGAAATGTCTAGGTGAGGATTTGGTGTTTGTTTTTGTACGGTGATGGAAACAGACATACAGTAACTGTAGGATAATTGCAGAATTCTGTTCCAAACTTTAAAAGCTACCAAAATAAATCTTTGACATTTTTTCCTGAAGTTATTTTCATTAAAGTCCTTATGGATAATATCAAAGTAGGCTGCCAATCTATCCATGCTTACTCAATCATTTTTGAGAATGCAGTATTTAGATTTTTTGGGGGGATGGGGGGGGGGTTGTATAATGAGAAAGAAATCATGAGTTTAATCTAAAAATGTATTGCTTTCTGAAAGAAACTTCATCACAATCAGCTACACCACAAAAGATTCAACTGTTTATGATTTCACATAAATTTCACAACTCAAGCAAGCCCGCCTGTTTTCTCAGACCTGCTGTAGAACATTGTCTGTTGCATTTTGTTTTTCTTGGCTTTAAAGGGACTTGTTGATGTAAAGATGTGCATTGTTGGATACTTAGGCCTTTTAATTTGAAGGACTTGCGAAACAAAACCCATACACTCCCTTTATTTTGAAAAACTAATTAAGTTGGGGTGAGGTTTGTGGATATTTTTAACAATAAGAAATGTACCTAAGCTCTGCACTGTGCTGATGTTAATCTTGCTGTTACGTGATGATGGAAGCTTCTCACTGATTTGTTTTTAAGAGTCAGATGAGTATAAACTGAAGGATGTACAAACAATAAGACGTTAGATTCTAAGATAAACAGAAAAAAGAATGTGCATATCTGTATAAATGTATATGGTGGGCTTCAGTACTCTTCCAAACGTGGTTTTGCACTCCCAGAACATAAGTTTTGTTTTTCTCTCCCTTCCCCGAGACTTCTGATGTGTTTAAGATCTGTCTGCCACGGTGGCAGGATGGTGACGTTTTAACTTGAAGAAATGTGAGCTGTGACTTGAAAAATAGGTGCACAAAGCACAAAGGCCCATGGTTGTTGAAAAGACTTCTTGTTTTTCCATTTTTCTTCAATCTGTTTCATGACTGTGGTCTTTTTGTTCTTAATTTCTAAGAAATCTTATTTTACAGCAGTAGTTTCATACTTCTGTAAACAATTTGCAAACCAAAATGCAATGTACAGTAGATATGGATTATATTTTAGATTTACTGCACTTCAGACTGTTTGTAAATATGATCAAATAAATGAATGAAAGGAAGCAACTGTGTGAGGTTGCTCTGTGTCTGCTCTCATTTTTAGCAACGATGTTCTGTGATTTCATTTCGTAAAATACGTTAAACTTTGCATGTCAAGCTGCAATAATAGTTGTATTGCTTCCTTTGCTTCCTGTCTGCAGACTGTTTTGAGACTTTCACGCTATGCTAAACATCTCTGCAACAGAACGACAATCTTTACCATCTATCACGAAAGGCCAAAACAATGCGTTGATTGGCTTCACTGAAAGAACTTTAACAATCAGCTGTGGGGATTTGCTGCTTTTCTTGAAATTCCACTATTACAAATTGAATACCTTATTTTTTTTTAAATGTTGCATATAAGCAATTTCAAACAAAATTTTAGGCTTTAGAAACTTAGAAATGGCATTTGCAACCACTCACAACCAGAATAAAACTACAAAATGCCCTTGCATGATTTCTGTTTACATCTAAATTCCATCTAATTCATCTTTTGCCATTTATGACAGTGACACCTGAGTACTAAACCTCCCTGACACTGTTCCTCATAATGTGCCACCTTTGATTCACTGGAATTACAAATAAAGAACAAAGCAGATATGAGATGGTCAGAGCAGTCGGAAGCAAAGACACAATAAACATATAAACTGTAGACATTTGTCAACAGTGTAAAGAAGATCCAAACCACTATGAAGTACACATCATGCAACTTGCAGTGAGTTATTCAGGAGCAGATATTCACCTGAAGCAAACTTCATTGACGAACATGTCATACAGCTGGCACATACTTTACTGCTATTGAAATTTTATTATTTACAATCCCACATGACCACACAGTGCTTATTCCTTGGTTAAATGTCAGAGTTCTCTAACTGTACAAGTCTCCAAGTCTTCAGATTTACTGTGAGTTAATGCACAATTCCTTCTGCATGTGATTTTTTTTTAAGCTCCAGAGCCAAACAAATGCAGCAAATAAAGCATGTAAATAAACACATGAGAAACCAGTCAGCAGCCACCAAAGCCCAAGAACTGCACCTTTCTGAAGATCTTCCAGACGTCTGACTGCATCGTGGTGCAGTTCTGCCTACTTAGATTACACTGCCGATTCAGTCAAGTGAGGAAATTTTATTGAAACATTCGTGGCACTGTGAAGTTTTGCAAATTAACTGAACATTAAAAATGGACATCATTTTGATTATGTACCACTCTTGTACACCTAATTAATTCCACAGATTTAAATGAAACACACAGGCTTGTAGATTTACGGGTAATAAACTTTGCCATACTGCCACCCTGTGTCTTGGTGCAGGACGTGATGCAGGTTCTGGGCGAGTCTGAGGCTGCACACCTTAATGAAAAGGCGTGTGGACATTACATGCTAGTTGGAAGCTTTTGTTTCCTGTTTTTGCTTGGGATTCCTGTCTTCTCAAATTCCGTTTTTTCTTGGATGTACTCCTGTTTGCATTCTTCGAAAAACGCAGGGTCCTTGTAGCTGGTGGAAGAAAGAACGTTAAGAGTCAGAATCTGATTTTGACACCACCGACACAGGGAGGGTGAGCCCACGTTAAAAGTATTGGTGGCATAACACATGGGGAGCCACCTTTCTGTGTGAGTGCTAAGTGTTATAGAACGTGCTGCAAAATACTCACTGCTGCGTCAGACATTCCTTCAGCGCTGCATTCTCCTCTCGACACTTAAACACCATGAAGAAACCCGATTCTTTACAGCAGTGGTTGAAGGCTGCAGGGAGGTGGAGAAAGAAATTAGCTGAATAAAAGGAGATCAGGTTCACAGAGGTATTTATACAATATGCTTCCAAATTAAAAGCCTGCAATTGACCTGTAGTATAAGAAAACAAGAAACAATGAGCAAACCAAGATAGGCCTCATCAGCCCATGAAGGAACTTGGTCACAGGCCGCAGTACAGAGTCTCTTATCAAACTGAAACCTGTGTTTCCTTGTTCGTACCGGGACTGAACACAACTCGACTGGCTCACATCCAGAGTGGTTGCTTCTGCGGTTGCCCTGCTTCTACATTGGCCCTGTAACAGTCACCCCACCACCCGCAAATACGCACACGTCTGTGCCTCCGAGAATTAAATATAGGCTATGCTTCACTGATCACAGAGCCAAATGAGGCCTGGGGATAGGCTGGGCTATTTACAATAACCAAGCCAAAGAAGGGAGCTTTTCCAGAAATCACAGGGTCATCAGGAGCATGACAGATGTGACATTAAAGCTACCAGTGTCTTTAACATATAAGACGAAGACAGACTGGAGAATTTGTGCGAGTGGTTGCAAGTTAATGTTAATTACATTCAAATTTAAACTTTGTCCCCTACACAGGCTGCAATCAAATGCTATAAAACCAACGTGTGAAAACAAGGTGAGCATAAAATGTGGTGATTGTCTCTTAAGATAAAAAAAAACTAAAAACCCTTCCAGCCCGTGTGCATCCCTGACTAACAGTGTGTTTCATGTAAACTCTGCAAGGTCCTTATTGTAAACAAGGTGTTGAAGAACGAGTCCTCACCTTCTTAGCAAGCTCCTTCTCAAGGCTTTAATTAAAACCACTGCCCTCCCCTGTCCCCTTTCAAACAACTGATATCGTAATTACCTATATCAGTGGCATCAGTATGGTTATCACACAGACACTTTGATCAGGATGCAGATGTGAAAAAAAAACTAACTCCAAAACCAATTTAGAGAAGCAGAACAGTGCGACTAATCTAATCAACAAACGCCTCATCCTTGTCCCATGGTACTAATAGAGGCTGCAGAGGGTTGTCATTCTGATCGCACATCAGCAGCTACACCGAAGGCAAATCTACAACACTATTTTTATGTCAGGAGAGGCTCTTCTAAAGACAAGTGTGATGCCCCCTTCACTTTGGGCTGTCTGGTTTGCCATTTTTAAAGATGTGGAAGTTTAATTTGGCTGTTGGTGGAAAGCAGAAGCAAAAGGTTTAAGCATTTAAGAAGAAAATACAAGGTGGGTACTGAGGTATAACTGAAAATTCATTTCAGGATTTCATGCAATTTTGTGAAATGAATGATTCATCATTAAAAATATGACTTTACATTATTTGTTTTTGCTTCCATATTTTGGAGTTTTTTTGTTTCAGGAACATATCTAATAAGTTAATTTACAACCAGTTACATTTCTGCAAATCAAAGCCGTCAAAAACGGCAGTATAAAGATGTCAATATGAAAGTAATGCTAAACAAGCGCGTGGGCTGTTCAAATAGTGTGATTCTGAAAGGCATGTGAGTATAGACATGAATCATCAGTGCAGTGAGAAAAACTCAAAGATGTTGAGAGCAGGTCAGTAGTACTTGTTTGCTTGAACAACACAGACCACAATATACAAGTGTGGGATGTGTATAGGCATATCTGCAGAGACAGATAACACAGGAAAACCTGATGGTAGATTGTTTTTCACTTTTCTTTGTAAAACACGATCGGAGACACACATGCAGCAGACACAAACATACAGCATGAGATGATCGAGGGTGGAGGGTGAAGGTGTGAAAACGAGTGGGACGAGAAGCTTGTAACGTGAGGGGGGTTTCCACTACCCACACAGCCACTGTCTGTCTGTCCCATCAGCCTGCATGTGCACTGTCTCTCCCTGTGAGCAGTGAACCCTGGCTCATGCAGGCTGTCATCAGATTTCTAGAAACCACATCATCTAGTCACTATCTGGCTGATGTGTTGCTGCAGTAGACAGGACACACTTGAGCAAAGGTGCAAGCACCAGTTCCATGCAGATGAAGGGGTAACCGCTGGCATGCCAGTTGGCCTGCTCTTCAAAACAACGTCCCTTCAGACACGCACTGATTTCTGTTAGTCTGACGGCATCTTAACGTGTCGGCCTCGTGTCTGAAGGAGCACTAATGTCACTGCTCCGTAAAAGTTGTGATAGCAATCTTTACTGGGTTGAATCGAGCAACATTTCAGAATCAGTTTCAACATGCCACAGGTCTGAACTCCATGGCAGCATATTAACCCCTTGACGCCTGAATTTATTTATAGTTATATAAAAACTATAATTTTACGTGTTTTTGATTTCAAGTTGATGTTAAATTAAGTGGAGATTGTTAATTTGTCTATAGCACATATAGTAGATATAAAGGTGTAATGCAACGGGCATTAATGGTAAAAAATTTTTTTATTGATGCCGCAAATGCCATTCAAACTGGTCCTAAGAGAAACCAGTGCTTGCAAAAGGTTCCTAGGTATGTACTGAATATGCACGAACCAGCACTGGGGGAATGCATACGCTATCTCAGCTGTAGCGGTATGTTGCAAATTTGCGACAGCCGGCTTTAGGGGTTAACAAATAGACACACATAAGTGACAGCACTACAAGCCGTGTAAAGCAATTTAGGGGGTTTTAAGCACAGTTATTGGTACAAAAACATCACAGAGAGTGTGCCAAAATACCTTTTAAACTCACTTTACTTTATAACATCACAACTATTACAAATTAAAATGTCCATAAAAATAAGATCTTACTTTCACATAAAAGGTTAACGTGAGTTCAGGTTTAGTCTGTTGCTTTCAGCTGTTAGTAGGAGTGTTTCCTCCGACTTTATTACATACCTGCTGCATCAGAGAGCAGCAGGATCCATATGAGTGACTCAGAAACAAGATGCCCATTTAGACATGTAGAACGGGGTAGCTTCATTAATTACTTATAATTATAAATTATCCCACAACGTATGACACAGGGACAGACTTCTCAGTGTTTAGGAAATCACAGATAAACTAGGCTTTAGTGCTTTTGTTTATTAGTCCTTTACTACGTATTATACACCACTTGATATGCTGCCGAGTCTTCCGTGTATGACACATATCGCATGTGTACCCATCAACATAAGTACGACTGAAAGAATCCATGAGGAACAATAACCTAAAAGTGATGTCTGAATGGCAGAAGGCCATCACTTTTAACAGGCTGATGAACTCACCACTGTTACATATCCCATGTTTGAAAAGGCCAAAAAGGATTTAAGAAGCAGCAGCAGGAAACAGAGTCAAAAGATCAAAGCACAGGAACCAGACTAAATGAAACTCCTTAGAAAGAGGAGATCAAAAATGTGATCTTTAGACAAACGGATGAAGAATCGAGATATGACAACACCATGCTAAGTTGTCATATGAAAAACAAGTAATGCCAAATGTCGTAATAACCAAGCTTTAACATTCTTGAATGAAAGTGAGATTTTTACAGCTGCAGATAGTTTGGAATTAAAATAAACCAACATGTATCCTGGTTAGGGGTATTTTCTAATGGACTGCCTTCACATTAAGTATCTTAGCGTAGTGTCAGGCTATTAGTAGCAGATTTTAAGTTTAATATTATTACATTTTCTAATACAATGTTCACGTTTTGAGGGTTGAATTTATTTTATGACTTTCCAAAGCCACATAATTTCACTGGAGGTAACAAACAGATCAGAGTGTTTGTATAACAAACTCCCAAAAAGTAGTGGTTGGTTAGTTTATTATTTACGATTTTCTGACTGGATTTCTGCATTTCTTAGGTGACTAGTGGTTTTAAAATTTAACTACCAAACTTTCTGTCCAGATTTACTGTGGATATACAAAAAAAAAGCAGGCCTAACTAAGAATATCTGGGTCTTATGAATCTTTTTCACAGCAGACATTAAGAAGAGGCCATGTTACCCTGCATACTGGTTTACTGTCATGGGTCACTGGGAAACGCAACTGAGCCTCATTAATTGATATTATTCTGCAATTTTCTTGTTGTGACGAGTCAAAATGACATTTCGAAGTGGATTTAGGCTAAATATCATTTTATTTTCTAACACCCAAGTTCAAGTTTTGAGGGCTAATTTTGTCTTTCAGCCTTTCGGCTTTGATACTATAAATTCCTAAAAAGTAGAATTGTGCTTGTTTGCTTGTTTTTTTTTACTTTATCTTAAACTATGATATTAAAGAAAATGCAAGGTATGAATTTGTGTGAGTGTATTTTCTAGAATAAATACACTAATAAAGACTCATGAAGACAGACTTAATGAGCCTGGATTTTTTTAAAAAATAACTAATATCTTATAAAAGCACGAATAAAACATAATAGAGAAGGAGAAAGGAGTACAGCACTTTGTGACTTGTTATGCTGTACATAACATGTCAGCATGCCAGTCTTTATCCTCAGCATTAAAAGTACCAACATTACAGACATTTAGAGGGGCTGTGATATTGTACATACTGGTTCACTGTCATATACAACTGGGAAACTTCATGAATTGCTAATATTCTTGCTGTGACAAGTTAAAATGTCTGTTCGATGCAGATTTAAGCTAAATATTGTTTGATTTTCTAACACAAAGTTAAAATTTTGAGGGCTGACTTTGTTTTTCAGCCTTTCAGAGAGTACTTTAGTCCTAGAAACTGCATACGTGAATGATAAACAGTGAGTGTAGACTATGTGGTCTACAGTAATTTGCTAGAAAAGGACATTGTGCCATCAATGTGAGTGATGGCCACTTATATAAAATCCTCTGACTGGTTCAATATCATAGTGTCCTGGTAAACTTATTGGAACTGAGCCATCAATAATTCTCCTTGCTCTTTTCCTGCTGTGAAAAGCTTTTATTTTGTAGACTGTTGAGTTTCATTTTGAGGTAGAAAAAAGACTCCTCTCACACACCTTCCACCTTGTCAACACAGCGCTCCTTGGCTTTCTCCCTCATCATCTTGGGGATCAGAACATCTGTCTCCACATGCCTCAGCTGGACTTCCTCTGGAAAGACACGAACACAGGAGAGGTCACGATAACATCATCACCAGGCTCAGGCTGTGTCTTTTTCTCATGTATGAGAGGACTTAGCTTCACAAACTGGAACTACATCACAAACTACACATTATTGATTCCATCAATGCAGACACACGAACAAGGTGCATAAAAGTAAACAATTAAGGAAGGTCGAGGACACAGAACCTTGTTTAAATAGAAATAAATACTCATCTTTTACCTCAACTCAGATACAGACACTGCAGTGCACTAAGCTAACGTTGCTATAGCCACACGAGTCCACACAGCACTGAATATGAGCAGCGACACAACCCGGATATTTAACTATAGATTTATTTTTATATTTAACATTAAAGGTCCGATATTAAAGGCATTTGAAAGAGCAGAAACGTTGAATACCTGTGTGTGCTGCCTCCATTGTGGCCATGATTTTCAAAACATTACAAAACTGAACCAATGTGACCTCGCTCACGTACGTTCAAAACACTTCCGCTGACGTAAGGAGGCGGCCTAAGAAACTACAAGTCCCAGATTCACACAAGGACGCAACCATGGTTCCATCCGCGTTAACCTGCCAAAGTGACACTTACTACTAATAACAAAAACAAAAACAACAACAGCAATCATGATAATAACGACAACAATAACATTATTATTATTAGTAGTAGTAATAGTGGTAGTAGTATTGCTATTGCTATTATTATTAATAATAATAATAATAATAATTTATATTCTTTTTAGGCAAGAAAGATTATTATTATTGTTCTTGTTGTTGTTTTAATTTTATGCAAGACAGGTTTAAACAAATAATTAAATAATTAATGTCTTAACCAGTCATCTAACTAGTGCCAGGATGGCATAATGTCTCTTTCTTTGTCCTTTTTTTTGCATGACAAGTTATTGTAAGGCAAATAGAGTCACTCACTATTTGCTTAAGCAGCAACATTGACATGTAGAGACACATCATGAGAGCTCATATACAGTATAATTAGCTTTTTTTTAATGTAATCCTCAATTGATTAAAATCTTCTGTTTTTGTATTGTTGATAAAAAATCATTACAATTTAAAACTTACATACAATTGTGTCAAAAGTGTCCTTTATTCTGCTCAGGACTGGCACCAAGTTGAGACATCACAATATTTCCATCAAGCCTTTTCCTTCTTTCTTTTTACTGCAGGTACTGGGTCTTTCTTGCATTTTTCAGCAGTTTGAACCAATTGTTTTCAGAGCTCATGCAAGAGCGTCGAATAAAACCACAGTAAAATCAAAATCATACACACTTTAACTAATAAAAAAATGAACAAATAGATTCTACATAAAGCTTTTTTGTATATCTTTCAGTGACATTATACAAAATCCTTGTATTACTACAAGATCTGTTTAAATATTTTCTGGTTGGTCAGAACTATTTGGTTGAATGTGGTCAAATGCAGGACAGTTTCATGTTAAAATTTATCTGTATGGGAACAATGGCTGTAGAGATGCGGCACCACAAAAAAAGTTCTGCGAGAAAAATAGTAGTTACTGGATGTAACTCCTCTAAAAGCACATAACCGTCAGAACGAAATACATGTATATCCTTATCCCTAATCTACATATAACTTAAAATTTGCACTATTTGTAGATGTAGAGTCCAACAGCTTTAGATTCAACTGTGAAAATATTTAAACTTCTAAGTCTGTATGTCTTTGTACAGACTGCTTAATATAGCCTACTGAAATGTTGTTGTTTTCTTGGATATGTGTCTGCTCTCCAGGTTACTTTTTGCTTCAGTTACAATGTCTGAATAGAACATAATGTTATTGGTAACACCTGTGCTTTTCCTTTCAGGGCAGGCCAACAGGAAAAGTCCTTTTGCATTTTTATCAATTATCATAAAATAACAGAATAAATCACTGGAGCAAAATTACCCAGTCCATTTGATATTAGGCCCCAATGTAAAGAAGACTGTAAGCTGTAAAAACCTATGTTATAATAGAGGCTATGGAGCATAACAGACAGATTAAACTTTTTTTTGGAGCTTCAGATTTGCAGGATTTAGATAATTAATGTTTTATTAGAACATTAATTTTTATATGGCAGCTATTTAAATTGTAACAGGTTTTCAATTCAAAAGGATGCACATCTTCTTAAAAAACTAAACTGACTGACAAAAATGAGGCTAAAATGGTTTTTAAAAAGTACTCATGAAAGTGTGTCGACCTCCAACCACAATGCATCTGAGCTTGAATCTCAGATTGCATGTTGAGCACAGTGAGCCTGACCACAGTCAGCTGTGTGGCCGACCGGCTGTCTAGATCCCATGCAAAGAGGCTCCACCTGTTCAATCAAAGAGACAGGTACACACTTGCAGACAAACACACGTACTCACCTAGAAGCAAAAGACAGTGTTCACACGTACAGTTTAGGCTACTGACTACAGTAAGAAACAGGTGTAACATACCCACCTCCACGTTCAAACCACACACACACACCCAGAGCGCCTCGGCAACTCACACTCACCCACTCAACATCACCACCAGCGGGGATATACTGAATCTCTGCCTGTCTGCCTGAAGTTCACACAGCTCTCTGACCTTACAGCGCTAAAGCTGCGACTTTCCTCTCATTCTTTTCATCTGCAAATCAAAGGCCAGAAAGAGTAAAAGTATGATTTCAACAAGCAGAAAAACACAGACTTCTTTAACCACAGGCCATCACCTGTAAGCCCCACATATGTTTTTTTTGTTTACTCTAGACTAAGACACATAGACAGATGGATACATACATCTCCAAGCCCAGACAGCACACTCTTGTGTTTCCATCCCTCCTGACACCAGGTGGGCATCTGCAGATTTTAATATCAGCAGATCTCTCCAAAATGCAGCACTCGCCAAATTTCCACAACAGGGCCAAATGGAACTCATACGAATGATTGCACAACCACTGAACCAAATCTGATAAAAACGATATTTTAATATCGCTTGAGTACCTGACAATGCATGAGGTGTATTTGAAATGTGTCATTGTTCAAATAAAAAAAGTAAAAAAGCTGATGTGAGTACTCAGCTGGTGTCTGGCTCAGTGAGTGGTGCCTTTTTGCAAAAACGTGTGAAGTCATATTTTAATGATAAATTTAGCAATTAAGAGTAGAGGCCTAAAAGCAACTCCTAGTGAAGAGGAAGTTTGATACAAAAGAAATGAAAACAGGCGCCAACTGCTTTTTTTGCTGTTTAAAAACAAAATCTGATGCTTTCACAATGCTTTTGGGATGTTTTGGAAGAGTTTTTAAAGACCAATATTTACTTTTGTTTCAGTTCTTCGCAAATGCAAATGAGTGCATATTTCTAAATTAGTCAACCAAGTTGCAAAAGCTAATTAAAGCAATTTAATTTGCCAAATGGTTGCAATAAATCACATTTTATGCAGAGTGTGGTGTTAAGTACATTTCTCAATGGCATGGTGTCTGTAATGGCACTGTGGTCTGCAGTTAAAATTGCACTTGGACAAATAATCACAAGGCATGTCAGTTTCTATTCAGATGACACTCAGCTATACGTTGCCATGTTTTCTGATGATTTAGGGCCAACTGACACCCATTTTAACCATACCTTAAAAATCAAGATATGGATTTAGTTTTTTACAGTTCTTTCAAGACAAAATGGGTCTTGGTCATTGGTACTGAAACTGAGAGAATGAAACTCAGTGTGAAACTTCAAGCACTGACGCTGAACCCATGTCAACAAAAGAAAAACCTCAAAATCATCTTTGACTCAGTTCTGATCCTCATAACAGAAACATCACTAGGAATGCACATGTTTCTTGCTTAAGTCAATACAGACAGTGAGATTTTTATTTATTTATTTAATTTTTACCCACAGGATTGACTCTTGTAATGCTCTGCTCTCTGGTCTCCTCAAGAAAAAAATATCTCAACTATAATTGCTTCAAACCTCAGCTCCACATGTTGACGAACACCAGAAGGTTTGGACACATAATCACAAATTTGAAATCTCTGCACTGGCTACCTGTCTACTTAGGAATTGATTTTATAGGCTTTAATTTGTTAAGTAACCTACTAATAATCTTGGTCCTACATATTTATCTGATTTGCTTTTATCTTATAAAGCCTTTTAAATTAAGTCAAAGCAAAAACACACAAATATGGTCCATGTCTCTTCCAGGTCAGCAGAAAATGTTTTTTTAAAAAGGAAACTCAAGACCTACCTTTTGCAGTCTGGCTGTTAATTGATTTTTTAAATGTATTTTATTTATTTGTTTATTTATTCATTTGTACATTTTGGTCTATTTTATATGTGTTTCTATTATTGTCTTTTGTTGCTACTTTTTTTTTTTTTTTTTTCAAAGATTTATTTTTGGCCTTTTGTGCCTTTTATTAGATAGGACAGTGGATAGAATCGGAAACAGGAGAGAGTAGGGAAGGACATGCGGTAAACACCCGAGGTCGGAGTCGAACCCGGGACTGCCGCTACGCCTCTGCACTTGGGTCACACGACATAACCATTAGGCATTAGGCGGGATGGCCTCTAACGTTCCACAACTGGAAAAAGGTAAGACTAACATTATTACTTCCCACCTTGGACCACTTATAATCAACACAAGGCTCTTAAAAAGAAACTTGTGGATTGTTTTTGATCAATACCTCAGCACCATCAGTACATGAACACTCAATTCTGCTATTAACAAAGCAGAAATATTGCCAAAATTAAACTAGTGCTCCCCCAAAGAACAGCTGACAACTCATCCACACCGTTTTACATTTTTTTTCTCCCCTTCTGGACTGCTGCAGGTTATTTATCATCTGCCTCAATGATGCACAAATTGTCTGTTTACAGTTTGTTCAAACAAGCTTTCACTTACTGTCAGAATGCATCCATCAGTGCCTCATTTTAAAAGGTTTTAATAATGTGTTTTCTAATATTTTATTGCCATTTTACATATTTTGTTCTCTTTCCTATAATGGTATTGTTGCTTTATAAAGTTTTATTGTTACTCTCTTTGATGTATTTTTTAAAAGTGTATTGAAATAGTTTATTAGTATTATTATTATAATACATATGCAGAGAAAAGCTAAATTCTTGCTTTTCCTAGGAAAACACACAATTATCTGTATCCTCTCTGTGTATACTGTAACTTTCAGTAACAATGTATAAATAAATGTTTAGTGTACATTTCAGCTTGCATGGTCTCCTTACTGTGATGACTTGTCTCAATCCTTAATCAAATAGAAGTTGTAGCTTTATATACTCTTTGACCACAATGTAAGAAAAAGACAGCAGATGCACAGAAACGCCAGATGCTTATTTGGCACAGACCTTCATGTAAGTTGTGAAATCAAGAAAACAAACGGTAATATGCAAAAGTAGTGGAACTGTGAAATATCCAGGGACTTTGACTAATCCACTTCCCAACTTACTGTGCAATACAGTCCTTGCGTCCCCTTTTCATCAAAATCTTATATATCTTTCTTCCTACTGCTCCACATCATCAAAATCAGAAAAATAATGATGTATTACATTGACAGCCTGGAAATTCAGCTTCAAGGATAAAACTCCTGACACCATAGGAAGTATTTATATCCCCAGTCATACATACTGTGATTTTATGTAGAAGCTATAATTCTTACTTAACACTCCTTTAAAACAATGCCATCGTCTTTGAGATACTGTAAAAGATGGAAAAAAGAATTACATAAATTCTTTGTTTGGGGAATTTCAAGAATATGGAGGATAAGACAGAAACTAAGCCCTGACCAAGTCCAGTTGGCTCCATAGTGGAAAGTGGTCACTACCCCGGGCAGCATGCTGGCTGTTATGGCAGCAGCACAGGCTCCCAACACTGATCCAATATTACCCAAGCAGCAGGGCCCCATGAACCTGGCAGAAGGAGGTTAGCAAAGTTAAACCCTCTTACTACATGCCTCACTGCTCAGGGCCAACCACCAGCTCCTCCAACTGTCCACCGACGGCCACAAAACAAGGCCCCTGTCAGAGAATGTTAAAGGGTCACTGAGACCTCATCCACTTGTGAGACTCTCAGAAATAATTATTAATTAATGTATTTTATTTATGAAAGTGCGTTAATAAAAAATCCTCTGATAAAGGTGGAAGGATATGTGCTGCAACAAGAAAGATTTAGCCCCTTCTTCAACAAATACTAGGAGAGATTTTAAGCTGTACAAGAGTGGAAACTATAAATATAACATATAAAAAACTGATCAATAAAAGTGATTTTGATGCTAAATGAACATGCATTTAGCAAATGTCTCCTCTTGTCTGTGGCCCGGAGCCCCAGCGAAAAGGAGGAGGCGTGTTTCTGATTCTGCCTCCTTCCCCACTCCTTCGCATTTGCGACTTCCAAGACATCGCTCAGCCGGCAGATGGGGTGTGGAGATGAGATTTTAGAGAGTGTTTAAGCCCGAGCCATGGGGAGCCTCTTCAGGGTCGACGGAGAGCAGATAATCCAACGGCTCGGGTGAGGGGATTACAAACCTACAGGCAGACCTCTGCTGTTGAGTCCTGCTGGGGGGCACCTTCGGCAGGTCACCCCTATGACATTTGGCTCTGGCAATTATTGTCAATGTCAACTAAGTGTATCATGATATTAGAATGAGTCGCAGCTTGATGGCTTCCACCTTTCCTTATTGCTGGCTTTTGATTTATCAGTGACTAAAGACGGACATGAGCTTCTGCTGTCTGTCTACCAAAAATCAAACATTTTTACATCGTAATCAGTGTCTTCCTGTTTTTTCACACCTTTCATCAACACCAGATATATGTAAGAGGAAGAGAAGGAGGAGAATTGGCTCCACTGATAATGGCATATTGTATAACTAAATCACCAGACACCTAGGTAAAAAAAAAAGCATGCAACCCAGATCTAACAATAGGAGAAGTAACAAAAGGAAACCAACAAACATTTCTGGACTCTTCACCCGCCTACCTTGAATAAAGCTATAGCATGATATTTAAATGGTGCAGAAAGCCTCGTTGCTTACCCTGGCTCTTGTCTGGCTGGCACCACCCGAGCAGTGTCAGGATGCATTTCCTCTCAAGCAAGTGAAGGGGTCCGCCACTGTGCCACAATCTGCACCCGCTTCTCAGGCAGGCTAAACCCTTTGACACCACAGTTTTTAATTAAAATTACATTAGGAGTAATCAGCCAGAAGAGCTGGGGATGGAGGTCAGAGGGATCGAGGGAGGGGCAGGTGAGCAGAGGAAGGGTTCGGATGGATGTAAGAGAAACCCTGAACTACTGATCTCTGCTGCTTTTGACATTTTTAAAAACAAAAAAGACTTTGGTCTCTTGGTGCAACACAGAAGTTAAATGTAACAAACTAATTAGCATACAGACGCCTTTGTTAGCTCCCTGCGCTTGTATTGATGCTTCAGTCCTGTTCAGTTGCGATTCCAAAAAAATATGTTTGTAAAATTAAGTTGTTGAAAGGGTTTTTTTTTTTTGGAGGAGACACATCTGGCTTTCTCTCTGCATCTGTAAAGGGGGAAGACCAAATGTTAATATGACTTCCTTTTTCCCAGAAACAGGAGAGGGCTGAAGAGAGAGCGGTACAAAGATCCCATTCGTTCTCACTTGAGGAGCTCTCGCCAAGATAATTATAAGCTTTATGAAAGTACACAGCAAAAAGTAGAAGAAACCCACCAAAAGAATGGATAGACAGGAGAAGAAAATTACTTTTCCCCTCTGCCTTCGCTTTATGCCCCTTTAACAAGAGATGAGACGGCAATGGATGGAGGAGGCCTTCTTCAGGAGGCATCCTGTGGCTTTTTTTTTTTTTTTTGCTGCAAGGCGAAGGGGAACGAGGGACAGCCCTTCTTGTGTTTCTTCCATTCATTATGGCAGCACACCTTTGACCACGCTACAATGACCAAAGTTTTCCCTCATTACATGGTCCATCTTGATGAAAAGATGAAGAGGACAGAGACGAGGACGAGGAGGAGAGCAAAAAAGAAGACCCACGCCATTTGAATAGGAGTTTGGTATAGAATCCCCCCGAGCACTAAACAACACCAAAGAGAACATCTTGTCTTTTGATCAAGTTTTTTCCTCATCTCTCTTCCCTTTCTCTGTCCTTTTTTCCTCGAATGTGATCCTCCAGGCTTCTGTACCCACATTGCCTACACTGTGCGGAGTGTCTGAATGCAGTTAATTATCTAAAAGGAAAAGTTTGTACCTGTTGAAAAGCTATCCTTGGTTGCTTGGCTTGTTAATGCCAACAAAAAAAGCAGCCATAGTGGATGGTCAGAGGACACCACATGCTGCGGAGAGCCTTTCAGACATGTCTCTAATAAGAATGCAGTGGTGAGAGCTCCTCTGAATGCACGCAGGGGGAGAGGAAGATGGGTAGGAAGGAGAAAAGAAAAGAAAGGGGAAAAAACATCTTTTACCTCTCCATCTATAATTACTCCAAATGAAGAATAGGCTGAAGAAATGGTCGGGGAGACTTTCCATTATGACAGAAAAAAAACCCATCAAGTAGAGAAGGCAAAGCACAAGATCGATAGTTTTTTAATGGATAGAAGAAAGAGAAGTTTTTGTAACATCTCAGAAGTAACCATGTATGTGCACCAGTGTGTGTATGTGTGGATGCTCGAGTAAAATCCCATTTGTGACTTCTAAATGCACAAAAGCACTGTCCAGACTCTACAAAGACTGCCATTATGTCGTCACTCTATCAGTCCCAGAGTCAGTATGTTTCAGCATAGTCAGGCTACAGATACAGTCTTAATCTTAGTTTTTCTGCATGCATGAACAGAGAATTTCCTCGCTTGCTTTCACAATATGCAGCCTTATCCTTTTCAAATGTCTTTTATCTTTTTCCCTTCTCATTTTATTCTCTTTTGAAATGAACGCCTGAGAGAAAGAGGGCTGCCTCGCCTCTCCTCTCAGTCAGAATCAGACAGAGATGTTGCTCGTCTGTTGGGCTGACAGCGATCCGGGAGTGTCTGATCCGCTGACCTGGGAGGAAGTATCATCTTGTGCTGTAAATGGCCTGTAAATGCTTTCACACTTTCACAGGGAGAGTCGTGTGTGGTGGAGCTTTGGGCGAGGTCAAGCTTGGCCCCCAGTATTCATCTTGTCATCAGGCTCTTCACACCTTAAAATAATACACAAATACACACAGCAGTGACACGCTCAGTGGGAGAGGCGTTGCATTAAGCAGAAATATGTACACAGGGGTGTTAAAGTTGAGAAGGTTCCAATTTTGTAATATCTAAATCAAATGAACTGATAAATTAGTCAACTTATGTTTATACCTTTTGCTAATTGTGTAAGGGATAAGATTCATTGAGCAAATTCAATAGCAGATTCACAGTGGACACAATACTTCTAAACATTAGTAGACAGACACATAATAAAAGCAGCTGCTCTTCAGAAGCCTAATTCACTCAGCTGCTGTGCCAAAAAGCAGAATAGGCTATTTTAGGGGTTTGATTTGTCGATGATCCTCCCTGAGAAGGTGACTCGCACTGAAGGTTTGAGAGCAATTGACAGTGCTTTTATAGGATCAGTAGGTGTGTGTAAGTCTATAATAAATTACACTAAAATTGGTGAAAAATACACTCAAGCAAAGGATGATGCAAATCAGAACCCCATCTAAAAGCAGCATGTTTATTCAATATAGACTCGTTGATTCGATGCTGTGTGTGCGTGTGTGTGTGCGTGTGTGTGTGCGTGTGTGTGCGTGTTAGATGAGGACAAGAGTGGGGGTACGGAAGAAGAACACGGGCCTCACACAGGGGGTAGGTGCTAAAATATACAGTGAGAAAAACTCAGTGAGAATGTGACAGCTGAACAACAGAGAGGAATGGGGCGGGTTTGCAGAAGTTGTGCTCACTAGACAATAACAATCTATTTTTACTGTCAGTAAGGGAGATGCTATCTTCCATATTGTATATTGTAATCGGGAAATATACAATTGGAAATAACGAAATTGTTTCGCGAAATGTTTTCCGTGGTGGAGGCCATATTTTACATCATACAATCCTTTGTATGATTCTTCTTTTCTACCAAGTGTCGCCTTACGGTTATCTACAATAACAAGGAAAATGTATGGCAAAATATGGATGGAAAATACTTGTCCTTTTATAATTCTGTGTAAAATTTCACTGACATTGCCAACTTTATGAAAGACTCTCCTCCTTCCTCTCCAGATTGTCTTGCCACTTTCTCAAGATTTACTCCCAGTGCTGCTAAACCAAGCATCCACGCTCAACACAACACACATATATACGCGCAGCACAGGGAGCAAGGAAGCAGCCTCTCAATTATCAACCTCTCCTCACTGCTCTCGACACCTCATGTTTCTCTGTTAATGACTGGATTAAAGCACTGATTAAGATGCACTTAACCCATAAACAGCAGTTCACATTCACATGCCGTTGAAAAGCCAATTAAAGCAAGCATAAATCTCAATTAAAAACCGACAAAGGCCAGACAGTACCAGGCATTTTGTGGGCAAAGGGGACATGCATTGGCTTCTGCAACAACCAAAGATGTGGGTCAGAACATAAATGTAGCACTGTGTGATTCTGGGATCTTCATACCAAGGTTTTTTTTTTTTCTTTTCCTTTTTGGATAAAGAGAGTTCATAAAGGTGAACAACAAAAGCACATAATTGACGTAGAAGTGAGAATACACTGTAAAAATGATGCTGGTTGTAATTATTGGAAGATATTCCTTAAATTTGATTTCCTTTAAATTTTTCAGCTTAATGAATGCGTCGATGTAGTATTAAAGTGTGTGCATTGCAGTGTCGTGATTTTTATTGTATTGTATAATTACAGTATATAAGACAACAGATCAAGATTCTGAAGAGTGTGTCCTCTGAAACATGAGCAAAGCCTAATTTTGGTTTTGTCAGTATAAAAATGAGCAGGGTAAATATTGATGAAGGTAAATGCAAAAGAGCTCGAAATCATCCCAACATAATTAAGCCTGTTTACCTGCTTATTTCTGATCTGTTTTCGTGGTAAACAAGGGATTCTAAGTCACAGACACTGTTTCAGTTCAGAGGGGCATTTCTACTTTCAAACTTCTAAACAAAGCCGATTAATTAACTCTCGGGCTTATACCTCTGAACCATAAAGAGCTCACAAATTACCTTGGGGGAAGTGATTACAACCATGGAAAACAATAAATCAATCAATGAATCTAATGAAGCCTGCATGTCGTTGCTGGCATTTCGCTCTTACTCGCAGCCATCTGTGGAATAACAATGGGAAAGAAGGGGATCACAGTTAAATTGTTAATCATAATGTGATACCACAGTCAGCAGATTCCCCATATGAGAAAAAACACATTCAGGGTCCTGTCGTTGTGCTATGAGAGGGGACATAATGCAGAAAACATTCTTTCCACCCCACTGGAAAGGGCAACATTCTTCTAAACAACACAGGGAATGTTGGAATGATTATTTTCCTGATATTACAATGATAAATATGCAGATCTATGAAATCTTGTTGTCTACTCTGTGTTGGGAACCTACCTTTATATTGTACTATAATTTACTAAACCTGTAATTTTCTCAACAACATAATGTGCTTAATAATTTCTCCAGATGTGTTAGCATTGAGGTGGTTAGCGTGGGACGTTTTGCTCAGCAGCACTTCAGCAGGATGGATGCTTGCTCACTTGTCTGGTTGAAAGTTGGTCTTTGGAACCACAAACAGTGCATTCAAGGTCTTCAGAGTTGGGATTTTCCAGTTGCAGCTGCACACCATGGAGCTTTATAAAGGTGCATTTGTGTCATTTGTTTTATGGCCTTAAATGCATCGCCGTCTCTGAGTATCAGTTCGATTTTGTGACCTTAGATCAAACTGTGGCTGTTTTTCGGGGCTGCTGACACTGGCAGATTGGTGGGCAGGAATTCTTGACAGTACAGATTGGGCGATAATAACGAGGGAGTGCTCTGAGCAGGCCTTAATTGGCATTGGCCAGAGACTTCAAGAACTTCCCATCATATAAATGGTTTTGGAAGTCATGGATCTTGGCTGAGGGAAGATTCTGGAAGGATAAATCTCTTGTGTGAAGTTGTGATTAGGGTGAACTGGCGAGGGCGGACAGTCTCTCCTGTAATCGATAAGAACAAGAAAGAAGTAAAGCACAAGGAAAAGGAGGTAGAAATGTCAAAGACAGGGCTCGGATAGGACTACATGATCCCATAAACCCTTCCTTCTTGGCTTACAGACTTTCACAGTATCACCGTGAGGGTGTTACAACTGTTGCTTCACTTGTGACTCACAACAAAGGTGATCGCTCACAATGCCAATATGGTTCCTGCAGTTCATCAAATCTGAGAATCCAAAAGTAAAAGATTGTTAAGTCCATCCCAACCCAGTGCATCCACAACATTACGTCACCATAATGTTGCTTTCTTGACCTGATCTTCCCTCAGAAAGACTTCCTTAATCCTAATGGGGGCTAATTGATGGATAAAGGTTAAATAAATAGGACTCCATCCACCTCCTGTATTTGTAAAGAGATATTCAGAGAGATAGCCTTCCAGTATAAAGTCATGCAAACAGGATCTCATTAGCAAATGCAAATGAGAAAACACCAAATCTTCGCAGAGAGGCAGAAGTGTATCTCCATGGGATAGCTGGAACATGACAGTTCACCAACTGCCCCCACGCTGAGCACCAAATGTGATGGTCCGCTCCTGCTGCTACTCTTAACAGGATGTAGGACCAAACCATAAATGTAAGCGTGGGGAGGGGGGGAGACAGGGAAGTGGGTCGCAAGAAGCCTTCACCTTCTGCCTTTAGACGCCCTGCAATGAGAACTCTCACTGGTGACTATTAGGCTGTGGGTTAAGTATTCCATTGGAAATATCACACCACTAACACGAACTTATCTGATTTTATTCTTGCATATTTATTTCATAGCACATTATTTATTATAAGTTTATAAAGTGTTCCTAAAAGTTTACTTTGGATTTGGCGAGAAAAGAAGTATGTTTCTATGCAGTGGTAACTCATTACCAAAAGGAAGTAAAAGATGAGTTGTTGAAATTTTAATTAGAGACATTCATGTAATTAGTTTTTTCTTCTTTTTACTAAATTCCTCATAATTCCGTAAATTACAGCGCATAAGGGGAGAACATATTTTTGGTCTCCTGTATGATCTGTGAAGACAGCTGATCAGCTATGGGGGACAGAAAGCTGAGATCACATTAAATTAAAGTGATAATTAATTCGGTTTGTATGTCTGTAAGTTGTCGAGAGGGCATTTCCCAGGAAGCGAGAAAGGCAAACCCTCCGAGCCAATCAGAACTCTCCTCTGAGAGCATGTTTGTCGTGACATCACAAGCTGCGGTGGGCAGAGTTCCTGGCATGGCTTCAGACCAACAGACCGTCTGCTGCCAGCAGGGCGGCAGTGGCCTAGGGCAGGGCAGCGATGGCCAGGTCACCAGCTTTTTCCTCCTGCCTGGCATGAGCGCTGCAGGAGGGGTGACCGGCAGGATGGCAAGATGTCAGAAACAGCCCTTTAGACGTGTCAAAAAGCAGGCACAGCTAGGGGAAGCTGTTCAATGAGCGTGGCAGAGAGAGGAGAGAGGCCATTCCACAGACTGGCTGCCCAGTAAACATAAAGCAGCCAAACAGCATCACTGATATCATGTTTGGAAGTATATATATATATATTTAAAAATAAGTATGTTTTTGATAATGAGACAAGGTTTAAAGCTGGAAATTGTTTTATGTGTCATAAAGAGATTGAAGGTAGAATGCAAACAAAGCAAATGCTAAAAAGTATTACATTTAAAGATTCACTCCAGACATGGTTTGAGACAATTTACGAAATATAACTACTCGGTTTTGAATAATAATTTAAGTCAGAAATTCCTTCCCATCTCACTTTTGTCAGACACATACTGGATCATGATGTCTTCAATTTACAGTGTCGCAAAATCAACTCAAACATGATAAATGTACATCTAAACTGGACTCAAACAAATATTTACCTCTTGGCAGATGAATTAACAGCCTCTGCACATATAGTTCAGCCCAACCTTTGCCAAATTTTAACTTATAGTGATTTTTTACTTAACCTGTTGGTTTCTTCTACCTAAAAATGACACAAAAATGTAACAAAAAATACTACGCTGTAAATGTTAATAATACAGATTATATATAATTTAATATATATATATAATTTATATGTTAAAGATTATTTTCAGTAATCGCTTTTATTTGCAACCACAGCAACCAAACGGTTTGTATTATTGCTAACAAACTTTTCACATTTCTCCACTGAGATTTTGGATCACTCAAGTTTTGAAGCTTTCTTGCCGTCACTCTGGTCTTCAACTTCCTCCCCAGATTCTCGATGGGATTCAGACTTGAGTTAGGTCCCTCCAAGATGGTAACATTTTTTGTTGACTGTATGTGTCAGATCATTGTCAAAGACTGCATTTGTTTTCCTCCAGAATCTTCAAATAGCCCTATATTCCTGTGATGCTGAAAACACTCAAAGCATCACATTACCACCACCATGCTTGCTTATGTGGACGGTGTTCTTGGGGGTTGAATGCTTCTCCTTTCTCCTTTGTCACCAAACAAAAACTACATCCAGACAGCTCCATTTTCATTTCATCTGACCACAGAACTGATGATCAGTTTCTTTCTTCTTTGTCCAGGTGAGCTTTTGCAGAAGCAAGGGGAGCTTTTGTTTGCCTGTTTTGCAGAAGTGACCTGCTGCTTGGTTGGCGTCCATGATGAGATGTTGGTACCAGATTCATCAGGATGGTCTTGGTAGTGATCCATGGTGTCTTCTTTGCCTCTTGCACTACCATTATTATCAGCATAGGGCTCACAGTTGGCTTCTTACATGACCTTTGAGATCTTTTACAGTGTGGAACTCCCTGTCCTTTTTGATGATGCTTTACACTGGCTCTTGGAATCACTTGAATATGGCTTCATAGTCGTCTTTTTATTCTTGTGAGCAGCTACAACTCTGTCTCAGTGATAAACCATTAAGGCAAGCCCATGAAGTTATTTGGTCTTACTTTCAACTGACTAGAGAGCTACTGCATCAGCTTTTCTAAACGTATAGTGTCTTACAATGCTGTAGGAATTACTAGGATCATTGGAAATGCTTTAGAAGCTCACACTTTCTCAAAAAGCGGCCACAATTTAAAGAGATATGAACAATTTTTGACATAGGATTTTTAGTAAATGTTAGAATTCATCACTAGCAACTGTAACACGATGTAATAACAACTTTTTCACTTATTTATATCATTTTCAGCCAAAACAAACTACTAAAATAAACTTCAAATCAGAACTGAATAATGTTGGGTTTAACTAGTCTTCACCAGCTAAACATCAAAGTGCTAAAAACCCAAAAGAATAATAAGTGAGATTTTTGACGAGAGGGAGACTTAGGGTATTTTGGAGGGTGGGTGGATGCAGCAGATTTTTACAGTTTACTTCATGTGTTAGTGAGTGTGCAAGCCCCTGCACTAGTGGGACAAATGAAACACACTAAGTCTCTATCGAAACCTCATTAGAGAACATTTTGAGACTCTGCATTCTCACTTCTGACTCACAGGTTTTACCACCAAAGCATGCGATCAAATGTTTGACGGATGGTTTGCTAAATAAAGAAAGAGAAAGTAAGAAACAGACTAGCATTTCTAGTTCAATGTAAGTGATCACCAAAACCTTACCTGCAAACCAAGGTCTGGGAACTCTATTCATGAGTCCCTGCAACATACAAACAGCAGTTTATCAGTGCAATCAGCAGAAGTGTATTAGCTTTAGACTGTTTGCTGGTCAAATAGTTTTCATTTGTCTTGTTTGATGTGCGGTGTGCTTATTTCAGAGGTGGCGAACTGCTTCTGTAATCCTCTCACTGCTTTTATCATGCAAACTTCTCTCTGAGCACAAGCAGCTGAGCGTCGTCTGGTTTTGGAGTGGAGTGGGTCTTTAAGCTGGTAAAAGGTGTGCCATTAACACAGCAATGCCGCAGCACTCAGAGTCTGGGTTTGGTTTCCTTTGAACTGAAGGTAACAGGCGGACATGAGTCACAATGAGAGTCAAAATTGTCTGTGAACTCTTTGCATTTTTTTGGACAAACTTAAGAGCATCATCTGCACAGTGTATTTTAACCGGGGGACACAAGGGACACTCAAGAGATATACTGCTGTATGTGAATTTTAGCATCAACCTGATTATTTTCTCTTGCAGACATTTAAAATAAAGCATCTTTTGTTTCAGCGGGTGCAGAAAAACACATCGTTCGCAGTAGTGTTTGCTTTTTTTAAGCTCAGTTATGACTAAATCAAGCCTCACTCTTTAACCACATCAGCACCAATACAGAAGAATCATACTGATTACCTGTAATAGTCTTTAACCATCACAACAGCAGTATTACAGCTTCATCTGCCAGGTTTCATCTGTGCAGCTATTTAGGGAAAAGTCTTTATGAGAGGTTAATACTTTGCAGGTTCTACAGTCTGCCACATTTTGTTCATTATTACTGGTAGAAGCCTGTGCTAGCTTTCTGGTTGAAATTCAAATTAGCAGCTTTTACATTGTTGAGTTTATACAATTGCAGATTTTCTAAGAGTGTTAGGATTTTTTTAAAAAAATACAATCTTTTAAAGCTGCACCTTCCAGAAATCTGGTGATGTGTTGTTCTCTTTGTGTTCCTGCAGATTTTTTGCACTGCAATAAAAATGACCCAGGTTGGATCTAAAACACACTGAGGCCAAAGCTTCAGCACTATTGACCCAAGCGGACCCACTTGAAGCCCCAACAGGAATGCTCTCCCGTGTTGTTCTTTGTGGAGATGATAAGAAGGAAATAGCTCCTGGATGGCTCTTATACACCCCTGAGATGTGAGGATCCCCTGCCCCTCCCCGGGTGATCGGAGGGGGACCTGATAATAGGCTGCGCTCTGTGCGTCATGGCACACGGAGCGCAGCGGTGAAAGCGGGACTGCGCGTCTGCACGGTGATCAGTCCGCCTCCACATGGCTCAGGCTTTATTTTACTGCCTTCACCCCAAACACAACATGATGTCACTTTCTGCTACGGGCTCAGCATCGCAGGTTATTCTGCGCTTTTAAGACAGTTTTTGATTTTTTTTTCTTTTGTGTGTGTGTGTCTTTACCTTGATTTACAAACGGAACCAGTAGGCTCGACTGCTTGGTAAGTTTATATTTAATACATATACATTTTTACATGAGATAAAAAAAAGTGCAAACTTTCATTTATAAAAATGTCATCTAATGGTCTATTAAATATTAACAATATTAATAATAAAATACAACTTTTAAAAATTATTTCCAGGGAATTTGGCTGCAGGAAATTAATTTATTTGTCTATATATCTTATAGTTTTTGTACTCGAGTCGTTTAGATGCGGTTGTTCTTGTTGCTCACATCTGACTGTCTGATCCTGAAAGCGTCACAGGTTTCTTCAAACGGAAAAATAATTGGTTATTTCCCCCTTTTCACGTCGGCTATCCCGTTGGGACACGGAACCGCAACAGCATTGAATGCATGCAATTTCATTAACTCTGAATAATAATAATAAGATTATCTATTACCAAGAAGGTAGATCTCTCAACGATTTTGTTCCAACAAACATTTTTAGAGCCAAAAGATAAAAGGAAAAAAAAGAAAACGTTTTACTCGATTTGTCAGACTGAATTTCATGCGCAAAATACAAAAAAGTGTCAGGAAACAAGTAATGAAATTAACACTCCTCACCGAAACAAACTCTGGTCTCAAAATGTGCACTTATCCTTTGATACTACATTTCCCACACATTGCGAGAATCGTAGGTTGAGTGTTTTCACTTTAGTTTTGCACCGCACAGCCACCCCCAAAAATCTGTGCATTACTTCATGTTTGTCATATGATTTACAAGAAACAGGCTCTCCTCTCAGAGCCAGTCTCCTGCAGGAACAAATAAAATTAACTAAAGATCCATGAGGGTGGTTTATTTATTTATTTATTCATTTATTTATTTGTTACTTATTACAGAGGTGGGCCACTGGCCAATTCTGTTGCACATTTATTATTATCATTAATATTATTGTTATTGTTGCAATAAGCCTTAATCACACATTTAAACTGGAAACTGGTAGTCTAAGTTGCAAACTGCATTTTATTTCTCCCTAATAAGGATTTTTAAAACAGGGAAAGAAAGAAAGAGAAAAGTCTCACATGTGACAAAAGTGACTTATTTCCCCTGATTTTGAAGAAACTTACTCCAACAGTAAACGTTTGGCATCGCAGCCTCTCCAGCCACACCCTGGTACACTGCTACTTTCCATAACTATCACTGTATTTGTCACTTGATGGCTTTGCATTTGCATTTGGGGCCTTCAAGGTGCAGAAAAGCTGCTCTAGACCATGTGTTTCTGTTTCATCCAGACTCCAGTGGACGCATGCAGAAGAAGTTTTTGCAGGCATAAAACACATTTTTTTCTGACTACTGAGGGGGAGAATTTCCACGACAAAGAGCACATTAAAGAGACCAAAGTGCGCTTGTGCCAAGGCGAGAAAAAAAATGCTCGGCGGTGAAGGAGAAAGCAGCACGTTCTCTTCTCCAAAAGACGCAGCGGAGGAGAGGCGCAAGTCTCCGGCTGTGGATGGGGAAGATCCGGCAGCCAGCAACAGGTTCCCGGAGCACGGGATGGGTTCTGACCGCTACTACATCCCGTCCGCGATTTCCAAGCAAAGCCCAGAGACGGCGAACCCGTGTTCTTTCATCCCTTACACCCCTGGGGGGACAGTTTACACCCCGTCCAGCGCCGCCAGGTATCCCTCATCTCTACACTTGGGTTCCGTGTTGCCTCCGGCGGGATTTTCCCCCTCAACGGCCGGACGCAGCCACTTCAGCCCGGCTTACCAGTTGGGACAGAGCCCCGGCTGCACCCTCTACCCTCCGTACACCGGCACCGGGTCCGCTCTCGGTAACATGGCCCTCCCCAGCACCGGCCCCGGGATGAGGGCCCAAGTCTACCTCTGCAACCGGCCACTGTGGCTCAAGTTCCACCGGCACCAGACCGAGATGATCATCACCAAACAGGGCAGGTGAGGAGGAAACAAGTAATCCCAACCTCACTTAAGTGTGTGACTTTTTACATTTACTCTCAGATTTTATTTTATTTTTTAATAAATGCTGTCAATGTGTTTCTGTGTTTGCAGACGGATGTTCCCTTTCCTCAGCTTTAACATCGCTGGCCTCAGTGTCACTGCGCACTACAACGTGTTCGTGGAGGTGGTTCTGGCGGATCCAAACCACTGGAGGTTCCAGGGAGGAAAGTGGGTCACCTGTGGGAAGGCGGACAACAGCAGCCAAGGTACTGATCCAGGTCGATATGGACATTTTTTAAAAAAAAAAACATTTTCATTTTGTTTGTTCAATTATAATGTTTAATTAAAATGCTGTGAAGTTATTTCTCCCTCAATTAAATTAATGGAAATAACTGAAAACTATTTTCTGTCAAAACAAATACAATTTCATAGATTATTTCGTGCAGTTAGAGCCCCCTTTTTCACTGAATAGCACAGCTTGTGTTTAATGTCGTAAAAATCTTTATCTCAGGCAACAAAGTCTACATCCACCCAGAGTCTCCAAACACAGGAGCCCACTGGATGAGACAAGAAATCTCCTTCAGCAAACTCAAGCTCACCAACAACAAAGGAACCAATCACAACACCTCCCAGGTAGTGTGAAAACTGAAATCAATTAGTAAGTAAACTGAAATAAAACCCTCACTGAAGATTCGATTAAAAATAACTGTAGTAGATTTATTAATCATTTGTGTTCATTAAAATATCTCTATGATTTTCGCTTATCGATAAAAAACGATTATCATTTTATTTGTTTTTACTCATTTTTGTAATGAAATTAATTTACAGGCTTTCGTGTGTTGAAACACTGCAGAGACATGCTTATTAATCAAATAAAATTAACTACACAGTCATAAACTCAAGACGCCATGGTAGAATAAGTGTCGCCAACAGGCCAAACCACTTGTGGAGTTTTAATTTCTGATTAATTAATTTTTTTTTACAACGTTGGCGAAAATTAGGAAACCATCCAGGCCTTTATTTTGAAAGGTAACGAACACCATTTTCAAAAATTGTTTTGTTTTTATTGTTGTTGTCTTGTTCGCACCTTTTTCTAGATGATAGTTCTGCAGTCTCTGCATAAGTACCAGCCTCGGCTGCACATCGTGGAGGTGACGGAGGACGGAGTGGAGGACATCAACAGTGACGTAAAGACTCAGTGCTTCAGTTTTCCAGAGACCCAGTTCATAGCAGTCACAGCCTACCAGAACACGGATGTGAGTGACACAAATCCTTCCTCCCACACATGATGCGGATTTAAAGCTGTAGGCTGCTGCTATTACTATCCTCAGACCAAAACTTTAAATTACATGTCACATTTCACTTGAATTAATCTCTAATCAGCTGCAGTTTCCTTGTGCAGCTTGACATGCATGTGGTCTAAAAACATTTTTGCTCTTGCGTTCTTTGCAAAATGAAGCTTATATTTCTATTTTGCTTTGTTTTAGATTACACAGTTGAAAATCGACCACAACCCTTTTGCCAAAGGATTCAGAGATAACTATGATTCGTGAGTATTACATTATATTTATGCATTCCTCGCTATAAAGATCACTTAACTGTGCATGTGTCACCTTGTTCTGAAAGAACTGTTTCCTCACACTGCCATTCCCTGACCTCATGTTCACAGTCACATGTATGTTTTCAGGATGTACACAGCCCCAGAGAGCGACCGCCTCACCCCGTCCCCCACCGACTCCCCCCGAGCCCACCAGATCGTCCCCGGCACCCGCTACACAATGCAGCCCCTCTTCCAGGACCAGTTCGTCAACAACCTTCCCCAGAACCGCTTCTACAACAGTGAGAGAGCCGTGCCGCAGACCAACAGCCTGCTTTCGCCTCAGACTGAAGACGGGGCTTCACAGAGGTGGTTTGTCACATCCATGCAGCAGGGGGGAAATGGCACCAGCACCAGCAACAAGCTCGACCTGACACCCTATGAGGGAGAATATTCAAGCTCCCTGCTTCCCTATGGTATCAAATCACTGTCCATGCAAACATCTCATGCACTCAGCTACTACCCAGACTCTCCTTTCACAACCATGTCTGCAGGGTGGGGGTCCAGAGCAGCGTATCAGAGGAAGGTCACTCCCAGTCTGCCGTGGTCTCCCAGGCCCAGCCCCACTGGTGCTTTCCCAGAAGACTCAGACAAAGTTAAACCCCAGATAGAAGAGGAGGTGAACGGCAGCGGAGCTCTGATCACCTCCTGGACAGAGACACAGTCAGCAGCTCTGTCCTTAGACAAGGCTGATTCCTATTCTTTGGCCTGCAAGCGGAGGCGTTTGTCTCTTAATGGTCCGAGCACAGAGGACTCACAAAGCAACAGCAAGTGTGAGGACTTGGCCTCAGTTACCACCAACAACAGCTCCTACAGCAAAGAAGCTCCCCCATCCAAAGGCATGGCGGCTTACTATTCCTTTTACGCAAATCCTTGAATACTGAAAGATAGGGTCTCATTTTGTTTACTCTTCATCCGGCACCTTGAGTAAGAAATAATTTTGCTTTTATGTTATGTGAGCACCATTCATTTGTTTCGGCTGTGTGTAGCGACAAAGAAAAAAAATCATTTAAACAAATAAAATCCAAGAGATGCACATGGCACCATAAGCATCATGGAATGTAAGCTTATTTTGTTTTTTTAAAGTCCCCCTGTTTTCCTGGACTGCATTTCTTTTTTTAAAAAACACCCCATTTATGTAACTCTGTATTTTTTTTTAAGTGCCACAACATTTATTTAATTCATTTCTAATTTTAAAACAGTATGTTTTGTTGTTGCATACATTTTACAGATTATTTATTGAAGGCCTGTTCGTATGGAAATGTGTGCACTCTGTAATGTGAGAATAGTATGCTGTATATACCTTCATTGCAAAGTTCAGATATTTGATAATAAAAAGGCATATGTGTTCTATTGTGAGTCTAAGTGGTTATTTCAGACATCTTTGCCCTGTTTGAATACACACTACTTTACATATTATAGGCTACTGTGTGCATTTAATATTTTATAACAGTTAAAGACTGCAATTCCACACTGAGTTGTCTATAATACTCATATACTACATTCAAACTGCTTGATTGGAGTTAAGAACAACGTCATGCATGTTTCTTTTCTGTGGACTTTGTCGCACTCTAGCGGCTGTTTTCTATCATTGCACTGGTAGCTATAATAAATCAATCCCTACACAGAGCCTGTTGAGTTTGGATGGAAATTCAGTGCATTTGACATAATAGTGAATTAAACCTATTTTATTTGATTGGTTACAACATTAAAGATTAGAGCTGAAAAGTGAGATATAGATTTTTATTAAGAATACTATTTATTTTCGGCGTATATTTCCATAAAACATGACATATATGCACAATTATGAAGATGAACACTAGGACAAAAGGTTTCCAAGAACAACAAAACACGCAGTTAGTTTGCCACTGCATGTGAAGTGCAAAATACCACAGAAGTACATTAATATCAGTGTTATTAGAGTTAGTTTACGTTCTAACAGTGTGTTCAATCAAAAGCCTTCGTTTAGGCTCTGGAAAAAAAGAGAGAAATATCCTTCTCCGCCTGTTTTGGGGGTTGTACTGAAACCTGGCAACCTGAGGAGCAGCCAGCAGAGTGAGCGAAGAGTTGACAGGGCAACATCCCTGCTCCGAGCACATTATTTATAGATAAGGATCGCCTCACTTAACGAGAAAAGCGGTTGGTTTTTGCACTTGTGGCTGACAGCTAATAGACACGTCCAGGTCTCCAGCAGCGAGAAGCCCCGACCGTGTAAGTCTGAATACTTGTTCCCCACTGTTTACCGAGTTTGCCAACTGTGCTAGCTAGCGTTAAGTTGGCTAGCAGCGGCTATTAGCTTGCTAGCTCCGCCGCTAGCGTAGCGCTGACGTTCGTCAACGCAGATGCTAGCGTCATGATGTTTTTTTTGTTTTTGAATAACATATAGCTAGCAAGCAAGACTGTGTTCTGTGGTGAACACTGGCACTAACAACAGACGGAATGGTTTGCAGCTTACATTGTCTAAGGTCAGTGACTGGTCAGTGTTTTTTTATTAACCAGAAATATAAGAAAGCGTTATCGAGGAGTGCTCATTAACAGCACAACAAGCTGCCGTTGGTTGGAGCTAGCGAAAATGGTAAACACCACACGACATGGGGAAAGGCCTGCATGAAGGAGTTTAGTGACAAGTGGCAGCTACGCACACAAACTGTTGTTTTATTTCCCATAGTTACAGCTAGCTGGTACTGTTAGTTAGCTATAGTTAGATGTGGTTGGTTGGCGCTGTTATGGGGGAGTGTCGTTAACTATTGTCAGATAGGTTAATTAGTTATACATTTGGAGATTACCACCATCTATGGGGTTATATAACTGTTCAAAGATCGGATGTTTACAAGTGCTCACCAAGGTGGGACATTGTTTGTGTTGCCCTGTGATTGTGTGTGGTGATTGTTGTTTCTGCCCTTACATGGCACAAGCTTGACACACATTTTTTTGATGCAAGGCAAGTTAACTTAGGTCACTGGCTGCACTGTTTACACGATGCACTATTTATTTTTTAAGTGTTTTATTAGAAAATGTATGGGGAAGGAGATGATGTCTTATCCTAAAACGGCCAATACAATAATACAGCTAAGTGAGCACAGATTATGTTTGCTTAAGGACTGAATAGAGGAACCATCATTAATAATAACTGATCTATTAAAGCGAAGGAGACAAAGTCCTGCCGTACTCTTGTCCTGCCTCTGTTCCACTTAACTCCATTCCATCAGTCTGTCTAAAGAAAACATGACAGTGTGAAATTATGTCTAGATCGCTATCTGCTCTTGTATATGATAGGTAGGTGAGTGCCTCAAAGCTTTGGAAATTCCTTGTGTCACTGTGAGTAATACATTTTTCTGGAGAATTACCAAAGGTTATTAAAATTACATGGAATTCCCTCCTAGTCCTTTTGTATTTTCCGTAAAGATTGGCTGATAAGACCAATGTGTCAGACCCATTCACAGTATTGACTCTTTTCCCCTAAACTGTGGAAATTTGTAAATTATATTGCAAATGGAATATCAAAATTCACTTATCATGCTTTGTGACACTAAGCTATGGTGAGTTGTTTATTTACTGTGTACACCTTAGAGGTTTTCAGGGAGCATTCTTTGCTTCTATTTTGCACATAACCTGTTTACATTAATCCAATATTGTGCACAAAACACAGTGGGGAGACTTTTGTTATCATAAAGTAGAATGCATATTGTACCAAAGGAGATGATGCTGTGTTTTGTAGGTTTGTGGTGCAGCTCACCAAAAATACATAAAAGCATCACATTGCCCTAACAGTCATGACCATATGGTGCTCTGGTGGAAGCAGAATGCTGACTCGCTGCATGTTATTCTTCAGCCGAGGATATCTTGCTTCATAACGAGTCCTAGCCTCAGTGGGATGGGCAGCGTTGGCACAAAGCGGCGGAAGCTCCTGGTGATGCCAGAGGAAGTCTTGTCCTTCTCTCTGTGTGAGCTTTGTTCTCACTATGTTTAGTTATTCCAAACAAAAAATAAAAAGAGAAACACTGGGAGGTGGTTTACGGGGCATTGGTGATGCTGACACAGGCGCTTGTGGCAGAGCAGCCTGAGCAACCTTGAAGATGGAATTCTTGTCCTTGTGAATCAGAGGGAGTGGAAGTCATTAATACTCAAAGAGGCAGGGCTGCCTCTCTTGAAACAGTGGTGAAAATATTTTTGGCTTACTGGGAGAATCTTGAGTTTTTTAGTGACTGACAAGCTCAGTGATTATTCCTAGCTAGCAAGGCCTTGTTGGACAGAGCCAGCCTTAAAGGAATTTAACTCATGTTTTTTCCTCTATTTAGGACATGCATTATGCTGGCTTGTTGGACTTGAACAGGTTGAAGACGACTTAAGAGGCTGCTGTGTCAGTCAGAGCTCGAACGCACAGAAGGGGAAGAAATGGGGAACACAGCAACCAAGTTCCGTAAGGCGCTCATCAATGGAGATGAGGTGCTGGCCTGCCAACTCTATGAGAGCAACCCGCAGTTCAAGGAGGCTCTAGATCCCAACTCTACATATGGAGAGTCCTACCAGCACAACACTCCACTGCACTATGCTGCCCGGCACGCCATGACACGCCTACTCAGGTCAGGACACGACTCAGATTAAAATCAAACAAGCAAAGATACATAATGTACACATTCAGAGACATACTTTTGGATTGGCTGGTGTCACTGAGGGTAAAATTGATATGTAGGGGTTGATAGATGAGGGGCTAATTGGTTGTGCTTTAACTTCATATCAAGTGTCTTTTGAGCCTTTGTTTTATTTTTTAGCATCCTGTTGCCAATCAGCTCGTTCCATCTATTACAGTATTGCTGTATTGTAAGGGAAAATTTTTCATGTTTTGTCTCTATATGTTTCTGTCCCATCTGTCTCTTCACAAAGCCATCTGTTAGCAGCTCTCAGGAATGCAACATGCTGGGTCAGAATAGAATTGGGTTCCAAGAGTTTCCCATCTTACAAGCTAACAACCTTGTATGCCTGTGTTTGACTCAGGCCATATTCTTTCTCCATTATTATGATCAGGTGCTTGATGAATTTTGCATTCCTACCTTTCCAGATTTTTAAAAAAAGTGCTTTGGGGTTGTAAAATGGCAACAGGCAAAGTCAAGCGCAAGTAGAATATGTAACTGGATAGAAAAATACAATTCTTTTTATTTTATTTTCTACAGAAAGAACTGAAATTCTGAAACGTAGAATGATTAATTTGGAAAACAACTTCATGTAGTTGCAAGGTTTACTTGAACATGGACATGTAATTTATAATAAGTGGTCTAGACTATTCAGTTACATGAAAACTTCAGTTAAGCATGAGGGTAATGCACAGTTACGACTTATTACATATTTCCACTCTTTTTTTCTTTATCAGATGGTACAAGGATTTTTATGGTATTTTCTAGGTCGTAAAAAAAATAACAGCAATACGTTTGTAAATAGGCTGACTAAGTGAGAAGAAAAAGAACAACAGTGGAGGTGCAAAAATTGAAAACCCTACTGAGTTACTTTGTTAACCCACACCAACATTAGAATTTAACTGTAGGATGCTGGCTTGATTGCACAGAGGTAAAACATTAAGTTCTTCCTATGTCTACCTTTTATGTCTTTTAGGTCTTTTCTCCTCAGCAAAGATGGCAATCCTAACAAGCGTAATGTGCACAATGAGACATCTCTGCACCTTCTCTGTATGGGGCCCCAGATCCTGACCTCAGAGGGGGCGCTGCAACCTCGAATCTCACGGCCATATGAAGATGAACAGCGTCGGGCAGAATGTCTGCAAATCGTCCTAACATGGACCGGTGCAAAGCTGGACCATGGAGAGTATGAGAGTGCTGATGTCAATGCGACAGACAACAAGAAAAACACCTGCCTTCATTATGCTGCTGCCTCAGGCATGAAGACTTGTGTTGAGGTGAGGTTGCAAAGTTCTGGGTTAATATGAAATATTCTTGAGTGTGACGTCTTTAGGTATAGATCAAAGGCTCTATGGATTGGAACTGACAAGCCTCGCTAAGATAGGGAGCAATTTGAGCAGAAGGAAGATAAAAGAGGCCAGAGTAACCCTGATGTTAACACAAATTATTCAGCACCTGCCCTTTTGTACTATGAATATTTGTAGAATAGTTCCTGGTATGTGGCCCTGTGTTAGATCTAGACGCATAACTGGGTAAGGAACAATAATTTGCATGCGCTTATTGATTATATCAAAGCCCTCCCTGGTGAGTTTTGGGAAGATGCTGTGCAACACACTAAACCTTTATTAATCCCTGTGGCAGGATGCACCACAACACGCCAAATAGATAAAATCTGACTCTCAGTATCTACATTGTCTGCCTTTGTTAAGACCTGAGTTTAGAATTGAAACCTATTTTGTGTATAGAATAGATTATGATAGGAAACCGTTGTTGTTATTGTATGGAATACAACAAAATTAAGAATGCAAAAAACTGATTGGTGCTAAATGAAAAACAAATTGCCACCTAGCTGTGGAATCCCCATGATGAAGGACAATTGTGTACATTATGAACAACCACAACTATCCGTTAGATTCACTTAATGCTGCACAGGTAATTGTGGATAATGAAATTGCAGTGTGCTGTATCATTTATTGAAATGCTTCATAACTAAAGGATTTTATGCTGTTAAGTAGTACTTTGTTTTCTTTACAATATTGTGTGAAAGCCATGTAGTGGCATATGTAGCAAAATATAGTTTACACTGTAGCAAAATGAAATGTCAAAGCTGGTCTGCTGTGACAGAAAGAGAGAGAAGCTTTATACAGAATTCTAGAAAATTAAGTCAAAAGTAAAGTGCACAACTAACCACATATTCATACCTCAGAGAACATTTTTTAAAATTTTCTTTAAGTGGCTGAGTCATCGCTATATTTTTCTGAGAAGCACCAAGTGCATTTATGGGTCTTTGAACTGAAATCTTTATAGTAACCTATATAAAAACGTTATCATCATTTTTGCTATAATTATGTAGCATTTCCTTTAACTACTGTTACAGAGTAAGTGGTATTCCACTGTTTTTGTGAATAAAGGTGTTTCCAACAGTGAGCTTAATATATGCTCTTGAATGCAGCATGTGTCTCATTATTCAAAGCTAAACTTTCCTCTTGTTTTCACTCGCTCAGTTCCTGGTGCAGAGAGAAGCGGACCTGTTTGCGGAGAATGAAAACCGCGAGACTCCATGTGACTGTGCAGAGAAGCAGCACCACAAGGAGTTGGCCCTGCGCCTGGAGTCGCAGATGGTCTTCTCTCTTGCCCCTGAGGCGGAGGGTATAGAGGCAGAGTACGCAGCCCTCGACCGAAGAGAGGTACAGAAAAACATACCAAGAGGCAGTGGGTATACAGCTTTGAGCTTGTCACCCTCAGCTGTTCACTTCTAATATTAACAAACTTTGGTGTAGTCCCCACTGAACTGTTGAAAAGTCTAACAAAGCAGTTTTTGTCATTGATATTGCTGTTTCAGATACATCTCCTTTGAATAAGCTACCCTCGACACCCTAATCGAGCCAAAGCCACATAGGGGATATGTTAAAACACTTGCTTTGTCAGTGGTGTTATATTGGTATTGATGAAGATTAAAAACTCTTCAAGTAATATTTCCTTGAGAGTAACTTTGACTTTATGAATCCCATAATAGGGGAGGTTGGCAGAGAAAAGTAAAGAAAGTGTGGAGGGGTGACAGGGGGTGCAGTTAGGGAAAGAGGGAGATAGGAATAAATGAGGGTGGGAGTAGAGAGAAAGATGGGACAAAGGGGAGAAGAGAAAATAAGTACGACAAGCACATCAAAAATAGATGATTGCTGACGCATGACGACCCCAGTGAGCTAACAGACTAATGATGATAAGAGTCACATGCCTCATGCCAGACTGTTGTGTGTGACTGTGTGACTAATTTGTGTATGTGTTTGTTTCCAACGAAAGCATGTGCAAGTGAAGAATGGGAAGAATTCCAGCAAAATTTTAAACACTGGACTATAGTCAATTAGTGACTGGTTCCAAAGGGAAGCTATAGACCTACAAACTAGTTTCACTTCTTAGAAAATATGTCTCTGTTCATTACACATGATTTTTTCTGTGTTACCTTCTTCTATTCCTCTTTTTTTCTCATTCTCCTTTTGTCATTCTTCTCCTTTCCTCCCCAGCTGTATGAAGGTCTGAGGCCTCAGGATCTACGAAGGCTGAAGGACATGCTGATAGTGGAGACAGCCGACATGCTGCAAGCCCCGCTTTTCACTGCAGAAGCACTGCTACGTGCCCATGGTACTATTACACACACACACACACACACACACACGACAAAGGTATTTGTCATACAGAGTAACTGCTTGTCCTTTAAATACTTAGCACTGGGATGTGTTGTTAGCCTGGTGGTTTAAACAGATACCATATAGTCATATTAGTTTATAAAGTAAGATTTGACTTGTGGCCTTTTTGAATTTTTGACATAAAATGTTGGGATACCTGAATTAGCTGGAACAATAAGACTAACACAATGCATGTATTTCTGTTTAAATCTACCTCTAATAGGCTACCTTTAAATTTCACAAGCAAAAAACACAAGTTAATGAATATACAAATGAAGCTGTTGGAAAATATATAGCAGCCAATGCTATAAATAACTAACATGAACTTACCTGCTTCAAGTGGTTACATTTGCTGGAAAATTCCTTCACTTGTAAAATGTTTGAGGGTTTTCTTTCATTTTCACTTTCAACACCCTTCAACCCATCAATGAGATTCAAATCTGAGATTGCACAAGGCCATTTCATTTCTTCTTTTTTAGGCACTCGTTGGTGGGTGGACTCGAGTGCTTCAGATCAGTATCTTGTGAGAAGGTCCACTTCCACTTCAACTTTTGCACGTTATCTTCAGGCACTCTTTGATATGATGCAAAAACCATTGTTGAATCAATAACTTCAAATTGGTAGTGAACTGGAACGTCAAACCTTACCATTTCCACCAACATGCTTCACAGCTAGTTTAAGGTTCTTCTCCTGAAAGGCTGTTGTTGATTTGCATTACACTGTTACTGTGACTAAGCAGCTGTCTTTGATTCATCTGTCTGGAACACATTTTCCCACAAAGCCTGCTCTTACCGTTTTTTTATTGGCAAACTGTATTTTTTCTATTATTTATTAAATAGCAAAGGCTTTTTCCTGGCCTGCCTCCCATGCAGGTCAAATTTGTGCAATCTACTATATTTCTAGTTGCAATGCATGCATTTTGAGACTAAAAGTCAACCTGTGATATAATTTTAAGGTTGTAAAAGTTTCAAATGAATTGCTGAACTTGCTGGGTCAATGTTTCTGCCACATGTAGGGTATTTCCGTGAAAGTGAAATTATTTATTTCAGATAATTTGGAAATCTTTTAAATTCCTTGCCACTCTTATTGGCATCCCTAGGCTTTAAAGGCTCTTTAGATAAAGGCATGATAACAACACACACTTCAATTACAGAAAACACCAAACCCTCAGAGGTTTAAATAAGACAGGTTCCATCTGTCACTGCTCGTGAACCTTCTAATCTACTTAATCTGGATCTTCTAATTCATATTTTAATAGATTTGACAACGTGAATATTGTGAAAAACTTTTTAAGTCATGAAAATAACCACAAATTCTCAGTTTTATTGTCCGTTTGTTTAACTATGTTGCATTCATTAATATGTAATGTTTAATAGCGAATTAAATGTTTGTTAAAAACTATTTCATTGGATGTATAGATTATTTCACATGACTAAATCTGCATCTCAGGTTTGACTCTGGCCAAAAAAGATTATTTATAATTGGGTGTTTTCTTTAAAGTTGTATTTGGATTAGAGATTTATCTCCTATAAACATCATGCAACATGCTAATAGAATTTTACTTTTATTGCCCTCACTGGAGATTATTTGTCACATGCTCTAAATGCTCTTTTAGTGGGTTCATCCAGTATGTAAGGAGAAACACTGGTACATCCACAATTAGGTTACTCACACACTTGGCACTTGACTTATTGTAAATAAATTGCCCACAGCACAAATCCAACCTTACAGAAAATCAATCTGAGCTATGCATTTTTATGTATAATCTTTACTAGGGAAAGAATTGCGTCTTCCCTGCTGGCAATTCTTGTTTATTTCAAGGCTTTGCTGTCTTCCATTATGTTCTTACTAAAAACAATACTGTGCAGAAGAATGCTGCTCCACTGAAGCATAATATACATCATTGCAAAAAGCATACATTATTGGCTATAATTCCAAATATAAAATAGGAAGCTTAATTTCACCCAATCACATTCAAGTAATGACATGCTGACATTGGGTTTTTAAGTCAGTTAGCAAAGCAGCATGTGTGAAAATTTAATTGCTTTCTTTTTTGTCTGAATTTCTCTGAATTACTTTGCTGATGCCAAATACTGAACACGTGTGAAACAGTTTTCATTTGATTTGCAGCCTGAAGGTACCAATTTCGAACTAGGTTCTCTTCACCAGCAATAAGATAAGGTGTATTAAAAACTTGGAAGAAGAAATTAAGTTAATTTAACTTGGCTTAAATTTTTGCGGACGACTTCACCAGCCGTTCTCTAATTAAGTGGGCTTAGTAGCTGTTGAGCTGTGTGTGCTACATATGAGACATACTTTTGGGAGCTTAGAAGGGAGAGATTGACCCCAGAATGGTGCTATATTTATTCACCTCCATCATGGGAATGATGCCTGTCTGTTTAAAAGGGATGGAATATTTCAGGATATTTGTTAATCTCTTGGAGAATAGTTTTTGGACTTGCATATCATTCATTTCTTGTGAAAACTTTTCAGGAACCTCCTCACTTTGTAGCTTTTATATTTCCACAGTAGGCGGCTTTTTACAGTTTTCTTATCATTTTTCGTGTAGCTTCTCTGCTGAATTGTCTGCTTGTCAATCTTTCTGTACTTCTGACAATTTGTATTTCCCTGCTAATTTTTGATATTTAACTAAATGTGAAGACTTTAATTTCAGACTCTTTCTAATGGCCAAAGGCATGCAGATAGGGTCATAGTCATTGATTAGTTTTAATTGAATGGAGATGGGGGGAATTGTTGCGACATTCATTATCTAAACGAGGCCATTTAGAGTCTGAGGCATTTGATTGGTGGTGAAACGTGTCTCGAGGCTGATAATGGCCTAATTACACAGTTGACCGGGTCATGTTCCTTATTTTAGGAGGGGAGACTGTTTGGACTCAGGCACAGTCCACAAGTCATTCAATATTTATACTGAAAGGCTCTCAAACCTGTTATTGTGCTAATGTGAGATTGAACAGCTATTCTAAAACAGAAAACCAGATGGCAGCAGGTCTTTGTCGCTGGCTGCTTGAAAGGCTTCGATGGTGATGCTGCCACTGAAGTGGGATTTGTGTGGACTTCAGTATTGTACCTAACAATTATTACAAAAATAAGACAGGGTAGACTGGGAAAAAAAACATTTTTCATTTATACATTCCTTTGTGGATGAAATAAGAGTTTAGCTAGGAACAAGTCTTGTTTTAACAGGCTAAATGGAAATTCTACCATGTGTTTGTAGTTTGTCCAGGTCTGTTAAACATCAAACATTCGTAAATATTATCACAAAATGTTTTTGTCTTCGCTCTGGGAGTCTACATCAGAGCTGCTATTCCTAGAGGCCTTGTGTAACAGGGCCTGGCTTGTTATCTTATCACATGGCTTAAAAAGGTCTTGAGTTGTGGTTTTACACAAAACACAAAACATTGCTTTGCTCAACGGGGCATTCAACCTTTATGTTCTACATTGTTTTTCTACCTTTTTATTGAGCAATGACCTTTTACCACATTGTACACTTCTTTTTAAGTTGCAGTCTTCTTATACTTTTATTTCTTGTCTGTAACGCTTTACTTGTTTCTTAATCTCATGGGCTTAAAACAAAACTATTAAGTTCCTCATTTAGCTCAATTTTACTTCTCTGTATAGTTTTTCTGTACACTTTTTCTGTACTGTTTTTGCTTCAGATTGGGACAGAGAGAAGCTCTTAGAGGCCTGGATGACCAATGCTGAGGAGTGCTGCCAACGCTCAGGAGTACAGATGCCCAACCCACCTCCAAGTGGCTGTAATGCATGGGACACTTTGCCCTCGCCCCGGACACCACGGACGCCACGCACCACCCGATCCTCCATCACCTCACCAGACCAAATCAGCCTCATGCCTGCCGATGACGAGTCTTCTCTGGTGAGGGATGTCTTAAAGTTCCCTGTCAGGAATTAAACTAAATTAGTCCTTTTTTATTATTAGTCCAAATTGTTTTTAAGCTCCACTTGTGAGAATGCAATTGAAAAATGGGGCCTATTTTTTCTTTATGGATCCAATCCATATGTGCCTCATAAGTACAAAAGCAGTTTAGAATCCAAGTCTGACCAACTCTCAGGCCTCCTTTATTTTATCATCGGTTCTTGTTAAAAGTTTAGGAAAACTTGAATGACAATGGTTGGTGGAGGTGATGCAATTTACCAAATAAAACTAAAGCACAGGAAGACCCAGCAACATGTCCAAGTAGTAGCAAGGAACAGCTGGAAGCATAGACTAGCAAAGAGTAATAGTAATAGGCAGTGTGCCCATGAAAACTGTACTCCAGTATTTATTTAATTGAAGCCCCTACGGTGCCACAGATTCCCTTAAGTGTTTCTGCTGAATTCTTTAAATTTTCACTATCGCACCTGTCTTTCTGCGTAATGTTTCATTATTTCCCAGCAGTCATTAGTATTCATGCCAGTGGTCTGCCCTGAAAACATAAACTCAAGCAGGACTTCCTCTGCTGCTAAGAGAAGCAGTGGTTTGTTAATTATGGTCTAGGTACGTATGAACAGAGGAGAATATTGTACCATTATTAAAAAAAGTTGCAAGATTCACCTCTCCATGGACCTGTGATTGAGACAATAAACATAGGTAGAAAGGACATTACATTGCAACTTTCTGCTTTTTTTTTTATCAAAGATGAAGGAGCTGGTAATCAAATACAGAACTGAACTGGATAAGAACATGTTTAACATATACAAATGTCACTGTAGCTTTTTTTTTCATCACAAATGGCAAGTGTTTTATTTAATTTTAACAACTGCACCTTCCATAAGTCATGAAGTAAGCCGACATAAAGGCGTGCTGTTAACCTCATGGAATCTGCATTTCTGTATGGTTATCATAGACATTTATCAGCCCCCCCTGCTGTGAGTTGGCTGGCACACCCCTTATTCAATTGCTCACTTGTTATCCTAACTTTTCTGGGATTTCCCAGTAATTATAAAACATGCTTTGCAATTCCCTCTGCAGTCTCTGTGTGAACAATTGACAAGATGGAAATTACAGTTGATAATATGATATGCTCTGCACTAAGTCAGTGTTTACTTAGATAACAGCTTTATCTGTTTTCATGCCTATTGAAAATTCAATTAATTTTGTTTAAGTACTCACTATAGAAGATTACCAGTGATAAATCAAGTGCACGGGCTAAAGATGGAGTATTTGTTAGGTTTTTTCTTCAGTTTACATGTAACAGCTTGCAAAATGCGGCACGATGTAGATGACAATGTTTGCAATGAATACTGCAGATTTTATTGCACACTAAAGTTATAGTTTCACCATAAGTACTGTAAGTACCTGGCATCTACTGTCTGTGTCTGAGAATTTCTTTACAATAATAATGATAAATTGATCCATTTATCACATTACAAGGCATCTTTACGTTTTTAAAATGACATTGATACCTGTAAAGAGAATTTGACAAGTTTTGAAAAGTTTATTATTAGTAAACAAACATTTTTGGATAAATGCTGTATTTATTAGTGGATGTTTCAATCTATATTTAAGTAATCTGTTGATACACGATAGTTGAGGCTAACACACTTGATTTATGTATTATTTTATGAGAAATTATAGGCTGTCTTTGTTTGACAGTATCTTCTGTCATGGCTCTGAAAAGGCATGTCTTGAACTGCACTGTGCCAATCGACCGAGTGCACTCAAGGGCCCGTTTAAAGGTTACAGTTGATTATATCACATTCTGCTCTTTCACAAATCAATACTCACATTGTTGAAGTACACTGGCTTCTTTATGTCTTTTGTGAGGGTCAGACTCTCGCTGTAACAAGGCCTGTGTGTTTGAGTGTATGAGCTTGCCTCTGTTTGTTTGTGGCTCAAGTTTCTGTGGGTGTGAGAAAATGCATCTGATGATCAAAAAGTAATCGGCAAGCCACATTAAACCTCACTAAAGAGAGCGTACATACTCTGGGCATAGCGGTTTTTCACAAACCTAGGCATTCTATTGTATGTAATTACACACTGTGACATATCAGCTTGCTCAGAGCTAACTTTCTCTATCCATGACATTCCATGACATGATATTAAAATGAAATACCCATCACATCATTTTAAGATTAGTTAGCACATTCTCTTTTTTCAAAGGCTGCATACAATTCAAAGATTAATGTAAAAAAACTAGTGCTGTCAAAAATATCGCGTTATTAACGCGTTAACGCAAATCAATTTTAACGGCGTCAATTTTTTTATCGCGAGATTAACGCGGGCGGGGGTGGGTAAGACGAGGGCATGGTTGGCGAAGTCGAGGGCGAGGTGTTCGCCGTCGGAGTCCGACAGGATCTCCTGCTGGTGGTGGTACAGCAGCAATATTCTCGCTCGCCTTTCTGTCGGCTCCTTTTCCCCGTCCCGAACCGTGTGCCGCTGATCCAGATGCTCAACCAGGTGACGGCGGCCTGGGGTGCGCGCGTGACGATTGACAAGACCAAAGTTTTCTGTGTCTGTTGTCAGAGTGAACTGAGTTATCATCGTAGTTTATCCAGTCTGTAATACTACTTGATGGCCAAACACAGCTGACGCGAATTCTCCGCCTCCTCCTCATATAAAATGATATTTCAAGGGACATTTAGAACAGATAAAAAATGTGCGATTAATTTGCGATTAATCGCGAGTTAACTATGACATTCATGCGATTAATCGCGATCAAAAATTTTAATCGATTGACAGCACTAAAAAAAACCTAAACAATGCGTTAATTCCAGACTCATTAGTGTTTATAGCAGGTTTTATTTATGTGAAATGACTTGAAATAAGCGTGTGGTCTTAAGACAAAACGCATCTTGTTGACTAATATTCTGTTTGTTTTCCTTTAAAGTGTGGTATCTGCATGTCTTCCATCTCAGTCTTTGAGGAACCTGTTGATGTGTCCTGTGGCCATGAGTTCTGCAGAGCATGCTGGGAAGGGTAAGCCATATTTTGATTTAGGCAGTGGATTTTCTAGATTAACTTGGGGTGTGCCTAATTTCTATACGATCAGTGTTTTTCTTTATATACCTCATTGCTGTTTGCAATATGCTTTTACAGGTTTCTAAATCTGAAGATCCAAGAAGGAGAAGCCCACAATATTTTCTGCCCAGCCTTCGACTGCTACCAGCTAGTACCAGTGGACGTCATAGAGAGTGTTGTCTCCAGAGAGATGGACAGGCGCTACCTCCAGTTTGACATCAAGGTAGGGATAAAAAACAGAGATATGCACTTTGAGCTCTCCACAGAATATTGAAATAATGTTGTCAACCTGCGAGATAAGCACATGACTCCAGTAGTTACATTTCAATGCAGACTAAAGATTATGCTTAATATATAGATGCCATTTGACTGACACAGGGAAAGGGGCAAAAACTGAAGAAGAGAAAGACTCATTAAGTTTCAAATAAAATTGCCCTTACTTGGAAGCAAATTTCTAGATACCACTACCGTCCAATTAATGAAGTAAACGACATTCACTTTACTTTGGTTTAGATGTAAGTACCTTTTTTGAATAACTGTGTCTCCTTAGTTGAAAAGTCTAACAAACACAACCCAAAAATAAATGACCAGCCTTTTGGTTTGTGTTGTCATAGAAACAAGAAAAATTTTTCATTTAAGCTGCAGAGGCATCATATTCTGGCTGTTTTCTCTACTTTTGGGGCCAGACTGAATTACTCACAAATAGTTCAGCAGTTAGGACCCAATATATTTGACTCACTGACAGTCTCGACTCAAAAATGACAACATGCACAGTGTAGGGGATTATTTTAACAGCACCATGTGATTAAAATCACCTGCAGGTGCACCGTTGCAGCTTTTAAAGGTAAACTAACACCAAGGATTGTTTCCATGATGTTTCCAGGCTGTAACCTTAAAACTTTAATGTAAACATTCCCTCGCCCTCAGCTAAACAACTGATTGTTGAACTGCCAACTGATTTTAATAATATTTACTTTTTCTGTTGACAGGCATTTGTGGAAAACAATTCAGCAATCCGCTGGTGTCCCGAAGCGGGGTGTGAAAGAGCAGTACGACTGAACACCCAGGGCCCAGGAACCTCCACCTCAGATTCTCTAAGCTTTCCCCTCCTTCGGGCCCCTGCTGTAGACTGTGGCAAAGGCCACCTCTTCTGCTGGTCAGTAATTAATACTATCATCAAATCAGTGTAAAAAAAATCTGTGTGTGTAAGATTGTTTTTGCTTTTCAAAACTTGCAATTGTCTAAAAGTAAGAGTAATATTGGAGATTATAGTAAACTAAATATTGTCAAGCAAATACTTTTTATATTTAGATCAGGTTGTGTTGAGGTCAGAAAGGCTGCTATTACATTAGACATTTGTTGTGTCTCACAGAAAACATTGGAAACATGTCTCTCTTTTTGTGTGAAGAAAATTCCCTAAAATGATAAACTGGAAACATGTTTAGATTTTTTTCTTATTTTTTATACAGTTGAAGTCCTTGAAAGATCTTATGTGCTTTGTAACAGTTGGGGAGTTTAGGAAAGGTTTAAAATTGCTAAGATTCATGTGAAAGAGTTTAGTCAGACTCACATTCTTTCATTTTCTGTGTAAAGCTACTCATGCTATCTGTGTGTGTGTGCTAACTTGGCAGAAGGCACAAGGCAATAGAGCCCAGATGATGTATTTTCCACAACCTTCTGTCCTCTCAATTTATACTCCCAGAGCCCTGCAGAATACCCCTGCAGTCCCTTCTGTAATGGTATTGCCTCCTGATTAATACTACCCAGTAATGATAATATCTCAACCCTGGGCGTGGACCGAAGATACTGATTATTAGTAATAAAGGAGACAGATATATATTTGGAACTGATATACTCCAGTTCACAGAGTGGGGACTACAGAGAGGGAGGTGGCTGCATCTCAGCCAAAGTATTGCACTTTACATGTATTTGTTTTTTATTCGGAATTGGTTAAAACAAACCTACTGATATTGATAATTATAAAAATGTTGAAGATCAGATCCGACAGGCAGTCGACCTGTGCTCAACACATCTCGCTTCATTATATGTTTCCTGAAGTGGCTTGTGGGTTCATTCAAGAGTTCAGTCGATAAATCAGTTGTTAAATGGAAATAAATCTAGCACAGGCTGCACTTTTATTGTTCCCTTGACATGAGGAAGGCGTGTGGTTAAAAGGCAGACTTGGCCAGTTCATGGTGGTTGATGGTTTTGACAGCATCTCCTGTGAGAATTTGTGTGATTAGTGTGTTCATCATTTGCCTTAATTACATGTATAATCAAGGGACAAAATGGGAGTTCTTTCTGCATCATCTTTATCCATCTGTGTTATTTCAGGGAGTGTCAAGGTGAGGCCCACGAGCCCTGTGACTGTGAAACTTGGAAGCTGTGGCTACAGAAAGTCAACGAGATGAGACCTGAGGAATGTAAGTCCTGACAATTTCCTTACAGCAGAATTTACAAAATTGCAGGATCTATACATTTGTATTTTATTTCCATCATCTTGGTCTTACCAGTGTAACTGCATTAAGTCACCTGGTGGTGAATTGATATAACAAAGAAGTTTAGTTTATTAGCCAATCCCCTCACTTGCCTAGATTTTTAGGGTAGCAGACAAGTGATTGATTAGGAGCTAAATTGCCCTGAACTCAACCACAGTAATTACAAACAGTTTAGCACTAGGCCAATTAAAATCCACCGTGCTGATGATAAATTATTAATTAGAATGAACAACCCACTCACTGAAATTGCACAGTGTTTACATGCAGTAATTGGACTGTGGGCAATCTAACAGATGATTTAAGATGCCCCAAGTCGCTCCAAAGTGCCACTTCGTTGATGTGACAGTGGAAAGATAAAAGCAATTATTTTGTTTCGGAACCATCTTTCCCTTCGATTTCCCCAGATTCAGTTTTATCTTGGCATTTCAAACAGCACATCAGAGGTTCTTTGATAATAGCCAATTATTCTGTTGTGTGTATGTGTGTGGGTGAGTGCATGAGCAACTTGGGAGATGTTAGCAAAATATATAAGCAATACACATTAGTCAGGCAGGACAATTTCCCACTCAGCACAGTGGTCTGTTTTGATGCTGTGGTAATGGCCATTCTCATTCTGTCTCATTATACCTTTATTTGTTCTGTTTACCTCCCCCTCCTTCTACTGAAGTGGCTGGTGTGAGCGAAGCTTATGAGGATGCAGCTAACTGCCTATGGATGCTCACTAACTCTAAACCCTGCGCCAACTGCAAGTCTCCAATACAGAAAAATGAAGGTTGCAACCACATGCAGTGTGCTAAGGTGAGTTAGGCAGAGAGGTTTCACATACCTGTCTTATTAATGCAGAATGTAATTATGTGACCAATTGATCTTACATGCCTTTCTTGCTTGAATTATCAGTAGGTTGTTTTGTGATTGGCTACAAAATGCCTGAACTCAAAATTGTACATGTGTATATTTGACACTGTATACTGCCGTTTACATTAAATTTAAAACAATGCACAGAATCATCAATGAGGACCTGAAAGCACCATGTGAACTTATAAATAGATTTAGAAAAACATCGTGTCTGTTATTTCATTAAAAGTGCCAAAGGCAGTTTTTGACATCACATACAAATAAATAGGTTGCATTTTGTGTAATTACCTCATTTGCCAGACGTTGTTTTCAATAACATTGGGATGTTTTGACACCTTCGCCATTTACTGAGAGTGCAGCTTGGGCAAAGCTATTTTTGTAAATCAAAATTTTATGTAGGCACCAGAGTTACCCATTTTGTTGTTCTGCTTTAGTTCCTCAATTATTTTTTTTAGTGGGATGGTGGGATGGAGGAAATTGGCTTGTGTGTGTGTGCATGTGTGCGTGTATGTGTGCGTGTGTGTGTGTGTGAAGAATAGTTTATGTGACTGTCCTACTGCAATGATAGGACAGCCAAGCATTTGTTATGTACAGTCCTCAGTGTAAACAAACAGTTTAGTGGAAAAAATAAGTTTGTTTATTCAGGCACGCTGTAAGCATAAATGTCAGAATTTAGTATCCAGATTGCTAAATTCGCTAAACACTGACATGCTTCTAAACACTACAGCTAACCAGTTTTATTCTGGATTTTCCACAAGATTACAAGCTCAAACCAGAATGTCAGGTTTATACACAGTGATAGCTTCATAATCTCTCTGGCAGATTGAGTATAGTCAGATCAGTTAGAATAGTATAATCTTTACAATGATGATGTTAGTAACACTTTCAGATTGTAAGTATAGCACCTGAGCAAAGGAGCCCTTAGAGCACTATTTTTTTATGTTGTAGTACATATGTATATATGCACACTAACTAACTATATATTATAACAAAGTATGATTATTTAAGTGGCATTGTACTGTCATCTTCACAAACAATGCCTTACACAGCTGTGAAGCCAGTAAGTGCTGTAGTTAGTCAGTAGCTTCTATCTTAGTAGACCAGTGAGAATAATGCAGAGGTGACTGAGATAAAAAGAAAGACTTTGTGCTGAAGGAAGAGAGTAAAACTTGAAAATCAAGTGAAATTGCCTGACTGCGCTTCTTTTACTACCGCTGTTGCTGGAGGGCAGACCATGCAAGGAGCACAGTGCAGTCATACAGCCAGGATTTTTTTTGTCTCTGTGACAGTCCTGTCACTGTCTCCACTGGTTAGAGAGGCTGACTAGAGACAGATATTAGTTTGGGAGGAATGGAGTCCGCAGAGGGCTCAGCCTCTTGACCTGTTATTACCTGGTAAAAAATGGCTTTACCCCTGTTGCTTGGAAACATGAGACTCAGTGTTGCCAAGGAGCCTTTGTTTTTTCACTGCCATTTTCTTCCCTCTTGTGTGGCTTCACACTTGTTGTATCTCGAGTCTCTTCGTTTCACATGCTGGCTTTTTGTGTCTATCTGTCCTGCTAGTCACACACACACAGCCCCCAATTTGATTTTGGATTGGTTTCTTCTGAAGTGTCATACAAGCATTTTGTTTCCAGGACAACAGAGGTCTCAGCCTTTAGGGGTTTGTGTTGCTTTGGCTAACTTGTCACCCACAGAAGTACTTATAACATGGTGAGAGAAATCACTTACATCCAAATAGGCTGCGGATTGGAGTGGCTGTAGTGCTTTGTTCTGCAATACCCAGTGGGACTTGCTCATCTCAAATGCAGTCTGAGTGCCTTCTAGTGGCAGCAGGCTCTGAGGATTCATCACTAGGTTCAAACAGCTGCGTATGTGCTATTGTAGACTCTGCCAATTTGCAAAAGAAAAAAAATGGATGGAAGGATTCATGAGATAGAGATAAAAAAAGACACAAATAGATTAGTGTAGTGGGTTTAGGGACTTAAAGATATCCCTCATTCCTAATTACAATTGTGTTATGATTTTTTGAGCAATACAAGGGATGGCTATGGCTTGCTATGAATTAAAAAATAAAAAACTCAGGGGTTCTAACTGTCCTGTTAGGACTATACCTGATAATTTTAGGAGTTAGACCACATCTGTTGAGCTGTGAAGTTTTCTGTTTACTGAGAGAATCATCCGGTGAAAATAAGCATAAAGCAGTTGTGTGTGGGTGTATGCAGAAAGGGATGGTTTTAGCTGTCATTTCACATACCATGACATGTAGACTTGTTTCTTTTAATGGCAATTATAAAAAGTATGCAGGGATTTTTTTTTATTTTTGATTTTTTTAGTGTGTCATTAAATGTAGATTCCCTCAGTGTAGCTGAACAAGCATTAGTAATAGGCTATCCAGTTTTTGATGTGTCTGAACAGAACAGAGCTCACAAAACTAATATTTCCATTTCACTCTGTCTCCGCAGTGTAAGTACGACTTCTGCTGGATCTGTCTGGAAGAGTGGAAAAAGCACAGCTCATCAACAGGGGGTTATTATCGCTGCACCCGCTACGAGGTCATCCAACAGGTGGAGGAGCAGTCAAAGGAGATGACTGAAGAGGTACACAAATACACACTAGAACTAGACACTGCGTCATTATATTATGTATGTTTCTATATTTTTTTATGCTTTTGTTTTCAGCCAAGTTAGCTGTTCCCTTTCTAAAATATGACTTAAGAGCCATATATGACAATAGGGACCAAACAGAGTGGTGAGAGGGTGGTTGTTACTGGTGGAGCCCCCTGTGATGATGATGATGTACGATAAATCATCTGGAAACTTGGAGCAGAGCCTAGGCTGTGTTATGCTATTTTTTAGTCCTAAAAGTTAAAAGACCACTGCAGCAATTTAGCATTGCACTTTTGTAATATTGTCAGACTCAGTATGTGCAGGTTTTTGTAAAAATGATTAAAATTTTATTCCATACATTCTTCTTCTGAGTCAAAACATGGTGCTCACTCTACCCACTATGCAACTTCACTTGTGTGTTATGGTAGTAGGAGACAATATAGCCTGGAGCCACTAGCCTTAAGCAGAGATGAGGAGAGGGCGACTGAGGTCTAGAAAGCTCACCCTCTAGCTCCAATTCCACCTTTTTTTTTTTTTTTTTAAAGAAAACTCTAACTTATATTGACATCGCCTCCAGTGAGATTATTTAGGTTACAACTGCAGGTCCTCCTGCAGCTACACAAGATATTATAGAACTTCTTATACATACGGTTTAATTCTCGTTGAGACCTACAAACAGATGTATAAAGCTGGTAGAATTTTCCTGTATATACATTTTGGAATAGTAGGTCCCCATAACAAACAGATATTTTAACAATTGATACTTACATTTTGCCCCACCACCGCCTGTCAATTAGATTTTTGTAAAACTGTCAGGAGCATTAGTAGACACAATAATCTGTTCACTTGCTGATAGTTTGCCAACTTCAATACTCTTTCTTGTATTTTTTTAAGTAACGTTTTTGGTCTTATTTTTCTTTTATAGAATAGGTGAAAGTAAAGGGGGAGACAGAACATACAGCTTGAAAGAGAAAGGACCAGTGACATTGCAGTTACGTGGCATGGGCTACAACCTTTCTACTGTCAGAATAGACTTAATAATTTAAAGAAGCAAATAAAAGTGATAGTGTATCAAAGCTGATAAATACAATTCATCGAAATGGTAGTTCAGAAGAACTTTTGTGGATCAAAGGAATGTTGATCTAAACATACACATGTACAAGCAGACAGCCAAGAAGAGTACCTGTGTTTGTGCACTCATACACTCTAACAAGAAAGCCTTTGAAAGCATAAATATACAAAAAAAACGTGTCTTGAGTGTTGACCAGGGAGCTCCACGATCTTTTCCACCCATCAAAGGCAAAAAAGTTCATTTCTCAGTCTTCACTAGCATTCCTCCAAATCGAGTGCAGATTTCACCTGTAGCACTACTAACTTTGACTCCTCACAACCAGAGTATTTACAATTTCTCTCTGAGAGGGAACAACATGCTCAGGAGATTATTGATTGTGACTGGTGTCTCATCTCGGTTTTGCAGGCAGAGAAGAAGCACAAGAGCTTTCAGGAACTTGACCGCTTTATGCACTACTACACACGCTTCAAGAATCATGAGCACAGCTATCAGGTAAACAGGCCTTGCGATGCCTTCCAATGATGTCTGCTTTGCATTGTATACAAACACGCATGCAGTGAATGTAGCTAGTGGGAACTTATCCAGTATACATAGTACATGACCTCAAAGGTGGGCATACTATACAATGCCATAAACTTTAAAATGATGAAAGTATGGCATATTTGTATTCTGTACATCACAATACCTTGATTAAAAAGTCAGCTGCCCCCACTTTTGCTAATTTATTTACCTTCATATTCTGGCAGTTTCTCCATTGTTTAGTTGGGCAGGCTTCTCAAAATAGATTTCCTCAACAATAAAAACCTAACAGCGTCTGTCTTCATCACAATAGCTGGAGCAGCGCCTGTTAAAAACAGCCAAAGAGAAGATGGAGCAGCTCAGTCGTGCCCTGAGTGGAAGTGAGTGTGCAGTCGGCCATAACAGTGTCAATCTTTATTACACGTTGAAACTCATCTTAATCTAGTCCTCTGATGTTGAGCTTTGAAAAGTAGGCAGGAGGGAGACAAGCACAAAAGAGTTATAATAATGCATGAAAACAACAGGCATAATTATTATTCAGCAGGCACATCTAAGTTACAAAAAATTGTTGCTTTGTGAAAAAGCTGTCTGAATTCCTTTAATCCCTCATCTGTACAGCAACTACAGTCTGTTTAGCATAACTAAGTTTTGTTCTAATACACACCTGTTTAAATTTTAGTAGACTGTGATTACAAAGGTTGGAGTTACATAATTGTAGCTGCCAGCTGACAGAAATGGAAACGGCCTTAACTTGGTGTTCATGAGTTCGGCTCAGCTCAAAGTTTTCACAGTTTTCTCTACATAATAAAATTACAGACAGGTTCTATTCTCTGGTAATAATCTTCAGTCATCACTATTGTATGTTCAGATGCAGCTCAGAGTCAGAATGCAAATACAAATTCTAAAAAAAATGTAGCTTGAACATGATCTTCACCTGGAACCGAACAGAGTTTTTGTTGTTAAAGAGAAGGCTGAAGTTCACAGTTCACCAAAAGTCAGCACAGTTCATGACCCATCAGGCTAAACACCACAGATGTAACATATAAAAACCAGTATTAACAATTGATTTAATACAATGAAGCTCTTCTTGTACATGCTTTGTTTTAGGATTTCTCATCATTTTACTGCTTGAAAGTAAAGTACAGTATTTTAGGCTTGAATCATGTTATATATTGTTCTAAAATAAAGCCGATGTTCTCTTTGTTATCTGACTCCATCTCCTTTTCTTTTGCAGGAGAAGGAGGCCCACCTGACACTACATTCATTGAAGATGCAGTCCTAGAACTACTAAAGACTCGCCGCATCCTCAAGTGCTCTTATCCATACGGGTTCTTTCTGGAGCCCAAAAGCACAAAAAAAGAGATCTACGAGCTTATGCAGGTTTCAGGCTTACTTACTGAGAAGAAAGACAGTCGTTCATGGCAGTCAGCCTTATGTGGGCCATTAGAGATGTGGAAATAAAGCTTTTTATTTCATGATCTTCACGATCTGACTCAGTTACATCAGTACATCTCAACTTTTAGTTATTACTCTTACTGTAATATAATTTTCGATTGCCAGTGTAGACACAGAATGTACTTTCATGCTTCTTTATTATTGCGGCCTTGTAGATAGTGTAAAATGAATTGGCGAAACTCCCACAGGTCCTACAACTTCTTAAAGGCTTGTAAAATGAATGCATTTTTGAAGTAGTTGCATAAACAGAAACCCTAAAAGTAATTCACTTGTAGGGCTACTTCTAATGCCACTTTGTCCTTGAACAACCCAGTTTAGGATTGACATATTTTAAACTTTAAATTTGGTATTCATACAGTGAAGTCTCTTACTTGCTGACTTTCCTAAAATAAAATTTTAAAAAAAATCTCTCAGCCAGCTGTTTTTTTTGCCCTCAGACGGACTTGGAGATGGTGACCGAGGACTTAGCACAAAAGGTTAACAGGCCTTACCTGCGAACGCCACGCCACAAGATCATTCGTGCAGCCTGTCTGGTACAACAGAAGAGGCAGGAGTTCCTGGCCTCGGTAGCCAGAGGAGTGGCCCCCAATGACTCACCTGAGGCCCCTAGACGCAGGTAACATAAAAACAGACATTATCAAATGTGGTCACAGAAACATATTAATCAGTGTCTTATCTAACAAAAAGTTCTCTGTGTCTCTTGGTGATTTGCAGTTTTGCTGGCGGAACATGGGACTGGGAGTATTTAGGCTTTGCATCACCTGAGGTAACAGAACAACCCTTCACTGGTTTTCAGTTTTTACTTAAAATATCACCTGTCACAGATGTGAGATTTTGATTCAGACTTTTGCAATCTTAAGTCTCATAACTTATCTAAACAGGTTAAAGTTGCATAGTTGAACCAAAATCAAAGTCAGTTTAAATTAGACCTGTCAAATACCAAATGAATGAATCACCCCCTGCAGAAGATGCACTTGCAACTCTCATCAGCAATCACATCTATACTTCAGACTGAAAGTGTTTAATCAGTGTGCTCGAGAAAAATACCTAGGATTTGTAGCATCATTTATCTGGAAATAGGGAGTGCTGATTTGATGCAATAATGTCAGCATAACTCTGTTAAAATTACATCTAATCAGGTTTAATTACAAAAAAAACGTAAGGCACGGTTATTATATAATTAAATTATGCAGTCGTGTATATCTTCTTATAAAGTCAATGTGCGTATCAAAGTCTTCTTAACATTGCTGTTTTTAAATATGGTTGTGTAATTGCAATGGCAAACCATGATGACCCAAAGATCACCATGTTATTCAACACAGTGGAGGAAGCCAGATGGTTCAGTGTTCCCCTGTGCACCCATTTGGAATGATTAAAAGCACAGTACTCTGGCAAACACCTAAGTAGGTTGCTCACGATCATTGCACATTAGTAACAGGTGTTTCTAGTTAACACCTACAGTCATAAAACTGTCGACCACATAATGGTTTGATTATTGGCCTGCCTTCTTTTCCTGCATAGCTTGATACATGCACTCAATAATGCCACATAAGTCAGCACACTGCTGTTACTACTCCAGGTTTCTATTATTGTTCAGTTTCTAGACTGTGTTCTAGACAGTTCTTAGACATGCAGGCTTTTTATCTGAAACAAATTCACTCAGCTTTAAAGCTCCATCACTCTTTAGGCTTTGTGTAGCTTTGCTCTCAAGTGTTGACAATATGACACAAATATGCAAATCTTACATCAGACCTAAGCCTCTCAGGTTATTGTGCACAACTTTAAACAGTGTAAAGCTGGTATTTCCCAAAAGACCTTTTTCATGGCATACATTTAAACATGTCACAGTAGGCACAGCACAGGTAGAATTAATGGCAGCCCAGTTCTATTAGGTATCCCAGTAAGCCATGTTAGTGACCAGCATGCACAAAGGCAGAACCTCTTCTAAAGCGGAATGCAGCCGTCATTAATACACCTGTGCTTTTCCTACTGTGACAAGTCCATGAAGGCTGCTGTGAAAAAAGGTCTATTGACAGGAAGACAAATGGCACATCAGTCGCATCTACTTGCTTGATAAATGAGTTTTGAAACTCCTTTTCCCCTGCCAGCTCAGCACCATGCAGTGAGGCATGTTTACTTAAAAGTAAACTGTCTGTTGGATTGAAGGGGGGGTCTGCTTGCAAAATGGAATGCAGTATTCAGAATAATGTTTTTGTATGGCCATTGTGGAAGCAGGTCCCAATTTCCCAACCCAAACACTGGCTCTAGAGCGGGCCTCTGGGATTTTCACAGTGAAACCATGGCCACCATAGGTTCTCCTATATGCATTACATAAAGGAGTATGGAGGTAGTTGTTGTCTTCACCTTTCTGCTGAATGTCACTAAATCCTTCACTTTGAGCTTGCATTGTGATAAAGGCAAATTTTTTAAACTTGAAAAAATTTAGAAAAAAATAGAAAACATACACTTGTCTTTTAAACTAGTACCCAACATGTTTATTATGCTATTTCTGCTTATAAGTTTTTATATAATCATTATTAATTACTTCATATTAATTTAGTTCCAGACTGAAATTGGAACTATACTATGATAGTAAACTATCAGCATTGTAGCTTAAAGGAGTATTGACAAGAGTCCCTGTATTTTTGATTTAGTGTGGTGCTAATCTAAAATCCAACATTGTTAAATTAAGTTATCTGTAGATTATAAAATATAAATCCACATGACATGATGCATCAGGTTGTCTTATCTTTCACTTTCACTCCTCCCACACCAGAAAGGTAAGAGGAATAGTGAGTTTTACAACATATCTCACTGAAAGGCGAGAGATATGCATGTAAATTTTGCTATGCAGTTACTCTGAATTGACGTAACTACTGTTGCTGAATACTCAATTACTTCTGCCAGACTTGAATGTTTATATATATACTGTGCTGTGCCAATAATGGCACTTGAGAGAAATGTGGTATTCAGTTCTAAGCACATAGAAGAATACAAGGCACAAGAAAAGATTTAACTAAGCTGGTCGCAAATTACAAAGATGCAGCTTATCATCAAAAGAACAAATTATGAATGTAAATTCAGTTGAGATACTCATCGTGCCTCAACCCTCTGTTCTCCCTCAGGTTTTAGATAACAAGCCTGCAATATTATGTTGTCAATTTATTTTTGGCTTGTGTGTCTAGAGGTTCACAGTAAATGTTGCCATCACATGCTGAACACCAAGCTATTCTAAGAAATATTTTTATGTTTTTGTCCCCAAATTAAGAGCCTGTGTCTCTCTGCTGCAGTAATGGGAACACCATAGTGATAATCAAAGCAGAATGACGCTGCCTCACAGGCACAGCTACAGATGGTCTGCTCCATGCTTCTCACAATGCCTCCACATCACTTCATAGTGGGCTATTTTTAGTGTGCTGGAAACATGAAAGACAAACTTGACGAATGACAGGCTTATGATTATCTATGAATGTGACTCAGTGACTTCCAAGTGAATGAGATGATTGAATGAAGTTGATCATTCACTGAGGTACTCACATGGTGATCTAAAAGACCTATTTCATGAGAGTAACCTTGCAATTATCAGCACCTTATGAGGGTTGGTAGCGGCATGAAAATTTTCCAATCATTTTGCACTTGACCACTGCAAGTACTTATTAAAGCCGAGTCCTGAAAAGATGAGTCAAGCTGTGTAGAATTGTATTTCCAAAGTAACGTCAGCATGGGTTGACTGACTAACATAACTGATACAGTCACTGTCTTTTTAAAAATTATGTTTTTATTTGGATCAGCTATACAGTATTGAGCTAAAAACATGAGCACCTGTGCCTGATATGCTGTTGGTCCTTTTTGTGCAGCCAAAACAGCTCTAATCTTCTAAAGCATTGACTGTACCAGACATCTTAAGGTGCCCTGTGGTATCTGGAAACTTGATGTATTTGTGATTTTGGGCAACACAGATTAGTCTAGTTCCAGCACATCTTACAACACCTTAACACTGGTTCATGGTTTGTCCCTCCACAGATCTGTTCATCTGGTGTAACATTTTGTCAGAGTTACTCCTGGTTATTTCCTTTAGAACCAACATACCGACTACGTGAAGTGAATGTTTATTTAAAATGTATTTCCCATACCTTTAAAAGCAATGTTAATTTGATAAAAACAGATTTATGTACTTCATCTGTGACTTTTCATCATGTTTTGTCTCATTAGTGTTCATTATAAAAAGTCTAAACTGGATATTGTATAAATCTTATCTTTATGACTTAATTAAGCTACATTACATCATAATCGTCTGATGTAACGATTATACACTGGATCACAGTCTCTTCATAAACATGTATCAGTCTTTTTTTTTTATCATAATTGTTAAATTAATACAATCTCACATGCAGATATCCATAGATAATCCTTTAATTAGAAACATGCATTTGCAGACCCATTCACTACAATGTACAGCTTTAAAAAAAAATTCATTCAGACACAGACTGTATTAATATAATAATAATAACTTTATTACAGACTCAATGGTCCAGATAAGAGCAAGCCAATACATACAAGAAAAATATAAAAGACACAATAAAAGAACCATACACAACACATTCACAATGCAATATGTACAGATCACTTAGAACATGTAAAAAGTCTATGACCGCAGAGGAGACTACTATACCAGTGCTTCCATAACTTGGACAGATAGCGTGTAGTGCTAAATTTGATGCTTGTTAATGCCATGATTATACAATTTGATTCGACAACATTTAAACTCTGCTGAGTGACAGCGTTCCTAAAATATCAAGTTACACCGTCTTTGTCATTATAATAAGATGTACTGCATGTTCTTAGAACCTCTCGAGAACACAGTATTGTGACATGGATTTTAAGCTTATTGACTGTAGGATAGTGTCGTGCCATATTCATTATAACTAAACCTGGGGAAAAAATGTGTATTCATCCAGTAAAAATATTAAATTTCACTTTTGAATAACATCACTCATCTAACAAGGTATCCCCATTGCTTTTGAGATTAGTCAGGCATGCACAAGTAGTATTTTCAAATGTGCAAATCTCAATCCTCATGTTACTTAATTTGCAGTTACTCGTGAGCGCGTGTTCTGTTCGAATTCAGTGCAGACCTGAACCTGATGACTGACGGCTTGGTCTGGAGATGAAAGGGTTTAAAGCCGTCTCTCGGTGCACAGCTTCCTTGAACAGAAGACCCAGACCGCATTTGAAGCAAAAAGCTTCTCTATTTAAATCATATTTTCCGTTTTATAAATTCACCAATCAATATTTAGAACAAAAACTTGCATAAGAACTTTTTTACTGGCCAAAATGTTACGTTGATTGCGAGACTTAACGACTTAATGGCTGCAAGATTAGAGCATTTATATAAAATAAGCAGTAGACAGTAATGTAAACTAAGTGTCACTGTTTTTTAATGGTATTTTTTGCTCTTGTTTTAAGGAGTATGCAGAGTTCCAGTACAGACGGAGACACAGGCAGCGGAGGCGAGGTGACATGTCCAGTCTCCGTAGCAACACACCTGACCCTGATGACCTCAGCGACAGCACTTTAGGTACCAAAGCTGATGTACAGAACTGTCCTTGGGGGATTTCTAACTTTGTTATCGGTGGTTAGTCTCATATGTGGACCTTGACTGACTTATCTGTTTGTTCCTTAACTAAACTAACGAAAACTAGGATCATATCACACATTTAGATGATGTAAACCTACATGTCCCAGTTGTGATTAGTCTGTTTTAATATAACATGGGATCCAAAATTCTGAGACCATGTCTAATATCTCTCATATTTTCATGTGAACTTGGAAATAATCAGAAAGTTTTAGAACCTGTTATAAATATGACTATGCCTGGAGTTTCCAGCAGAACATTACTTACAAAGGCTGGGTTTACACTGCAGGAGTTTTAACAGATTTTGAAATCAAGCTGAATGACACACATACAGAGAAATCTCAGATATTTTTGTCTCTAATCTCAGATTTGCACACACTACAAGATTTTAAAATAATAGTGCATCCAACACTACAGGATATTATTGAGGTTATCGTGCCAGAGGAAGCAGTCAGGGAGCAAAACGCCTCTCATTGGGATCTCATAGGATGCAGATGTGAACAAAAACATGCTGCAATGCTAACACCCCTTTTCAGTGAAAAAAGAAACAATAGCACAAAACGAAATGAGTCTGGATTAGGAAATGTTTGGGGGGAAGTCAACATGGTTAGTCTGTTATACAGTAAGAACTGGATGTAAGATTTTAAGATCAGTTTCAATATCTGTAGCTAACGTTTGCCTGAAGGGGTGGAAAGCTTAGTGTTGCTCGGCAACAGCATTCACTTCTCTATGTGCTTTCATGGTAGTCGCACCATTCTGATTTTAATTCTGAGATATTAGACATATTTAATTTCATCAGGGCAGCCCTGATGAGTCTACTAGGAGCTCGGGGTGATTAAGAATGGATGTGTAAACCCCTCTAATACTAGATAATCTAACCCGGACAGTCACTCAGACTGAGCTACCTAACCAGGTTTCTCCCCCCATTGTCAGGCAGGCTGAAACTGAGATATATCAGCCTACAAATCCTGTAGTGTGAGCCAGGCTTAAGTATCATCAGGACAGTAGGAAACATGGCATCAGAACTAAGTGTCAGAGGTTAATTTGCTATTCAAAGCCACGAGAAGCTGTTTTAGCATCAAAACATGGATAGACAGAATGTTCCTAGGGGACAGTGTATGACAATCTGAAACACTTTGTGGAAACTGGATGAGTTACATGCAGAGCACAATCAGGCAGACCAGAAATGAACATACCATCACCAGAATCACTACATCAAGCAGAAAACCAGCTCCAATACAGATAAAGAATTTAGTCTTTAAAGAATGCAAGATTCAAATCAGAGAAGATTCTGCCAACAGAAAGCTGTCTAGTAGTTTCTCAGAGGACTAGTAGCATCTCGAAAACACTTCTCAGGAGGGAAAACAAGGCAGCACACATGGGAAGGGGACATAGCAGTATTTCACACTGGATAATGGGAAAAATCCTATTAGCTGATGAGTCTAAGTTTGTGCTTTATGGCAGTCACAGAAGGTTGTGTAAGGAGGTGAACAGTAGAGAGAATGATAGCACAGTGTATCAAACCAGCAGTGAAACACGGTGGAGGGAATAATTGAATCTGGTGCTGCTTTGCCTTCATTGGAGCTGGACCATCACCAAATCAACAACACCTTGATCAAGGACAAGAAGCACTTTATTTTTTAGACATGCAACACCCTCTGATTTGCATCTTTGTGGGGAAGGATTCAAAGTGCAGCAGGATAATGAGCCCAAAAACAATTCTGACTTCGAAGAGATACTCAAGAAGCTAAGGACTGTTATTGGCTTTCCTTCCAGTTACCTATAACATTTTACTGGAATATTTTTTTGTGTAGCTAATGCACATTAGTAGTAAAATGTCAATGCAGGGTTTGTGAAGTGAAATGTGAGGTGAGGATGCAATATCTATATTTTATATTTATCAGTTAGCTTTAAAATGGAGTAAACATATAGAATCAACATCTGGTGTGACCACAGTTTGTCTTTCAAACTGCCCCAGTTCTCCCTGTGGCTAAACATAGTTCTTTACTACTCTGGCTGTAGGTTTGGGGTCATTCTCATGCTACAGAAAAGAATCAGGGACTGATCAAATGGCTTCCCTGATAATATTGGCTGATAGATAAGAATCTAAGCATCCAATGCACTCAAAAACACGTTACTGTAAGCTGTAAACTAAATTGATCCAGTCACCCTAGCTTAGTTTTGCTGCACCGATTCGCACAGAATCCAAATTAGAGGCCAAACTCTGGAAAATCACAAGTGCTCAAGTTCAATAAGCCAGCATTTCTAATCCATCAGTCTTGTCCATCTCAGTGGCGCTTTGTTTTTGGCTGAGCAGAGTGAAAGATAGATGAAAGATGCAGTTTTGAAGCCAGCTAATAGGTTCTATTGTGCCAAGATGGATTTATCGATTTCAGATGAGAATACTGATTTGTGAATTTCCTGGGAGACTGCTGAGTGTGCATGCTGTCAGGTTGCTGTTACTTGATCATTTTGCAGTGTTCACTAAAGTGAAGATGATTTTGCTAAATGTGATAATTAGCAATTGATTTAACTACTGTCCCTGTGTTGCAGTAAAGATTTAGTTTAATGATTGTAATTTTAACTGTGGCCATTTTTTGTCCATTTTTCTATAAAGACACGCAGGATATCGGAAGTGGGCGTAGACAAGGTCCTCTGATGGTGAGTGCACAGTTGCTTTTTTCATCTTGAGTTAAGACTCTGCTTTTAAAACTTTTCAGACAATATGAAATAAGCACAGCATTAATTAAATTTCCCCTTTTTTTTATTTTAATGCAATTATTTCCACTGTAAAATTACACCCAGTTAATTGTATAAAAGATATCAGAATCAAAATTCAGGGAAAATGGGGCCACAGAATCCAACAGAGAGATGGTTTAAAATAGTAAAAGCACCTGAAACAGGGCTACAAATGTTAATGAATAAGGAGGATAGGCTCATTTTTGGTTTCAGTTGACCTAATTTCTTGCATTTTCTGACGAGTAAAAAAAAAAACAAAAACCAATGTATGAAATATGAAGATTTCAAATGTCATCCAAAAACTATTAAAACCAATCAATTAGCCACTCTGTAGTACAAGTGAGCATATTTCTTTTTGAAGAATTTGAAGTCAACCACACACACACCGTCCACATGCCATTCATACTTACTAGCGCACAAAAATCACAACTGAAAATAACCCCCTACAAATAAACAGTTTATTCTGGTTTGAGTGACATTTCCCTAAAACTACAGTGCCCAGCTCTCTTAGGATTTTTTTTCCTTTTAATGGGTTTGGGGCGGACAGTTACACACTGGCTAGGGAAGTCGAAATACTGAGAGACGGGATAAATCACTGTTATTCTGTGGGATTTGTTAACAAATAATACAACATCACAATCCTTTACCATTTGCAGGATTTTAAAATGTAAAACCTAAAAAACACAATCAGAGCAAGGAGTGGCTTAAAAATAACTGTCATTGCCTGCAGGCTTGTGTGTTAAAATGTCAAAACTGCGGTAGCTGTTGTTTTCCTTGTCTTGTCCTTGTCTGCATTTGCACTTCCAACCTGCTGCTGCTGCTTTTACTGTCTTTGCCAATAGGTGGTGGCGGTTGGACTGCGATTCTGGAAACCGTTTGGCTTGTGTTGCTGACACTGTGTATCCTGCATATTCTTGCAGGGTCTTGGTTCCTTGGACGATGATGACCCTAACATCCTACTGGCTATTCAGCTGTCACTTCAGGACTCTGGGATGGCAGGGACCGGGTCCCGTCATGAGATTCTTGCCAACGAAGCCTCACTTGGCGCAATTGGCACTTCCCTACCTTCAAGGCTTGAGCAGAGCGGTCCAGGTGTTGAGGTTCTCCCCAGAGCTTCTCTAAGCAGCTCGGAACTGCTGGAGCTGGGAGATAACTTGGCCAGACTTGGCAACATCAACATCAGCAGCCAGTACTCTGCTGCGACTGGTGTTTCCATCTCTGTGCAGCACTGTGACAGTCATCACCGGGCGTACGGGGCCTCTGTGCCGATACCATTGGCTCCAGGTGGCAGCACCTCCTCCACAGGCCTCTTCTCTTCTTCCACTGACACAACAGACTCGACCACGTGTGGCAGCCACGACCCATCCTCATCCTCTACATTAGCAGCAAATGCTAACCTGCTGGGCAATATTATGGCTTGGTTCCATGACATGAATCCTCAAGGCATCACTCTGGTCCCCCCAACTTCCTCTGACACCGACTCAAACCTGGGTGCACTCCATGCAGGCGGAGGAGGCTGCCTGCAAGACGACGACAAAGGTGGAGTCGTCGTCCTCCCCGAAAGCAGGAAACCTCAGGAGGTGATGGCAGACATGGGTTTCTGCCCTCAGAGATTGGGTGACATGGAGGAGAAGGAGTGCACCGTTGCTGAGAGGCCGACTCAGTTAGATCTAGTAGGGCTGGACACCATGCCGCTACCTTACATGGCAACCCTTGACACAAGTGGAGATCATGCTGAGCGCAGAGGCTCGAAAGTCTGTCATGGCGACAGCCCGCTCTGTGACTCTGTGTCTGACCAGCTGCCCAGCACCAGCTCCTCTGAGTGGGAAGAGCAAGTCCACTTGGTTTGATCTGACTGGCTGAGATGGGAAGGAGCTTTTACAGAAGGCCAAAAACCACTATAGGTTGCAAACTGAGCTGAGGAATATGTGTAGTAGCAGGTGGAATGTATAGAGAAAGGAGAATGTGTCAGTCATACTCAGCTCTAAAGTGGGGGAATAAGTAGGCTCTTCTGTGCAGGCAATTAACCTAACAATACAGTCAGATTGGTTTCATGTGTTTACTGTATTGTCAGCCCCCCCAACAACCAGCCCTCCTGCACAGAAAGCACTAACCTAAGAGATCACATTCAGTTCATTTTCAAGGAAGTAGCTCCTAAAAGGTTCCTGTACTGATGAAAATAGAAAGAAGTTGTTTTTTTTAAATCAACTTTAGGAGAGATTAGAGATTTAGGAACTGTAGCCTAGCAACTGTTCATTTTGTTTCCACTGGAGTAAAGGCCTACTGTATCAGTTTGTATGTGGTTTGAGGGAGATTGTTCAGCTGAGCAGATAAATATTTTGCTCCAGTATTCAATCTGTCGGATACAGGCTGAGAGATAGTTCTCACTCCTGTTCTTATCTGCCTACTTTATAGGTGCCAAACACTGACTAGCAAAAGCACAGTTTGCAGTCACCAAGTGGATTCTTCAAAGCAAATTGTGCCTGCTTATTACAATCTCAACAACTTAGCTAAACTTATATGTGAAAGTCTCGAGCCATATTTTTATTTGAGATTGCAGCTGGGTGATATTTTCAAATCTCACTGGCTAAAAGCTGTAGTGTGCTGTGTAAAACTGTAGTTTAAAACCATAATGGTTGTGTACTTTAGTATGTGAAGCATCCACATTAAAAACAAAACAAAAAAAGATGAATTATTTAACTGAAAAGTAGATGGTGTGCTCAAAAACATTTCAAAATGGACTTGACAATGGTTGTTCATTTGAAAAGCCTCAGTCCTAACACACTTTGAATAGAAAGTGTCTCTTAGAGCTTCAAAAACAAAAAATGCTGACAGGCCCTGAGGGGCTGCTCAGTGTGATTCAGTTCACACCTTTGTGACAGCATTTTCTGAATTCCATTGTAGCTTGTCTTAAATTAATGTTTGAGTACTGCAGCTGAGTGTGGAGTGTGACAGATAAAGTAGATAGTGAGTTTTCTTGTTTATGTACTGCAGGGAAGGCCAGTGAAAGAGATAATCAGGCAATCACATTCAGACTTGGGTGAATTAATTAATCAAGCCCACGTCACTGTAATTTATCTCTGGGTTCAGTTTTAGTATAACAATAAGGAAAGCCTTCTTAGATCTCTGCAGATATCCCAGACTGCAGGGTGATGCACGGATAATTCATGAATGTGAAGAGCATCTTGACCACATGGGGAGTCCATGTCTTTGAAGCGGTTCTCTACGCAGCTAGAGATTCAGTGCCTTTGTGTCAATCACCATTATTCAGTTCTTTCTCGCATATTTTTCTGAGTGCTAATTACACAAGATCTGCAGTGTAAACAAAACAAAAACACCTGTTACCTTAAAGTTCTTTCTTGTATAACATTTATAGTGTGCTGACATGAGCTCTTGATTTTTTCATCAAAATATTTGTAGCATGAGGCTTTTGTTGGTTCTAGTAGTATGTTAACAACACTGATTTTTATATGATTTGGTTAAAATAGGACTTTAACATTAACATCTCACTTTCAAATCTTATTCCCAAATATTTTGAAGAAAGGTGTTTTTTTCCTCTGGTCTTTGTGTGTAAGGCTTTTTGCCTTCAAAACAGTTGGTTTTTCTGTGGTTTAGAAACTAAAATCACTGTATTGACTTTGGAATGAGTTGACCTACTGTATGTGTATTATATATATATCTTACCTGAAGACACTAAAATGGAGGAAAGTTGCAATATAAAGTAGGTATTTATTTGAAATAAAACTCATCCATTTAAATAGTGGATTGTGTATAACCCGTATGAAATAAAACACACTGTTAAGTGTTTCACCTTTAGGACTTAAATAAGTTTTTGTACAGACTAATGTCTGACTGAGGCTAATGACCTTTTCCCCCCTGGCAGGTGTACAGAGCAACATTCAGTCTACAGATAGTGATTGCTTTGACAAGTGTCTTGAAGTTGTGAGTGCCATATGGTTAATGGAACTAACTCTGTTGGTTAATGTAAGTGCATTAATCAGAGGAGATAACACGCTGCCCTCTTTGTGTAACAGTATGCTGTGCATGAAATGGGTACTAAATGAAATTTATACTTCGTTTGTATTTCACCTCTTATGTCCAGGTGATTTATTTTAAAATGGCATATAACATTTTGTAACTCATCAAGATTTTCTATTGTAAAGCAACTAATCCTTGAAATGCTATTTGCACTTTGATAGTCTATACTTGATACATTCCCTCTTTATATGAAAAAAAAGATGTTTGGTGTGTGATGCCAATAAACTATGTGTTGAGTTTTACTTTGTGGTTTTGTGCGTAAACAAAAAAGGACATCAGAGCCTGGTTTAATGGTCGTAGTGAGGCTGAGAGATTCTGACTTTTATTGAAATCAGCTTTTGCATCACAAAGATGCATTTAAACTAAAGGACAAAGGAGAAAATGTGTTTTAAACTAGCAAGATGGTTTTAACATTTTTGTAAGCTATTTAGCCTTATAATGATAACACTAAATAGTAGCTGAGTGGCATATTTGTGAGTTCAAGGTTAAGCACAATATTAACAGAAAACAAATATTAAGTGCATGGATATGAGTTGTAGGTAGATATACATGCTAATGGCATACATAAATCTCAATTGTTAAAATGCACAAAGCATACTGCAGTGTATAATAACATAAAACCCCTGATACATGACAGAAATTAGAGCTGTATCTTACCACACAGACAAGCATGTATACTTAAATATGACAGTAGATGTATGCAGAGTTAAAAATTCATGAATCCTCATTCAATATGACTCTAAATTTATGATAAACTCAACAATTGGATGGTGTGTGTGGGCAGAGTGTCAGCGTTTCTTTAGGGAGGCCTGTCATGGAGCCTCCATGTCAGCGGCAGAGGCCAATTAACTGCAGCAGGAGGAGGAACAGGGAGACAATGTCCAAATACAGGTTGAGAGCAGCAAATATATACTCCTCTGGAGAGACTTCATACTTCCTGTGTTTTCCCCCCAAGATAAGCTGGGTATCAAACACCAAGTACTGCAGGGAGACAGACAGAGATGAGATGCTTCAACACCACCAACACTGACGTCTGAAGGCAGCATGTGTGTGTGCGTGATGAAAGAGACCAAGAGCCGGTTACAGGAATTGGTGCGAAAGAAAACACGGCCAGCATTTCTTATTTTTGAGAGATGGTTCTGTGCAGATAAACAGGCCATATAAATTATGGCATAGTCAGACTTATGCAGCTGAAAATAAGTTGTGACTTGCTGTTGACAGCCCGCTCAGCTCTGTGTGCAGCCGCAGTTTGTTCCACCGGCTGACGGGAGGGGTCACAACATTTGCTGTTAATGCCAAAGGCATGAAGAAAGGTGGCTGTGAAATTGAAGCCCACCGCTGTTAAGCAGTGCATAATTGAAATTAAAGGGCACGAGGACATCACAGTCTCTCTCTCTTTACACTAACCACTGTGACAAACAGTGGCGACAGGCTGCTCGGCGCTGGGATCAAATCTTACATCACATACACTCACTTGACATTAAGCTTTCTTTGATGATGGATTCTTTCCTGTTGAAAGGTCATTTTAAGTCTGTTTTTGATTCAAAGATTTGTAGAAAAGCATGTTCTATCATGAAAGCTTGAGTGTACTTACTAAAGAAAACAGCAAGGTTCCCAGGCAGGCGTATGTGATGTAAAGATACTGTAAAGGAATCAAAGAAGCATTTAGCCACACAAATGACTTTACACTGATTTGTAATAATATGGTTCTAAACATGCACAGACATTACTATTTAAAATGTTATATCCTGTCCTAGTAAAATGATGCTGTGTGCTGCAGACATGATAATTCAGTCAGAACATGACAAAGTGTTGATACTTTAAGCTCTTTCCTTTCTATTGGTTATACAGTAAATATGACGGTGAAAGCTGATAAAGTGAGACCACACTATGTTTTAAGACAGCAGTGGTTATTGTCAGTTCCACTTCATTTGTCTCCTGTAAAAAAAGAACTTTAAAGTCGACAAAATGCAAACTTCTGGAAAGACCTGCTGGGTTGCTTAAGCCTAAAACACGAACACCTGTCACAGTAAACAGCGGTGTACATTTAAATGCATCAGTCTGAGATCAGTGTAACTCCGGAGAGCTCTGAGAGTGCACGCTCTCCTTCTTTATAGTCTGCTCAGCACAGAGGTCAATGCCGGTACATTGTAGGGATAAAAGCCACGAGGCTGCATGTACCGTCTGCCTCTAAATGCTGCAAATCATTTCAAACGTGTCCTCGTTGCAAACAGATGCGTAAACAAAGCAGGTCCTTGATTTACCTGTGATCGGAGGATGGCACAAAGCAATGCAAATGAAAGCAGGGTCCAGCCAAACACCCACAAGCTCCCACTCGCTGTGGTGAAGTCCCACTGGTGGGGGAGAAGGAGGTGAGAAGAGAGAGAGAGATGCTGAATGTGACGAGCCTCTTAAACAGAAAACTGTAGACACAACATTTACACTCATCGTTCCCATAAAAGCGCTCAAGGTCGTCTGCACTGCAGCCGTGCTTGTGAGGTGCAGCAGAATTCAAAATGATAGAGACACACTGGAGTTGAACGCACAAGAAAATCCCAACGATCCCAGCTACAAAGCTCCTGGATGATGAATCAACATGCGGCGACACGTGCACAGAGGAGAGGAGTGGAAGTGGCCTTTTAACCTACTTGCCCTTTTCAGATTGACAGAGAAAAGATGGCAGCTACTACAAGAGAATCACTAACACTGATCACCGGAGCAAGCTATGCGCTGAACATGCGAGGTGGTCTGTGTGACATTTTTATCACAGCGACGGAGATCAAAAGCTCTGCGCACACCATGAACTGTGGAGCAAGAGGTGATGAAGACGAATGTGAAGTCATAAAAAAGAGTCTGATGTGGTGGCAGCTCAACTAGCCAATAAAACTACATTATTAGCAGAGGGCTTGGTCACTTTTACAGCACAGCATTTCCCTCTATAGTTAAAGGTGAGGCCTGAATGCCTTCCTGGTACGGCTGAATAAAGTGCATTTAAGGCCAGGTACTGTAGACACTCAGTACACCTGCTCGCTTTCAGACAGAATAAATGTCTCCTTCAGCTGCATTAGCTGACAAAATGTGTGAAATGTCAAACTGCATTTAGAAGCAATTAAAAAGGGACTCAGAATGAAACCCGAATGTATCCGACTTCTATTTCACTCGCCTGTTTTTGTACCACTGGCTGTGTGATTACTCTTGCTCTGAATATGAGCCACTTATTGAAGCAGCACATCAAACTTTCAGGGAAGTGTTTCTCAAAAGGTCTTGTGCAAACTGGCTGTGCCTAATGAAACACTGCAACGTGTAATAAAACTTTTAAATGTCGCACACACATGCAGAGGCTGGATTATACAAACCAAGACATCTCGGTGTGAGTTTTCAGGCTACACTTATTTTCTTCAAATAAATAAATAAATAAAAGGAATATGGCATGCCATTGCACAAAAAAATGACATTTTCAACATAAAAATCTGCTTCACTGGAGGAGGGTGTGTCTCTGAAAGGGCTTTTGTGTTACATGTTGGCTTAATTAGATGCTTAATTGTAAAAGGAGACAGATTAAAAGGAAGAGGGGTGACTCAACAAACAACAAAGGCTCGAGACCCCTTCTGATCTCTGAAGGTAAGAGCCTCAGACAGCATATAAACAGCTCAGACGGAGGTTTAACTCTGTCTCACCACTGGACACAAGGAATTAACTTGACTGACAAATACACTGATCTCAGCAGCAATCATAGTTTTGCCTGGACAGCAAATCCATCAGCGGTTTAAACCTTTGCTGGCGCATATAGCAAACGCTGCATGAAAAAAAAGAACCCACAAAAAAGCCGGCCAGCAGCTCAGCTTAGCACGTTCCCTTTGACTGCACAGGAAACACAGATCAGTGCATGGACATTTGCCACCAACTGCATAGCTAAGTCGCCGGCAGTTTATGAAATTTCACTTTCGGGTGCACTGCAAACTGAGCTCAGAGTGTGTGACGCATCTCACCTTTGACTGCATGGCAAACACACTCAAGGAGAAGGACACCAGCGCCGTCGCCCCCACGGCCCACAGAACTGCTTCAGCATCAAAGTACCTGCAGGCAGAAATATCAAACAGATGTGCAGAGGGAAAGGCACCCCACACTGTAAAAATGATAACGAGGCATTTGTTGTTCCCATTAGTGTTTTTAAACTAGCATCACTCATAAATTAAGCACTGCCACTTGCAACCAACAACAAAGAGTCAGCACAGACAAATTCTCCCTGTCGTTGGGAAGTTTCTACTGGAGTTTCGATAAGACCATAACAAGAATTTATTTGCTGAAATTACTTGAGTTGCATTTCCCTGATTGGATACCCCGTAGAGGAGAATAGCATCCGTGCGCACATGCTGCTTAAGGTTCAGGCAGGGCCTGATCCGCCGTTTGGCTCACTGAAGGCGATACCACACAGGCTCAGTCCCATAGCAGCGGTCACGAGTTCGAGTCCAGCTCAAGACAATTTGCTGTGCGTCACTCTCCTCTCTACCCCCACGTTCACTCTGTCTCTCTCTACCAATAAAATGGATGTTTTGCTCTGACAACATTTAGACCCAACATCTATTTGGGTTAAGTTTTCTCAACTTTTGACTACCAAAGTTGACTTTACTAAGTTTAATAAGTTTGGACAAAAGTTCTGCCGACTAGGATTTTCTTGTGCACCCAACTAGATGTTCGGCCTAAATGTTGTTCCTTGTCCAGTCCACCTCCTGCCTGATATATATATATATATATATATATATATTTGCTGCTGTTGTTGTTGTTTGTTTTTTGGGGGGGAGGGGTGTCCCATTTTATTGGTAGAGAGACACAGAGTGAAGGTGGGGGTAGAGAGGAGAGTGACACACAGCAAATGGTCTTAAGCTGGACTCGAACTCATGACCGCTGCTAAGGGACTGAGTCCATGTGGTATCACCTTAGCTAAGTGACATACCAGCCCCCCCCCCTGCTTGAACCTTAAGGAGCATACATGCACAGATGTTATGCTCTTCTACGAGGTTTCCATCCAGGGAAATGCAACTCAAGTAATTTCAACAAATAAATTCTAGTTATTGTCTTATCAAAACTCTAGTAGAAACTTCCCAACGGTAGTGAGAAGTCTGCTGTGCTGACTCGTTGTCGTTGGTTGCAAATGGCAATGCCTAATTTATGAGTGATGCTAGCTTAAAAACACTAATGGGAACAACAAATGCCTAGTTATCATTTTTATCGTTGCAGTCAGTCAGCAGGCAGAGTCGGTACAGGAACAGTGGGGTTCTGCTCCATCCTAAAAGCGAAGCATTACTTTCTTATAAGAAATGTGGTATTTTTTCATTAAACAGTCTGTATTATGTGTCTTAACTAGAGCGATGGCAGAGACCCCCGCTGGACGTGTGCTGCATAATGTATTGCCCATGTTCGTTTCCTATCAGTTACAGCTTCAGTTATAGCAATATCCTATAAATATGGTAATTTGAATGTATTATTGATTGTGAGGCTGATTCCTCTTCTGACAGCGTGACATGCTGTTGAAAAAGAAATGTCTCAAAGATAAAAAAAAAAATAAGGGGGGCAACTCGTGTTTGCACAGGCACCAGTACAGAGGAATTGGTTTTGAACTGTTTGCAACTTCAGATTTATCTGCACCTGAAAACCCCAGAAAATGTGATTCCATATGCTTTTTAATTTGGTAAACCAGCAATGATTACATCTTATCTAGTTTGATGGCTTTTTTGCCGGCTTCCAACACCCTATCTGATACAGATCAAATAGGATTATTATTGTGTAAATGAGTCGGCATCAGGTTGGGAGTCATCCTTGGAAACACTCACGCTGACACGGATCCAAGCATCATGCCTTCTACAATAGTCTGAGACAGAGAGAGAGAGAGAGGAAAAGGGAAGGGAGAGACAAAGGGAAAGTAAATACAAGACAAAAAACAGTGAAATAGAGCAGGTGTGGTGGTGGTTTAATTTGATGCCTGGCTGGTGCTGCCTCTACTCACAAACAGGCCCAGGGCAATAAAATTCAGGGGTACTCGACGACGGAGGTTGTCACAGCAGGAAAAGGCCACAATGAACACCAACACCATCACGCTGTTTCACAGAGAATATAGAGTGTATCGTAAATAACAAATAAACAGCCTATAAACAGAAAAAGAAGCATTGTGTTCAATATGCGACATCGCTGAGTGCATTATTTATGCATAGTGTCTCTGGCACTTTCTTGGACCTGGATTCAGATTAGGATGACAGGTCGTGAATAACATCCATGTGGACTTTTTCATTTAGCAAACAGGAAAATCTGTAGCTTGTCTAACTGGTTAAAATGAGAAAGTGTGTTGCAACTAAACTTTTTTCGGTTTTTCGAACTTACATCATGCAGTAGGTGAACCAGTAGCTGTCAATTGCCCATTCCCTGAGTGCTTCCCTGTTATTTGATAGGAAAAAGAGAAAGAGAGAGAGGGAGAGAGAGATGGGAGTGCTTAATAGAGCCTCCATTTATTTGATAGGAGCAATAGAATGATTTTATTAAATATTAACAGAGGGCAGAGCATTGTGCACATGGGAGCTGAATACAATTTATGAAAAGAAATTACTGTAACGGCCCTCTACCACATCCATTATATGAAACATGGAGAACTTTCAAACTCCTGCAAGCAAAAATATCCAGTAGCAGCTAGGCTCTGGTTTCAGGTTTGAGACAGACTACACTAGAGGTGGACAGATGGACGGTGCCTGACATGGACTCATCTCTTTTTTGGAAAGAATTCAATTGTATAATGGTGCCTCACCAGTAAAGAAAAGCACAGATGATCCCGACAGTCACCAGCAGCTGAATCAGTAAGGTCAAGTAGACTTTCCTAATAAAACCTGTGTGGAAAAAAGACCCACACACATAGTGAGGTAAGACAGACAGACAGGAGAGAGACAGACGACAACAACAACAAACATGTCTGAGTGAAGCAGACAGGCAGGTCGGCCGTTTCAAACCAGCTCTGTTTTCACCAAACCTGCATTTTATTCTCTCATTTAAAATGATTTGTGTTGTGTGGGAGGAGAAGAGCTGAGTCGGGGTACAGCTGAGATCAGGGAACACTTTTCAATTCCAAATCAATTTCAAGAAAACACTGCAAAGCAAATGAGGGAGTAAATATTGTTTATCAGCTCTGACCACGCAAACACATTTCCTCTCGCCTTCTGTTTCTCCGTTTATTCGTCCTCACCTCTTCGTATGGCAGCATCACTGAAAACGCTTTCCTGTTGGGCATCAGAGTACGTGGGAGGGGCGTCGCCATACTGCTGGTTGTATGGTGCTGATGGTGCTGCTGGATCCACAGGATGGACCATATTACTGTAGGGACTGGGAGGGGAGACCACGGCAATGCTGTCCTTCCCCACCTGAGTCATTCAAACAAGCAACACAGGAGTTCACCTCCACAAAACTCAACTTTAGAACAAAACTATAAAACAGCATGAATAGTGGTTTTAATATTTCTTTTGAAGTAAAATGAAATAAACCATCCTCCTGTACTTAAATGTGTGTTAAGGTTTTATGATGATCCACTGATCAAAGGCAAGACTGTAGTTGGAATTTGGCTGATTTTATCCGACTTCCTCATTTAAATTTCTAACAAAAATGTCTTAATATAGCCACTAACCTCATAGCTCATCCCTGTGTAGGGAGTCTGTCCGTACTGCTGAGGGCTGTACGGAGGAGGCCGAGGCAAATAATCACCGTTACTGCTCCCATTTCTCTGGTCCATTCCACCAGACGTAACAAGTATTTCCTTCAACTGAGACACAAAACTGACAAGAGAAGAAATACGGCACATGTTGAGGTCATGGCTGAGACACAAAAGCATCCTTCTGGATAGTGTCAGCGCCTTCATCAGCCATGTTAAATTACCAAACGGGGCAATGTCAGTGTGGAACAAATAAATGGGTAATTACAAAATGATGCATCACACAAACATAGAGCCGACCATGACTAACATCCATAATTATGGCCTTAAACCTCAATTTAATAGAGCTGTATGTATATTTAATGGCTAAATAGATTGTACTTAATTGATCTCAGAGGAAATTCAGCTATCAAGAAGGACAGGCCAACAATAAACTTGGGGATCCTATTTTATATGTAGTGAACACATAAAAGTAACTCATTCCCTTTAATGCTTGTGGTCCTGCATTAATCATTGAATAAATGAAGTCATAATTAGCTACACAGTGATCAGTGCTGCATGATATAAAAATTGAGTGTAGCCATGATGCCCTGACTGTAGATAAGAAGCCATTACATACAACAGAAACATAAGCACTGCATCATCTATCCATCTATGGCTTAATGAATAACAATATTCCCTTCCTGTAATATCAGTAATTAGCAATGACCTCTGCACTCATGTTAGTAATAAATCATTCATTAGATAATATCATGCGTTGACTTTAACTCATCAGCTTCTTCAACTAAACTCCCCAAATTAAAACCCGTGACTGACAAAACAAAGGTTTTCTATAAACATTTAGAGGAGTTTGTTTCTGTCGGTTACACAGCCGAGAAGGTTTGACCATTAATTCCAAGATATGGTGAAAGAATTATTTTTAGGAGCTTCGGGTGTGTTTTTCCAGTCTTCAAATAGTGATCAACTGCTGTTTGACTCGGGTCTCTTTGCATAAATCAATGAATTACAGCCCCAATCCATTATAATGTGTCTTACCTCTGCGGTGGCGGCCAGGAATCTACTCTGCTGCTCTTCCTTGTTGTGCTGGTTCCCCTTTCGGGCCAAAGTCCAGCTGCTATCAGCTGCTCGCACAGAGGCAGGACTTTAGCTCCAGGGGAGAGGATGTATCCCTCATTAGGCTCAATGGGACATTCAGATGAAGTAGAGAAAGCGTTATTAAACCAATGATCCTGGCATGTTGTCAGAGCAAATCATCTCCTTACCTGTTTTCTCTCACCAATACTGGCTTTTAGAAGAAGTCATCACTGGCTGCTTTCACACGCTGATCAATTTCCTGTAATGATACATCATTAGAGTGCCGTATGCAATAAACCTGCAACATTTCATCCTGTATTGTACAAAAAAAGGGAAATGCAGCACAATAGCAGGACTGTGAAATGCTGTGAGTCACGTGGCTCCTCTGGCTCACCTTGGTTACACATTGATAGCAGCCTGGTAAAGGAAAGCATCCAGTGACACAAAGACACCGATGAATGATGTACGTTTGCCATCAATCCAGCCTATACAAAGGGATTATGGATACTGAGCCAGGCTGAGGAAGAATAGCTGAAGACATAAAGACCGTACACCAAAAATACATGAAGTAATGTAGGTCAATACAGTCTTAGTGCTTCTCCATGGAGAATTGCCACTGAAAGGTTTATATTGAAGACTTCATCCATGAATCAGAAACCAGTCCAGGATGAATCCATTTACTGTGGAAAAAAAACACAGCTCAAGTACATCATCATTTCCACTTCTTAGTCTTGATTACAGTTGATTACACAAGACATAATGTGTTTTAATGTGATATTTACAGTGATCTCATACATAACCATTAGATACTTTACCTCTAAATGGCAATTCAGCAAGAAGAATCCATCAGAACTGCTGCTTCATCCACAAACACTCAGCTGCTATGAATGAAACTGTACTAGACACGTGTGTTAAACTGCATCAGCAATTAAAAGTGTGGTTTCAGAGGATAATGGCGCCAAAAAATAAAATCAGTGCACATTACAAAGGAGGTTTAGGTGATCTTATAATCCAGAAAATTCACAGGAGCATACAGAATCTATTTATACATCAGGCTAACACTGGGGGGCACTAGTCTCCTGTGCTTCTTCTGCTAATTGCAGTGATTTGGTTGTGACTCCTCTTCCTCCCCACCCATCCACCAGCATCCAATCCTCCAGAGAGCCTCTTCATTTTAACTGCTGGATCAAATCCTTCATTTCTTTAACCTACATGTGATCTTCTTGTTCCCTTCAAAGTGTTGCTAAAAACAAGAGGAAACATTGCTCCTTCCTGTTTAGACAGCAATAAATAAAGAATAACCCCAAACAAGAACAAAATAAAGACCGAGCAGCACAGACGTCATATCTGAAGGCACCGACAGCTTTTCTGCAACAAACACAGATTCTCATTCTGCTCTCCGCCGATTGGTGTGTCAGTCAACACAGGCTCGGTTTACACTGCCTGCTCAAATCTGATGAGCTTGCTCTCACCTATTCATCAGATCTCGGTCGGATTTGAATGGGTGGCACAACAAACAAAGTCACATTTGAGCAGGCAGTTGAAATCCAGCCTGTGTTGACACACCAATCAGTGTGGAGCCCAGTGTGAGGCCACATTTAACACAGATCTGATTGCCTCGGTGCTGTCCAAACAGGAGCAACACATGAGGCCGGAGCCACATGGAGCAGAATGTGTGCAGAGCAGAGAGTGTGTCCAGAAAGACAGAATGATGAAAGACGAGAGGGATGGAGGTGGAAGAAAGGAAGAGATCTACTTATCCATCTATCCATCTACCTATCTATCTTTCTGAAAGTGAAAACAGTTGCATATTTACCGTGGCTACATTAATAATATTTTATTTTAAAAGTTTGTTTTATTCAACATTCTTTATTGAAAATAGTAACTTGCAACAACATAAAAAAATAAATAAATAAATAAAAGGAAAAGGAACAAGAGCAGGACTTCCATCTATCCATCTACCCATACATCTGTCTATCTGTTAGATGTTTCTATCTATTTACCACTACACATCAGTGGGGAGGAGGTAGAGAGAGTAGCCAGCTTCAGATTCCTTGGCACGCGCATTTCAGAGGACCTCACATGGAATACAAACATCACGGCACTAGTCAAGAAGGCACAAAAGCGGCCATACTTCCTGAGAACGCTCAGGAAAGTAAACCTGTCGAAGAAGCGTTTGGTGTCTTTCTAACCCCTGCTCCACTGAGAGTGTCCTCACACACGGCATCCTGGTGTGATATGGTAGCAGCTCTGCAGCAGACAAGAAGTCCCTGCAAAGAATCATTAAGACCGCACACAACATCATTAACCAGCAACTACCTGCGCTGGACGACATCTGCACCTTCCGTTGCCTGCAAAAGACATGCAACATCATAAAGGACTCAAAATGCTACAGATCTTTCAAAACATGCACCACCAGATATATAAAAACAGTTTCTATCCCAAGGCCATTTCCATAATGAACTCCAAACTGAAACACCCCAACATTAATGTGCAATAATTTTATTATATGAACTGATATGTGCAATATGTAATATGGACCAATCCTTTTTTAACTACATGCATTTATTCTCATTTATGAGGAATGGGCTTCTATCCTTTAACTGCATACATGGGCACTGACTGTATGGTATAAATGAAATGTATACAATGTGAGTTGAATGTCAGTTGACGTGAATGAATGGAAGTACTTATTATCTTTTATACTGATTTAAGTCCAGCTCTTGAGTGCACATGAATTTCATTGTATGTCTTGTACAATGACAATAAAGAATCTTGAATCTTGAATTCTTAATCTGGCAAATTAATAATAAAGAGGAAATACAAGAACGGCAGGGCCTCCATCTATCCATCTGTTCCTCTACCAGAAATACAGATATGTAGATGGACAGAAAGGACAAAAGAAAAATAAACAGTAAAGGAAAAATGGAGGGGAAGAAGAAAAGGCAGAAAAGAATACAGACATAGTTTGAGTCTGTTCTCTGTCTCGATGCAGACAGAAAATGACAGCTCTGTTTTGTCAGACTGCTACGATGCTCTTTCGGGCTTTTGGGACTGAGGACCACAGAGGGGAGTGTTCTGGTGTCACTGGAGAAGGAGAGATGTAGCCATCATGCAAGTCTCTGTTTCCACTGCACGCAGTTGTGAATTATTGCTTCGCGGCTGGTCTGGCCACAGAAGGATTTATTTGGAGAATTGAAATAGTGGTTTGTGTGGCCTCTGAGAGCCCCAGCACTGGTCCGGGGATCTGTGCCACCAGATGCCTCTTCATTTCTAATTTACAACCCTCTTGAAGCTGCTAATGTAGAATTTCACCAGGATGTATGGCTGATGGGAAAGTTCTACAATGACTCACAGCACACAGTGGGACTTCATGTGTTACTGTAAATAATGAGACGCCATGAACTGTGTTGGATTTTATAACATCGGCTACTGCAGCTCTGTCGACTAAGAAATATTATTTCAGCAAAATGACCCATCTTGACAACATTTCGACTTACTTCGAGGACTGAACCAGCGCTGGATTGGTTTTTAGAATGACTTGCATTATCTTGTTAACCAAATGAGTGTGCTACAAAAGGCACAGCTGCAGTCAAACGAACTCAATGGACATAATTAAGTGAATAAATGACTGTTATCCATTGTTGATTTAATATATTTCACTGCTGTAGCAGAGAGCACAAAACTGCAGATGAATTTATCCTTATTAGAGTCAGAGTTTACATTAGCCCCTTCTACATTGAGCAGCCCATTACTGATTTATAAATAATCTCCAAGAAACTTCTGTCCAAACATATTCAACGAGAAACTTAATTATCATCAACTACGCCACAGACATACCTAAACTACATCCACTGAAACGGCCTGTGATAATGAAGCTATTTCCCATCTGTGCTGCTGTAGCGAAATGTCTTCAAAATAACCGTATTAAAGGGAAATTAAAAGCTCGACTCGTGAAATGAATAAATTCACAGATTTAGATTTAAATAATCACATTACAGTGGGATATCTAATACAGCAAATGGAACAAAACACCCAAACTGTGGAGATTACAATTATCTGAAAATACTGAAATTAATTTCCTTGTAAAATAACCAAAGCAACACCTTACTTGCAAAACACAGGAGGCATTATACAGGAGAGACTCACCACTCCTGAACATAAACCAGGGCTGTAGTGCCATTTATGTACTGAAACACACCTTTTACACACCTGCATGGAGACAAATAGTATTTCTGATATTATGTAACCACTGTAACTAATATACAATTATGCATAAATTAGTCAACTATAACCACAGAATATGAGCTTGACTTCAGGAATAGTTCATAAAGTCATAATGCCGCTTTTATAGACAAAAAGAACAAGTTAATATTCTCATCTAGGTGTTTAAGCTAATTATGTCTTATTATTAGTCATTACTTCTAGATCGCAGACTGCAAGCAAATAACCTAATGAAGACATTTTTGTAAATAACTGTAACATTTAAGAAGTAATTAATTTAATTCATGCTGATAAATGAGATTTTCATTGCATTATTTTTTTTAGTTACGGTATAGACAAAGAAAAAAATAAATCAATGGGCCATTTAAAGACAGCTTGCAGCAGCTTTCAAGGTGAAATGCTTTCTAGTATGTTGCTCAATTATGTCAAATGAGTCAATCAGTCATTACAACCATATTTGTTGTTTTAGGCTCCTGTATGTGATAAACATACTGCAACATTTCATCCTGCATTGTACAAGAAAGGGAAATGCAGCACAACAGCAGGACTGTGAAAAGCTGTGAGTCACGTGGTCTCTGTGGTTCACCTTGGTTACACATTGATAGCAACCTGCTAAAGGAAAGCATCCAGTGACACAAAGACACTTTCCTCACATTAAGTAGAAAGACAACCTGTGTGTGTGGGGGGAAAAACGTTACTTTAGGGTCAAGTTAGCAAACTTTTTAAGCATTTCTTATTATCATTTGACAGCTGATTCTGTACATGCAGTTGTTTATGTTCCAGGGACCATTAAAATTGCATTTGTGGCTCTTTCGCCATCCATATAGATGGAGCCTGGACTTCTTAACCTGAATAGCTGCCAAGATGGCTGCCAAATGGCAATACTGGCCTATAAGGATTTTGATAACACTTACTGTCTTTTATTAATTCTTTTATGTATTGTAAAAAAAAATAAAAATATTACAACCTATTTTTTATTCTCTCTGGTGCTGACACAGAGCTGTTGAGGTAGGTCCAATGATGCAAAACTAAGGGCATGTTAATCTTTACTGGGTCAGCACTAATTAGACAAACAGTTTTCAAACCAGCGCAAACACCTCTGGTGCAGAGAGCTGGTTGCTCTTTACTGGCACACGTTTTTTTGGGGGAACTGCTCTGGTCTATAAACTGTTGAGAATTATGGTTCTACTGGTTTGCATAGGCTGGTAAAGCTAAGCTGATGACACCAGGAGTCTGTGGTCATTTTGATTCCTCGGCCTTGCTGGCTGGTTCGTCTGAAAATGATCACTCTGGGTCATTTGACTGTTTTCTTTAGCATAGCAGCTAATATATACAGCTAGGGTGACCAAACGTTGTGTTTTCCCAGGACATGTCCTGTTTTCACGTTCTGTCCTGGCCATCCTTGGTTGTTTTTTGTAAAGTGATGAAAATGTCCTGGTTTTCACTGTTTTGAAGATGGATGAAGAAGAAAACTGAAGATATAGATCTTTTTTGTTAGTTTTGTTAGTAATATAACAATTTTCTATCCACAGAGAGGAAGCATACTTTCAATGTATTGAAATTTTAAGGCATCTTTGAGTAGACTTCGGGTATCATTTGAGCATCTCATTGTCAGGCTGAGTGTCCTGATTTTCGGTAGTCAAAATATGGTCACCCTAATACAGCAGCAAAGCTACCTCGCACTATGAAGGAAAAAAAATATCTATGTTTGCTTGTGCACCTACAAGAACAAAATCAAAACAAGTGCTAAGAAAGACATCTTCAGCTTGAAATAGAACATTAAAGTTATTTATGGTTTAGTGCAACATTATGTTTATCTTAAAAGGCCCTCAAAAGGTCGCTGGATGATTTTTGTATTACCTCACCAATAACATTTGCATTATGTCCCAATAACATTACTTTTAACCCAGGTGAAAGGCTGAGCTGTATTACATCACTGTATCATTTACTAAATAGTAAACCACTTCTGGTTGTGATCACAATGAGAGTCGCTGCATCCTCAGCTGTGGCTGCTCAGGCACAAGTCCGCACTACTGCATTTAGACAGGAAACTAGAGGAGCAGGCTCACCAGCTCTCTCAATAACCGCTGCCGAGACAGAGTCTAGCTGTGATTATGACTGCAGCCTTGGGAGGACACAGCTGTCAGTGTGATTGTGGCTGCAGCCATGGCCGAGCTTTGGTTGTTACGATTCTGGCTTCATTTTTAATAGGTGTGACACTGACTACATGCAGCGGCTGAGTGTGTGCACTGATAGTTGTGCTGGCTGAGCACTGAACTGAAACTGCTGTGTTCCTGAGCTGCTGTTTGTGTGTTGGTAGAATATCTGCCATAGAGGCAGTGCAGGTTCAAACAGTAGCAGTTGGACATATTCATGGCACCGCAGACTGAAACACAGAACCAGTTTGAACAATATTCACATCCAGCCACAGCAGCTGCCGCTGAGCTCCCGACCAGCAGCTGTATACTGTCAGAGATCAGCCTTTTGAAATGAGTAATGAGCCCTAAATACATCATGTGAAGTGTCACATCATATGTCTTTATTTCAGTATCTGCAGTGTGCTTCTCTTATTGGACTGCACCAAAACCCCAACAGTTTATACAGACCAGGAGGAATGCAAAACTTATTGCGAGGGAAAGCGAAGTAATCAGGAAAAAAAATCCCCACCATGACCTTTCACAGACTCTGTATTAATCATATCTATCCGGCTATGAAATCAATAATTTTGGCACCTAATCTCGCCCAGGTGAAAGGTGTGCAGGATGACACAATAATACACACACAAAATATATCTGTCACATTGCACACAGCATACAAATTCTAAGGGGTTTTGGCAATTTTTGCTCTCCAATTCCTCTCTGAATCTTTTTTACTTTCAATTTTTTTTCTTTCTTTAAAACTTTTTTATTTTGCTCAGAGCTCTGATACACTATTGTGCTGCTAAATATTGGCACTAATAATGAAAATCATTATTGAATTAATCAGCCACAATAGCAGTCTGCTAGTTTTGTATAAACTTTTCTCCAACAGCTGAGTCACAAAATTGAATTTTCGAGTAACGCACAGAGTTATTGTTGATTAAAAAGAGAGTTTTTAAGGCATCTTGAACATCTAGTCTGCCTTCACCTTATTTAACTTTTATTAAATGCTTTGAAATCATCTTTGCAGTGAAGGAATAGTTTTGAGTTTAGTTAATAAACTGAATTTTTAGAACACTGTTTCTTGTCATACATTTTGGTTGCACTTTCTTCATTTGTGTAGCATCTGTTATTATTATTTTAATTTTTTTTTAAAGTAATTTTTCTGTCTATGCATGGAAAAGCCTGTATTTTTCCAGACTCAGCCAGTTAATCAGGGTCTATAGACTTCTGATCTGACCATCTGAACGCATTCTGACTGCTAGTTTTCCGACGACGTTAGCATGGCGAGTTTGGGATGTTTGGGCTGATTCACAGCAGAGTGGAGTGTCGTGATGCTGCGAAAGGATTGAGGGAAAGTTTCTTCAAAGCCATGGCAGTGTCTGACAGGCTGGGTACACGCTGCCAGGTCAAATATAGGCTGGAGCTCTGTGAATTCCCTCCGGGCTTAGAGCAATCGTCATCATGGATAAGTCTCCTCCTCCTTACGTATTCCTGCAGCAGACATAACCTTTAATTCTGAGATTTTATGTGGAAAATGCATCACAAATTATGTTTACTGCTGCATGAATGGCAGCTATTGTTAAACACAAATAGAAAAATACACCAAAAAGGCAAATGCAGGACTATTTATGTCTGTTCACAAGAAATCAATGTTTTTTTCTCTTTTTGCAATTATTTGCAATTACTTATAATAAGGAATACATAAACATTGCTCCTCCAACTACACGACAGGCAAATCACTGTAACGAAATAGCACAATGATGCCTGAGATTACAGCGCCGCAGTCTTTCCTGCAATCTGGCAGATGATCAAGGCAACAGGAGTAAAGAAATTGCAAACTAGTGTAAAGAAAATGAAGCCATTGTGAAAGACAGCAGGCAGTCCAAGGACAGATGGATGTCTCATCTGTGAAGAGGCCATGCAGCTATTTGCTGTCAGATGCTCCCTGTCAAAAACTGGGCAGAGAAGATTTGAGTTTGGGTCTTTTCTTCCCTGACAGAATGTATTCAAACAGAGAAAATGGATTTCACATAAGCCATGACAACCGCAGAACAATAACTGACAGTGGCATTTCACTGCTGTTGTGGCTCTGACAAGAGGAACGACTGCTGCCACCATCCACTGGTCAGATGTCAGCCTGTCCCCTCTCCGTCTAATGACACAGGCTGTTTGGTTAATAATCTTGCATACAGTAGCAGCAGCATTCCTTTGACCAGGAGAACAGGATTAGCTGAGCACCGCTGCTGAATGCAAAACATGCAATATATACTACTTTTAATTTACTCAATTAGTCAGAATTCATGTAAGGTTCGTATAAAGGATTATACTTTAGTTTCTTATGGAGGCGTCAAGGATATAAAACCTTGTAGCAATTGAATTTATAGGCCTTGAAACTTGCTGGAATTACTTTCTTTGAGCTGCATGTCATATTCGAACAGAATGAAGGCATTATTTTTTTCTTTAGCATGAGAATAATCACAGATACATCATATTATATATCAGAGTTTGGTGTGAAATCTTACCCTGATGGTGGCAGCAGAGGGAGAGTCAATAAGTCATCAAAAACATTAGGATTAATTGCCAGAGGCTATGAGTGTCTTGAACAATGGACCAAAACTTCAACACTGCAAATGTTTAGTGTGTGGTGGCGCAAGACAAAGGATGACGTCGTCACTAAAATCCTTCTGTTCAGAAAATCAATATGCACAGAAAGCCTCTCACTAACCAAACCAGGAGTTGCCAAGACATCTTGACAGGACTGATGCTAAATGGACAGACTGATGGAGAGGCAGACAGATGAAGGGACTGACAGATCAACAGCTAGCAGCACTGCAACGCTTTTAAATCATTCTCTACTGACTGCTCATTATTCCTGAGGAAAAGCTGTGTTTTTTTAGCACAAAAAGTTCTGATGCACTCTGAAAAACTACTGAAAGAAGCTTCAGGTATTTAGGCAAACACAGTTTTGCAAGCAGTTATGTAAGCACGTCCAGCGAGGTGTTCTTTAGTGGGATTGGAGGGCAACAACACGATTAGGAAGACAAAAATGATAGATAAACCGGTGGCAAAGGACAATGCAGGTATGCAGCAGAGCAGAGGATGAAGACCAGTGCAGCTATAAAGCACCTTGAACTTGCTTTTGTGCCGACAGCTATGTGGCAGCTGAGGGAACAAAAACAGGGCACCTGCAGAGTCTGAGTGAAAAATCCTGAACAGTATTCTAGGTTTCTGCTCTTGTTACTAATAGGTTTTTTTCCCCCTGTCAGTACAATATGTTACCTCCAGGGTGATACAGAGAATAAATCAGCGCATTCACATTCATATCCTAATGGCCTACATGGCACCTTTTATTAGTCATGCTACTAGAGCAGGCGGCAGAGCCAAAAAAAGTAAATCAACATGTACTTATGTGCCGAGGTAAAGCACGTGCTGTAAATGTAGTTTGATGAGCAAATGTCTCACCTGCTGAAAAGCCTATACATTCCTTTATATCTGCAATCTGAACTAACATTTTTGTTTCTCATTTAATATTTCTGTTTAATATCACATCATTTTAAAGCATACTGCATTCTTCTCAGCTATTATATTAGTATATTTGAAAATATCTTAACAGAATAATGTGGTTTTGTTGTATTCTGTTTTCATCCAGCATTGAGGAGCAGCTATTGAACACAGCAGCAGAAAGAAAGTGACCTTCGGTGCATGGCCCCAATTGTGCAAATCGATAGCAAATGATGCAGACAATGGCACAAAGCTCAGAAATGACCACACGCTCTTGGATGTTTTGTGACCACATAGCACAAATCAGCCTGGAGAGGACTAAAGCAGGACTAATGTAGCATATCAAATCTGTCTTTTATAAAAAGCACTGAGGTATAATCATTTGGTGTGAAACACAATGAGACAAAGATACATGAATCCAGTGTCCATGGGGAGTGAAATGGCTGCTCTCAGTCAGTTCCCTCACTGGGAGAAGACAACACATGTTCTTACAATGTTGCTGTGGTCGGAGAACACGTCTTGACCGAATCCAGCAAAGAGCCAAACAGAAGTGTTAGCAGACTGCAGGGACAGTTTGTGTCATCCATCAAACTGTCTGTAACATCTGAAGAGATGGTAACTGCCTCCACTTTTTACATTATGTTGCATACGAGCGCCAAAACACACAGCCATTGTGTAAATAGCTAAAATGAAAGCTTTAATGTCTGTTTAACTGTGCAAATCATTTGGATTTATGCAAATCAAATAAAACCAAATAATCCACAAAAAATAACTGATAAAAGAAAAGCAGTAGGCTGAGATGTTACTGAGTGTGCCTCCCTGTCTTTTGACCTCATCTGAGCAGGAGATTGTCCAAAACACACACATACAATGATCCTTGACACCAGAATTGCCCCTAATAGCTGCTCTCAAACCACTTCTAGTGCCGGTTCTCGCACTGAGACATATTTAAGTTCATGGCTAGTCACCAAAAGGATGAATGGAACTAAAAACAGAAAAAAAGCAAGCCAGCTAAACACATGAATAAATAAACCTGTGTTTGGAACTGCCACTCAGCTGACACAAATCCCAGCCATGAGTTTTCTCTGCGTGCAGTTTAATGGACAACTTAAGCCATCCTCTTTCAGAAACTGCTGCAGGCATCACTGTGGCACATTAACATCAACAGAAGACCATGTAATTATTCCTCGCAGGGCAAATGTGCTCAATCATATGCTTAGATAGCATCGTTTGTGGCACACTTTCCCGTCCCCTTCAGTCTTATGGTAAAATGAGTTGCACCTCCTGCAGAGCATGCATGATAACAAATCCAAAATGTCAGCGTCTTGTGATTTATACCACAGCCCTTAACGGAGCGGCTGTACATCATGCCCAAACGTTTCATTGACAAGATGAAATGTCACATATTAATTCATGGCTCAGAACTGCAGTTTTTTCTCCTCAGCGTGTCTCTCAAAATGTTGCAGTATAAATATTCTGATCAGTGCGCCGAGTCGCCCACTGTTTCAAAATGTGTCCTCGTCTGCCAGGTTACTTTATGCAGCTGGGAGCTAAAGAACACAATATCTGATATTCAATGACAGTAAACTTTTTTGTTTTCATTCACGGATAGACAGGCGAAGGACAGTGAATCACTGGGCCTATTAGAGGAGAGTGTCTGGATAAATCTGATGGGTTTTTGTGATTGCACTTGCTGTGATGTTCTTGGTTTTTAAATAAAAAATGTGCACATCGCAATAAAGACAAGCTCTGTGTAATATTTAAGATATTTTAATATTGCAGTTTGCCAGAAAACCAGCAGGACATGTAGCTGGTTTGTGTTTGATATTGTATCATGAAATCCAAGACAGAAAGTCCAAAAAGACAAAGGCAGAGCAGAAATGTGACTCAGTGCTTCTGGACCCTGAAAATAAAATATTGCGTATGCCGTTTCAATTATAAAGTCCAATTACTCACTCACAACCAGAGTCATCAAAAGCATGCAGGCTCCTCTGTTCTGTTGCGGGTTTCTTTTCTCTGGATTTTCCTGGGGGGAATTTTGAAAAGCGTGGGAGTTTTTTATGACTGCTGTGATTGAGGCTGTGAGAGCTGATGAAATTACAGTGATGCACCGTGTGTTTTTAAAACCACACTCATGTCCTTTGTAAGGCTCATCCTGCATACAACGGAGTACATTACCAGCTTCAATTTGACGTCTTAAGGATTTGCCTTGTTGGAGAAGTGATTTTTTCTGCAGCAAAGAATACCGTTGTACGTGACGGATGTGATTGGCTGGTCAAAAGCATCTTTTTTTTTTTTCGAAGAACAAGAAAAATCTGTTGTGTGCAGTCGTCACCCCCCACATCAGACTGAATCTGCTCCCTTCAGGAACGTGTCACAAGGTATTAGGAGCTAATTTAGAAAATTTCCACAATTAATTGGGGGAGACAGGGGGGCTATTAAGTTGGACACCCTGTGAGCAATTACATCGAAGTTGTCATGTGCTGAGAAGAGCTTTAGTGTTCATGCTGTGCTGGTACAATACATCAAGGTCATATGGATCCGGCTCAGGGCTTTGTAGTTCCCCTCCCAGGTATTCTCTGATCTGCAATGTCCAGGATAAAGAGCTACGAGCAGGTGGCTCTGATTTATTATTTCACAATGTTTTTCCATCGTGTTTCACAGTCTGATTCTTAGATAGGCTACTGTATGAAACACATTGTTAACACTGTCATCATCTAATCAGGAGCGTCAGGTTCTCCATGGTTTGATGATTTAATGTGTATCATCAATACGTGTTTAGAAATTACGTGATTGGTCAATATGTCTCTGCAGCACCACAGAAATATGCTCGCAAAGTATATGATGTTGAGATACAATGGTTATGAAAGCAACCTATTAAAATGTCATTTGTGATGACAGGATGGGGGTTGTGACATGGTGCATGTGGTATTTGATTTTATGTAGTATTTTTAAACACTGACAGGAAAAAGTAGGAAGAAAAAACAACTAAACAACTTCTCAACTTAAGCTAGTGAACTAATGGAACATGACAGAAATTAATCAATGATATTTAAATGTGTTATGCCGAATGAATTTTTAATTTGACCAGTGGGTCTCTTATGGCTGGAAATTACATAAAAAAGTGACAAAATGTGTTTGTGATGTTAATGATGAATTCAAGCTACTTCTATGATTGATTTTTTACAAATATTCTAAAAATGCCATCATGAAAATGATTTACACCTCTTGAAATTATCTCAATTTGTTTGAAAAATGCAGTTCATACCATTCTATATGATCTTGGTAATCTCTGCCACCTTCCACTGCATTCTAATAAACCCTAAATTTAGAACAATTGATGCCGTAGTCAGGTAATAGACACGTATAAAAACCAAAATTATGATCCATCACTGAGGGAGTTGCACAGGGGAGGTTATGAAGCCATATCCAGGTTTATTCAGGTGCCAGTGGCCACAGTGCCAAGCATAATTAAAAAGTACAAGGAGCACCACACTGTGAAAAATCTCAAAGGGCGTAGTGAGAAGCCAAAAGTGACCCCCGTGCTGGCAAGAATCATGGCACAGGAGGTCAGTAAGAATCTAAGAATCACCATCAAGACTATACAGATGAATCTGAGCAATTCTGGTAAAACATCTCCATCAGACGCTCCAGCAGACTCTAAACAAGGCTGGTCTCCAAGGACACCAACCAAGGAGGACGCCACTTCTCCAAGACAGACACACAAAAGCTTGCCAAGCCTTTGCAAAAGCTCAGTTGGACAGAAAAGAAAGATTTGTCATCAGTTTTGTGGTCAGATGAAATGAAAATGGAGCTGTTTGGACACATGAATGTGGCTTTTGTGTGGCGAAAGAAAGGAGAGGCAATCCACCCCCCTCGTTGTCCAGCACGGTGGTGAGAACGTGATACTTGGAGGTGTTTTTTCAGCCTTGGCAGAGTAAAAAGCATCATGAGAAAAGAAGACCACTCTAAGATGCTGGAGGAAAACATCAGGCAACAACTTGGCCCTGGGCAGCAGTGGACCCTCCAACAAGACATGATCTAAAACATGCAACTGAAGTGGTCAAGAAACGGGCAAGAAAAAGCAACGCCAGCATTCTGAAGTCATCCCACAAGAGGCCAGGTCTGAAGCCTGTTGAGAATCTGTGGAGGGAACTGAGACCAGAGTGATGGCAAAGAAGTCGCTCAACCTCAAAGACCTGGAGGCTATCATGAAAGAGGAACAAACTCCCAGCGGAGGCATGCAAAACGCTTATTAGCAATTATAAGAACTGTTTGGTCGGTGTGCTGGCTAACAAATGTGTTGTTATTGATTACTGAGAAGGGTATGAATAATTTTCCAACTACTCATTATGAGTAAAAAATATTTTAAAAACACCTAGAAACAATTCACATTCATCAACATCATCTCCAACACAACATTTTGTAGTTTTTTTCAGTCAACTAAAGACTCACAAAATTTAGCATGGGTAAAAAAGTATGAGCTCAATTTTAATATTCTGTAAATTCAGTAAATTAAAGGTACAGTTTACCATTTTGAGGGATGCAGTTATTACATTGTCTTCAAAATTAGAGGAGAAGATTGAGATCACTGTCATGTCTGCATCCTGAATATGAACTACAGAGGCAGCATTCGATAAAAACACAGACTGCAAAGAAAGCTCACTAATGACATTGTTCGTTTAATCTAAGCCAAAACTGAAGTGAGGTTTTATTTTAGGGCCAGTTAGGCGTCAGACTACGCCGTGGTCAGTTACAGTTACTTCCCTTTATTGCCTGCTAGCTGTCTGACAGTGAAACCAAGAAACAACAATGGCATCTTCCCCCCAAACTCAAGGCAAGAAAACAAGTAGGCAATATAGTAAGATTAAAATCTATCAGCACATATTGATCTGAATATTAACCTTATTCCAGTTTAATGCATGATATCCCATTAATCTCTCGGACTGCGAGAGGAGAACTGTGTTACATTATGCATCCATCTCATTATTTATGACGCGAACAGCCTGTTAATTGATCATTTTGCAGGAAATGTGAAAATCCCCCATGTGCTCAGGATCAATGTACGTAATCCTGCCCTTCTACCCCAGACACGTACACTCCTGCCCCCTCATCGGCTCCAGCCATAGCATTGATAATGCTTGTTGACCTCAGTTTAACATCCTTCAGTTTATATCAACCGCAGTCTTACTGAGAGCTATTTCCCAGGGCCCATGTGATTTAACTGCGGGTTAAAAATTTATTTTGCTGAAATGGTTATGGAGGAGTTTACATTATTCATTCACTTTAATTTTAAAAAGAGTATATTAAACTATATAACTCTTCTAGGTCCTGCTCTCAGAAAACTATTCCACAGAATATTAAACCCCAGCATATTTTCCAAGACGTAACCTTTACATGGATTTTACTGTTATGAGAAGGGGAAATGCTGCTATTTTGTCCAGGAATCATTAAGGATTTGTTCCCTTAAAAATCTTCCAGTTTAAGTTTGACTCTTTAGGTAAAAGTTTTTGGAGGAAAATGAAAAAACTAATTTTTTTTCTTGTTTTTTTTTTTTACCGTTACCTGCACTTAAGAGAGCTTCTGACGAATATTCTTTGAGTTTTTCTTTTCTCACCAGCTTTCCGTCTGTATTAAGAACAGTCGGCCACCCTGAGGACATCTGGCCAATGAGAGCAGTTGAAGAATGGCTCATTAGTGAAAAACTGAAATATACAGCAAGAAAAAGGGGGTTAGACAGTCAACCGAGAATGCAGAACATTAGAGCCAAAAGAGCTTCGACGTGAACTCGGGAAGATAACCGACAAATTCACTTGACTCGAGCTTCTCTCTGTAAACATTAGATGTCACACAGGATGCAGGATTAGAGGTGAAAAACTCTGCCGGTTCGATTCTAACAACAATTCTCGCTTGAGTTTTGGTTTTGTCTAATGTTATGTGTAGTCTATGATGCAGTCTGTCAATATTGCAGGCTGCTGTTGTTGGGGACGAGATTTAACGCAACACATTCAGCCCCTTCATGAAAGTGGAGGAATGCCTCGGGGTATCTGCACATCAGAGCAGCCAGGAACATCCCTTCATTGTACCCTTGTTTGCATCTCTGCAAATTGATTTCCACTCCCAGCCACATGCCACAAGACCACAGACGCCCCCACGAACAGGACACTGATACCGGCTTATTGCACGAACCTGCTCAGTCACTGGATCTCAGATGAGCATTTGTAGAGACGACATGGTACAAAGTGCAGCAGAGACCATCACTGAAGCCCAGAGAGGTTCCTCAGAGGATCCTCTGACAAGAAACCAGAGCTCTAATGAAGCAATACGCTGCTGTAAGACCAAACACGAGGTCGAGTCAGTGTTTAGAACTAGTTAGTTAGTGTATTGCTGAGCAAATACCGACCCCCTGAGCCTCTCTGACATCTCGGCCGAGCACCAGCTTATGTTACATCATCACCCCTTTGGCAAAATCTGCTTGATGAAGCTTTGGAGTAACTTCAATGGAAAATCCTTCTGGCAAATATTTCTAATCCATACACAAATCCCAGGCTTAGAAATTAAAGTATATGCTTAACCTGAGTCTGGAATCAAACCACTTCCTGCCATTCAAGTGCATGTTGTTTGATTGTTACGGGGCGCTCGCTTTCGTGATCTCTGTTACATTCCCTCGCTGATCACTTCTACTTTGACTGCTGCAATTAGCTCCAGCTCACTCGGTTATTATGTCCTGACAAACTGTCACCTCGACGATGCTCATGCCTCTGTGGCAGGTATCGACCTGTTTCCATCCAGTCTGTCACAAAGTTCTGGTTGGTAAATAGTTTTCTAGTTTCTGTAATTCCAAATACTCCAATTAGTTTAAACATTATACCATAATAAGGATTAGTGTTGTTAACAAATGCACACACTTTTTTGTGCAGGACAAACATGACTATAATGTTCTCACATGCTCAGAGGTTCATATTATACATGTAACAGTCTGATTTCTGCAGTACTTGTACCTCTACTATCCATAAATGGTCCATCATCAAATCGATCAGAATTTTGTCAAACTTTTTTTTAAAGCAAAAAGACACTTGTGCAACATATTGCATGCAAAGTAAAGCACATTCAGAAGTCATTTCATTTTTATACCTTTTCTGAAGTAAATTTCAGCGTTTTGGAACCAGAGGAGACAAAATGAGACTCTGATTGCAGTGAAGCCAAGGAAAAAATTGAGAAAGCAAATGCAGCAGTTTTATTTCTCCTGAATGTGTGACGATGTGGCCGATGAACAGTCAAATTATAAAACCATTTCAGTCAGTTTAAAATATGTATGAATTTCTGTTAATGGTACCAAGGATTAAAGGCCACACTGCATCGCTTCGGGCAGTCTTTAAAGATCCCCTTGGCACAAGACGATATCACTGATGATCTTATTTTGGACTGAATGCTAAAGGTTCTCTACTTTGCGCACAAACCTTCATTAAAAGGCCAGAAAAATCTCAAATAATAAAAGAATACAAGTTCACAAGTTCATCATTTTAGATTTTATATATAAATTAACGATTTATACATTGCTGATAAAGAAAAAATACAAATTTTTTTTGATCTTACATGACATTTACATGTGAAAATTTACACAACATATTCAATAACTTACAAATGCTTTATTTGCATAAAAAATATATCTCTTTACAAAACTTTTGTAATATTTACATATTCATATACACAGTTTGTTGAATGGGATAACAATTGTGTGGTACATTTAAAAGCATTCTACTGTACTCTGGAGTCTCTGGATGTACGACTGACTGTATATTGTTTTTACCAGATGCATTTCTTTTCTCATCCATTAGAAATATGAACTCGCAAAATATATTACATATAGATAACACAAGACATCTTGCCAAAGAATGCCATCAAGTATCAAAACTGTATAAATGTACAAAATGGAACAGCAATGACAAGGAGTCAACATAGTGGTACAAAGTTTGATAGCAGCAATTGCTATACTGGATCACTTTTTGCCAACATGCACATGTATGAAACTATGAGCTGCTTCTCAATGCCTCGCCAAAGATAAACCATCTGACATCACTCTGCTAAATCATTGCAAACTGTGCAGGTAAATGCCACTAGTGTGCAGTTTTACTAATGCAATAAACATCATGTCTTCCTTAAAAACATATGCCCATACAGTATTGAAGGCACTGCAATGATGTAGAAATGTGATGACAGTGTCAAATTCATTTTTAAAACATAATTGGTCTCGGATGATGGTACAATACTGATGGTGGCTCATGTTGAAGTGTGCAAATTCTTTCATTTATACTGTACATTTGTTGGCAGAAGCTGATGGTTCTGTAAGACATTGGAATAACCGTTTGTATCAGTGGGTGTTAATAAAATAGGCCAAGGCCACGCATTCACCAGGAGCCTCAGAGTAGGAGTATGGATCAAGAATTTACTGACTAAGGCACAGTTTCCCAAAAGAATTATCGAACCACTGCTCGGTTTATGAAAGCCAGAGATGATGTGGTATTTGCACTTATTCTGTCTTCAAATTACTGCACGATAAGGCAGGTACATGTTCAAAATTTCATTAACACAGAACAAGACATGAAGCTTCATCCCACCTCTGACTGCCCACTGACGTATATTTGCACTGATTCATCCAGGCTTAAATTAACTTCTGGGAAACCTGGCCAGTTCTGTGCAGTGCAGGTATTCTTTCATAACCTCTGAAATCATTCAGCGAGAAGCTCCTACTGTGAGATTCTTGATAAATACAAGCTCTAGGCTGGGGTTAAGTCACTCCAAGTTTGGTTTATTTGGGGCACAAAATAATTTTGAGCTAGAAAAATAATTATACCAAGAAAAATTACCTAAATAAAACTCCGTTGTCCAACAGTAACACACGTCACCTTGTCAGCAATATACCGAAAGTCTCTCAGGCTACTCTGAAACCTAACCTGCCATACTTAATGAACATTTCTGCCAAAAACAAATGCATTGCACGCAGCTTCATAATAAACCCTAATGTCTGTATCTCTGTTGAAGAAAAAGCACTCTATTGTTTTCGGAGAACCTGTACTGTAACAATAAAAGCCCTAGCTTTCCCAGTGGCACTCAAAAAATTGTACTGCACTTCAGTAATTAAATCCCTGGCCATGTATTTCGTCTGTAGGAGGTACCGTCCAATTAGGAGGTATAATTGACCATACAACTTCGAACAGATTACAGCACCGGCACTATTCAAAGAGAGGCAGCTTCTTTTCAACTAGTTTGTCTCCTCTTACACAGCCTAGTGCTTGGAAAATAGAAAACAGGTACATTGATCAACTCACAGCTGAGAGGCGCCTCACCTCCATAATGGAAAATCATTGTTATTAGGAGAAAAGCAAGACTAAAAAATAAAAAAGGGTGGGACAAAGTCTGGGCTGCTTTTTAAAAAAAAAAAAAAAGTTATAATTTTCATTTGGCATTGTGAAATAACCCCTCTATATTTATACTACAGAGCCTAAAATACTCTATTTTATCTATATGCCAGACGCTCTTGTATTCGTAAAGCCAACACTCACAGAGTGCAAAAAAACTCCTCTCTCCGCCGCACTACGGGAAGATCTAAAAGAGTATGGAGCCTCCCTTCCTCTCTCTTTCATCTTTTATCTTCTGTATGCGATCGATTGCAACTACCTTAAGTGTTGCTGAAAGTGTGCTTTATGTTTTTGAGCAATTCTGTGTTTGCTGAGACTGGGAAAATATAAATATGTCTATATATATTTATGTGAAGCAAACAAGGAGACGTTATTCTCCAACCATCTCCATGTGTTTCTCTCCCTCCTCCTGTCTAACCCTCATAGACATCAAACCATGGTGCAGATGGTGTTGAGATTAGGGTCAAAGCGTACAACTTTCCCCTCAGCGGCTTTTGTGTTTGTGTTATACATGGGATTCTCAAAAGTGGCTTGTCCATTGTTGTTCTCGTGGACCGAACATCCTGTGTACTGCGCTTTATCTGTTTTCCTGAGGAAAAAAAAAAGGAGGTTGCACATTAGTTGAGAGACAGTATCCCAATTATCTCCCCTCCCTCAAATCAAATAAACATGTTTCCATTATCTTGGTGTGGACAGCTGCAGTAGGTAAATGAGGCTGGATGGTAATTATACTTGAAAAGAGCAGTCAGAGGAGCCCAATGCCATTTTACTGGTAACTAACATAATGAGAGCAAATTTTGCCTGTCACAGACTCTGCGTGTATGTACGGTTCAGACAAGTAATTTGTTTAAATTAACACAAAATCCCTCCATCTACACACAGTGCACATATCTACTGTGCAGTATGCATGTATACAGACATGGAGCATGGTACATATTGTATCAAAGTAGCCCTTATCAGAAAGGCCTGATGTACGCTGCTGTGTAATACGGTTTTGGATGGTAACACGTTGACTAACATTGCATCACGCTTTGAAGTCTCTCACAAGTACACTACTGTATCCAGTGAGGAACCTTTGCTGCAGTACAGCAGTGGATGGAAGTGGGCCACAGTGTACCATCTACCTCATTCTGATGTGTGTTTGCTTTGGATGCAACTCAACAAACATCTACATAAATCTGGGAATCTGAAACTTTTTCAACAGCAGGTCTGTGGTAAATAACTTAAACTCAACTGGGGACACACGGGCTTGCAAAAAATGTACTTTCTCATGTGGGAACCAAGAAAGATACAGACTACAGCAGAAACTAAAATTAGCTATTATGGAAGACACCAGGACGCGCCGCTTACCGCTGCTTGTAGAGATAAAAACCGAGGCCTGCAAAGATGAGAGCAAAGAAAGGCACGAGGATCGCGACGGCAACAGAACTGCTGTTGGTGGAGCCGTTGGTTTCTGGGTCAGTGACTGTGATGTTCTCTCTCATACTCAAACCTGCAAAATAAAACAATATGTTTGTCCAGAGAATATGTCTAAAGGCCTGTATTCAATGTATTTATTTAAGATTTATTTTAACAAATTGGCTCAGACAGACAATGAAGAAACAAATGGAATGACAGAAACGTATGTATCATTTACTGGTGTCGATGATGATGGTGTCAATGACGATGATGATGATGATGATGATGATAATGATGAGGATGAAGATAACAATGATGACGAGTCGGAGCCGCAAATTGATAAAGATGACAACCATAAAGATCACACTGATTATCATCACAGTGTGTGATAATAATCCAGTTGAAGACAATCATGATGATGACGGAAGCAATGTTGAAAACAAAGACATGAAGGACGATGATGCTGAAAAGTGATAATCTGACTGTGCAGAAAGGTGGTTCACAGCAGATACACTACAATGCATTGATTCTGATTACACAGCACAGGCCCAACTGAACATGCTGTCTCTAGAGTTATAGAGTTACGAGAAAGAAACCCATTTTCAAATTTCCACATCCCATTTGTGCAAAGCTAAGGACAGTCTCTCTGACACTGGCTCAACATATAGCTTGAACCAAAACAGTTGAGGCATCAGGGGTGACAATGAGCAATGGGTAAGGTGACATCAAGGTGACAGTAAGCTATGATTGGTCAGCGTCTCGGCCAAGTCATGGCAAGAATTTATGACTCAGTAATCGTCTCATCTGAGTCGGTGGCCGAAATATTGAACAGAGCAGAAGTTGGATCAGGATTGTTTTGAAACCTGCAGATTAAATTCAACTTTAAGGTGACCACAGCATCTAGCATCAAACTCACACACACCGTTCTGCACAGCGAAGCACTCAGTGAAATAATAATAAGCAAATCTAATTTTCTGAGTGCAGGGGGGATGTAAGCATGATGTTTTCTCTTCTACTGTGAAAAATAGAACCTAAGGATGAGTGAGTGATGAAAAGACGCTTACCAAGTCGCTGTAGTCCAAACTGTCCGTAGTCTTTACCCTGTATGAAGCCTTGGAACACATAGCTGCCACCCTCAGGCTCAGCTGAAACCTGGTAGAAAGATAAAACACAGAGCTCGAGCAACAGTACGTTTTGCATAAACAGAAAAGAGTGTTCCATCTACTCCGCAGCACATCAAAACCTACAGATATGCCGTATTTAGTAAGACAGTCAACACATTCTGTCATGCCACACTCAAAAATAACATCTTTGTCTTTTTGAAACTCAGCTCCAGAAGCTCTGCAGAGCGCTATCAATAGCTCAGCGGTGTGCAGTCACCTGTCACAAGCTGTTATTAAGTGGACCTTGAAGTTTATTTTAGAAGACGAACATCAATCCCACCAACAAAAATTGTTCTGTGGTTGTTATGGGTCCCTTAGATGTCAGGTGTGTGTCTGAGCTTATTCAGCAAATTGTCAATGCGGGAACACTGAGACGGTTCAAACACGGTGCCTGATGCATCTAATGTACAGCCACTGGACATATATATATATATATAAAGGAAATAAGTACGGTATTCTGCTTGTCAGTTTCTTCTTATACATTGTGATTTTTCTTTTCTTGGCACTTTAAATAGGATAACAACAATAATAATTAGAAACACTGGTTTGATTCAGTCCAGGAAAGGCTTATTTTTAGCTTCAAAGCGGTGACAGTCCATCTGCCTGTAATATTTTACGTGTCTGTCAGACTTAATGAGAGTAAAGTAAAATAAAACAGAGTCGCAGCTTTAAAAGAACGCAAGCCAGGTGCTTCAAATTCCTGTGTATACTCACAAATCCATCCATTGCCCAGGTCTCATCAGTAATCCTGCTTAAGGAGCTGTGGGCCACTGCTCTCATCTGGTACAGCAGGAGCATTAACCGTGCCTCCTGGCGTTTGTAGACTCCTACAACGCAGAGGACAAGAGGCAAGAAGAGAAATGATGTGAGTAAAGCGATGAGGCAACACGAATGTGGCGGAATGGAGTAGAAGAAAAAAATAAAAAAGGGAGGCAGAGGGAGGCAAGGAGGGGAAATAAAGAAAAACCGAAGAAAGGAGGAAAACAGCTGAGGGAGGAGGACACGAGCGACTCTCCAGTGGGCAGTTAGACAGTCAGTCAGTGAAGACTAATACATCCGTCTTTAGAGCCAATAGTTAATTTCCACTCTCATGCATGAGATCATTTGGTGATTGACTGATTGACATAAGGCACCCTCAAAATAAATGGAAGTGACACACAGAGGTAGTGAGAGGAGGAGTGGGGAGGTGGAGGGGAGGAAGTGGAAGACAGATGATTTATAGATGACTCACCAGAGAGCAGAAACTCCATGCTACTGTCGGTTAAAGTTACATTGACTTTTCCCGTCGTGGCATTAAAGCTTGTCACTGTCAAAGTCATTGGCTGTTTCTGGCCCTTGTAATCATAGGAGCCCTTCCAGACGAAATCAGGGGCAAAGACATCGTCAGGAACTACAGGGAAATAACATGGGAGACCTCATTAGGTGACGCCATGAAAATATAAAGAAATAAAATAAATGCATGGGTCAAAAAAAAAGTTGATCCATTTTTAATTCAACATCATTATTTGCACCCACACTGCAAAAGGGTAATTAGATATGCAGTAGATTCCACATATCAAACAGCTGATAACAATCTTTTCATTCAGTTTGAATGATATCAAGTCATTTATATGCTTTGACAATCTGAGTTAATTAGGTGCATTCTGAAAGAGACAACTCTGGACTTGCTCTGTGAAATCGACACAACTTTCACAATAGTTGTGCAGAGCGAAAACTTTTACTAGCACAAAAAACTGACTGCCTGTTCACCGCATGCACAACTATTAGGCAAATTCAATTCTTCGGGATTCATTTTACTGCTGAACAATTAGAATGCTCCAGCTCGAGCGTTGAACCTGAATGTTTAACAAAAGCAAAATGAGTTCCGTCTTTCTCAGGGGAATAAAGAAGTGAGAACACTTAACAAGCAGCTGTGAGTGTGCAGTGTTATTAGGCGAAGAGTTTTCCCAGCTCACTTGTTTAGTCTCAACAAATCAAAAAATGAATATTAAATAACTAATTTGTGAAAGCAGCAATCATAGCCTCCCAAATGGTGTTCCAAGAAGTCTGTAAATCTGATGTTTGAGAAGGGCCATAAGCAGTGGTTTGTTGAGACTGTGATGGAGCACCATCCTGCATAAAGATCACGGCCATCTCAAATGCTGGGCTTCTTCCTATATCGTTGCTTGAGGAAAGTACCTTCCGGAAGCTGGCGGCATGTTTGAGAGTTGATTTTCAATCCATCTTCAACTCGAAAAGGTCCAACCAGCTCATCCATAATGACAGCGGGCCATTCCAATACCTCTCGTCTACCTTTCTGGCGCCTGACTCAAAGTGGTGTTCATTAGTGATCCAGCCACGGGCCCATCCATCTGCTCCGTCAACAGTCACTACTTTCATCCACCCAAAAACCTTTGAAAAATCTATCTTAATGTATTTCTTGGCCCAATCTTGACGCCTCAGCTTGTGAATCCCATTCACTGATGTTTTTTATAGCCTTTTTTTATCCTGGGCGTGTCTCTGAGCACTTTGTTCTTCTGGACAGTAGATTACCACTCAGGAATATGGTGCTACTGCAGGATAATGGCTTCCTGGAATTTGTTTTTGAGCCGTTTGCAGTTAATTTGCACCTTGTCATCTCTATTCACTGTTAAGTGTTCCATTGTCCACATTTCAGGCCTTATATTTTAGTTATGTCAGGTGTTGATTCTGTCTGAAAGGCACTTTGTAGTTTTTAAATCTCTTTTTTGGTCCATTTTCTGAGGTAATAAAGCTGCCTAATTCTTAAGCAGACCTAATAAAAGGTGTGAATCATCTTAAGCCACACCCTACCTCATCAAATACATCTCACCTGAAAATGATTAAATACAAGCATTAAAGCTAGTTTCTGGCCAAAATGGACTTAACTGAATGTCTTACAAAGCCTATCAGTGCCAGGTAAAGTTTACATTTTCAATGTGTTTTCAATGTTAATGTTCCTATGGTGGCGCACTGGTTGCGAATGATCACTTTGCCAGAGCGGAAGAGGAGGCCGATGAAGACGGCTACAGCAACTGGGATGACTGCAAAGTCTTTGGCAGAAAAACCTCAGTATCATCGAAGAAAATTTTCTGATGCTTTAGATAAATATAAAACTCTGCAGTCAGATAAAGGATTACAGCCTAAAAAAGCGATCAGTGTAAGGTCTATATAATAAGTGCATGTTGAGTGATGGCATAATTACTGCCAGAAGAAGGAGGAAAAATGTGCTAACTGCAGCTTTAAAGTTTAAGTAATTTTAGTTGGATAATGTGCATAGAAGCAATGATAAGGACAGAATACTAACTTGCCTAACAGTTGTGCATGCAGTGTTGTTAATACCACACGCTGCCACCTACAGGGCAGCAGTTGGTCACTATGCTACAGTACAAATCTAAAATTTATAGGAGAGCTCTGCCAGAATGACCCCTACCACCTCCCGTTAAAAAACATAATTGACGTAAAAATACGTCAATTATGTTTTTCAAACGTGATGCCGACCTCAAAGCAATCCCCCCGTCCCCCCTCTTTCAGTCCACGCCACATAAATGCCATTTAGTCCCACGATGTCATATAGGCTACTGTAAAATCTGTTGCCAGTACTGGCGTGAAGCAATGTTCAATCTACAGAAAGTGCATCCAGCAGAGATCCCACTTCTGTTGGCAGTACTAAGAAGCAAGGTAAAAACACATCTTTCTCCCCATCACACTGCAGCAAACACGTGTACTTTTATGGTAATTGTATTTATTTCTATAATTTACAGGTCGTGCATCCAGCAGAGGTCGTGGGAAAGACCCCAACCCAACAAGATACACATAAATACATCCATACCTGTAACTAAACATACATTTTTGTCAGATGTAAAAATTGTAATTGTGCATTGTTATACATTTGTGAAATAATAACAATTTTGCCATCAAAAGCCCTTTCTCAGTGTTGTTTTTGTTGTTTTACAGAAGGAACAAATGTTCAGATGTTTGAGGTGTCACTAAAGCAAAAAACATCAGCCTCAAAGTCTCTGTTCTGCTGGACACGTTTCTTTTCACAAAAAGCCTATTTTCTCAGCTTTTTGGTCAGAAACTGGCGTTTTGAGTGAAACTTGCCTATATTCAACTGCTGATTACGGAAGAACAAAACAAGCTGGAAACAATTTTTTTTTGCCGATGAAAATAGAGAGTCTGTTCTTTCAGAATCTGTTTTCAGATTTTACATGGTCATAGTACAAAATATTCTGTGGGTCTTAAAAAAAACGATCGAAAATGGCTCGCAGTGAGGGGAATATCAGTTCTGAAAATGGCTGGCAGCCAATGAGTTAAGAACAAATAGAGCCATTAAAACTTAACATAAAGTGAATCAACTAAAATTAGAACAGCTGGAGGGGAGATAAGATGAAATTATAAACCTACATTGCTCTAAGGATAAAAGGGCAAACTTGAAATAGATTCACCAGGTAAAGTCAGGTCTAAGGGGACTAACTGTAGATGTCATGTAACATTATTTCAAATGTCGCTGCTAATAGCTTTTACTTTATGTGACACTACTTATGCAAAGGAAAAATAATATTCTAAAAAGGCTAAAAATGACCTGCAGTTCTTTTTACAGTCCAGTTTACCTTCCTAGATAAATCTGAAAGTTTTACTTACAATAACTGAATTTTACTTGAGGGAAGTTTCCAAACAAACCACACATCTATTAATTGTAATAATTTGTTATGCATTATAATAGCACTATTTAAGTTTTTCGCTCACTGATACTCACGGCAAATTCAGAGCCTTTTGAATATTTACATCAGAGCTATATCTTTTCTGGTTACAAGCATGCATTATGGTACAATTTACAATTAATTTCCCTGCTGTACCAATATTTTCTAATTACAGATGGATTACATTGTACATAGTAAGTAGATATTGCCCCTGTTGTGACCTGTGAATATTAACTGATACTAATTATATTTAATTATGTTTTTGTAGCAATTATTCACTCTTAATTACTTAGAAAATGACACGTATTGAGCTGCAAAGCAGGGGTGAGGGTGCATGGTGTATTTGTATTGAATTCATAATACACACCAGTTTCAGCGCCAGTAATTTCCCTCATATGCTAATTATTTTCTTCCTCTGAACCTGCAACATGCTGACGCTGAGCTACAATATTCACACTTAAGGATGAAAAGAACGTCAAAAATTATTTCTGTGGTTTTGAGAAAGATGTGCACAGATTTACTTGCTGTATAAGATGTTACAATGAATTTAGTGGACAGGCAAAGAGCTCGCTGTGAGAGAATATGATGAAAACATCTTTAAAGTGCTTGTGAGTAGATGCTTTAGAAGAATCAGAAACATTTCTTCTATCCAGGAAGCCAGACGTTCCTGATGCTGGTCTTATCAAAAGACAGATGCAGGACAACCAACTATTGTGTCTATTAGCTGAACAGCTCATACAATTCAATACTCACCATTTATTTTAGGGCTTGGAGTCCCTGGAACGGGTTTGACAGTTTTCTCATGTGATTTGGAGCCGACTACAAAAAACATAAATGTGAATGTCACAGAGATGCAGAGAAACACAGTAAAGCTTCACAGCTGAGGATGTTTCCAAAGTAAATGCTATTCAGCTGTAACATGCTGCCTGCATTATTCGTTCCCTTATTTTTTTTAAAAAAAAAGCTCTGGTGGCTCAGTTCGAACATTTATGCAGGTTCACAAAAAACACCTCATTATATCTGACTATTAGTTTAGTTGACTCAACATCGACAGAATTTGAAATAGTTTTTATGCAAGTGTATTCTACCAAATTGCCCTCCACATTAATGCACAACCTCTCTCTGGAACTTTCTCACAGTCGACTCCATCATTGCCCTTGCAGACCCCTGCCTGTCACGTACCTCTGCACACCGGCACCTTGCCAGTCCAGCTGCCGTCAGAGCGGCAGACGCGGTGCTCCGAACCCCCGGAGAGGAAATAACCTGGCTGACAGGTGTACACCAGGGTGTAACCGTAGGAGGGCAGGTCCAGACCCATGACGTCGGCATTGGCTGGGCTCCGCGGCTGCTTGCAGGAGTGAGCTGAAGATCAAGCAGAAGGCAAATGTGTTAGTACAAACACACACACACACACACACACACACACACACATATATAAATATAAATGGAGCCAAACACACACTTTTATGCACACATCCAGACATACACACACACACACAGATAGACAAAAGATAATTAAACACTCCCTTGGGGGAGGAGAGATGGGGATGGCGACAGGAAAAAACAAGAATTAAAAAGGAAGCACGAACATTTTACAATTTAACTGAATTCAGAAAGCTATTAGGACATATTGATTTACATTAATATGTGTAGTTTAATCTCTAATATGAATATAGACACTTGTGATTGAGATTCCACACAGCAGCTTTTAAGTTTGCATGGTTTGGAGCTGGATAATGTGCATAAAAACAATGACAAGGCCAGAATACTAATTAATGAATAAATGCATAGTCACTCTTACCAGGAAATAAACTTAATCACACTGAGAATAACTACTTAGTATTTTGTTCAAAATGGTTGTTGCTCATTGGAGTCTTGGATTGCGAACAATCACGTATTTCACGTTGTAATGCTGCACCAGTGCAACACAAGGTCGGGTTTGGAACAAAGCATTTGATGCTGTTTTTTGTATTTCTCGAAATAATCAAAATGTCAAGGACAGAGCCAACCTCTAGTACACTCACTAGCGTCCTTGCAAAGTAGCGCTGAAGTGAATGTCGCTGTAAACCTTGCGAGAGCGTTTTTCATCATGAGAGTATGCACAACGATTGCAAGGTCACTCACACTCAGGGACCCTTGAAGGAAGCAGAACGCTGACTAAAATAATTGGCCAAAAGGAGGGTTGTAAGTGAAGCCTGATCAGAAAACAGTGTGAACTCACTAAAAAACAAAAACAAACCACAAAAAGAGTATATTCACTTCAGAAAGTGGTCTTTACTTTTGCACACTTTTGTATCATAAATTAAATTTTAAACGCATTAAATTGCTTTTAGAAAATTAATTAAAAATCAAAAACTGAAATCTCTCATCTACAAAAGTATTTAGACACTTTGCTGGTGCACTCGAAATTGAGTTTGTTTTAATAATCCCTCTTATCTGTCTGGAGCTTGAATGGAGTCCACCTGTGGCAGAGTGAATTGAATGAGCCGAGTTTAGAAAGGCACACACCTGTGAAGAATCGGATAAACAACCCAGTTCCAGGTGTTCAAAGCTTTCAAAGAGTGCCATACCCAGGGGGCTACAAGCTGTAATTGCTGCCAAAAGGGGTGTCTACAGAGAACCAAATTAAAGGTCTGAATACTTACAAATGGGATATTTTTAATTTTTAATAAATGAGCAAAAAATTCTTTAAACATATTTTAGTACTGTTAGAATGGCCAACTGAGTGGAGATGCATAGAAAAAAGGAAAATTTTATCCATTTAAAATAAAATCTATTACACAAAAAAGTGTTCAAAAAGTGAAAGGCTCTGACTGTGATTCAGGTTTGACCTTCTTGACTCAGACTTTGAAGCTTATTAAATTATTCTGCATAAAAAACCCAGACAGCGAGTGATGTGCTGATTTCAGAAAGTGTCAAAGCGCAGTTTTCAAGCTTTAGCTGATTAGAAACGAGGGACAAAAGCTGTTATTGCTGTGTTGCCAAAACACAGGCCTCTTATAGACCATATTAAATATTTTCATTTTCTCATGAGTGGGTTGAGTATACTTAGTTTAATTTTTCACATCAACAAACTCTCTCTCCAAAACAAAAATTTATGCAAATCACCCCGCACACCACCAAAAACACTGAGGGGTTCAACATTCAGGCTCGGAGGCATCGACAATAATGTGAAAATAGAGAAATAATTTTGCAGCTTGTGACTGAAAGAATACGTTGCCAGCTGTCAAATGGGAGACAGCTGCATGTGAGTCACAGAACCAAATCGGTCCTTCATGGCGTCTTAATGACATTAGTGGCAATAGAGTGTGGAGGGGATGCCAGGATGAAACCCAGTTTCTGAGCTTTATGAAAGGCGAGGAGACTGCAGGAAATTCCTCATGTTGGATATTACTACTACTGCTGCTGCTGCTGCTGCTGTTGGAGCTGATGTGTGTGCACATGTCTGCAGACATAATGTTTGTGCTTTGGAGAGTAAAACAGGTCCATCAAGGTGAGAATCTAGCAGGATAGTTCTAAATTCATCTTCAGCTGCAAAAAGAGGTGCAACAATTTAGCAAACATTTGCAAAGACTGATGGGGAGAGCACAAGGACGAGTGCATAAGTCAACTGTATGTGCCACACAGAGCTTCATAAATCTGCTCTTAGCAAATCTAATGTGGTTTTTATTTATACAGCAAGAAAACAGAAAAACTGCCTCATTCTGTAAGTTGTAGATATGAAGTCTGGAGACCTAAATAAATAAACAGATAAGTATATAAATAAAGTGCCGCCTCGCTGCCTGAGTACAAGTCTATGTAACCCATTTAAAATGACAAACTGTCAGCACGTGTCCGGAGCGGCTGTACAGTTTGTAGACCATGAATACTAAAGACACTTACAAGGATGTTGGATTGTTGTATCAAAGACACGTCGTATCCTTGATCAAGTTCTGTTGACAGTGCCATGTTTATTTACACTTCAAACAGCACAGTAGTCTTTAGTCCTGATATTATATGAGGCCTCAAAGGACACTTTTTCTGCCACACGACAACATGCAATGTTCTTAGTTCAAAGTTGGTGTCTCAGATGGAGACAGAGTGCATTAGTTAGAGACCAGAGGCTCAGCTCAGAGAGACAGATAGAGGCAGCAGGAGCACAGAGGCAGTCTGCTGATGGATTCCTGGTAGAGACGAGGACGATGGCAGCCTGAGCACAGCAGTTCACAGCCAGGAGAACAACTTCTAAATGTTCCATTTAAATGCTTTTTGTGTTTGTTTCTTTTTGTGTGTGCGTATTATTTGTAACAGCTAGCATGCCTTTGTGCACAAATTGGAATCCAGTACCATTTATTGCTGAATTTGAAAACACAGTGAGCTGGAAAGAAATTTGGGGATTTGGTGTGTTTACCAAAAAGCAAAAAATATTAATCTGATAGAAGATAACACGATTAAGCTTCAGTGCTATTAAACTCATGATTTGTGTCCATTGCATCTATTGCATTTGTTGTGCTGATAATCTCTCCAAGTTTTTGCTTTCACTAGCAGCACAAGATTGGTTGGCTTCACTTTTAAATCCATTTAAGTGGTTTCTCAGTAACAGAGGAACATTTAATCATAGAGAAAGGTATTTTAGAGGATTTATGACTGTTGCGACCGAGGGTCAACACACAGGGTTGGATCCATACAAAAGCGCTCATACTCAAATACATATACATAACCGCTGTTTATCCACAATGTGTTATGGACCAGGCAGCCCACTAGGTCTGTACGGTCAACTTCAGGGCTGTATGGGTGAAAAATTAATCAATCAATATAGTTAAAATGAATCATTAGAAACATACCCTAACCTTAGTTTAAATTTTTGGATCTCCAATGGAGTAAAAATGATGCTATTAAACTCACAATAACCCAAAATAGTAATAATACAAAAATAGTACAAAAAGAAGCTTCTGGGGCAAAATGGCAAAAAGTTAAAATCAAAAACAAAACACAAGCTATTATAACTAACAACATACAAGTCAGTGTCTTGTTCTGGTGCTGATTGAATACATCATTCGAACCTGATGTGAACCTCCAGACTAATGAAATCAACAAAAGCTAATCAGAGTCTGGAGTTAAACTTGGAGTCCAATCAATAAAACAGGATTGGATGTGTGGGTGAGAGCCGCTGTGACTTATGAAAAACACATGGAGTTTGTTGCTCACAAGAAGTCTGCGCTGATGTGAACCAAGCCTCACAAAAGAGGAGATCTGCAGTCAAGATTTGCATATTTGCATGAAGCTGGTAAGGGGTATAAAAGTTCAAAAGTTCAGATATTCATCAGTCCACAGCTGGTCCAACTGTCTATAAATAGAGACGATTTAGCATTGGGGCTACTCTCAATAGAGATGAATCCAAAAGCACAACACAGAATACAAGCGGAGGTCAAAAAGACTCTAAAAAGACAAAAAAATACAAAAGAAAACTTGCCAGGAAGGATGGTCCAAAAAAAAAAAAAACTCTGAAAGAAAAAAACTGAAAGATGTGCCAGTCTGATCTGCAGTTACTTGTGATGTTAGTTGGAAGTTATTGCAGGCAGAGGAGGTTTGACTTGTTATTAAATCCAAGAGCTCACTTACTTTTTCCGGCAGAGCATGAATGTTTAATGTTAAAAGAGTAGAAGTGTTTGTGTTTTATTAGCTTAATCACGTTGTGTTTGTCTGCACTTGTGGCATAGATGAAGATCAGATTACATTTTATTAACCAGGCAATTCCAACTGGTTCTGATATTTATTTATTTATTGCCACTGTATGTGCAGACTTGTAATACGACTTGGGCCTCTCCTTGCACACATATATATTCATACACTTGACCTGCAAATTTAAAGTTAGCGAAGTCTTTTAATGAAAAATTCTCAGAATCCATGGACTACAGTGTGATATGAATGTATAACATCTACTTGACGTTTCTACCACCTGCCAGTTACTGAGCCAATCTGCTGCCAGTTACTGAGCCAATCTGCTGCAAAGTTACAGGGAAAGTTAACTGAATTTAAAGACACCTGTATATAAAATAAACCTGACAGGTTATAAGTTGTGTTATAAATATGATTATTTAAACTAGGATCACCAATATTTAACACTAATATTAAAAGAAAAATAATTCTATGATGATGAATTAATGAGAATTCAATCCTAAACTTATAGGGTAGGTACAATCTGGTGACCATTAAAGATACATTTCTCTAATTCAAATTCAGTGCTAAGAAAGTTAAGATTCTGGAATCATCTGCTCTTATATATCACTTTAAGTTTACCAGTGTGAAAGTAAATGCTGCTGCTGGGATATTTTCTCAGAGTTTCACTCATAGTAGAACAACAGAATCAGTTTCCGTTGACATATTTCATTTTTCCCCTTTTTTCGTCAGGCAGTATGGCATCTATTAAGCCGACAATCTCAATTACCACATCTAAACACACAGTGGATTAAATATTAAGAATTCTAATGAGGTGTATAGAATAGATTTGCCAAGCAATCAACTGACTCATGGCCTCGGCTTGTTTTGCCCCTTTCAAGGCAGAAAAAGCAAAGATGCTGCAGATCAAGTGCTTTATATTAAGACTTTAAAACACCATCTGTAGCGACTTCATTTGAATTTCTGTAACAATGGAAGCTATATTATTATGCATTAGGTTTCCTCAGAAGACACTGAACCTACTGTAGGAAAATTCCACTGCAAAGCTTGAAAGTTTATATTGTGGTTTAATATTCTTGTTTTTTCAACCTTTCCAAGATTTTGGATGCAGTACTTACAGACTATATAAGGTTGAGTTTGTATCAGTCATTTACCGGCATGCAGACATTTTTCTTCACCTGACACAGCTACTAAAACCATTCCGCTAATAAGATGTCACTCTTTGGGTTATAATCAAACTTCTGCCAGTTTTAGGAGTTTGCTGGAGCTTTAACCTGTAATTATGTTGACTTAAATTAGTTCTGACTGCTGCTTTATTTTAAGGTTCCCATCACAGCGCTGGCAATAAGTGTCATTACGGAGTCAGAAGATGCACAACATCCTGAATGATTTCATGGTGAGAGAGATGACAAGGTCACGAGTTTGAAAAGGCTGAAGAGCTGTCAAGTGACAGACATCTAGACAGGTGAGCTTTTCTTATTCTCTGCTGCTGTCAAAATGTTCAAATTAATCTGAAATTAAACTCGCTGAACAACAAGACATTAAAGCGAAAACTCTGTTGCCGTTGTTTTCTAGTGTACAATTATGACAATAAATAGGACTTCTTTTAACAGAAGAGCAAGTTATATTGTTTATAAATATACACTATATGTTACAGATTTTATGCACATATAGATACCGTTTAAAAAACTATTTGTATAAATTGGTTCATTAAATATACGGCCTGTATCAGCACTCAAGTAATGGACCGTAAGTCTGTTAATTAGGGTCACTAAATATTAAGAGCACCTCTCAGTTCACCAGCAGCAGTCTCTAAAATGACCATAAACCTGAATAAACACGTCTAAAACAATTATTCAACACTGAACATGTTATCTCTCATGAAAGTAGGATTTAATATTGTAATAGCACCTAATAAACTGTCAGCTGAGTGTGCACATAATAAAAAGACAGCATGCAGATACTCGAGGGTTCAGAATCCCTGTAAAACTTCCACGACGAACACACAAAGCTGAGCTGTAGCGTGGATCAGCACAGAATGAAGGGGAGGTATTACAATGCTTCTGCTTCCTCAGCACAAATGTCTCCGGGATTCAAGTGGGTGTCACGTCTTTTTGTAGTTATGAAATCAAGATTACAAAATATCATCTGAATCCCCTTATCTCGCCGCAAGTGTTTACACTCTAAGTGCTTGGTAAAAAGCAGTCTATAGTACGACTTGAAGTGAGACTATTTCCATGAAAAATACTGCAGCTGAAAGGGATTCCACTGAGATAACTAGATTACACCACGACTGAGAAAACCACTTGTCTTAGTACAGCAAACGGCCTCGACTGTACAGGCCCGGTTTGGTGTTGGCCAACAGTTCAACGAGTTTAAACAGAGTGACAGTAATCACAGTCAACACTCTTCTCTCAGAATGATGGCAGGTTGATTGAGGCACAAACTGCAATCTACTGGGAGGTCAGAGGTCAAGGCAGAATAGAACGAATGAGAGGAGTTACACTGAAAGGAGGCGGTGGGGGGGTGACGGGGTTGAGGAGAAGAGTCTGAGTAGCCAGCAATGCGGATAAATAGTGACAAGATGCCAGAAAGAGAGGTGAAAAGCAAAGACAGAGAGAGTATTCTGACGTTACAGCGAAAGCAGAAGGAACTCACGGATGCAGGTAGGCTGGATGCCAGTCCAGGTGAGATCTGGCAAACAGAGCCTGGTGGTGGAGCCCTGCAGTATGTGTCCCTGTTGGCACTGGAAGTCAACTCTGCTGTCCACCTGGCCACAGACAGACAGCGCACAAAGTGGAAAGAGTCAATACACTGATGCAGATGCCAAAAGGCTCCCAGCATCGCATCTAAAGAGTTTAGAAAAAATGCTGCACACCAAAGTTTGTTTTTTTAATGATTATCTGTAGTGTGTGAAGGCAGATGGAGACAATTCCTAGAGGCAATGGCCCATGTTTGTGTTCTCAACCAATGCACAGACATTATAAAGAGATGACTTTCTGGTAAAATTACGGAGCCAAAGGGTTTTCTATTATCTTAATGAATCACTTATTTTCAGCTACTATCCCAGTCGACTGTTTAAAGACAGCATTGACACACGGCCGTCTCATTCTGTGGTGTCAAGATACTGGTAAAGTTGTTCAGCAATGCAGAAAATGCAGGGCTACAGCCATTACAAGCACTGATCCAAATAAGCTGCTCCGGCTTTCATTTTGGACAAATTTCATATCAGATATTCTGCTGAATGTTGGGGAGAAATTGTTTGCACTTAACTTGTAAGTGACACTCCAAGAGCAGCAGGGAGGAAATAAAATGAAATACACTTGCTGAAAGCATCTCAAGGGAGCCACTGTGCACACACCACTGGTCATGATATCAATTTTTTTGACTATGATGCATTTTTGCATTGCTTGTTTTACACATTCCCTCAAACGTGATCCGGCTCACGTTATTATAGAGCCAGAAATACACCATGTCTTCACACAAACATCCAAGAGGCTGGAGAGACACAGTTAGTATTCTTCTGTGTAACCACCTGGGATGGAAATGCACACACCTCAGTGCTACATCTTTGCACCGCATAACATCATCCAAAGGAATAAATGATGATTTTACCTGGGAATTCCCCTGGAAACTGCCCATTTGACAGAGAACTGAGAACCATTAACGCAATGGAGCTTTGAATGGTACTTTCATCTGTTCTCATCTCTTATGTACAACAGCCTTCAACTATCACATAAGTTGTGCTAAATGAGTCCATTACAGTATATTATGTTATATACCTGCTTAATCTGTTGAAATTCAATAAATCTAATTTTTAAAGGCAGTAAAAGTGTCGTACTGAACAGCACTGTATTGTAACTTTCTAATATTATGTTACCTTCATACAGTATGTGAAAATCAAGGTATAAATTATTGCAATATAATATTATAGAGGTCAGGTTAGAGTATTTCCAACTAATTTTTTAAAACACCATATTCTGATTAAAATAAATCCAGCATTTTTTTCTCATTTTACCTTAAAGCCTGTTGTGTAGTTCATGAAGCCATGCTCAGGTGTCCCTGGGTTCTCACATGTGGATCTAGTGGGCTCTGGAACAAGAAAACATTGTGACAATAAGGGACAAATTAGGAATCACAATGGGACAATCATTTCTGTCTGGAGTACCATGTACCAAATGAAGGGACATGACCAGGGTAACATGACCAGAATAACCTTACCATCCTAGGCTTTTGGCTTTTCAGAGTTTCAAGAAAATGGTCTTCTGTAACTTTCAATAATTGGTGAGACTAAATTCCAATTAAGTATTTAACAGAACACTTCTTCGGCTAACACCAAGCTGAAAATAACAAGTAATTGTCCGAAGACCAAGTTTAAAAACATAAAATTGCTGTATTATTCTTGTGATTTCATGTTACATCAGCACCAGTTGAGAGCCTATTGATTCTGCTTCACCTTGTGTTCTGTTATTTATGTGAGCTGCTCTTACTTTTGATCATACCTGACAGACATCATGTTTGTTTGGTTTCAGCACTTTTGTTACTTCACTCTAAAATGTGTATAAAACCTCTTGGATGCAGAAATATCAGATGCAGGGATACATGAATAATGTAATAGCTACATCTGCACACAGACTAATATTAAATACCTATACATCGAGGCTGAGATCCGGCCCAGGTGCCATCCTCTTGGCACATGCGTGTCGTTGATCCCACCAGAACATAGGGAGTGCTGCAGCTGAACGTCACCTCGGACTTGAAGATGAAACTGCGTCCTTCTCTCCGTCCTTTGGGAGGCATGCCGGGATCTCCACAGAACTTGGCTGCAGAGGCAGAAATGTGTTATATTGCTGACATGATAAGTTAAGAGCCAACAAATCCAACACAGATGTTACCGACTCTACAAGATAAATGTGCTCTCTGCTGTAGCACCCTCCCCCTGCTCACGTCAACACTGATGCCCCGTTGATATGCCTCAATATTACAAATATTCACCTCTTCTTCACCTCATAACACATAAGGAATGCTGCAGAAAATAGTCAATTTGATGCAGCATTCTGGAGACTATTCAGTGTTTAACTCAGAAATAATAAGGTGTGTGGGTTACTGCTGTAACCAAATGCGATCAGACCACGAGCACCCACAAGGGTTTCAACTGCTGCTGTGAGTTTTGTTGGTTTCCACAGGCGTTTTATTATATCCTGTATGTTTGAGTACCTGACTGTTAAAATAACTGTCTTTCTGTAGGATTTGGAAAGTCTTCAAGGACTGAATTATTCAAACTGAATTAGCATTATGCTTGTACAGTCTTTCTTATTGCATGTGGGCAGATGTACCGACATCCTTGTCTCAGGATGAATTGCTCTGTTGAGTTTTTTTTATGTTTTGTTTCCTCCAACAATCGACCTCGCTTACAGCAGGTATGTGACTATTCATCTTGGCAGCAAAGAGGGAATGAGGGAGGTCATGGCTCTCAATTTTAGATCAAAATAATTAGCGAGTGAAACATTAATTTCTCTGACTGGGCCTTGAGGTTAACATGACTGAAGCCATCTGCTGCTGCTGTTGCTCTCTAAGCTGCTTCCATGATATGACTTTTTTAATGGGACTCCAGTCACAGCCTCGGCAGATGAAGCTCGGTGGATTATCACCGCTGCTCCTTCAATTTATTGCTTATAGACATCTAATCAAACTGACTGGAATAATTTCAGCTGAATGGATTTGATGGTGAGAGTAGTAAGCCATTTTACACTCTGCCAATGTATCTTTCTATCCGTCTTATACTTTACATCCATCCATTAATCCACAACCACACTCATGTACAGTAAACGTTGTTTGCTCTGGGGGGTTCAGAAATACTCAGTCTATGTGAGAGCAGAGACGAGGATGAGAGTCACAGCATTCAGTCATGCAGCCAGAGCACTGCGGGATCAAGCCAATAATAAGGCAGGCTGCTTCTCCAGACCTGACATGTGCTGCTGCATGGAGGTCTGGAGACAGAGATAAGTTCTTGCTTGCTCTCTTCCTAGAAGTCAGGAACCAACAGGGTCTTCCAACAGCCCATGCCTGGCATAATAGATATCTAGTAAAAGAGGAGATTAGAATCCGGCCCATGCAGGAATGGCTGAATAAAGCCATTACGGCAAATACTCTTATCTCAGAAACAAATCCTTGTATTCAGAGACATATCTTCTTCTAGAAAATATGTTTGCTTATACCACAGGTCCCCTCTGAAAATGATGCATTGTGATTTTCAACTCCCTAGTATGCACTGGTTTGACTGTTTTTGATATGACAACAAATAAAGATGCAAATGTCGGTTGCCAGTTCTGAAAACAATTCTAGTCACTTTTCAAATGGCATTGTAAGACTTAGTATTCAGACAGCATTTTTTGGAGGGCTGACAAAACAGGCCAAACAGGTGACATGCACATCAGTCATGAGCTTCAAGCTGCAGGAAATAATGTACTGTTTTATGGATATATAAGAGGAATGGCCCCAGGCCAAACCAAGCTCAGCATATTTAATGTCCCTGTGTGTGCATGTGTATGTACAGTATGTGTGTGGGGCTGGAGGAGGAGAGAGACGAGGCAAACTTTCTTTCTCACATAGCCTCTCCTCTTCCTTGATGAATTATCAATGCTTTTAAGTAATCAGTATGCAGAGGCCAGATTCAAAGCTGGGATCACAGACTTATCCATGCAGACACATGAACTAGCATTCTCTGACACTGAAATATGCCGTTTCCTGTGTGTTGGTACAGGGCATGTGAACATGCATCTTAATCTTGTTTGACAGAAAATGCTTATAAAAGTACAGATATTAAGATTTGATTTCAGATTCCTTGCATCCCTGCATTTTTGCTGAACACTCTTCAACTAAAAGTGCCGAGCTGAAAACGAACTGCAACTCTATTTATGAAATATAGAGCAGTGCACACATACTTTGTCAAATAAACACCAAGGCAGTGGCTTTTAAATTATTCTGCAACCAACAAAATGTATTAAATGCATCAGATTTCATCTGGAGCAAATGTGTATTATGTAGCCAATAGAAATCTGATTATTCTTCCTGTTAGACTACATTTCTGTTGCTACATGGAAAATGTCTATAGTCTACAAGATAAAGCAATGTACAAACTATTTCTTGGAAATTATCTTTATAATTATCTTTATAGTTTTGTGTCATGCAGAGACAGAAAAACATTATTGGCCTGTGTGCCTTTGCAGCTCCACTGTGTAAAATATATCTATGCACTTATAAAAAAATATACAGTAATGGTCAGTACTATAACTACCCTGTAAGCATTGACACCAAGGATTTATCTCTTAATAATGACTTTACAATTTATAGTCGCTACCACCTGAGACTGCTGTAGATACTGCTGTGCTGACATTTTAATGCATAGATAATAGCCTCTCTACACCAAATATGATCAGCATTTTCTTCCCCTTTGTTCCACTTTTCCAGGCTCATTTATTTGCCTTGGTAAACCTCTGTGATTTATCACATACTTGCTCACACTTCCAGTAATGTCGCAGGAGAGTCAGGTTCTTTACAAAAGTTGGTTATTGATCACATTGAATGATATTTATGGTGAAAAGCTCTTAGTGTGTGTCAATTCTATACAGTCAGTGGAACCTGCATTCTGTGTTATAAGTAATGGAGCTATTAAACGTAATTACTGTGTCAAAAGCGGTTCTGTGCCTGGACACTAAACTGTATCATGGAACATAAAGGTTACTTGCTCACATTGCTGCAGGAGGTTGTTTTGGGGGGTGTTGATGTGGAAAAATGATTGCAGTGTGTTGAGGGATGTCACTGGTCATCATAACTGCAGCAGACAGCTTCTAGACACGGTGCATTTACCAAGTGGACTGTTATCCATGTTTTGACCAGCTGACATGTTTTATCCAACACAGCAATGCAAAACTAGAATACAGACACTTCAATTAAAACATGCATGCAGTCATTTAGCTCTTCTGATGCACATATCTGTTCATAACTGGAAAATATGGCCCTTTACAATTATGCAGTATATAAATCAGAAAGCAGTGTGCTCATTCATTTACATGAATTACAAGAAACAGCTGCCATGTGGTCATTTAGAGCAGCAAATGGCTGCACAAGGTGCTTTTGTTCTAGCTGCATGGTCACAAACACAAGCTGCCTGTCAGCTGCATCTCAGACACTAACTACGCAAATGAGCACATTGTCAGTAAGTATGTCAGTCTGTCTTTCTGAGTGTGTGTGTGTGTGTGTGTGTGTGTGTGTGTGTGTGTGTGTGCATGTGTCATCATGGCACAATGTGGAGACACCTACTACAGCAGGAACTACCACAAATGCAACTTTGAGTATTTTTGATTTTTTTGTCTGTGGACAGTGGTAGCATTTATACCATGCAAAATGCAGCCACCAAACTTTATGGGTGTAGCTGACATCAAAATGAAGGCCAAGTTCGAAGATGGGTGTTAGATGAGTGTGCAGTGAGTACTCATGGGTCAGAACCTCAACTGTTGGCGGACATCGCAGCTGGTGTGATCCCATCACCAGATGGCCTCTTGTTTTTTTCTGGGGCTTCACTAGTAGCTTTGCATAATTCACATTTTAAAGACATCATTATTGTCTTATAATTCCTGTTGTAGCCTCTCAGTTGAGTCTCTGTCTGAAACAGGCAATCTTAGCTCCAGCCTCTTTCAGGTTCACCACCCTAAAAGACCATGTTTGTCTGACTGGCCAACAACCAGAAGCAACAGCAGTACGTTGTGCTGCTGCCAAGGTCCTGAAAGCAAAAATATTGCAAACCTATTAAGCAACATAATCCTTATTCTTTTGGAAATGGACACTTCAGCTCCATCTGTAAATGTTTGAGCCTGTATCCAATCAGGAATATGAGAGTGGACAGCATGAACATCCACAGCAACAAAGATTACAGCAGGGTAAACGTCATGCTCATTGCTTATTGTGTAACATAACCTTGGATTTAGTCTAACAACTGTGAGCTGCATAGAAAATTTCTGTTCCATACATTCCCTGTTAACAATTGTACATGTGGAAAATGCATCAACACATTGACTAAAGTAGAAAACCTCTACTGTCAGGAAATGCAGTTACATAGCTAGTAAAATGTTATTCTGTTTTTGCAAAACAACTGTATAGTATTTCCCTGCACTGTCAAGTACTTGTATGCTGGAGTACATTCAGTTCTATAATAATACTCAAGTAGACCTTTTTGCAAGAAAGCCTGGAGCAGACAGCCTGAGGAAGTGGTGAAAGTAAGAAAAAAAATCTGTAGGAAATCTGGAATCCAGAGCAGTGTGGACCCTTTTTTCCATAAGTTTAGCAGCCATATTGACATTATTACATTATGGCTGACAATATGGAAAAGCATAACATGTCCCCTTTAAACGTGCCCAGTGGTTGGTCTTCATTGTGGTGCAACATGTGGTCCTGACATATCATCTAGTTTCGCTCACATCTGATGGCAGAGATTACTTGCATAAGAGAGCTGCAATAATCAGTTTTCCAAGAGCAGCACTTCACTAGTGAAAACAAAAGGACTGCCTACATCCACCAGTTTAAGTGGTGATGCTTCAGAAAAAAACAACACGTCTTTCAGCCCTTGGCGCGTTGTGCTTGATTATTTTTTAGTGGCATTTGTTTAATTCCACTTTGTCCAAACTAACATTCAAGTGAGTTCTGACGCTAAGAGAGAACGAGAGAGAAAAAAAACACATGTAAGTACTTTACCCTTCTGGATATTTAATTTCTGTCGGACTGATATAGTTCAAGAATGATTCAGATGACAGCCAGACACTCTTGAGCAGTCATGCATCCCAGAGGTTATTATTATGCTTGCAAAGACGATTCAGAGATGGTCTTAATGTAGTAAGTAGCATCAGGCACTCCACTTGTGGGTCCACTCAGATCATCATCTTCATCATCAACAATGTAGCTTTGACTGTAGGGCTAGAGGTCAAATCACTTTTCATTTCATCAAAATGTAAATTAGAGGTTCCATTTCATGTACTAATGATGAAATATTCATTTTTGCTCGTCATGAACAGGTACAATCTAACGTCCTTCATATTTTTCTGTATTGGATTTTCAAACAGCCATTTCATAGCCGCTGAAAGTGGTTTCAAGATGAAACTATATTAACTGCTTACAAAAAGGCCTTGATGCTCTAATAAGGGGCAACACTGGTAATGTGCCTTCTGCATCTCTGCAAGACTGTCGTACAATAATTGTATTGTAATTCAGCTTCTCCACCAAGGTTCTGGTTTTATATTTCATGACTTATTTATGACTTTCATTAATTTCATTAACTTGAAATAACCTGCAAAGAGGTGTGAGTGGGTTTGCCTTAGAGAACACAACTTGAAACTAATGTAATGAGAGTATGAGACAAGTGTTAGAATAACATGCAGGTATATCGCTGTCAGGAGACCTTTAAAAAATTCCCTGTTATGTCACGACTTCCCTGAAGAAAAATGTAAAATGTTATGACTTTGCCTCTTGGATTATTATACCTCTCAGTATTCCATGTTTTCATGAATTTCATGCACCATGGAACTCCTGGTAATTTTACATGCAAATATGCGAGGCATGGCAGAGAGTGTTTTATCTTTATTTCTCAATGATGTAGCATGAATTCATGATCAATACGTGAGGAGGAGGGAAAGCAACAGGATGCCAGACTTAATTATGAGTCCACCATTTCATAAGCTAGATAATGTTTAAAAAAGGACATCAAGAGAAAAGGCCTAATTTAGCTCACTGTGTGAATTGCCACATTTCAGACAGCAGCAGAAATGTCACCAAGACCATTTCAGTCTAAACATAAAGACACTTCCTCTATAGACGTCTGCAGTTACCATTATAATTATCATAAATGTAGGTACAAATTAAGGTGAGAAAGAACGACTCACGCAGGCACTGAGGCAGGTCTCCGCTCCAAGTCCCATTTCCTGTGCAGGTTAGCACAGCGGGGAAAGAGAGCTCATAGCCAGCTAAACAGCTGTAGCTCACACTGGTTCCCCACTCGAGGACGGAGCCCTCCAGGAGGCCGTTGGGGATGGATGGAGGTGTCCGACACGTCACCACTGTGGGGGAGAGCGAGGAAATAGTATATCAGAGTAGAATCAACACACACAACAGGTCCAGTGAAGTTTGAATCAATTTCAAAGACAATTTCAAATGCAGCAGTGTAAGGCCTGCAGCAAACAGGAAGAAGTTGGAGTCGAGGGTATTATTTGCTGTCACTTGAAAACCAACACATGCCTGAGTCAAAATATGAATTTAAACAAGACAATTCAAATGTCCTGAAAATATAGGATTCTACACTGCATGCACAATTATTAGGCAAATTGTATTCCTCAGGATTCATTTTGTTATAACAATTATGATACTCTCAGCAAATCGAAAATGTTACAGAACCTCAACCCTGAATGTTTAGCAGAGAAAAAGGGAGTCTCAACCTTCTCAAAGGAATATATAAATAAACAAAATTGTTAAGCTACTATTGAAACTAGTAGCCTTACAAACAGAATTCTCAATTTTTGGAGGAAGGGTAACAATTAAGAAACTCAAAAGGCACTGAAATGACTTTTTTTTAGCCTTTCAAAGGTATTCAATGACCATTATGGTCCTCCAGTTTCTCAAGAACTGGCTTCCATTCATTGAGTGTGTCAGTTTTGTCAACCAGAACTTTCCAAATGCTATTCAGAGAGGTGTGTTAACTTTACTCACTGTAAATCGTACATTTTAAGTCAGGTGTGGTCATTGCTGGCTAGCCTAGTAGTGGTTTACCTGGATGTATGTGATGGAGCATTTGCCTTGAATGCTGTGGACTACTATCTGCAACACTGCTCGAAGAAAGTATTGCCCAGAAACTGGCAGGTCTTTGAGTTGATTTTCAGTCTGAAAAAGGTCAAACTATATCATCTAAGTCAGGGGTGTCAAACTCCAGTCCTCGAGGGCCACTATCCTGCATGTTTTAGATGTTTCCCTCTTCCAACACACCTGATTCAATGATCAGGATCGTTATCAGGCTTCTGCAGAGCTTGATGATGAGCTGATCATGTGAATCAGGTGTGCTGGAAGAGGGAGACATCTAAAACATGCTGGATTGTGGCCCTCGAGGACCGGATGTTGACACCCCTGATCTAAGTTCATAATTACAGCAGCTAATATCAATACCTCTCCTCTACCTTGTTGGTTTCTTGCTCACAGTGGTGTCCATTAGTGATCCAGCCACTGGTTCATCTAGAGTCTCTCTCATTTCACCTGTCCCTGACACCTTTAAAAATCTGTCCTCAGGTATTTCTTGGCCTATTCTTGACACTTCAGTGGTGGCTGTGTTTCAGCCTTCGTTACTCTGGCTATTTCTCTGAGCACTTCACACCTTGTACTTTTGGACATTGCAGGTAAGCTGGAGTTCTGCAGTTTGGTGGCACTAGAGGATAATGGATTCATGGTAACTTCCTGTTTACTTTGTCTGAAGTCCTTTGCAGGGTTTTCACCTTTTCTTCTCTATGCAATCCTGCTGTCTATTTGCTGCAAAGCATTTGTGTGTCTGGTGGGTGTGCGTCAATAATTCCGCTATTTCAACAGTGTTGCATCCATCTGAAAAGCACTAGACAATTTCTGACTTTTTGATGTCAGTCAAGTCTCTTTTTTACCCGAGGTAATGAGGCTGCCTAGTAATTGATTTGAACCATGTAAGGCCACACAAAAACATCTCACCTAAACATGACCTAATCCAATGAGTGTTCAAGTTTATATGGTTTACAGACGGTTGCTTAATAATTTTTTTTTTTTATGCAGTGTAAAGCCATACACTACAAAAGCATGGAAGTTCATTTAAAATTTAAAACAGTTTCCTCTACTTTGAGTCATTTGAACCAAAACAGCTATCGGATATAACTCAAGGATAACAGACAAGACTTAGAGATAATTACTGTGATTTATGTGGATTTACATGGATACGGCTACACCCTGGGCCATGCGTTTCTAATTAAAATTTGGATGAATGTCGATGGAGGGAGTCGTGTTGTTTAAATGTATTAGACATAGTAATAAACTCTTTTCCCCCCCTCTAGTAAATTGTCATTCATAAAGGTTTTATCTTTCCATTCAGATCCAGAATGATAAAATATGCCCCTAAGGACTACTGCTTTTAAAATCCAGCAGGATTCAAGTTAGCTTTTACATGCAGGTTAAAAATGGGCATGTTTTGTCAAAATTACTATTACACACCTTGTATTAAATCATGCTGCTATTTTCCAGATATCAAGAAGCAATAGAGTAGGCACAGAGTCACCATTCAGCGCAGTGTGGATTATGACTGAGTGGAAACTAGGTCTTTAGCCCAAAGAAATAGTCTGTGTTTTGACTGTGAGGGATTTTTCTGCCATCTCTGTTTGGAGTATACTGAATAATATCTGTGAGAAATGAGGGGACATCTTGTGTCTGTGTAAGCCACAAAGTTCCTGCTCAACACATGTAATAAATGAATGCATAATAAAGCTCAAAATTTGTTTTGACACACTTGGAGATGAACCCGTGGGGACACATATGGGATATGGATTTTAGGGATGTGAATAAATTATAGCAGTTGTTTTATACTATTACTATCCTCCCTCAACACTCATCATTTCCTCAAGACTTTCTTTCTTTTACTTGTGTCTGATGAAAGCCTTGAACAAACATTGGCAAATTGAAGTTGGGCTTTATTCAAGCCTCGCAACTGCCTGGCAAGATCAGACGTGTAGTTTATAAATCTACTTACTTAAACTGTCATGTTACCACCACAGTCTCCAGCTGAGATTTAGTCTTTCGGCTGTACAACAACAAAGTAAGTTTCATTTGGAAAAATACATGAAAAAAAAATACACACATGGAGCCAGATGAAGGCAGATTTAAGAACATCTCTGCACTGAGCAGCACCATGAGCACCAGCTGCATTACCGGACGTCTTTAGAAACCAAGCTTACTACTTTAAACCTCCAAACCAGGAATGTTCCGACTGCGAGTGCTATGAGAATAACAACTCATAACATCCAAGGAACTTGGCAAACTGCAGGACAGACATCATTATGCTGTTTTTAATACGTAAATAAGATTACCACTGGTAATTTCACTTCCTCGATTAGTTCGCCAACTGTTGTCTTGGGTTTGATAGTAAATCTGAGTACAGTTAATTACTGATTTAAGCCTAAAATTCCATTAAAAAAACTATAATATATAACCTTATTAACCTATGATGCACAAAGAGAACAAAGGCAATTAATTTGGACATAGCATTTAAATCTAAAATACCTGGCCAAACTTTCGGCATGGTAGCTCCCGTTCTGACAAGCTACGTTCTAATTCTCTTTATTTTATTTACACAATTCAGAAAGACTTCAGACTATTTAAAACCATGTCTACGCTCCCTCACAGATAAAATATGACAATGAGCAGGCTTCATAATGCGATTATGACAGTGTTAATAAAAGGTAGGCACATGATGGGCATCTCTCCTGACATGTTAGGTTTAGCTTTTTCTTTTCTTTTTTCTGCACGGTGAATTACAATAAATGTGGAGCAAGCCACTGTGGGATATTCACACATTCTCTCCAAGGTGGAACCGTCTTTTGTTCTTGGTTGGCGGTGAATCCAAAAAGATTTCCATATAGGCATTATGCAGCCGTGTACAGTATATGCTTTACAAGTATGCTATATTTAGACAGATATTTAGGCCATGATGAACAGTGAATAAAAATCAAAAGCAAGACAATCCGTGCATCATTTCTTCTTTTCATATTCGATTGAGAAAATTCAGAAAATGAAAGATATTTGTTATTTCACGACTCATTTATGACACAAAACAACAAATAGCTGCCTGTTGTTTGTACTTTAAATCTTATGTTAAAGTCAAAAACAGGAAATGAAAAACTGGGCAATGGACCAAAGTTGATTTTGATATTTTATTTGTAAATTGATTATTAAAAGAAGGAATGACATATGGATGAAAACCACACTGAGGTAGCAATTTGTTTTCTGCTTGTTAATGTCATTTTGTGTCTGGGGTTCTCAAGGAGAAACAAGTTCACTTGAAATTGTTTCTCTTTGAAGTTGATGAATTAGTAACAAGCATCTTCAGTTTGGGATTTCCATGTTGTTGCTCCCGAGCCTTAGAAAAGAAAAACCACTTCATTCTGAATTACTTTGCTGGAATGCCCAGCCGGATGCTGTAACATAGAAAATTGGTTATTGAATGTGTGTGTGCGTGTGTGCATGTGTGTGTGTGTGTGTGTGTGTGTGTTTTTATTGTACAGTATGTCTGTGTGGAAGCAGTAAAAAAAAAAAAAAAGTGCGTGTGTGTGTGTGGGGTGGGGGTCTGGACATTTCTGAGAGCATGTATGCAAGTAGGTAAATTAGGCTGATTATAAGAGTAGGCCTAATAATCCCATAAGAAGTGCATCAGGAATTACTTTTAAAAAATGAAACATTATAAAAAATGAAGGCATGGGTGGCAGGCAGAACTGAATGAGAAGCGGAGAGTGTCCCCATTTTCCTAAGTAGTTCTAAGCAGCATTAGTGCCTCTTAGCTGAACATGCCAAACCTGGGATACAAACTGAATCCTTGCTGGGCGAAGCTTATGATGCGTCATCTGCCGTGTGTGTGTGTGTGTGTGTGTGTGTATGTGTCTGCACATCACACACAAATGCTGTGGCTGAATCTGACACTCACACATTAGGAACAAAATTATGCACATGTAAAACCTTTTTGTCTCTTTTGGTCTGATTTTTCTCTCTCTCTGCCTTTCCCTTCCTTTCTCTTCCTCCGTTCCTGGAACATTAGCTCACATCACAGTCGCACATCATCCAAATCTGTGACAAGATGACAGACGCCCTGTATCATGACAGTTTTAAACAGCTCACCAGCCTGAACTGCTGCACCTTTAACTTAAACTAAATCATACACAATGAAAAGGCAAACAATCCTATTGGAATAGGCGCTCTATCCAGGTTCACATGTAAGAAAAGAAAATAGATATTTTCTCAGTTCTTTCCTGAGACATCTTGCAGCGTAGGCTGTCAGCGAGAGAGATGATAAAAAGCTGTGATTACCAATGTGCTTTTCTAATGCTTGTCCTAGATAGTGTGAGACAGAGACCAAAGGAAAGGAAGAGAACAGTGACAAGGGGAAAATAAAACTTGAAACATCTGTATTACTTCCTAATACTCCATCCACACTGAGAATAGCAGAATTAATGTAGAGTAACCACTTAGTAATCAAATTCCTCTCTCTCGCCTTTCTTTTATTCATTTATCCCATGAGAGAAATAAGTGCTATTGGAGAAGTGAGAGCGGCAGAGAGGTGAGAAGAGATCCGGTGGCTCACTCACTAATGCATACAGGTCAGAGCGACCTGACAGCACTCAGGCAGCCAGAGCGCTGGAAGAAAACGTGAGGTTGTGTAAGCATCTGTCTATTTATGCGTGAGAGAGAAATTTCTGTAAGTGAATGCTCCCATGTGATTGTATATATGCATGGTGGTGTGTGTGTGTGTGATGAGAAAGGCTAAACTCTGAGGGTTTCATTACCCCCATCAAGCACACCAGGACTGGGATGCCTGAGCTGTTGCGGTAAGGATTAGAGCTTGGAGGTTAAGAGCTTCATGCACATACACCCACATGTTTCTCTGTGTCCCCATTTCAACTGCCACGGTAGACAGTTGCTCGACCATCAATTCATTCAACAGCTTCAACATACAATGGAGCGGGGCATGTTAATAATGAAACACGCTAATAAAATATTACAATCGGTGTCAGTTTAGATGTTGTAAACTTCCCGGCAAGGTCGCAGCGGGAGTCTGTGGAGGGCGTTTGCATGTGGCGTAAAACCACAGCTCCCTATAAGCTGACACAAACAACCACGGGTTCCTTTTGTCTGTGCATGCATATGTTAGTAAGTAAAATGTGTAAAATCTGGGCTAATAAGTAACATTAGTTTTTGAGTTAAAAAATTCTTCATGAATGCGTTTCATGCTGATTATTGCAACATTTTCTTTGCTCTAATCTGTGGAGCAATGTTTGAAGAGCCATAACTTGAGAAATAAAGAAGCTACAGTCTTGAAATACAAACCCAGAATATGATGGTGCAAATTTGGTCAAAAAATGTCCATGTTTTTTCCTATTTTGATATTCCACCAACCATAAAACTTTTATTTTTCAATCTAAGACGTTGATTTTTTTCCCCGTGATTGGCACCAACAGGAGCTTTAAAAATGTAGTATGTGTTTTTGCATTTAAGGACAATATCTGAACATGCATTAAGCTGGTATGATGATAAAACCACACAAATAGTGTCCCAGCTGGAAGAGTGATATAATATTATTACTGGGCTAAAACAAAAATTACAGTTTTCCAACTGGTATTCCTTTAAATAATTTTATCAAAAGTGGTACCATAAGAAATCATGTGCATATGTCAGACATACATATATTTACTTGTTTGTGCGTGGGCCATTTCATAAATTGAGGCTAAAAGATCTAGTAGCATCTTTTTTATGGAATGTATTCAGAAACAAAAACAGACTTGGATAACAAGTGAAATAAATCAGTAGGCTCTGAGTTTTTCCTCAATTCTCAGTCCGTTTTTCTAAAAATTTGTTTGGCTTTCTGTTTAACTGTAACTCGTTGCCTTTCTCGATCTCGCCTGTGTACATTTCTCTAACCGGTTGTTTGTAATGTTTGTCTGGGTACATGTCCATCTCTCACACTCTGCCTCACAATTCATTTGTCCTTTCCCATTTCTCAAGAGGCAAACATAACGCCAGCTTGCCTCGCTGTAACTGACACAGAAGCCTGGGAACAGTTCCTTAGCAACAACGAGCCACCATTTGCCTTGTGGGCGCTTCCCTTTCCTGGTGTACTTTTGAACTGTTCACTGCGCAAGTTAATCTTCCCTGCAATACTTACTTTTGGGTGTCAACGGCAGAAGTGCTAATCTATGCCTCCACTCGAGCATCATAAATCACAGAGTGATGTAACGCTGATGGGTGTACAACACCTAAGTCCTCTCACTGAGTTTTTTAACTCTGATGTTAATCATAGAGTCGAGTGCGCACAAACTTAGAGAGAGGAATCCAATGATTAACTGCTGGAGTACAATTAGAGGGATCCTTGTTGTGCTGAAGAGGACTTGTTACCCATCCATCATCAGGTGTCAAGGAACTTTTAGCCTTGGCTCTGAGCCAATACAGGTGCAGCTCTAGATGCAGGCGCAGGTGAAATCACTGAGTCCTAGATCAAGGGTTTCCAGAAACACAGTGTGTTGCTTTGGGTAGATTAAATCCTGAGAGAAATATGGGAAATTGCTTGTGAGTGAGTGTATGCTTGTGTAAATGAAAATACATGCACCTTTACACAAATATGCATGTTTTGTGTATTGCAGATGCCCAGTCTAATGTGTCTTTGCCACTTGTGTTATCAGGGCACTTAAGTGAACAGTAGGACATTATCTGACCACACAGTAAGTCCTGTGTCACCTTCCTCACTAATCTCATTAGATATCAGAATGCAAGCATGTACTTTATATTGTACGCGACAGTGTGCTGGAGTGCCAAGGTTGTTACAGCATGGTCTGATGGTTATCAAGGTTGACTGTCAACTGCTGTATGTGCATTACACAGTGTGTGTCTGTGGGTGGCATTTACCTTGGCATGCCGGCATCGTTCCACTCCAGGTTCCATTGGTGGTGCAGGTCCTGATGACAGTGGTGTCGCCTCCGATCATGACGTAACCTGGCTGGCACATGAACGACACATTTTGGCCCACGGTGATGTCATCACCAAATCTAAGCCCATTCGCTGGGATACCAGGGTCGCCACAGGTGATCACTGCATCATTGGTAACCAAACATAAAAACCTTGCATCAGGAAACGGTGTAATAAACATCAAACATACTTTTTGTTAAAAAATAAAACATCCATTGATCAATACAGCTTCATCTTAGTAATGAACCTTTATGCCTATTCATACTTTATACAGAGTGGTGAGCACAGGAGAGGGTCTACTTTGTTACTGTCAAGATTACAGCCTTCTCTTGTAGCAGTGTTTGTTGTACTTTCTGCCATTAAGACATACTCATGCCCTTTTTATTTTTATTCAGATACTGTGAGAGAAAAAAGTAGCTTCTTTTAGGTTAAATAATTATCCTCTCAGGCACATGCAGAATTTGCTTGAAATGTATGAAACAGTTGTGTCATATACATGTATAATATATGTAAATCACATATATGATATTAATTGCTCACCAAACAGAACATTCAAGAATTAAAGGGTGAAACTGCACCTGGACCATTAGTTCATACTTATTAATATGACGATTTGCTCAACAAAAGAACACAAAAATGTTAAGTTTGTCCCCAAATAGTTGTTTTTCTGCTTCCGTTGTTTGTAGTGATTAAAAAAAACTACATTTAATGGATATAGTGTAGAAGCAGTGTGGTGTTTTTATATTTTTAAAGCTCACTTAAAAAAAATGCTAATCAAACGGACATCTTCTTGAGTTATGCCATGTCAAGAAAACTTGCATCTGTAAACATTCTTACACTGTAAATGTTGGATTAATGCAGGATACAGGGGCTCCATTGTACAGAGATATAGTTTGTGAAAACCCTGAGACATTTTATTTTTTATAATCACTTAAAATGCACCAAATATGGGCGTGTCATGGATTTCACTGGACAGCAACATACACCTACAAGTTTTCAATTGAGGTTTAATAGGCTACTTGACAATTAAACTGCACAAAACATCAAAGTTTTCCTGTTCTTGTGCAGTTTTCAGCAATCCAATGCTGATTGTGCATAATGTAATCAAGCTAACCACAACGGATCATCATGCATAATGCAGCTTTCTTTAGACACAATATCATGTATCATGTCCACACCTAAAGTGTGCTGGGCAATAAAAATAACTCAATGATTTCAAAGACATCTATTAAAATGTTAATTTATGTGAAGACAAGAACTGTTGATATAGTTATAGCCATATTAACCCATGACCAAGCACTCAAGAAAGGATGTTATTGGATTTTTGCTGATATCTTACATTTTCCAACTCACTTTGGCCGATTGCCAACAGTAATAAATGAACATATTTCCTCAGTCTCTCCTTGAATTAACATGTAATGCCTACTCTCATTGTGATGGCAGTTGCAGATAAAATACAATGCTGTTCAAACACACACATTCACTGTACAAAATGATAAGTTAAAGCACAAGTTTAAAGGCGTTAAAAGCATTATCTGCCTGTCAGGCCTTTATTAACCATCTGTTGTGCTCCTGACCCAAGAATAAATGATACCTACATTATATAGTAATACTAACTGTAATCACTATATTTTATTTACATATCCAAATTCCAAAATGCCCCACTGCAGGTATATATTTTATCTAATTACACCAGAGAGCCCTTTTAAAATAATAATAATAATGCTGAGGAGTTCCCCTTTGCCAGTCATTTCTGTTCAGTCTCTTCTTTTCATATGCCTCTTCTTGGCTTCTTCTTATGGCACAATTTCTCCAAAGTAAACAGATGGCCCACACTGTTGGCCCACTACATTGTCAGGTCTTAACCCTTTGCTATTTCTGATAATAAATTTACTTGCCAGCCTTTATTTGATTGCTTTTTCAGAGACCTAGTTTCACCCCACAGGCCCTAATTTGTGTGCACTTATTATAAAATTCTTCCAGACTTGTTCACCTTAATGTAGGAAGCCAGTTGGAAGCATATGTCTGTCCCTGCTAACGCCTCCTGTCTTAAATTAATATCTGTTTATTTTCACTTGCTGCCAAGGACTTCAACACTTGGACACATTTATCACTGCTGAGTGAAACTTACTTTGTATCCTGTCATGATTCATCTAAGAGCTGGTGATTCTGAGTATAAAGGAAAAAAATGTGGTCTTAACTTCCCATCAATAACTGAGGTTTTGGGTTGATGAGAGTAAGTTCTTGCTTGATTCAAAAGTTAATCTAATCCTGGATGCATCTATTTTCCAAATTAACACAAAACAACAACACTGACAGGTAGGAAAGCAGAAGAAACTCTGCAGCCTTGATGCTAGCCTGAAATTCAGTGATATGTGTCGAGTGTGTTTTCTGTTTATTCAGGACAAATTTCATACAACATCCTCCTCACATCCTCCTGCACCCGTTATCTGTGTCAGAAGAATAAAACACAGTGCATCTGGCACTGATGTATTTAGTGTTTGACATACAGTCATTCAGAATGTCTGCAGTACATGTGGAAACTGCTGTGAAATAAGTACACTAACCTGGCATCTTTATCTGGTTTTCTTTGGACTAGACAGACATTGTGAGTAAATAAACGGTTTTGTTTTGCAGCAGTTCAGTTTAGTTGGTGTCATATCACATAAGTCGTACATGAACATATTTTCTTCCCCACACAGAATGGCATCCAACTATCCAGAGAGTTTTTTTTGTTTTTTTTTAAGTCTCTCCAGCAACCTGTCTATTTAGGAACAATATCCTTATTACTTGGTGTAACTTCAGGTTAAGTCTATGCATTGTTCACCTATCACTTCATCCAAAACTGCCAAATAAGACTTTGAGGGACAATATATATCATTGATTTCTGCTCTGCTAACAAACGTAAATAAACCAATGACAAATAATGTTTCTTTTTCTGGAAATTACAGTCATTATTTACTCGGCTCCACTGTTCACCAAGTTATTTCCTTCTCCTCTGTTCTCCTCTCCTCTTTTTTCCCCCTACAATACCCTCTGGCTCTTGGCAGGCTGTCACTGTAAATAAAACATTTTTCATAATGTCTTGTCTGATAAAATAAAGGTTAACTGAAATTACAGTTTACCCAAGGAAGACAAGAACATGCGCAGCAAACTTTGAGGCTATCCATTCAACGGCTGGGATAACTGACTCAACACTAGAGATGTGAACCTCACAGTGGTGCAAGAGAAAAAAGAATCAGGTGGTCACCAAAGTCTCTAAGGCTTATCGTCAGGAAAACAAGAATATCTGTGCAAAATTTTGTGCCTATCCATCAAATCCATGCTGAGATATTTCACAGAAAATATTAAAACCCAATGAAAAAGTGATACCTATTTTCTGTGTCTAAATGAATATTAGAATATTGTTGATAAAAATATATTCATACAGTGTTTCATTTTGAATCCAGCACAGATTGTGAAGACTCGACTGTAGCAGCTAAACTATTGCATTTGCAGCCATGTCTCTGTCCAGTAAATAAATCTTTGGGTGACTATTTGTGCAGATCTGCTGTTCAATTTGACTCTGAGCCACCGAAATTACACATTATCTTGAATTAAGAATGAAAAGTCTCTCTAAACACAAGCCAGAAGCAGCTGGTATGAATAAAAGACAGCTCATACAAGTTTCAGTCGGTATCAAATAAACCATCTCATGAGGAGGCGGAACTGTGGTCTTCCTAGAAGAGAAAAGGAAGGCTGCCGGAGAAAAATGTGTGTACATAAATGTTTACATGTGCCTGTGTTTCTGTAGGAGTGAAAAACAGAGTCTGTCAGCACAATGTGGAAAAGCTGCAGGCTATTGACTTCAACAACTTAACTATACAGCCTTTTCATTCAGCACACTTACTTGTTTCCGAGAAAACAGCTTGCTGGGAGATATGAAGTTAAGGCTGGAAATCATAGAAGGAGTTTGCATGCACTTCAGTGAGCTGCTTCCAGGAGAATCTGTATTTAAAAACTTCTTGATTGTTACCAAATATCTGTTTGGTTCTTTCTGCATTACATTTTTAACTATAGGCATGTTGGGGACGTGTGATGCTGTATCGCTATGATTTTTTTCCCCTTTTTTGCAATAGCATTGAAGCACTTACAGCTCTACCAGGGGACAAGATCTGCAGTATATCAGTTTTAGTCAGTCTCTGGATTTCGTTATCTAAGATTCAAGAACTTCAAGTTGAAAAAGCACATCACTACAGCCTGCAACCCTGTAAATCTCTAAATGCACCACTTTGTATTTTGCTCCAAAGTCTTCATTTAATTGTATCCTCCAACACTACATTCCTCCATCTCACTAGAGGAATTCACTACCACTCTTAAGGGAGAAAGCCACCGGCCAGACAAGTGAAGGATATGAAGAAAAAGTGGATATAAATCCACTGTATCATGGTGTATTACACGCCAAATAGTCTCCCTGAAAAATCAGTGTTTACTGTTTATTTCATAAAGTGCTTTATGGCTTGACTTCACAGTTTACTGAGCAAGTCTCTTTTCTAATGCACTTCAACTAAATTGCTAATTCCTTAACATGCTCTATAAATTTCATTTATCAACCACCACGAGTGTCGTAAAAAAGATAAAAATAAAGGAAGAACTTTTCTCTCTCCCCTTGAGAATGTTGCGTGACTTTGATCTGGTAACCTACATGATCGATTACCCATGAACCGTGAAAATGATTGCCTCCTTAATGAAGGCACAGTGAGCCAATCCTGGCATCCTCAGTGTTGATGTCCCTGAATTGACCACTAAACTTTAATGTTAAGTGATAGTATGAAGCAGAATATGTTCGGTGATGAGAAAGTCCTAAAGTGGGGAAAAGAGGTAAGGCAGCTCTTCTGTCTTTCTCCATGTTTGATCATTATTACTCAATCCAATTTCCAATCTCTCTCTCTTTTCCCTCCCTCCCTGTACATATCTGTCCAGAGACCCATTTCATTCCAAAATTGAAAAATTATGCCTATGCCATTTATCCTTTCTTGTGATTCAATAACAAGCAAAAAGAATAAAGAAGAGAGAATATAGAGATTTTCAGAGAGAAGAACAATGTGTAATTTTGTTTGATAGTCATCCTGGTGCAAATTGAATATAGATTGGCATACTTCTTAATTACTGGAAGGCTCATTTGCTGAGATCTAGACAATAAAAACTGCCTGACAATTTTGATGCTTTGCAGGGAGAGAAGGCTCAGAGAGATTTATGTGTTATTTAAAATCTTATAGCCTATTTTAGGGTTGCTGTTTATCACTCAGAGCGCCTCCTTTTGGGAGAAATAGGGAGCAGTGTCATCTTCAGAGAGGTTTATCATCAGACTACAGAAAGCATAAGAGGAGCAGTCTACTGTATTACCAGTACTACATTTATTGTGAATAATATGCTGCTAATGTGTAAATGATGAGTAGCAACTCAATACCAGGACAACACTTAATTCGCTTTGTGTGCATCTGCGACACCCAGGGGAGTGCACAACCTTCCTTGTCCTATTTTTTAACTTTTTCTTTTTTTGGTTCCATTTCCTAAACAACATATTCTGCGAAAGCCACAGTTGCAAGATGCAAGTGTGACTGAACTAAATGTGATTAAGCATGAAACGCTGAATTTTGCTTTGTTGTTTCTCTGTTCACAGCAGTGGTATAATCGGGACTCTGCCCTGTTGGTCGGACACACAATAATGTCACAGTTGACGGTGATCACACAAAGAGCACTTTTCATTTCCTAACATGAACAATGTGCATCAGAAAGGTCCTTTAAGTAAATCACACAAGACCCAGAGACAAGACTCCACCATGCTTCTGTGCACCCAAAACTCACTTGTGCAGTTTGGAGCGGAGCCAGACCATGTGCCATTTGCAAGACACTGGCGAGTAGGCGACCCTGTGAGGAAATATCCTTCCATACAAGAATATACAATGGAGTGGGAGAAGGTTGTGCCGTCCACACGGGAAATACGGCCGTGAGCAGGGGTACCTGGGTTCCCACACTGTACGGCTGCAATAGAGGGGAGAAAAGACAGGATGTGAAGGTCAGAGGTGTAAAATAGTAATGGATTTTCTATTTTCCATATCAGTGCTTCACCATCGGAGGTGTTGGGCGCCTCAAGGTGGCTACAACATGACGTCTGAAGGTCTTGAGGTGATAAAATGGCTTTGAAAATTTCTATTCCTCCACTATAAGGGGAATATTAATTTATTCATGAAATAATTGACATTTTGCTTTTAACCTGATCAATGTGTATTTTCTTGACTGTCACACTCACATTAAAGAGTCTGTAAACAGCTGACAGAAATCATTAGCTGGTGTCAGAGTTCACTATTATGCATGTGTGTCTCACATTAGAGGATGTGAGAAATCATTGTCGTTCATTTAGAGAAGCTGTGAAGCAAACCAGTAAAGAACCACTAATCCATAGAGCATCACAGTTTTTTTTTGTAAAGAGGCTAATGAGCAGAGCTGGTGCTGTGCTACGCACAACCCAATTGCAGTATTGACAAGTCACCATTAAATAAAATGTAGTTTGTGTATTGTCAAGTCTCATAGTACGTCTGTGGTAATGACATTTAGGGCTGAAAACAAAAGAATTATGGGAGTAATGTGAAATTTTGCAGTCATGTTGTGTTAATGATAATACAAGATAAAACTTAGGTGTGCAATCCTTGGGGAGAAAAACTGACTTTCTGTAGAGAACTGAAGAGTTGAACTTTTTACAGTACAGTATCCTTTTCAGCATTTTCATAATGGGCCATTGAAAACGTATCCTTGAAGAGTGTCGAGTACAGAGTTTGTTTCATGCGTTTTTCTTCTGCTCCAGATCATGTTTAATTACAAAACTGATCTGCTCTCTCAATCACCTAATTGCCTGGAAAATCTGAAATAGCGATTCTTGTAGGAGACAGACGTGCTGCAAGTGCGGTGGTGATTTCTCAATTACCACGTGTGCGTACACGCAAACTAATCGGGGTGCAAATGCATCACTCAGGCACATGACTAACCACATCAGGTGGCAACTTGCTCACAATAATGTGCTACAAATGCACACACAAGCATATTCATACACCCAGCGTATACATGTGCTCCTGGGTGCATTTACCAAAAATAAACTATTGTAGCTTTTGGTTTCCTTTCTTAATAATTCAAGACCGACACAATGACAGTCACATAAAACAGGTCTTGATGGCATTGTGAGATAGATATTAAGCTGAATATCTACAGTGACTGTTTCTTGGAGACTGTAAAAGGTTGTGGATAATAGATGGATGGGCTTTAACACAAGACAGGGCTTTAGATCACAAACAGACAGCACTGAGACTCATTCAGGCTCCAGTGAATTCCTGCCCCCACCCTCCTGAGGTGGAGGATGGTTAAAACAATCTTTAAATCAGGAGTTCAGCTGGGAGATGGAGAGACAAAAAGCTAGTGAAGGAGAGATGTGGGGTAAGAAATAGAGGGAGGAAAAGGCAAAGAGAGCATGATGCACATGAGGGAGGGATAGAGATATGGGCAGGGATGGAGAGAGAGCTAGCCAACAAGATTAAGACAGAAAGAAATCAGAGGAGAAGCAAAAGAAAAAAGGCTGACATTAAGGGAAATGAAGGCCAGAGAGAGAAAAGAGAAGAAACAAAGAAGATGGAATGAAAGGAAGATATACAGAGAGTATTTCAGAGGGCTATGCATTGGCCTATTATATTAAAAATGACATTGGCACTGTTCCAAGCTGGCGGACAGTAAGTAGAAGAGAGCAAAAGCAGTCAAACATTTGCCTCAATATCCGGTTGACCCCCAGGGGTAATTTATGCAAGATGTAGAGCTACCGTTCTGTGAACTAATATCTTCAAAATCCACAATGATTCATTTATCACAATCCAAAAAGGACTTGGCTTTAGGTGTCTAGAATTAATGAATTTTTTGGTTGCAATCTGGAACATAGTCACAGCACCATGTGCTGGCAGAAAATACCAGACTGCAGCAGAGAGATATTTATCCATCTGGTGCAGAACTGCATTCTTGAGCTTTTGCAATCATGTGTTTATTTACTAGAATGCAGCCAATATGTTGCATACAATGATTGTGTGTTTAAGGTAGGGCAGTGTACTGCTTGGATTGTTTCCATCCCACAGCTGATGCGAGTTTTGGTACCAAACTAAACATTACCTTGGAGATGTTTTGAAGAGTGTACATAACAAAGCTTTATCAATATTTTCTTTTTGTCTTAAATGGGCATTTCAGTGATTTGCTTATGCACTTCCATAATACAATACATTTTAAGAGAGTTAAAGGAGCTTTTTAAGTTTTAAAATTTGCCATTCACATATCATGATGTAATTCAATAGCATCTTGTATCGGTTGAAAGGTGAATGCACATATCTTTACACGTCCCCCTCCCCGTTACACAGGTTTTTCTGCTATAAATGTATAGTATCCAAGTTAGCCCTGATGATATCAGAGTTACTTTATGTCCAGAGCCACAAAAGACATTATATAACTGTTCCTTTTAACAGGAAGCAGATTTACGGGGACTTTGCCTGAATAAAATGCAGACTAAATTAGGTTTAAAATAGGCAATATCTGATCAAAGAATAAATAAACAAGACTAAGGATCTGCCCAGGCCTCGAGTGGAAGCTTCTGGTACTTGACAGCTGTTGATATTCAGTGCCACAGGCACACTTCAATCACACAAAAAGCATTAAGATTCAGTACCCAGGCCTGTGTAACCATGCATCGTTTTCTGAATCTGTAGCAGCTTAAATACAATATGTATGTGTTCCCTCTCTGTATGACTCCTATCTGCTGTCTCCTACTGTTTAATACATAACATCACTGAGGTAGTTTAAAGATTCCTCTTACGTTTGCAGAATGGCTGTTTGCCTGACCACGTCCCATTGGGGAAGCATATCCTCTCTGCTGAGCCATACAGTGTATGTCCCACTGCGCAGGTGAAGCGCACCTTGCTGCGCACTTTAAAGTTTCCTGCCTCCCTGCTGGCATGGGCAGGTATACCAGGATCCCCACAGGCACCCATCGAATCACCTGCAAAGGAACATAACCAGTCATGGACCAATAAAAACAGTACACTTAAGATGCTTTCCAATGGAACATTCTGTGTGCATGTGTGTGTGTGCACATGTGCATCTGCGCGCATGTGCGTGTGTGTGGTGTGTGCATGTACAGATGGATCCTTTCAAGTTGGTATGACATTGACTTACAACACAGTGTTCCTGTCTGTCAAACAGAAGGACAATACAGAGAGGACCTAGACAATGCACCACTGAGCAGTTGTCACTATGCCAACAACCTGGAGGAGCCACACTTTTCACAGCTTTGACATCAGGAGCTTTCTGTCCATAAAAACAGCAGAGCCAGCATTAAAAAGCAACCAGCTGTGGTTATGAGGAATGATGAATACAGTTTGACCTCTGAAGCTAAATGCATTTTCATTATCCTGAATTATCCTTTATGTCTTTTGCTCGGTGGAACAACATATAAAACTTCCAGTGTTGCCACCTTGCACCACCTGTCAAGCATGTCTATGAATTAAATCAGATGAAGAGATGCTGCGTCTCTTGTTAATTCTCTTCATGTTCCCATTAGCATTGTCTCTGGTGGGTGGAAGAAATAGGACACGTTCTCTTTCTAAGCCATAGGAAATGAGGGAGAGAGATGACAGGTATGGAATCAGGGCAGTGCCATCACTGCTCAAGATTTTATGTTGTGATGAACAGCAAGCCAAGCTGAGTGGTGTGTTAGTCAGGAAGGAGTCTACAGAGTGGGGTGGTTTTGTATTCACTAGGGACATCCTCAGAGCAAAGGAAAAGAAGCACATAACACACATAACACCAACCACCACTTCCACTGTTGCTCTTGCTTCTGCTCTCTCACTGAAATGAAACCAGTGGAGGAAAGGAAGACAAAAATGTCTGGCTTCAGAAGACAGAGTATCATAGACAGAGAGACATATAGATGTACAAATATTCAAATGGATAGAAAGATAGACAGGTAGACAGATAGACAGTCTCTTTGTGAGGGATTCATGCTTTATTGACTTTGAGATCTTGTTCCTTGAGCTGTGCACACACCCTGTGCATCATTCCCTGTGTGTTGGCTGCTGCTCTCTGTGTACAGAGCAGCAAACAGCTGCAGTAATACTGGACTTGTTGACGAAGCCTTACTGCACAAACACAAAGCTCATATCTTCGACACACATCCCACTGCTCATATGTGCACAAAATGCATTTGTCAGGTCAAGGGCTCACAGCTGGAGATGATAAGTTCTCGTGTGGCTGTGGTTGGCAAAGAGTGTGTGTGTGTAACTGCATATATATGTGTGCGTGTCGGTGAGAGACCGCACTTGATGCATGTGAATGTTTATGCGTTTCCCTGCATGCACTTGTACGCACTTGCAGAGACAAGCGTACACTGAGTATGCATACATATTTGTGCCTATGTGTTTGCTTGTCAACTTTGTGCATATGCGTGTGTTTGTCAACTTTGTGCGTGCATGTGTGTGTGTCTTTCACAGCAGCTGTCTGTACTTCATTAGTCTCCTTCGGTTAGGTGAGGCAGCCTGACTCGGCATGCACTGTGACAGCTATAATCTCACTAATTGGGATAGTGGTGGATTTGGTTTGAATCTGAGTTAATGTCCGTTCACCAGGCTCCCTTTGTGAGGAAATAATAAGGCCTTCAACTCAGCCATGCAACAGACGAGGACAAAAGGGGAATGGCTTGGCAAGCGGTTTTAAGCCCCATCTTACTAATTAACAAGGGAGGACAGATGAGAGAAAGGATAGATGCATGGATGGATGCATGGATGAGAGCTACTGCTGACGCTGAGCTAGACTTCTGAGGAATTCATATTCCAAATTATTTCGTTGCTACTGGTGATGAACACTGAATCATAATGTGCCGTTTTCATAACGTCTAGTTCTGCAGATAAAGCTGTTTACAGACTATGCAACCACCTTTCTGCAAATAAATAATACAATAACTGAAAAGCAACAAAGAGAGGCTTAAAGTATGTGATGAAAATCATATAGGAAATGACCAAAAAACTGAAAGAAGCATTTCAACTTACATGCGTGTAATGAATTAAAGGAAAAACCTGAACCCATGACATCGGCAGAGAGGGGATCTGGTGACTTTGTTATGTTTTTCCCCTTAGAGTGAAGGATCACTGCGAATCAATACAAAGTTGTTCTGAATGATCACCTTTATCCTACGATGAAGCATTTCTATTCTGACAGTAGTGGTCTCATCCAGAATGACAGTAACTCCATCTATAGGGCTTGAAAGGTCACTGAATGGTTTGATGAGTATGAAAATGATGTGAATCAGAGGCTCTGGCCTTCACGGTCATCAGATCTCAATCAAATTGGATCCTAGGGGAGATTTTGGACCAATGCTCTCCACAACCATCATCAAAACACCAGATAAGGTGAAAAAACGTTGCTCTGTCAATCTAGTAGAGACTTGCAGAATCAATGAAAAGACACATTAAAGCTGCTCTGGTGGCACAGGATAGTCTGACACCCCACTAAGACATTTTATGTTGGTTTTTCCTTTAATCTGTCATCCTTCTGTACATTCATACATTCAAGAGAGTTCATCTGTCTTGTTAAAATTGCAGCTCTAATTGTGTCACTTCAGAAGTTTTTGCAAATGTGTCAGTGGAAACTAGGTGTGAAACTTTACATTTGCACTAATTTAAAACCCACAACTTGAGTTCCAGCTGTATCTTGGTTCTCCTTTCTTCTGCAGTTGTAACAGATGTTTCCTGCCAGGTCTGGATTCATCAAAGCTTCACAGTGATAAACAAGAATAGTTCCTTGTTTCCATTGTAAGTTGTGGATTTCATAGTTATTTAGAAGCACTGATGCAGTATAATCCTGTATGACAATATAAAGCCTTCTTACTTCTGTACGTTTATACTATGCCAGTGTGAATGATGTGGTTGCAAAAAAGCTGTTTATTCCTTTTAAGTGTTAAAAAAAATTCTAGCACCATACATTTTTCTGTGACTGAAGTGCTGCTGTATCAGTGCAAAATAATTTAATCAGCATTTTGTAGTGTGAATATATGCAATCAACATCAATATTATATGCTCATAAACTGTAAATATCCTACTGTAGCACATTATTTTTCTTAAGTCTGGTAACTTACATTGCTGTTTATTACGATTAAATCCTGCAGTCCCTGACCCAGGACTGATACCCCGCTGCACAAATTCCTCCAGGGATTTACTCTAAACTTGTCTGACAATTTAAATAATTCGGAATAGACTCATGTTGGGTTTACTTATCTCACTTTTCAAGTGATGAGTTGATGCTGATTAGGTTTCAGACAAGTTACATTAAATGCACTGAATCTGGTTTGGTATTAAATGTTTTTTTCTTGCCCAGATTAAAACAGTATATTAGCTGGACATCCTCTAGAAAAACAGAAGCAGTAGAGCTCATGGAACTAACACAGAGCTCAGAGTGAATGATGGAGTGAAATATAATACAAAATTGGAGATGATCACTTTACGAGAGGCTCATTTGTCATAACAGCAGGGTGCCGATCAAGTCATCTCAATAATAGATGCCAAATTGCTTTTAAAACTGAGGTGATGAGTGATAAAGAAGAACACTTTTTAGCTTTTTTCCCCCCAATCAAAACCATTACAATTATACACCGATTAGCCACAACATTAAAACCACTGACAGTTAGGTTAATAACATTGATTATCCCATTACAATGACACCTGTCACAGGGTGGGATTTATAAGGCAGAAGGGTAATTCTTTAAGCTAATGTGTTGGAAGCAGGAAAAATGGGTACTCTGGGGATCTGAGCGATTTTGAAAAGGGCAAACTGTGATTGTCATAGATGACTGGGATCAGAGCGTCTCCAAACCAGTAGGTGTTGTGGGCTGCTCCTGGTATGCAATGGTTAGTGAGTACTGGTAATGGTCTAACAACTGGTGAAGTGGCAGCATGGTCATGAGCACCCAAGGCTCACTGATGAACATGTGAAACGTATCCTGGTCTGAATGGCCCAATCCCACAGAAGAGCTGCTGTAGCGTCACAGTGCATTACAGTTTGCTGCATATGGGACTATAAAGCCACAGACCAATCAGACCTACACAGCCTACACAGACCTCTAACCACCAGCAAAAACATCTACAATGTTCATGAGTGTCAAAGCTGGACCACAGAGCAGAAAAGAAGGTGACATGTTGTTTACTTGTATGTGTTGCTTATGTTGGGAAGAGATGGAAGCAGGATGCAACATGGGAAGAAGCCAATTTGATGAAGGCAGTGTGATTCTCTGGGAAATGTTCTTCTGGGAAACCAACCACCCATGTGGACTTTGACAAGTACAACCTGCCTAAGCACTCCTGCAGAAAACGTACATCCTTTCATAGCAGTGTCCTCTATCAGCAAGCTACTTTGCACTGCCATTTGCAAAAAAATAGCTCAGACATAGTTTAAAGAACATGGCAAAGGTGTTGACTTGGCCTTCAAATGACCCAGATCTTAGATTGAGCATCTTTGGGATGTGCTGGAAAAACAAGTCCAATAATGGAGGCCCAACCTCGCAACTTAGATCACTTCAGGGAGCTGCTGCTAACATCTTGCTGTCTGATACCACAGGAGACACCAGACAAACGTCAGAGGTTTCGTGGAGCTCAGAGCTGTTTACAAAATTAGGCAGGTAGTTTTAATGCTGTAGTTATGCTTTATTAGATTCTATAGCTATACTTCTATTCAACTACTAGGTTGCATGCACCAAATAATTATGCAGACTCAAGCTAAGTGAGCTAACCTGCCTGACCTCTGTGTGGTTTTTCTGTTTGGTTCAACCAAGACACAAACTGTAATGAATATTCTGACAGGGTGATAGTTTGGAGCCTCTCGAACTACGTGCATCTCCTTACTATCCTAGAAATCCCACTTCCCTACTGCCTGACTGCTTCCAACTGTCTGAGTAAATACTAAACAGTGAAGGTGAGGGGAGAGTTTGCACATTCATTTAAAGATGAGGAAAAAAAATAACTGCCATACAAGCCTGCTTACAAGCATTACTTCTGGGTCAGAGAGTTGAACAAACCAAGTGAACATTCAGTAAAGAGAACCCACTTAAATGGTCAGAAATGCTTAAGTGTGATGGGAGGGAAGTGCACAGGGGGGATTAAGTGGGAAAGTTTGTAGTTCTGCAGACATAAACTAAAAGACTTTTTTTTCATGTTTTTAGAAAACGTAAGAAGGAGAGTCTTGAGATAAATGTAGTGAGCACAGGACACTTAAAAAATCTTGTTTGTAAGAGTCTCATCTGAGAATTACATCACAGGCGATATCTCTTGATTGTTTCAACAGAAGGCAACATTTACTTTAACACATTTTTGGCTGAGTAGGGAACTCACACCTCCCTATTGCTGAACGGAAGAGGAATAATGGGTTACTGTTTGGCAGTGATCCACCATTCAAGTACTCAGCCAAATGCAGACATGTCAGATAAACCGCAGGAGTCCCTGCTCGAAAAGTGAAATGCAGAAACTGATTTGCAGATTGGGAATTTGAGGTTGATAACTGACCCAGCATTACATTAATGCCAAGACTCTTGGGTACCAGTGTGCTGATGTGTTCATGCTGTGGGTGTGCTGTAAATATCTGTCTTGTGGTATCTAAACACGCACATAGTTTTGTTCCAATGATTCCAGGTTTGGAGGTTTTCAAAGACCCTTGCCTGCATAAAATATAATGCTGGAAAGCAAATAAGTAGTCAATAACGTGGCTGAGCATCTCTGCCTTGAAGCTGCAAAAACAGATTCCAACAGTTACAGCTGGGCCATTTTGATGCAAGAAGGAATTCTTTTTCTGAAAAAGCCTTCAAAATATATAATTTTGATACAAAGAGATGTTTTTAGGGGCTTAAATCAATCATCAGACAGAGACTTTGATATTTCTGACAATCTAATACAAAACAGTTGAATGGAATATTGTTTGTGGCATTGAAAAATTACATTTAAACAATTTAACAGCAACCTCTCTTTAGAAGCTTTGTCCTTGTCATTTTGTAAAATCTAAACATCAAAAACAGTTCTCAGGGGAATTGCTTACACCTAGAGAAACAGATAAACAGCGACGGTGCATTCTGTGAAATATCCCGAGCGTTGTGGACATTACTTCTGGAGAAAGATGTTACTGTTGAATTTTTTAAGGAGCTTTTTTTTTTTCACTGCCGTGAACAAAACAAACAGAATTTCATTAAACTCTAGAGTTTGGAGGTGACGCTAGTAATCTCAGAGATGGATCTCTCACAGCTGGGCAAATAAAACTCCAATTATTTGCGTAGTTAGATACCACTAGAGGTAAGTGAGAAAGTATGTTCTGTTTTGTTTTGTAATTTGGGTAAACCAAACCTTTAATTGCAATTCTTTCCATTAATTTGGAGAACATTCGTCCATGAAGTGCAAACAGAGTTGGAATCACGACTGTATTTTACACAATCAAACAAACAGTTCTTATTAGAATATAAAGATCACAGACTTCAGGGAGTCAGAAAAAGAAAGAGTTTGAATCTGTGCAGGAATGTGTGTATATGCATGACCAAGTGTGTGTGTGTGTGTGTGTGTGTGTACCTGAGCAGTGGGGCAGCGGACCACTCCAGTGTCCATTCAACTGACAGGTGAGTGATGAGTCTCCCATGAGCTGCCGGTCTCCGAGGCAGGAGTATCTCACCGTGGAGCCAAAGGTAAACTTGTCCCCACTCATCACTCCGTGGGGAGGTGTACCTGGGTGGCCACAGTCCACCTCTGCATGATAGAGAGGGAGGACAGGAGAGATTATCACGACAGGACGTACGGATGGATGGATGGATGGATGGATGGATGGATTATAGTTGCATGCTTCAACACACCTGATAAAATCACCTCTCACTCTGCTACTGGTGCAGATGGGACACCACACTGTTCTCTATTGTCAGAGAAACAGCTTGATAGGTAATAAACTGAAAAGTTTTTCTTCTATCATTTCAGTTAAAGATTTTATTCCTTTTCTTCCAGTCTTACCTGGGTTGGTTAAAGCATATGTAACTATTAGATATTAATGACACCCTGTCAAAGGCAGTAACAGTCCAACACACTGCTATGAGCTTTAAATTTACATGCAGTTCAGGGGAGCTTGTGTTAAAAGGGCAATTTGAGTACATTAATGTTCCTTAACATAATCCTTTTTTCATAAAAAGATGAGTTGATGTAAAGTCTTGACCACAAGTATTTGGACCGTTTTTCCTTTCTCATTAAGGTATCAAGCCTCAGGTTTAATCTGATTATGTTTACATGAATATACAGAGAACTTTGTGGGAGATAAAATGTAGTTTCACACAAACTCACTCAAAATATATGATATTTTTACGGATCATATTCCTGCAGAATGCTAACATTTGATGCATTTGGCTGCATGTGAGCACAAAGAAAGCTCCTGTATATATTTCTGTGTTTATCCTGCTGCTGCCGTCAGCATGTAAATCAATTAATCAATAGCTGGTGCGCGGGTTCTTCTGACAGCCAAATATTTACTTTGCTCTTTTGTGTTCTGTACATTTTTGCTAAATACAACCTGGCCTTTCTGTCTATGAAGCTCACCAGAAGTTTGGATCTGAATCCTCTGAGGTTGTGACTATTAAATCTCCCTGAAATGATTTTTCTGTCATCCACTAGGCCTGTAGCCCTTGGTCTGTCAGCTTCTTTGCCATGTTTTTGTTTTCCCATTTGAATGTAACTCTGTTTATTTGTTTCAAGCTGCCTGTACTTGATATCTGGTCACCAGTCTTCATTTCTCACATTTTTAGCCTCATTGTTAACATCTTCACTCTCAACTCTGAAGCACATTTGCACTACTTTGTGCATGAACTAATTTAGAAACAAAGCACAGCCGCTCAAGAAGCATTTAGTAACAAGTGTCCACTTACTCTTGAACCTTTGTAATTTCAGTATTATGTGCAAAAACAGTCTTTTAAGTACTCGAAATAAACCTAATATATGCTACTTCAATGTAGTATCGATTATTATACTCCAAACTGAATAAACTGAAGCACAAAGCCCACAGAGTAAAACATGCTATTTGTTAAAATACTGAAGTGTGATATAGTGTAGACACTCAATAAATCCAACTTAAAACACCACTTTCTGTGTGACTATATTATTTTTGACCTTTATGTATATTTGTGGGAGTTGTCATTTAATCAGCTTAGCTTCATAATGCAAAGTGAGTTTCTGTAATTTTTGCAAAGCTAATTTCTTAACAAAGAGTCACTGATGCCTGGAGCAGTGAATAAACATTTGAGACAGACACTCCTGTGTATCTCTTTAATTACTATTCCGTTTGATAAAATAAATGCTGCGCGTCATCTCTCTACCATGAAATGAAGTGTTTTTTGAGCCAGTGTACAAAAAGTGAAGGTTTACTTAAGATAATTTCATTAGAAGTGGGTCATTAATGTCAGCACGTGAACCAGGCGACTGAGAGCAACAGTACAAACTCAGATAACCCTGATAGTTCAGAGATGGTATAGCTATAACCTGAACAACTGGTCCTCTGACAGTCCCCACATTTCTCAGTTAGGCACAGTGGAACATAACCAAAAGCCACTGGGGCATCTCACATTAGACAGATGCTCCCAATCGCAGCATTTAGCAACTTGCACCATTAAAAGCCGGTGGGTGAAAGAAGACACAAACAAGGTTAAAGACTCTCAGTTGAGGGTAATTTATTTCTCCAAAATTGGCATCTTTTGTTAAGTTTATTAACCCAAGGAGCCCTAGGCTGTTTTCAGGGTAATTTCACTACCTTTACTGTTAAGCTCTTATCTTGGTTATTATAGGGGCTCAGCTATTCAGATCATTTCATATGATTAAACTTTCACATTTTTAGATTTACCTACATAATAAGGAAAACATATTTGGTGTATGACGGTTACCTTCACTCTTCTTTTGACCACAACTTTTGTGTCATTGCAAAGAAAAGCAAATCCATGCATTTTTCATACAAAGTGGAGAGTAATGTCAGCTGTATGCTTGAAACAATGCAAAAACAACTTCAAAACTAGAATATTCCAGTATCATCAAAATGGGTGATGTCTGGTGTCTATTTTGATGCACCACAGGCCTACATTATAATACAATAACAACAGGGACTTTGTGAATTATTCAGCCAAGAAATAGGATAGTGAAGTTTAGTTAAGATGTTATTGAACAGAACTTTAATATCTTTATAGTGTTGTTACTTTAGTATGGAGAAATATATAACACGCATAATCACCAAAGCTCCAGTTTCATTCTTTCTTGTGATATTAAATCATTACATAGATATTTTATTATCTATGCAGTGATTGCATTGATATTAACAAATCTAGATATTACCATCTATGCACTGACAAGTTAATGAGTAATTCAAACAAGAGTACAGGACATGGAGGTGATTACACCGCGACATGCAGGTTGTTTGATGTAAAATTAAGATTATCACAGATGCTTCGTCGCACATACAAGCAACTTGCAAAGGTCAAGACAAGCAGTTTAATTTGACATGTGCTGCACTTCACTGCACTAAATACTAGAAGAGGAATTCAACCGAGAGAATCTGCATGCAAACTACATTTCGTAAGAGTTAATTAAATTAATGTTTGCATGAAATACACTATTTACATACAAAAGGTGGATCAGCTGATGCACTGAGCGAAGGACAGAAGCCAAGCGGACAAACATCTTTACTTAAACCACAAACAGTTACATGATTCGTCTGCTTATTGTAAATGTAATATTAAAATTAGCCACTGTACCGATGCATTCCGGTAGAGGTTTGTCCCAGTGGCCCACCGGCAGGCAGGTGAGCACCGATGAGCCGAACAGGTAATATCCAGGGTTACAGTCGTAGAAGACTACACTGCCGAACGTAAAGTTACCGTGTTCGATCTTACTCTCCCGGATAGAGTTGGCAGGAATTCCTGGATCTGTGCAGTTAACCACTGTGGAAAAGAAAGAGAAAATACACTTATGCCACAGTAAATTTCTCAAGAAACTTGATCATAGTGAAAGAATACAAGTAAGACAGCAGAATGCTGATGGAAGACCAATTATTTTTTGTTGCTGCAAGGATTTTTCAGCCAAGATAATTTCAGGCAAATTACTCTTAGAATTGGAAAGACAAAAAGCCTTCTGCCTTTTCCCAGTATTCCTGTTGCCCTGAGTAAAGTTCTATTAAGTCTATTTATGGATTAAATTTATTATCTATAATCTCTTTATCATAAGTGGGCTGTGGGAGAAAAGTAATGTCTTGCAGTGCTGCTCCTGGCAACTTTTAATAAATATCAATTTATTGTGGTTTTCAAAGACAATGCAGTTGAATTATTGATGTTCAGGACGGTAATGCTCACTTGAGTCAAGGTGAATATTCACTTCTTGGCAACGTTTTTGAAATCCATCTTATGAAAATGTATGATCTCTCTCCATGTGGCTGCTGTGGCATTAAGTATGTATATCGTGTGCAACATGCAAATACACTGCAGGAGATGAAATATAGCACACGTTCATTCTTAATTAAACTGTAATTTTATACATATTGTATACTTACAGCACTCTGCAGTGTCCCTGCAAGCTTTATGTATAAAGTTATCAGGACAGCATGTAGTCTGTCAGGAGTTATTTTATTTTAACACTATGTGGCAATCTGCCTAAATTACTCCACCAAGTCTCATCACTGGGGATTTTTCCTGGAAGCTGTGTAATCTTTTTCTTTTTCTCTTTCTGGATGGAGCCTAATTTACATAAATGCTATCTGTCAGCATGTTCGCGTGAGTTAATAATAGAACCGTTGACATGACCTAATCAGTGGCTTTTTCTGTTTATTCTACAAACAAAAAGACAAGCGAGCACGGGCTATATTAAGCATTGCCAATAATAATAACACCTAATGCTTCCTCCTGAAAACCAAAGGCACAGCTATTGTCACACATTCACAAGCCTCCATTTTAGAAGCAGTTAGTCTCTGAAACCACAATGCTGACAAGGTGGCTCAGTCGGCTGAAAGGAGAAGAGGGTGAAATTAAGTTTAGAGCAACATCCAATTAAATCAATAATGCAAATGTGTGACAAAGCTGGCTTATTGTGGAAAAATTTTAGTGGGAACAATCAGACGTACTTTGACAAAGGGAGTCATTGCACAGTAATATAATCTCAGTGTTTTGATCTTTCACCAGGTCTGTCTCTGCAGTGCTATTCACAGTAATAAAAATTGCTTCTCTTCACATCTAACTGCCAACAAAAGCAAAGCCAAGAGAAGAGATATTTATAAATTGGTAAAATCTGGCAAACCCATCTTCAGTCCACTAAATCCAGAGGTAATAGACCAATTAAAGCCACCTGGTTTCAAACCCATTTCTTTAATTCTGTTTCTATAATAATGTCATCATCTTATCTTATTTCATTGAAACCAGTCATCATTTTACAATATTCACCTAAATTTAGCCCATTTTCCCAATGCGACAAATATCCGTCTCAAGTTAGAAGGAAATGAAAAAGGAAAAGCTCTTTTTTTGTAAATATCATTTAAAAGGAGACTGAATGGTTTAAATGTCTGTTACCATTTTATTTTGGTGACAATAAGGTAAACAGTGGAAAACATGTCTACAAAACTGTCTAAATTTCTTTCTCAGGTAAACATTTCTTTGGTTACACATAAAAAATACCTACATTAATGTTGATTGTAAACACATCATTAATTAATTCATTAACTAAAAAGCAGCCATCATGTCACACACTAAATTAAATATCTTCCACTGATTGCATCCTGTGCTTTCGTGCCTTTAAAGTAATCTCTCACTGCAGCCCCTTCTCCTCTTTCTGCACATCCAGTCGTAAGCATAAAATTGCCATTTCTCTTCTTTTGCTCTAAAACCACGGCTACAGATGTGGAGAAGTAGTGCAGGTAGGGACTTCTGCCATTCAAATCAATAGATGTGTGAGCACCACCTCTATCTCTGGTTTGCCTGAGCCTCTGCAGGCTGGCAGTCACTGGCCACTGATTCCTGAATGATCATGATACATCTGCTGGCAGCTGATTTCTTGTGGTCATCCCAGCTTCAGAGCCCTGAATAATCACACAGCACCAGCAAAAAGCTATTTCATTCTGTTCCAACACTTTGGCTGGATCCTATTTCTGCTCGCTGGCAGGTTCCTGTTACCACTTATGGCTAGCCTGACTTCCAGAAGCAGTACCAGATAAAAGTAGCCTGTTACAAAATAAATGAAAACACTTTTAGTTTTACTTTTAGACATGGGTATTTGCATATGAATATGATTCATCTGTTGGTTCAAATTCTTGCTTTTGATTCCTGTTTGTTTTGACTCCTCAGGCAACGTCTGTTGTGACAACTGAGTTCAACTGTCAAGGTAAATTCACACCCTTCTCATGCCTAAAGTCAGTCAAGTTGACAGTCATTTATACATTCTGCAGGCACTGTGCAGCTGGACCTCACCTCTGCATGTCGGCGGCTGCTGGCTCCACTGGCGGCTGGCCTGGCACTGGGCCGTGGACGGTCCTTCCAGGGTGTAGCCTTTGTTGCAGGAGAATCGCACCACGTCATTGTAGTTGAAGCCATCGCCTGTGGTGCGGCCATAGATGGGGCTGCCGGGGTGGCCACATGTGACAGCTGAGGTTGACACACATCACCCAGGTACGTGATGAAAGTAGGAAGTGGAGAAGATAATGGAAAATGAGAGGCAGCACAGGATAGAAACATAAACAGGAAAGGACAGGGAGTGAGAAACATACAGAGTGAATGGAAAGAGAGAGAGAATGAGAGAGAGAGAGAGAAAATTCAATAACAATGATCGAGGTCACGTACAGTGACACCTATCATAAGAAAGTCATTATCATATAATTAACCTCAGAGGACAATAGGGGATTTAGACTCAAGACACGATCACAATTGGGAAAGATTAAACAGCATATTTCAGTGCATGAAGAGGTGAATGGGAGATCGAGAATCACATCATGAGCTATTGACGGATTTCAGTGTTTGTCAAACTAAAGGAGTGGAGTGCTCTGGGAATTGCTAATAGCTTTGGAATATTTTTTACAGGATGCTTAACATATCTTTATTCGATCTAAAAAGTAAGAAACAATAAGATATAATTATGATACATTACTGAAATTACTAAAATAAGTGAGCTACAATAAGGCTAGAACAGAACAGCTAAATGTAATGCTGGCAGTTATACTGAGGTAACAACGAATATCACACATGATGACAAAAAATTGAAATGAAAATTACATATTGCACATACTGACAATGTTGCACATAAAAGTAAAATATTGCACGTTATCAAGAGGTTGCAGATTAAAATGAAATGTCACACCAATAATGAAATATTGTAAATAAAACTGAAATATTACACCTGACAAATTAAAATATGAAATACTGCACATGCAATGAAATGCTAGATATGATGCAGAAACTAATATTGCACAAACTGTTGAGGAGTAGTACTACAATGATATTGATAATATTGTTTAAATCTAAGTGTCCAGTGTTTAGCTGCTATCTCCTGCAGAAAAGGGCTGAGCTATACAGTTAAACAAAATTAAATAATTACCTCTTTGAATAAACTGTTATTTATGTGAATTCAAATTTACATATTCAGGGTTTCATTAAAAACTAAAATCCACACACTTAAAAAACCTATACATCTATAAAAATAATCAAGGGGCTCCTAATTGTTGCTTAAATGCATACTCAGAAAAATAACCTGTCCATCTTCATTTAGATTTACACAATTTTATTTTTCCAATGCTCGCACAACCACTCTGATCCACAAACACTCACACTCCTGACTCTTCTTGCAGCCAATCAGCGAGGGATAAGTGATGTTAAAGTACTCACAGATACAAACTGGGAGGTGTCCAGACCAGTTGTGGTCCTGCTGACAGATGCGTACTGACGAGCCGATGAGCCTGAATCCAGGGTTGCACTGATAAACCACCGTGTCTCTGTAACCAAAGTTTTCTCCGACCACCTGCCCATTGACAATCTGCTCTGGGATGCCACAGTGTCCGGCTGTAGGACGGTGGAAAAAAGACAAGAAGCAATGAGCATATTCTATTTCTTCTTGCTTCATATTCATCGTTCTTTCCCAACTAGATCATTAATTTCTTCAGTGAGGGAGACTTTGCCATAACAAGACAGCACATCCTAAACTCTTGTAGTGTTTATAACGCCCTGTCAGAACTGAGGTCCAATTTTTGCACCGGATGCAATGCACTTGACAAACCATAATGAACTGTTCCAGGCGATGCGGTGTAGAGCTGGAGATCAACTCACTATCTGTTTGAAATAATGGCCTGCAGTGGCTCTCATTGAACTAATGGATGACAGTTGTGGGGTAGAAACACAGTTTTGATTGTGTTATTACGTCTGAATAACTTTGCATTTTGACAACAGTGTTATAAAATGAAAAGAGCAAACTAGTACTTTAAAGGTGTTGGAATTATAATGGGTGCAAGCAAAATTAGTGTATTCATGAAACATATTGGATTTAGAAAGCATTTTTCACCTCATTATTTCTGAATTATTATTTCTAAATTCACACAGACTTCAGCTTCACTTGTGGTGATAACTTTGCCTTCCTCATCTACAGTAGTCAGAGAGACGCATGTGAAAGTCCTCAAAATCTGTGCAATACACTCATGCACATAATCGTATTACTTTCAGCTACAATAAATCCCTTTCAGAGAGGAGGAATCTTGCTGAGATTTCACTGCCACTTAAAACCTGGGAAATTGCCACTGACTGTGAGTCTGATTTCCCTAATTCACTCCTGCACCCAGAAACTCAACTGAGCATTTTTTTATTATTATTACACTCCAGTCGAGGGCAGTCAGATTCTATGAAGATAATGCTGAAGTAGGCAACTATGCCGAGAGGTCCCCGGCTACGTTAATCCTGTCAGTCATATCACCTAAACAAGTAAAAGGTGTCCTTCTTTTAATGAACGGAACCAATCTTGAGCTGAGCTGGGAATGCTGGTGCCATGCAGCTGATAAATGGACTAATGCATCTGCCAGGGAAGCCTTCACATTCTGCTGCTGCGTGGGTTGGAATGTGGCTCAAGTAATTACGTGTGTCTCATTTTCTTCACCAGCACAGAGCTGTGATGAGCCGTGGTAAGCTTAGCTGTAGTGTGTTTTCTTGTTTATATACCCTAACAACTGCTCAAATTGTGCTGGTACAGCTTGGCAAGTGTGTCATGGTTTGAGGGAAGCTGGGGCTCTACAGCTGCTCTCTCACATTTAATATTTCACAAACACCAAATCGCAGTGACTCGAAGGCTTTGCAATGTAGAACCCTGCTCCAATCCGCTACAGGTAGCTGCCAAAAGTGCTCGCATATTTGCAAAACAAATTTTACCGTATGATCTCTACAAGGTCTGAAACAGGCTGATGAGTTCCAGTGGCATCGTTGAGAAACAGCACGATGTCAGAACCAGATGACAAAAAATTTTACATCTTCTAAACGTTTTACAGTCATTGGCCATGCACACTTGGCAACAGAGGCAATTATAGCCACCCTCTGCTCCCCCATCTGGTTGTATTCTGGGCATGTTGGCCCAACCAAAAAAGCTCAAACTCTGTCTGAGCAGGATGCCAACAGTTCCTGACCCCGGTCAATGCGGTCCTTTAAAAAGTTAAAGAGAACATTTAGACCCTGCTTACCCAGGCACTGAGTCTCCATCCCACTCCAAAGGCCAGAGAGGAGACACTCTCTAACTGTGGATCCAGTTAAAACATAGCCAAGGTTGCAGCTGAAGATGGCTGACGCTCCAAAGGTAGTTTGAGTCCCAATTTTCTTCCCATTAGGAGGAGTGGGAAGATTGCCACAGGAAATGACTGCAATAAGATGAAGAGGATATAAAAGATGAAGAAGGAGATGGAGGAGGCACCAGGAGAGTAAAAAAGAACAAGAGGGAAAGAAAGAAGAGCAAGAAGTTGGCTTACATCTTCAGAGTCAATGGGAGAGCACACTCATTTACACCCATCTCAGCGACCTTAATGCGATAAAAGAGTGACCTGTACTATTTCACGGGGAGGATAATGACGGTGTTTGCCTTTGTCCCAACATCTTTCATCATGCTGGCTGGGATCTCCTCTCACCATTACATTACATTCAGCGCTTTTGCTTCTCAAAAAAAAAAAAAAAAAACAGTCCCCATGGCAGCAGAGAAAAGCTTTTATTTCCGATTCCAATAAACAATATCTAACCTCAGCTGACATGGGAATAGGTGAAGCGTACCAAAGTGAATCATTGAGCTGCTGATTAAGCAAGCCGAGAAGAAGATATTTATTCTTCAAGTCTTTTAATGCTACAATCTGTGAATCTATCTGAGGCAAGGTGGGACGCAGATTTTTCAATTTGGCAGAATACCAATGTTAAAATGCTTTTCTATTCTAGTATTCAATGAAACACATATACAGTGTGGTTGTGGAATGGGACTAGTACACTACTACTATTCTATTTTTTTTATTTTAATGCAATGATAAAGCAGTCATTTCTGGTAACATTATTCTTTTTGTTAAATTATTCTATGCTCATTCTTCCTGTTTGAATGTGGACTTTACTTGAATTTCAGGAATTTGTGTCTTCAACAAGTGCTGTGTTAATGTCTCACTCACTTCTACACCGAGGTCTCTCGTTTCTCCAGCTCCACACCCCATTGGCCAAGCACTGGATGTGGGCGGGGCCAACGCGATAGTATCCAGGGTTGCAGGTGAATATTATTTTAGTTCCATACTCATAATGAGAACCATTGACTATCCTCCATTTCCCATGGTCCAGAGTAAAGGAGCTGAGACTTGGGCACATCATCACTGTGAAAAAAAAAAACACCCAAATGAAACACATGATGATTGAGTTGGCAATGGATGTAGTAGTTTTGGATTTTTCTAACCGATATACTTCTGTTTTCATCTTTTCTCTTATCCCTTCTACACCCACTGCAAACATATGCAACAACCCGTCATGTAGAGAAAATACAAACAGTTACAAAAGAAAAAATTAGGAAGTACAATAAACTAATCTATGCGGTGCAGTTACACAAATGTTCTTCCACAACAAAGCTATTTATGAATAGGCACAAACCAAATGAGTTCAAAACAAACCGTTTCCCTTTTTGCTGTGAGACACACATACAGCAGGGACTAAACATTGGTCTCCATAGAAAACAATGCTGTCAATCACTCTTCTCACTGACTTTCAAACTTGGAGGAGTCGCACTGGCATGTAAAACACGGATCCCAGTGCCAGCTACAGATTTCCTCTCAAACACTATTCTCCCTTTCATCCATCTGTTTTATCACCGCCCAACAAGTTAGTGTTTTTGTAATGAAACTGCAACTCATGGTTCTGTGGGACCGCACTCCATATTTTATGACACTTTCCATTACTGTGCAGTTTTGTTAAAACTGTTTGATATTCTACAAGTCCTCTGGAGGATTTTTTTTTTTTCAAACTCCTGCTTGGATCTTCTCCAATTCAAAACAAAAAGGAAACAAAATCCAAAAATCTGTCTCCTCCGTTACTCTTCCTCTTCATTTTTCAATTTTTTGTTATCAAAAGTAGCAGAAATAAAACGCTATGGGAACATTATCAAAATTAAAGTCCTCCGTAAATCTCATTCTCTAATCCTAACATTTGAGAATGTTTTTATGAAAAGAAAAAGGAATCTTGATATGGGTCCTTGGAGTCTCTCTGAATCAGTCTCTGTCTCTCTTCTACATCCTCCCCCAGCACCATCTACTCACCGATGCATCGGGGTATCTTGTTGTGATTGCTCCAGGTGCCGTCTGGCTGGCAGACTGTGGTCGTCAGCTCTTTGGAGGAGAGCCGGTAGCCGCTGTTGCAGAAGTAGGTCACCCGTGTGCCGACGGAGTAATCAGCAGCGAGCACACCTCCGTTCACTGGTGCACTGGGCACACCGCATGACACAGCTGCAAGCAGCAAAAGAGCCATTGTTGACGCACATGTTTATGTGCAGAACAAGACGCATACCAGAGAGACATGGTCAGACAGGCACATAATCACTCAACAGTCCCATTTATGGGAGACAGTGATAAATACGCATCTAAATATACTCTCACTGGTATTGGCAGTGCAGCAAAGACGCTATTTTGTACTTAATTTTTTTTTATGGTTGCAAACTTAGGCAATAACAACACTAAAAGAAAGTACGATGGCACTGCACCCCTTTATAAATTACCAACAACAAAGCAAAAGTCTACATTTCCAACTAAAGTCAACATCTTAAGTAAACTAAAGGTTTCACATCCACCTATTATAAACATAACAGTAATGTGGAAAAAAACTTAAGTCATTTGCTTATAAACTATGTAAACTGTAGGCCTCTGCATCTCTAAAAAATCTCTTTACATATCACAATGTAAAGAAATTCAAGAAAAAAAGATATGCAACTGCCACTTGAATGAAAAATGTATCCAGCCACCTCAGAGTGTCAGTGGAAATGGAAAACAAATAAAGTAGCTTGAACCCATTTGCACAATCAGTCCGATATCCTAACTGGCTAAAGATCAATAATCTTTCTCCAGAATCACAGGTTCCACCTTTAACGATTTCCTATTTAATTATGCACCCCAAAAAACTACAAAAGTGGTTCAGTTAATATTTTATGCTTCTTGTTTCATAGTCACAAAGCATTCTAATGACATAAAACTCTGCAACCAATAATCAAACTAGTTTCAACACCAACTGTCCCCAACATTAAAAGTAGGAAGCACCCACACTGAAAACCCACCACACAGCACTTCGTCCCTGTAACTAGAGAGTGAATCTAGGTTACTGTGGCCTCAGAGCTTAGACCAAAACAGAACACTCGAGCAAGTACTTTTCAAGATGTTTATCATCTGTATAATAGATAGAGCGGGGAAACCAACATCTGTAAGGCCATACTAAAAGGCAACAGTTATGCAAACACAGATCTCTAAAAATGGAGCAGTATTAGTAACAGCACACTGTGAAACATCAAAGGTAGGTATCTGCCAGCATGGCATGGAGCCACTGCATCACCCTCCACCACCCTGAGAGAGAATCAATCAACATTCATTGGTGACAATTTAACAGATACGAATCAAAAGCAGTGAAAACTTTTCTACACTGCGGATTGAAATATTTGATGTTCGAAGAATGAATTCTTTAAGATCATCAAAGCGTAGAAGGTCAGAGGGCTTGAAAATTATTTTAAGCCATTGCTCTTGCTCTAAAGTGTACGAGTGAGGCGGATGGATTAATATATTATAGATTCTCAACACATCATGCACTGGAAAGAATGAATGCAATGTAATCTCTGCCTTCGAAAAGATAACAGATGGACAGCATCTGTATGAATATATTATTTCATCTGCAGCCAGGGTTGGTATATCTGCTTTGGAAGAGCTATGTATTACCAAACTGATGGAATCAATCACAGGTGTGAAGCATTTTTAAATCATTTAAAATACATGACATACATATTTTGATTTCAGTGCATCATGATAAAATGCAATTGAGCAGACCATCTGTTGATGTTTACTGCTGCCTGAGTGTGTGTGAGAGAGAGGGAGAGAGAGTGTATGCGCACGCGCGTGTGTGTGTGTGTCTGTGCTAGTGCATGCAATCATGTGCACGACAATGCACACATTTCACATGTGCGCATCAAAGAACCCAATTAGTTGAGTGAGACCCAACAGCAGCAGACACTGCATGCTAATGGCAAGTTAGCCAAAGTAATTTGAAGAAGTGGAAATTGACAGAAGAAGGGAGGATTGATTTCTGTTTCCTTTCCACCTGACAGGATGCTGGCTCTCAATCAGGCTGGATTCAGTTCAGCTGCTAACAACACAAGGAATAGGGCTTGGGCTGAGACACTTGGGTGCCTCAAGCGCTTGCCTGTCTTCCTGCTGAGACTCGGGGTGCAGAGGCAGTGACCAGAAGAGCAGGGAAAGAAGCAGGCTAAAGTTGGAAATAAAAGGCTGCCAGGGCTGATGAGCTCACCTTGACAAGCAGGAACCGGTGCGTCCCAGGCATAGTAGCCATAGGTGGTCTTCTTGCACACAGCTGTGCCCTTTCCGATCAGCTTGTACCCCCTGTCGCAGGCCCAGCGCACCATGCTGTTCAGATGACCCCCAGTCTGGCTCACTACAAAGCCGTGTTGTGGAGAGTCCGGAGTACTGCAGTACATCGCTACAATACACGGATGAAATAAAGGAGTCGGAGGGAAGAAAACCGAGGCAAGCAGAGAAAAGAGAAGCAGGAGAGTAAGGTGAGAATGAAGTCAAGGAAAGAGGACAAAGAAAATAAAGGCAGATATTGGAGAGAAAGGAAAGAAAAAATAAAGCAGAGAAAAGAATGAGCAGCATTTACAAAGCACCTCTAGAGAAAGACATTTTTTTATTACAGAAAGGCTCCATTTTGAATGCAGAACGATAATGAGGGAAAATGCCGGCGGAGTGTCACATCTATTTAGCACTCAGGCAGTGTGCCACAAAGTAAAGGAAGTCCTCAAAATCACATTATTACCATTCCTCTCTGGCCTATGGGCATGCACATATTCAATTTGCTTTAACACATGCAGGGCTGGTGCATCCTGCAGTTATTTGTTCCATAGCCGTCCTCTCCCTCATCTTCCAGCCCATCGAACACAAAAAAGGTAAATTTGATTTCCAGAATAAGACCACCGAATAGCCACTGGGACAGAAAATCCAAGGGGAGGCTGTGTGGTTCACAAAAGCTGTCAACTATTCCTTCAAATCAGCATGACTGGAAGATAGCAGGGATGTTAGACGAAAATACACACTGGATTTTAAGTCAGTTCTTGTTCAAGTCAATCAAGTCAAAGAGGAGTTTTCTTTACAAAATTCATCACACCGACTTGCTTTCACTGGAACACTCTTGTGTATTAAATATAATGGAGAGACAACATGAAAAATGAATGTCTTTTGTGCTTTTTCCATTATTATTGATGCATTTCAACTGGAAGAAGATCCCTACGCTGCTCTTGCTTTGCACCACTTGCTTTATTAAAGAGCCAATTAAGAATTTAAACCTTTTGAAATTAATGAGTGTAAAACAGCATGCAGCCTTCTAGTGACTTTCTTCCTGCCTCATGGTTTTTCCATGTGAAAACATCTTATCTGTAAAAATTATATTTTTGAAAATTGACGAATATTAAAACGCAATAAATACTCTGAAAAATTTGTGATAAAAATCATGGGTTGCTCTGTGTCCTCAGTAATGTTTCCGGTCATATCCAGAAGCTGTAGGTTCAATAAATATTTAACTGAAGTGACCACATGCTGCCCAAATTGTAGAGCCATGACTTTTATCACTTGTCTGCAGTTTAGAGACATAATATATTCAAATAGCAGTAATAAAAGGAGAATATGATTATAAACTGGATACATACTTTGATACTCACCCACATATCTGATGTGGAAGCCGCGGCGGTTGGTGCCGTGGTCAGAGGACCAGCGCAGCAGGAGCTGGTGGCCCGTGGTGGTCAAACTGAAGGGTGTCTCAATGTCACCACTGAGGGATGAAAGGCTCTGACTGTAGATGTTAGGACCTGAACACAAAGACACACACAGAAAATGAGTCGCATCGAGATCAAGCAGTAGGCAGATATGCAAGTGACTGATGTTTTGTCTAGTGTTCACATATCAAAAATTGAGTTGCAAACTAGCATTTTACAAAAGAACACAGAGTCCCAGCACGACCCACCGTCAAATATTTCCAGGATGTCAAACTCTTTTTCTGTCTGGAAGAGCTCAAAGTGCAGAGTGATGTTGTAGCCCTTCTCCACATTGATCAGCCAGGAGCACATCTGGAGATTGGGGTAGTTTTCGGGATAACCTGGACTTAAGATTACCCCTGTTGAGTCGAAACGCACCTCATGGGCTGGGCATTGAACTGGGAGGACAGAAACGGAATAAGGCAGCATTAGAGGAAGATGAACTGAGAACGCAGGAAGGAAAAGAAGGGACAAAGAACAGGATGACGGATGAAAATAAGAGGTATAGTAGAGGAAACGGAGGGTGCAGAATTAGAGAAAAGACAAGATGAGGAGAATGAAGGCAGGAAAAGATAGTTCCAGGGTGACAGTAGAAATTACTTTCAAAAAATAAGTAGTCCTGAAACAATTACATTCCAGCCCGACTCATACTGCACCTAAGGGCTTAGCTGGTGAGTCTGCTGTTGTCACCAGGCTCCCCTGATATCAATCTATCAAATAATAATAGTTGGGAGGTGGGACAGCTAACTTTTTATGGAAAACGGTGTGTGTGTGTGTTGGTGTGTGTTCTCATGTGTACCAGCTCAGAACATTCCCTTCATTTCCTGTAGTCTGGCATGTCTGAAATAATGACAGTCCCGTTTCTTTCTTTTCCTTTTCTGTTGCTAACAGAAGTTTCTCTTCGGGGCCACTAGTGAAGAAACATGATGCATATAAAAGGTTAATGCGAACAAGTGTCCCAGATAAAAAGGTCACTGGAAAGAATCAGACATATATCAAAAAGACACGGCGGGGGGAGAGAATTCTAACAGCGCAGTATGAATATTCCTGCTGGTGAGTCACTGCAAAAGTTTCAACTGGCTTAAGAGGTAACAGGCAAATATGATCTCCAAGAAAGTCTAAGAGAGTCATTTTCTAGAAAAAAAAGTATTTCTTTCTCTATCTTCGGGCAGTGAGGTCAAGAAAATCTCTTATTTGATTATCTAAACAATGCAGTTATTAAATATGTAAATAAACAAACAAAATCGTAACAAGATTTGCACACAGCAGAATCAATAACTATAGAAACACTGAGGTTTTCTTCGGGGAGGCATTCAATCTCAACTCAATCTGTTCCGAAAATAAATTAACGCAGCAATTTATTATGAAATGGCAATATTTCTTCACTACCGTTCTTTGACAGTTTGCGAGAAACAATCAATATTTTCCCTTTACTTGTATGAGAAACTTCCTGATCAGCTGCTTCTGTGGTTTGCATTGCTCAAAGCAGTCACACATTTGTATTTATATCCAGTCCCTGTAGTGTTTAATTATATGCTGTGTAACTGACCTAAACTTCAGACAAAAAGTACATAATTCAGTATTAAAGATTTAAGTTAAAGAACAAAGTGGAAGCTTAATTTCTCGGAATGGAATTTATACAAATGGACGGGTATTTGTTTAAATGGCCACAGAGGCAAAAATATAAAGGAGATGGTATAAATTTTGAGCTCTAGCCCCTATAAACACATTTTTCCCCACTGTGAACACTGATGTCTCCCAAGGGTGCACTGTACAATAGTAGGTGGTAGTGAGTCACATCATTTGGTCATTTTTAGGTAGTTTCATATTTAATTTTACAGTTTGTTAAAAACCTCTAAAGTCCATACGTTCCAAAAAAATCTACATTAGCCGTACTACACTTCTCAGAGGTTAAGATACTTGATTTTGCATTTGAGATGGAAAAAAGGTCTGTGGCACTCAATTTTATCATGAGAATTATGACTCTCACTGGTAATATGGAGTTCACTGGAGGTAAATGGGGTCCTTTAGTTAGTGCAGTTACATCAATTTACAGAGTTCTTTCCTCATCTCTCCTGCCAGCAAGAGAGGCTGCTTCTACTGATACCAGTGGTGTATTTGTCAAAGAGCCAGCACAAATTAAGGTGAATAAAATTGTGCAATTTGCAAGAAATTTCTCCAACATTTTGCCAATTTCAATTCTATAACGTTTTTCTATGCAATAATACAATGCAACGACTATTCATGCACCACATGGATCCCCATTTCCTGCACTTCTCTCTTTAAGATACACATGAAACTGGCTCACTTTAAGATCTAATACACTCTGAATGGAGCCATCTAGCTGGTAAAAGCTTGTTACGGAAATAATTGAGGCTCCAGTGCTTGTTTGATGAGCTAATCTTGCCAGGCAACAAACACAAGTCTATCCATTAAGCACAGTTGTGGCTTAAACCGCTTTGCCTGAAACTTGAGGTGCAGGGATTTAAAAAAATGAATCATAGGAGGCTTCAAAATGTTTTAGACGCCTCAGTACTGCTACTTTAGAGGAGGGGTTTATAAAGAACCATGATACAGATAGTAAGCTGCCCTGAGAGCAAGAGACAGATTGCAGGGTAGTCATGTGGTGGTTCAGCTACAATACAAATGTGGATATCTGTGCACAAATGCAAGGTAGCCAATGTGAGCTTATAACTACAGTGGGTTAAGCATGTGTACACCCCTGATTGGACAATGATTCGCAAGCAGATTAATACTGTAAATCAATAAAAATAAATATAAAACCCCAAATTATAACATGCTGAATACAATTATTTACATAAAAACCTAAATTAAATGTATCTTCTGAACAGAATGAAGAAAAAGTCAAAGGATTCTGCATTTGACTGTAAATGAGCATATTAAACATCCTTGAGCCATTGAGAAACTGTTAATATCACACAGCCTTAAAACCCGAACATGTTGCCTGGTTTCTTATTTGAGTGATTTTTCGAAGGGCTGGCCTTTGCTAAATCTTGTAAACAACGCATGTCTTAGTAATTCCTTGTGCAAACCACCACGTTTATTTTTTTGCTCAGCAGGCTGCACATGTACAAAGACAATATGGACACTCAGCATTACATATTATCTGGCATCACACAAAAGAGATTTTACACACATTGCAAAGACGAGGTTAGTGCAGAACTTATTTATTAGAGTTGCTGAAAGATGTGAAAATCAATAGGATTGTGAAGGCGGGAGCAATATGACATCATTTAATGGGTTAGACCAAACCTCAGTGTGGCAGATGGTTTACCCAACACAGCAGTCAACTCAATTGTGGCTCTACCCCTGATCAAAGCTGCTACACAACCTTCCTCACAGGCTTTCATAAAGACAGAGCCTTGGGAAATATCACAAAAACCAGGGGTATTTGGGGGTGAAATCACATAGCCCCTGCAAGGACATTTCAGCGTTATCTTAAAAACATAAAATGACAATTAACAGAAGGGTTGACAGCAAACAAAAGCAGAATCGGGGAGCACAAGAGAATTCTTTTTTCTGCCCTATCGGCAAGCTGCGTACAGGAAATGGCCCCTTCACAGGCTTACTGTAGCAGTCTCTTGGATGTGAACAGCGGGTCAACTCAAATTGAGTTCAACTTTACATGTCCCAAGGAGAGCAATTAGTTTCATGCTAGAGGTGGCACAAGGACATAACATATCCAACACAAGAAAATGTAATGAATTCTTGACTGTAATAATGAGGCGATCCATGAAAATGTCATGAAGAACTGTTCCGATGTGATGCTGGAAGCAGGTTTTAAGGAGTGGTTGGATCCAGATGACTAGTCATCTGACACATTTTGTTGTAAATGTTGAGGAAACCTACCACAAACACACTCACTAGACTGAGTATTTTACTGCATATGTGCACATTTTTGGCATACATTTTAAGAAAGACACATTCTCTATTAAACATGATATTATGTTTCTTATACACTTTATTAGTTTAGCAAAGAGTACCAGTTTTTTTGGCAGTGTACATTATTTACAATATATTTTTTATGATGTACCAGAGCTTTTGTTGCCCAACATCAAAAAAAAAGTTTAGGACATCTCAAATTCTGCTATAATTTATTGCCTCATTGTGTTCTGCTAGAATAGCCTCAACGTGCTTTGTCCATCTGAAATTGGCAGGTTTATTTTCTCACTCAAATTACAGCCTGTGAAATTATTTCAAGTACAGTATGCGAGTTTCAGATGATGAGACCAAGTTGGTCTTGGCAGAGCTCTGTGTCGTCAGTAACACATGAGAAGGTGCGCTGGCAGGACCAATATTAACCACAGAGCTTGAAATACCTTCCAGTACTCTCAGGTGACTGACTGCCCTCTTTTGGCATAAAGGAAACTAATGAAATTATTCCAACCTTTTCATGTTGTTGCCGATCGGCTATTTTGGTCACTTTCAAACAACATTGGAATTAAGCATCAAAAAGCATTGTGCTTCACTTCAGTACATGCTTTAATTTACTTCATGTCAAGATAATGTAATAGTACATCTGTATGCCAGAGCAGCATGATTCAGTATGCAATCAAGCTTTCCTCTCCTCCGTTTCCTATCTCTCTTTACTTTACAATGTCTAACAAGCTAATAAAATGCTTCAGGACTTCACTTGTGCCTTCATGAATTATTAATTTTGAAAAATGCTAGGTAAGACCAGTGCAGCACAAGTAAAGGTAGGCGATGTTATTTTCTGGATCATAAATGTAAATTTTAACAAATTGAAGTGCTTTTGGTCTCTGTGACCTTTGTGCATACATTAACAGAGCTGCTGATAGGCAGGTCTGTATGCAACCTTTATGAATAAAGGATGAGAACATGAGTAGCTTTTTGATTCCGGATCAACCAGTCAGGTCACTCGGATTAAGCTTTGCCATTATTGTGTACTGCTCTGTTTGTGGCCCCTAACATATGCTAAATTAAAATCAGCCCAATTCTTACTTGTAAGAATGAAACAGAGCCAGCTGCAAAATTGCCACTGGGAGAAAACCAAGATATCAAGTCAGACATCAAATAATAAGAGTCAGGGATGAGCAAATAGGTTCCAAATCACTAGTCCTATTCTGAGATGCTTTATGAATGCAGGCTCTGGGTTTGTCGAGTATCTGTCATGCCTTGATCACAAGTCAAATGCGATTACTCACAGTTTCTAGATATAAAAAGGCAGAAATGCTCATCAACTCAAGACTTGTAGACAAAGGACTTTGGGGCACTTCAAAAGATGCCTATCCACAGGGGATACAAGGTTTTGGAGTGCTCTGTTGTCTGCAGCAGAGATGCATTAGCACGACAGGCAGGCTTGTTTTTTAGTCTAAACAAAATCTCTGGTGCAGACAACATAGACATTTCATTCTCTTTGTTTCTTGCTTGAAAATCCATCTTCTAAAAAAAACATGGGTAGGAAGACATTTTACATCAATCAAACCCATGAGGCCATTTAGTCAGAATAAGGCATAGAATATAAGTTTTCTATGAAAGCTATAGTGGAAGAAAAAACTATTACAAATTGCTACCGCCTTCCTTTTTACATCGCAAAAAAAAAACTTGTTGAAGAACCTGCTGATCTGTAAATGCAGGTTTATGATCTTGGGTCAGTAGCATTCCAACTATGTGAGTCTTGATAAATTAGAACAGAGATGCTGTTTGCCACCAGGAGCCTGCTGGAAGGGGCCCTGTTGGCAGTAAGTTAAATGATGCATCAACACTGGGTGCTGCTGACTGCAACCAACCCTGGCAGAGTGGTGTCAAGCACACACATAACTGAGCACGGCTACGCATACACACTAATGCGGGGGAATGTGCATACACACCGGGAGGAATACTCACACACGCAAACAGAAGAACATTCGAAAAGCGTACAAAAACAAGAAGACACAGACATAAACCAACCTTGACAGACTGGCGGCGATCCATCCATCTGTAGCCTCTCTCCAAGTCGGCAGGTCAGAATCTCACTGCCCACCAAGGTGAAGCCTGGCAAGCACGAGTACCGAATAATGTCCCCTGTGAGGTCATTTACACCAGCAATCATATCAACACACACACACAGGTCAGGAGTGGACATATCCATCCATTCATCCACCCACCCAGGTACACACGCACACACACACGCAGCTACGTTAGTAAAAAAACTCTTCAGCACCAGCACTTGAAACAGTAATCAACAACACATTTTCTAATGAAGATTGACATTCCCTTAGCTAGCTGCTGCACTAAAGGCTCTTCATTACATTACAGAACCACAGACTTACACAGAAGTGCATGCACACACACGCACACACACATACAAAATCTAAATTACACTCAATTTCAAAGTAAGGCAGCCACTAGCCATGACTTCCACTTCACTTTGCTAATCATTTCTGAACACTGAAAATGCAAACAGCTTATAAGGAGAGCTAATTAGCCCTGCCCTCAAACTAATATTTTAATGCATGAAGCATGAACAGATAGGAAACCTCAAAACAAAGAAAAGAAATATGAGAAGGAAGAGCAAGGAGCAAGAAAGAAAGAGAGATAAAGAGCACATTGCAGGTGAAATGAGGTGGCAAAATCTGCAACAAACAGCTATCTCACTACAGCGTTACAGAAAAATGCATAAATATTGAAATAAATAAGTAGAGAAAATAGATTTATTATTAAACTCAAAATAGGTAAAGACCAGCAACAAACATATAAACATACAACGGCTTTGGAATGAATGAGTGAATGACCAAAACCATTTGATGTGTCTATTCATTTCTTTTCCATCTGTCCAGGGCTGTCGAAGCAAATAACTATATGTCTGGTGCAAACTGATTGTATTACACGTCGTCCCCGGCTGGTAAACAAGCAAAATAAAATAAGACAAACCTATTTCAAACTCGTCATCATCGGTTAGGATGGTAGCGTTGGCAACGGGAGGGGGTGGCTGACATGTTCTCAGCTGGTAAGCTGTTGGGGAGAAGACAAACACTGTACTCTCAGAATATGTGCATTTAAAAACAGAAACAGAGAGAGACTGTGTGTGTGTGTGTGTGTGTGTGTGTGTGTGTGTGTGTGTGTGTGTGTGCATGTGTGCGTTTTCTATTCAGCTGCAGCATCTTTACTCTCCCATCATACTGAACTTGATTAGATCCTAAATTGCCACCCATCACTGTTAATGATCATCAAAAACCAATCACTAATTTATCTGAGGAACATTTTATTATTAATAAGCTTCTTTTCAAGGGGCATTTAATAGTGCAGACAAAAAACTGGCATAAGAAAGGATGCATCATTTATCATTAGACACGACTGGAAGCAATACCAGGAGGAAAATAAAGGCATTCCAATATAGACAGAAGGGGGCCATCTTTCTCTGCTCTCTTTTGATGTTCATTACAACCACATGGGTCCTGTGATGATCACATGAAAGCAGATCATTACAGCAATGTGGGAGAGTGTCCCTACATAGCTGGTATCAAAGGGGAGGTTACCATAATAATGCAGCTCAAAGAAGCCACTGGTGCTGAAGTCACTGTGGAACTTGATGAGGATCTGATTGGCGGTGGTGGAAATGCCATCCTGCAAGGAGTTCCCACTGAACTGACCGATCTGAGGTGAGGTCTGGTCAGGTCCGTCCCTGGTGCAGAGATATGGGAGGTGGGAGAGAGAGAGAGTAAATGATTTATGAATAAACACCAGTAGTAACTTGCTGGGATCAAAGAGCAGGTCTACGTATCCTCCAGCAGTCTGGTGGGATCAGCAGTCATTCTGACAATCTGAGAAAAGTTTTACATTAATCAACAGTGTCAAAGTAGAAGTTCAGTAGATGTTAGCTGATGAGGTGGTGAACTACTCAAACTTTCCCCCCCTCCGGCCATCGTACATATTGATGGGGAATAAAGTGTTTTTTGGGAAAAATAAATAAATTAAACAGAATTCTGTAAAAAATATGTGCAATTTCTAAAACTGCTTTTATAACTATTTTCTTGCAAAATAAGTAAATGCATAATTTAAATTTAGTTGACTCTTAATATTCTGTACATGAATGCACATATTGAGCTTCTGACTATGCTTCAGGCCCCACGGCCTTAAGAGGATAAAAGTGTATAGAAAATGTATGGAAGATAATCGCACAATCCAAAAGCCCTGAAGTTTAAATCATGATTTATAAAGAAGTGCAACCCTGAGAATCATAACTTAATTTGATTCTCAGGAAAATCCAAACTTTTCATCCTTAATTGAAGAGAGAAGGCTGTTATCTGTGAATATGTCTGTGGGAGTGTAAACCCACATTTATATTACTGTAGCTACAGTATATGGCAGCATATTTTAATTTCTATGACTTGCCTGTACTCAAAGCTCAAACTTGATGTACACATAAAATGCACCAAATATGTGACAAGTAATACATGTTTCATGTCTGATAGCCTACTTACTTGCCAAGTCACCAACTTCAGGCATCTCAAAATTGCAAAACAGATACAAAGAACAGAGAGCAGGGCATGAACAGCCGCTGAAGAAGTGACTGGTAGGATGTCAGCAGCAGAGAGGAAGCACCCTGAGATGGTGAAAGACCCTGAATGTTGTCAGCCTGGTGTGTCTAATGCAGCCCTTGAACAGCCACCCACCTCTGGCATTTGGAACTGCTCCCCCAAGTGAAGGAGTTTAAGTGTCTGTGGGCCTTGTTCCCAAATGAGGTTACAGTGATGTGAGGAATTGACAAATGGCATGGAGAGAAATACCATGTTGAAAATGGAGCTCAGCCTGAAGGTGAAATTTCTGATTTATGGGTACAAAAAGTTGAAATAAGCTCCCTGTGCAGGTTGGGGTCATAGAGTGAGGAGCCAGATATTTGGGATGAGCTTGGAATAGACCTGCTGCTCCAGCTCTCCTGCTGAAAAGAGTTAGTTGAGGCAACACAGACATCTAATTAGGATGCCTCTGGAGAGTCTCCCTGTGGAGTTACATCAGGAACGTCTGACTGGGAGGAGAACCCGGGGGCAGACCCAGAACATCTTTATGCATTCCAGCTGAACTGGGTGGACCCCAAGATCCCCCAGGTAGAGCTGAAGGGAAGGAACTGAAAATGGATGAAAAGATAGATGTTGCTTGGGGTAATATGACAGCATTTATCTTTAGATCTGGCTGAGATTTGCTGTTTGATTCACTGGGGTAGCCAAAAACAGGCATTTCCACAAAGTTGTATATGAGTATATTCAGTATACAACAGAAGTGAATATACCAAAGTGCAAGATCACGTAAATGACAAGTTAAGCCATATTGTATCCCCTCTCATTAACTGCTTTTTAGGAGAGAATTTCCTCTTATGAACATTTAAAAGAATACTAAAAACAGAAGTCTTACATTAGAAACTCAGTACAACAAAAGTGAATAAACATGATAACTGAAACACAACTGAGGACACCTGTGATTTCCAGTTAGCCTTACTGCATGGACATAGTTAAAAAATCACTTGTGTACACCAAAACTTACTCAATTTAGGACTTGTAGGTTGTCTTTCCCTGTATGATTATATCATGGTCTATGTGGAAAATAATTACATGTCATTTAAAGGGTTTGGAACTCTGGACAGGATTAAAAAAAAAGATGAGTAACTAGTGGAATACTAATAGTGGAAATCCAGTTGCATCAGTAATCATTAGGTATAGAATGAGCCACAGCACCACTCATCAGAGTCACAGTAGCTGGCCACCTAAAAAGACACCACAGACAGTGTGCTTTTTGCACAACCTGTGAAAAACAGAATAGTGGTGCTTTAGCCTTGACACATGGTTACCAATGGAAATAAGAGTTTCTGTGAAATCTCAGACAATGTGAAGGACAACGCATAACGTCAACTTCTATAGGCAGCATCTAAGGAAAAATACTGTTTGGTCTTCAGTACAAAACTGCAAGGTGAATCACTGCTAAAGAACATGAAAAGAAAGCCTGAAGAATATTTGGAGCACATTCTTTGGTCAGATGAGATCAAGATGAATGTTTTTACTCAAATGGGATCCAGTGTTTGGTATGAACCCAGCCAGGGCTTCCACAATGAATGAATAATTCCGACAGAGACGCACAGAGATTGTGATAATATGGAGCTGCATGAGTGTGAAATGTGTTTCAGAGATGACTGTTATAGGTGGCACCATGAATGTCTGTGGATATAAAAGATATAGCAAACCCTTTATAGAGAAATGGAATAGAGGATATACAAATTACTGAAAATAAAAGATTTAGATCTCAGTATTAACTTTTGTATTAACTTGTTTTGTTGCACATGTATGCTTATTATGTAATTCTAAACTGTTGGTTTCTACTTTTAACAAATAATCTACTGCTCAACTTAGAAGTAATGCAGTTACTGTCAGGTGATACAGTTTTGAATCATGTGACATTTCAGTGATATTGCACAGATGTGTACTCACTTTCGCTGTATACTGTTGTAACTTCTAGACTGAAATGTACTCACAACATGTATCCCTACTGGAATCATAAACCTACATTAACCCAGAACATTTCCCCTGCCCCAAGATGACTAGAAGGATTGGTGGATGACTGTGGAGTAATAATAAAACTTGTCATTAGTGATGAAGCCATTTATGAGGCAAGTGTTAGCTGTTAAATCCAAAACAGCATCTACGCTAATGAGAACGAGAGAACTTTCAAAGTCTTGCCATGACCTTCGTCTAAAATAAGCAGCCTAATGTTGTATAAACCTTTAGGCATCACATGTAGAAACAACTACTTACTCGGTAAAAGAAAGATTCATATGAGAAAACGGCATTTTTCTACTATACAGAGATCAACCACAACATTTAAACCACCAAAGACGTTTTTGGAATAGCTGAGATTTAAGTAGTCAGTAACTGCAAAGATGTCAACAGCTGGAGCCACCACACTGCTCTTCAGTAAACCACTGTGTGACATCACAGAGAGTTTACAGTCTTTGCATAGAGTCTATGCTACTGACTTTCCCAGCAGATACTACCAAGGAACACAGGAAGAGCCCAAGGCGTATCCTCTGTGTCCTCATTTGCTCGATTAAAATGCGCCGGAACCAGCCCGATCCACAGAGGTTCCACCCTACAGCTCATGGGACCTAAAGGATTCACTGCCAGCTTCTGATGCCAGACACCACAGGACATTCTCAAAAGTCTTGTGTCCATGCCCCGACGATACAGAGCTATTTTGGAGGCACGAGGGGAATATTAGCCCGTTGGTTTCAGCGTCGTAGCTGATCTGTGTATATAAATGCTATTTCTGAACAAGAGAAAGGTTTTTCATTACCGGAACTATCAGGTAGTGCCAGGCCTATTCAGCAGGATGATGTACACCAAATGATTTTTTTGGATGTTTGTGTACCTCTAATATCTTATATATTAAAAAAGTCTTATTGCAGTTTCATTTCAGAGTGATCAGCAAAATGGGAGACGGCAGTCGGGCAGGGAAATGAAATGTTTCCATCAGGGGACAGATTGTTTATGCACCATTTCATTTGAAAACAGTAGTGCTAGTAGCTCCCTCTTCCCATACTGTGAATGGGAACCCCAGACGCTGGAAGGCATATCCTCCCTTTATCACCCATGAGGACCGCTCCATGACTGCCTGAGGCCTTACTGTACAACACAAAGGCTACTGAAAAGTATAGGGAGAAGGACAGACAGATGGAGAGGGAGACAGCTGCTGGAGTGACATGAGGCAGGTAGTATTGTTTACTGCTGTACAACTGTCTGTTAACAGCTAAAGTTTCGACTGTTTCCACAAACATCCCAAGTAACTCAGAGTTGGTGTTTTCATGATGATACACGTTACTGTCCTTTCATGTAACAATCACCAGGGGGATTTGAAAGTAAAACATCCAAGATAAGTTTGTAAGTGAGTAAGTTTGGGGAGTTGAGGAGGAGGGACATGCAGTAACACAGATTTAATTTCAATTTCTTTTAATTAATCATATGTAGCAATCTATTTTGTTTAAGGGAGAGGCTGCAAGGATAACAAGTTCTCAGAAAAAATAAAATAAAGCCACAACTGTCAACACAGAGGTCAATAAATTAGATTTGTCGTTTGTTTGTGTCACAACACAAACTGTGAGCAAAACATTGTCAGGTGTTTAATCTGTCCTTTGCAGCTTTTGAATTTGCTTTACTCGGAAAGCAAATTCCTAGGAAAGGAATAATCTGGCAAACATCAAGTTTTTTCCTTGTTAACATGTCCACATAGACATATCATGAGCAAAATATTGCAGTGTACCAATGACAAAAATTTAAATTCAGACTTTTAAACATAGAAGAAGGAAACACACCTGTCAAGTCGCAGAGTAAGGTTTTCCATGTCATTCTTCTTCAAATTGGCTTCCAGTTCAAACATGTATGGCTGAATTACTCCAATTTAACAATTTAACAAGCATCATTCAGTAGTTTAGTATTTTAGTAGTGGGCCAATGTGCTCCAGCTTAACCATGAGACAGTGAAGGGACTTTATAGATCTACAACTTCTAGAAGAAGCAACAGTCGATAGTTACATCTGACCCATTTTAAAGCAGAAAGGAATTATTTTCATGGAAAAAACTTCGAAATTTGCAACTTTAATAAACAGAGAGGAATTTTTAGGGGTTTAATCAGTGACTAGAGAGACATTTTAATACAGCCTGGAAATCCTACATACACTCCAATTTGTTTTCCCCTTTAGTAAGGACTTATACTTGAGCCGTCAGACCTCTTGGGAGGTGCTCCATTAGCAATACATTGTATATTACTGATGCAGGTCAGATAAGCTTAATAAAAAATTTCACAGGTTTGAATGTGTCGAATCAAAAAGTGACAAAGCAGCATTGTGACTAAGTTATAAATAACTTACAGAAATATTGCATGCCATAAGCTGAGCTGTGATTACTGCCTCTCACTTAAACACACATGGTCGCACAGGAGGATGCAGATCCTCTTATGGACTGGCTGTCAATAATCTGCATTTGGAACTATTAAGTATTTATCATATCTCTCTCTGAACCCAAAGTATAATTTTTAAGTAAGTAGTGTGCTGTCCGGAAGAGCAAGAGGATCTCAGAGACATACTGCTGCCTGTGATATTCCTCTAATATTCTTTGAATATTACCGTGGTGATTCTCTATCATCTGAGCTGCAGAAAATACACCCCATAACTAAATATCTACCAGAGATGTTCAGTGTTCCCCTGGAGAGGAGCAGGGGTCCTACAATAGGGGTTACAATCTCATAGGGTTGAGTTCAGGGTAACTGAATAATGCATACTTTTGCAGCTTTTGCAGACATTAAAGAACTCTGACCTACACATAACTACTGCCACAGACTGAGTGCATATCTTAACATTACCATGGATTTACATTTCTCTACTCACTGCCTAGTAAAGTCACTTAACTGGCCTGTAAAAGTCACAAACACTACTAAAAACAGAGTGACTGCTTCCAAACCACTGGCAGTAAAACTCGGTTTTCAGCTTTATGTATAAAAAACAGTGTGTTGGATGTGTGCTGATGAGTGATTAATAACGTCACACTGAGAAAGAAATGAGGACTTACCACACAGTGATGTAGTCGTAGATTGGCTCTGTGTTGATAACAGAGAAATTTATGTAGATGCCGTACCCAGGAGGCACTCTGACAGTCCACATGCAGTCCTGGAAGTGTGGATACTCAGCTGGGTGTCCAGGAGAGTAAATTGTGCCGTTCATGGATGTTATATTCCCACCACAGAGCGCTGGAGGGAGGGAGGAAAAGTCAGAGATGCTGGACAAAAATAGAAAACCAGTTTTACCTCAAGTCATAAAACTTTCTTTTTACTGCTGCATTTCCACTAACTGTTGATAAAACAAACCATAACAGCGTGATATTGGGTTATCACTGATATACTGGGGGAGAATACACCTGTTAGATGCAACTGAAGGGAATAGTTACTGTTTGCTGTGAACTTGATGACGCTGACTGATTCCGACATTAATACACCCCTTCAGATGTGTAAGAATCTGACTTTGAACTTGGAGTCAAAGCCGAACCACTATCCCTGGGATCAAAACAGGACTGTAAATTTGACAGGAACAATACGGTGTATGAGGAGCAAAGCAAATCTATTTACGCTCTGAGACAAATACCAAACTTTGCTGTGGACTTCAAACACAAGAATTGCTGCTGCAGCAAACTGATGTAAGATAACTTAGCATACCTGAGCGACATCTGAGGACACACCTTCAGATTTACAACACAGACAGGCACATTATTTGTAATGAAGATTTTGCAAATACTCCATGTATCATTTTAATGGGCTGCATAAGTTTATAGTTCAATAAAGTGATACAACACTGCTGCTGAGTCAGATACTTTAACATACTAGAATAAAGGACAGAACTTGTGAAATTCTCCTATTCAAAATTTCTTCAGAGATGTTATTTTATTTTGTTTTTTTAGCCTTGCATGAATAACCTCCTCAAATATGTTTGCACACATTTATATTAATCATAATATTTCCCACTAAGTTTGGGGAAGAAGTAACATTAAAGGGCATTTAGAAACTGATAAATATAATTTATCGATTATGTAAATTATTTGGAGGAAACATTTAGGTTTTGGTAGGGCAACAGTTAGAGGCATTCAGTGCAATGCTTCTTTTACATTTTTTCTGAATATGAACAACACTGGCAGGAAAACACCTGCCAAGTTAGTAAGAGAATCTAGCCAGTCACCTTCACAGCGAGGAATCGGGTGATTCCAGTTTCTGCTGACTCCATGCAGACATGTGAGAGAAGGTTCCCCAAGAAGGGTATAACCCTGCAGGCACTCAAAGGAAATTGTCATCCCCACACTGAAGTCCTGACCAATCACAATGCCGTTTCGAAATGGCCGTGGGTCCGGACACCTCTGGAGCTCGTACGCTGAAGGAAAAAGTCAAACCCAGCAGAGGAGCTTAATGAAACACAGATCCCAGGAGGCAAACAAATTGGTGTCTTTGAAGACCTCAAAGAACCAATACATGTGAGTTTCTGCTTTTATAAACCTTAATAAACTCAAAAATGTGTCGTTCTTCATGATACACAGTTTGAAAATATAACATAATGTTGGGTAATTTCACCTCAATTCACCGAATGCCCCCCACACCTGAACATCTTCCATTTGACTGATTATTTTTAAAGTGTAAGGTGTAAAATCTGGGCTAATCAGTAACATTAGTTCATGAGTTAAAAATTCTCAAAGAAGGTGGAGTCATGTTGATTTTTGCATCGTTTTCTTAGCGCCAATCTGTGGAACAATGTTTAAAGAGCCATAACTTGAGAAAAATCTGAAAATTTTGGGTTTATTGATATGTACACATGCACATGACAAAAACTTAATTTTAATCATTTGTTTTCTTACAAAGTATGCCTCTGATCTGCACCTTACTCTACTTTTTTAAAGCTCCAGTTGGTGAAAAAAAATCTGCCTCTTAGGGTGATATGGCTTTGATCACATCTGCATCATCATACAACTGTTTATATTGTCAAAGCAGAGTTCTACCACTGAAGGCCATATGTACATATCAACAAACCTACAAAATGTCAGAATTTTAACTACATTATTTCTCAGGTTATGTAGATCAGGTTATGCAATCTGTAGATCAATGTTCTTCAAACATTGATCGACAGATTGTTGCTAAGAAAATGCAAAATTAACCTGACCCATCTTCTTTAAAAATCTTAAACTCAAAAACTCATGTTACAATGACGCCAGATTTTCCACGTTTTACTTAATAACGTGTATGCACAGAAAAAAATTGGGCAAATATGAGACTATTACAAATGCTTCTTTTGCACATTGACTTTAAACATATCCCACTGACACTCAACAGTATTACTATTCAAGGATATGTGCTATAGAATTCTCAAAGGATGTCAGCATCGATTTCTTTTTCTTCATTCTCAATCTTAGAACCTCAGTGACAGAATCTGCCTTAAAGGACTAATCTTTGTCCTTCACCTGTATCTAATGTTCCGTTAGCAATCTCTTCAGTCTTCTTCCACTTTAGCTGCTGCTACAATAAAACTCAATCTTGACTTTAACAACCTTTGCTCCTTACCCTGGTAGACAATGTGGAAGCCTGGTTTGTTCTGGGAGTAGTCGCTGTGGAAGAAGAGAGTGGTCTCGTGGGTGGTGCTAAAGAGAGAGTTGGGCACCACAGGGCCACTGAACCGATCAATCACTGTTCCCGTCTCAAGGCTCCCGCTGCGCACCTCTAAATAGTCATGAACAGGCTCTGTGGAGAAGTTCAGAAACTGCAGATGGATCCCTAAAGAGCAGAAACAAAGGGTTAATGCAGGAAGCAAACCCGAGAATATGAGAATAAAGTCAAAGTTGGTTAAGGTGCAGATTCCTTTCAATTACTGCAGCAGGATGTCACTTCAAATGTACGCATTAAACTAGCAGGTTCTTTTTATTGTGAACAAGAAGGGAATGGGAGAGGGAGAGAGAAAAACCAGAACAATGTAGGAGACAGCCGCACAGAAGACATGAGCAGCTAGCAGACACAAAAAAGAAAACGAGAGATGAGCAGAAGAAAAAGGCAGAGGGAAGGGTTACAGACCGAAGCCAATAGGGAGTTCAACTCTCCAGCTGCAGTCCAGGCTGCTTTGGTAATTCCCTGGAAAGCCTGGGCTGAGGATGACGCCGCTGAAATCTGTCATCGAGCCTCCACACTGAGCTGAGGGAGACCAACCAAGGAGAAAGAACATGTCACTTCTCCACAGAAAGGCTCGATGGGAAAACAAAGAAAAACAATGACCGGGGGGGGGGGATAGATATAGGGGGAGGGCAGGGAGCAATGAGTCTTTGTGTGTGTGTGTGCAAGTTACAGTACACCCATGACTGTTGTGCATGCGAAGAGAGCAGAAGAGAACCAGCGCTGCTTATGCTAAACATGTACATTATATGCTGGTGTGTTTGCATGCAGGCTGGTGTGTGTTGGAGCACATCTTTTCATGTGCTTTTACGTCTCCTCTTGACTGTGTGGATTATGCTCCATAAGGGCATTCATGAAAAGATAACCGAATAAGGCACATTCCTTGTTTGGTGGAGCTTTAAATCAAAATAAATGAGGGAGTCAATATTCAATACACCAACACAGTTCTCAGCTCAGCGGTGATAACTTCACCCTCCCCCCTGCTTCACCCTACGTCTTTGCTTTGATAGTGTGTTAGAGAACACTTCAGCTCCCTGTGAAGGTTACACTCATCCCCCTCTCCTACTCCAGTCTCACATGAACACCCAGATGCCTATAATCTTATAAACCTGTAGCTGAATCATTCCACCTTTTCCCATCACAACACCAAAAGGCACATTTATGTGGCAAACGGTAGGAAACACAAGGGGTATTGCTGCTATTTCTTGGGGGACTATTAACCCAGACCAGATCGAGACAAAAACCATCTTGGGATTTAATTGCGTTGCTGGTGGGGGAAACCTGCTTGACCTGCTTGTGTATGAAATGAAAGAGAAGAGGAGAGGAGAGGCACTTATGAGGATGTTCTACTGTTTGTGCAGGGGCATGCAACTGCTTTGATGTGGGTTTATCAGCAACAAAGTGAATACAGATCCTCGGGTGTTTGGGTGAGTGCATGTACTATAAACGAGAGAGGAGTTAAGCTAACGAGTGAACACGCGCATCCGAGAACATGCCTGTCAACAGTAAAGCTGGGATTTATGTCTGCAGTGAACTGTGAAAACCACAGGGACTGAATATTTACATGAAGACTGCAGTGTGCAAGCATGCAGTCCTGTCTGTTTATATTCACTGAACTAATGTGGACTTGTGTAATTGGGGGCAACAGAACCGTGAGGTGTCAAAAGACAAAGCGCAGTACTTCCTTAGTAATCTCTGGAATCTATCACTATGGCAATCAACATCAGAGGAAGAGTCAGGGGAGACTATAGACTTTCATCAGGGGTATCAGAAATCAAACAACACATGAGATGGTGCAAAGCCTTATTGATTTTCAACTGAAGGGGAAAGCAGAAAATTCATAATACCAACCCTCCAAGCCATTCATGCCCAACCATCATCCTTTCCCCAGATCTTACAATGAAATTGTTGCTCTTCCTAATATAATAACAAGTCCTCTGTGAGGCCACTGATCTATTGTGTCACTGCGTATGAGTAAAATGTTGGTATGAGAGAAATATAAAATAGGGAGAAAAAAAAGTCAATGAAAAAAGGTAAACGACAAAATATGATAGAGAGACTGCGCCTGCATTCATCTACAATATCACCTTATTGAAATCCTGTTCACTAGAAATGTTAGACAGTATAAAATAATACATTACCTAAACACAGAGGTACGGGGTAATTCCACCTTCTGACGGGACCAGGCATGCAGGTAATATATGCATTACCCTGTTCAAGAAAACAAACAAAAACAATCTATTCACAACCTCGAAAATAATGTGCAGTAGAACAGAAAATGATCAAACCAGCAGCTTTTCCTGCAGATCTCATGTCTGTCTTAAAGATCTTTGGAATTAGTCAGATTCCTTAAAAACCTTCTCCTGTGTGTAAGTATTTGATGGTATCAGGAGCAGGAGACCCCTTGCTGGCAGGTGGGCAGAGAGAACCAGTTGGGTTCTGACCACATGGAGATGTGTTACAGCATGAATTAAAAAGACAAACATTGTATTTTCTGCTACGTACAAAAATAATCTAACAGTGAGGTTTAATATTTATAGCAGTGATGCTGTTTTAATCCATTTAAATTGTAAATTCAAATTCCACCTGGAAGTTTCCTGCAGTGAAGATGTTTCAGGTAGAATCTCCAGCAACACAACTACCGCTAAACCTAAAAACAGATGGCTATCAAAGCTTGGGTGTGTACCCACAGCTGTAACACACACACACACACAACCGGAGCTCAACACTCATCCATACTTGTGCTTTTGTTTTTACAATGGCCTCAAGTCTATTTCTAGTATCCAGACTCTCAGCCTGACGATGTGTGTAAGAAGTTGCTGGTTGGTCCAGAGAGAATGTGAAAAGGAGTGAACGGCCGAGCTGGGAAGAAAAATCGGTGTGGGATTAGTGAGACGACTGTTAACACAATCCATCGCCTGTGGCCTTGGAAGGTCTACAGCTCAAAACACCACAGCTACAGCGACTGCTTGGGGAGCACTGGAAGAAGTTAAAGCTGCTTTGTAACAGACACACACATCCAGGCAAGAGAGACAACTACACACATATCATTACGAATAAAGACGGAAGCATAAATATGTGGACACTTGCCACACACTTGTGCATTCACATAACTCTTTCCTGCAATCTGTCACTGACACAAACCCAAAAAGAACTTCATAACACGGCCGTGACAGACTTCTGCTTTGGGGTATTTCTTGAAATTGTCACTCTAAGCAGGTCGATATGATTCACTTATCAAACCCATAAGAGAGCTGGAGATCTGCACTGTATGCTTCAACCTACCTGTAATGAAAAGCCTTGATCACACTGAAAGGAAACCATGTCACCCACAGTGTAACGGTCGCCCACTCTCTGGCCGTTACTGGGAGGCAGCGGCTCTGGGCACGAATCCAAACCTATTGCTTAGGACAGAGTCACAACACACAAGTGTGGACAGCGATCATTCTTCTGCATAACATGAAACCTGCAACTGTACATTTGGTATCTGTCATTGTCCAGAAGCTGTTCATATATTTCTCAGAAATATTAATCAACCAAAAGAAAAGGGAATAATTAAATCAAAATCAAACATTTTACCACATAATTACACAGTCCCCCATTTTAATGTGCTTGTAATTGCATAATAATTGAATGAGTGATTTTTTTCCCCTTTCTCCTCATCATGATGCTTAGAAACTGGGACAAGCCATGAAGCTATTCTACTCGTGGCTGTAATCGCAAAATCCTTCTGAGCGTGATCTGAAGGAATCACTGTGAAATTACAAAGCAATCCCTGAAGCATTACTTGACAGACGCATTGAGCTCCATTGGAACAAAATGATTACAGTGCCACTTGCCAGGTAGTGAGAGGCCTGATACTGTGTTTTAATGCCTTAAAAGCAACAGTGATGCCAGCTGTGGGCTGTATCGATGTAAGACATTTTAAGTGAATTTAAGCTGCATTCACTTTTACAGAAAGAAAATACAAGAAATACAGTAATTTCATTTGTCCTTGAGGTAATTAAATACATTTAAAAATGTAGGCAGAGAAAGACACATTTACAATTAATTTTGCTAATAATGCCGTTACACACTGAAAAGAGGCCTATTTTGAATGTTTTGCAACTGACAGAAGTAATCTGTAAATAGGCTGCTTAAATGCTATTTAGATGCATAAATCTCTTTATAGTTAAAACCAGCTACTGACAAATAGAAGAAAGCACAATAATGTTAAAGGTCTCTGACAAGCACAAACACAAAGTTTTCTCCTTGATGCATAATTAGCAAGTAGAATGTAGGGTGAGAGCTTGTGGGAAGGAGGATATACAAATACAGCAACACAAAAAACACTCCTATCTGTGTGCAGGCACAGATGAAACACACACACACCACTTTGCACTGAAGCCCACTCAAAGAGTTAACAGGTCCAGAAAAGAAGGTGGGAGGATGGATGTAAACATAACAGCAGATATGGCCAAAAAAGATCCAGAATATTTTATAGGCAACTCTTCAGAGCACCAAATAGCAGGAGTGGTCACTCATCTCCACATATAGTGAACGTTACAGAGGATATTTGAGTGGGAGGAGATGGTAACCCAGGAGGCGCAGACCAAGAAGCAGCGCGAAAACAAGCACAGATACAACAATTCAACTGAGAGGAGCTACTCTACAAGGAGAGTGGGTGGATTCTTTGAAGCTGTGAAGTTTTGTCATATATGGGTTTAAATATGACTGTGCTTATTAAATATTACTCTGGCAAATTCTTTGACTTTGAATTTTTTAATTGATTTCAAGGAGATTTGGTGGCACAATTCATGAAAGGACTTCAGTTGCTGCTATAGTGTCGGCTGCCAGGAGGTGACTGTGACATCAAAGCATAATGCAGCTATAAATTAAAGAGTTCCATGAACTTATCATGTGTCCTAACAGCAGGGAACAATCAGCTTTCTGTCTCAATTTTCTGGGGAAACCAGAAACTGGTCTTTTAAAGCAGTGCATTTTCATTTATTTAAATTGTGGTCCAAACTATGAAAATGAAAGATTAGTAAAACACTGTAATACAGGATGCTCTGACACTGCTTGAATTAAATACAGAAACAAAACAAGTGTAAAACTAAATAAACTGGCCCTGTAAAAACTTGTTTTGCTTTTAAAACAGACAAACTAAGGGGTCAGTTTCCACAGCCAGAGGGCAGCGGACCAGATCTTACCAAATAAACCTTTGTGCTCTGGTCAGATTGAGAATCCCTGCCCACTAACACATGGCACCAATTCCTGCAGCACTCGAGATGGTTTCCAGTGAAACTGTCAGAATGCACATTTTGGCAGAGACTGCTGTCGCCCTGCTGTGAGAAGGTCAACACCTGTTCCTGCATGTACAATCATGTCTGGAATGTTTCCCGTCTCTCAAACATGCTTGAGATTTTAAACAGGGTGCCTTTCAGATCGTAGCTAGCATCTGAATCTTCATACTTTGTGTCATTAGTTACTATCTAAGTGAGTCCACAAGCCAAGACCAGACCTCCTAAGCTGAAAATCAAGTTATTTAGCACGTTAGCATGTCAATATGGTAGGTTTTTATATGTTGTAAGACATATCAAGTGCACACTAAGAAGTCAACAGCATGACCACTTTGAAACTGCAGTGTACTAATGACAGTCTCTAATATACAGATTTAGACAGACAAGGAACCCAAGAAAACAATCCCTTTAACTTACAGGGTGCAGCTTTTTGTATCATTATTATTATTCTTAAGAATTATTTTCTGGCTAAATGACTTTAGTTAAAACTTTTGATTGTGCAGGATTTAGTATTTTTACAGTGTTTATCCATTGAATTATTAAAATTCACTTCTAAACACATAACTTTATTACACACAGATAAGTTTTTAAAGGTTTAATCGACGACCAGAGAGGGACTTTAAGAAAATTAAAATCTGTTAAGAAAACAACAGCACTCTTTAATATTCAACAAGGTAGGAGGAGGTCAGTCATCCTCCTTTTACCTGCCAGATGCTGAAGCCACATGCAGGTCACACAGTATAAAAGCTTTTACTCCGTGGAAAACAAATTTCTTTGTAAAGGCAAACTGACGCTTTCAGTTTATGAATTATAGTACTGTGGCTCCACAGGCAGAAAATGAAGCCATTTCTTGATGAAATTTACTCTAAACATATGTTCACTGGTGCATCCATCCTGCTGCTGCTGACCCTGAAAATTACAGCAAACGTTGGGGTAAATAAAGAGACTTGTATCCAGGTGAAATTTACACTACTAGTGGATTTGACCCAGAATGAAAATAGAAGGCTGAGCTTGATTGTACATACTGACTGACATGTATGATGAAAAAAACGGAAGCCATTTGAAGCCAGTGTTGCCATTTTACATACAACGGCGGCGTACATCAAATATAATTACTACTGTTGCAAGAATTTCAGTATAAAGCATCACCAAGTCATGCTCTTTGATGATTGTGTAAGGTGATAGAAACTCAAACATCTAAAATTTTCAGAAGTGCACGTACATATCAGCTAGATTATTAGTAATAAGATTGGATTTAGCACCTCAGTGCTACAATGTCCTCTGGGTGGTGCAGGTAAAAAAGATTCTGAGGCAGATTCAGAAGATAAAAGTCTTTCTAAACCGTCTGCAATTGATTTATTATGTTGTACCATTTGCTGCATGTAGCTTGTGTGGAAATAATGGGGGTCTCGGCAGACTGTTGTAATTGAAGCCCATTGTGAAACTTTATTTGAGATGTAAACTGCCATATTGCTTGTGAGAACACACCAATTTCGCTTTCAACTATAGTGTACTGTCAGCCTTAGGAGAGCTGGTTAAGCTCTTGGCTCCTAGGATGCTGTAGTGACGGGTGGTAGACAGGATTTCTATGACTGGTCTCAATGGACTCCAACAATCACCCAAAGGAAACATTTTAAAACAGATGGTTGGCTGGCTGAGTCTGTGCCAACCCCTGTTGCTGTTTTCTTCCCACTGTACTGAGCATTCAGAGCATTAATTGGTAGCTAAAAACTGGAGTGTGTACAAAATAAATGGCCGATCTATGCCAACCCCAGGCTGGAAACACGAAACAAAGATACGACCAGCTATAGGTCAGAGTGGAGGATGGTCAGAATCTGAACATGGCAATAGAGATAAAAGAGATTATAACATCACAAACTGGAAAACAGACCACAATAACAGACATACTTAATGAGTGGTTCCATAGAGAAGCAAGATGGCTCGATCACTCATACACAAATGTTTGCCTAAAGGCAGACAGTTGAACCATATGGCAGACGAGCCAACTAATATGAGTAGCAACAGGAAACGCAAATGACTGGAATTTGACTGGAGTGTGGTTTACACAGAGCATCAGGGAATGCACTTTACAAGGGCAGCAGTGGCAAAGTGTAAGACAGACGTAGAGGAAGGAGCTGACTGTGAGACATGGCACTGAAGGGATTCTCAGCAGTAGGTAGCGGAGGAAGGGGGAGCGGGGTGTAGTGCAGAAAGGAAAGAGCCCACTGAGAGACATGACTACAGAGTGGTTCTAAGCAGGAGATACAAAGCACTGACTGTGAAAGACGGCAATGTGAAGTCGTTCTCAACAGTGGTGTGATGCTTGCGGACTGACTCGACTGACAGCGGGGACATGTTTGGTGACAGCAATGTTTTTTTCACGCTTCTCTGCAACAAATTTGTGGAAGCTGACTGTTGGTTTGAACTGAGTTTACTCAAAAATGTATTATTCTTCTGTCATGTTGTGTAAGGAAACTTCAAGTTGATTATATCAGGAGAGGTCTGAGCCACTTATTTTATCTCAACGTTATGTGGTTCATATCTTCTCCAAGCTTTTGTTTTGCTTTTATTTTACTGCTACACTGATGATGAATGACAACTGGTCTCAACCACAACACAATCAAACAACCACAACAAATCAGTACAAATGTGACAGAAAATACCAACTTGAAATCCATCTAAGAGACACAGGAAAAACATGCTACAAAAGACAAACAGTGGACCGTATCATTAAGAATTTGCAAAAAAAAGCTCCATGAATCCAGTTCAGATATTCACCCCTATATTCAGTGACACCATTTTGGAATGGGATAACTTAGAAAATTAGCTTCTCCACTGGGGCCAGCCACACTCCTTAAATTTTGGTAAATGTTTAGCATGCTTCTTAGCAAATATGCCTCAAAGTGAATAGCCCACTGAGAGATGAGCAAATTCAGTCCTCAAACAAAAAGGATGTGGGTCCAGTAACTTGAAGCTATGGAAGAATTAAGAAAATAAAAAATGAAATAAACCACTGAGGAATAACAGGCTGGAACGCCAGAGAAGCAGACACAAAGACTGGAAATTAGAAGATATAGAGAGGAACTTTTCCCACTCGCTCACACTATTTCTCTCCATGTCCAACTGTGCCATGCCGACCAGCTGTCCCCCGAACGTCTTATACCTCTGTGCAACAGCTGGAAGCCAGTGGCAGATGGACACAGAAGTGAACTGACAACAGACAAAGTGACAGGCAGGCAGACAAGCCGTCTCTCCTCATACCTGTGTACTCCAAGTGGAAGCCAGCGGCGGACACACTGATGTCAGACTGGAAGGTCAGGTACAGGTTGTTGGACGTGCTGTTCAGCAGTTGGGGAATTGTTGTACCTGTATTATACAAAATACAGAACAATGTTAAAGTCATGCCAAGTCCTTATTCCAGATTTAAGGCCACCAAACCATGAGGACACAGAATACAGGATTTTGCAATTCAGTCATATTTTGGATATTTACCAGCATTTTTACTCAAAGATAACTGTGCTTCTATACAGTTTAATGTGTATATCAGTCACAGAAGTAAGATCAATAACATTACACCCAGGAACACAAGCACAGTCTACTATCCTAAGTCTCTGCAAACTGTTCTGTATGTGTGGCAGCACTGGGATCATTTTCTCTATTGCTTGCATACGTCTTTGGCAATTTCCACGGAGACGTTTACATATAATCATAATCATCTTTATCAGTTTAACCCGAGCTATATCTGATTTCTAGCCATTTAAAATGCCTCAGCCTATTCACACCACATCGCTGCCCTGCACAGTTAAAGTCGTGCTGTGAAGCTATTTTACTATTTAAAGAGTTTTGTTCCAAAATGAGATATCCAATACTTGAGAAATTTGACACCTGGTCCCATAACACTGATAGCCGATATTGAGGCAGAAGTCATTATGCTGCACCAGCCCTTCTTATTCCCAGATTCAGCATCTAAAATGATGTGAGGGCCTGTTTCTTGTAGGTTACTATGCAGCACGCACACCATTTTCATTAATATGAGCCCTCAGGCAACACTACATTTGTAAAATTCCAGACTGAAACAGGGATTGCATTATGAGGTGCTCTACTGCAAAGATAGGAACATTGTGCAAAGGAGGGGGGGAGATTTTTTTCTTATTTGACTTCCTTAACTGGTCTTTAGACAGCATTCTCAAAGGACATGTCAAATGTCATCAGCTCCATCACAACATCTGTCTGCTACTGGGGCCTTGTGACGTCTGATTGAAATTCAAGTGGGAGGCTGACAACTAAAATTCAGTTGTATCAGATTTACCTGAGTAGCTACCGAGCCTTGGAGCATTGCCATCAACCCCATCAAAAAAATCCAGTGAATCCCAGTTGTGTTCTGTGGCAAAGGTCACAACTTGAATCTGAAAGAGAAATATCCCTTAGTACAAATTTAAAAGCAAGCATGAAAGACACACAATTCAATAAACGGGAAATGAACACGAGCCGCAAAATGTCTGGCTGTGTAATAATAGGCCCACGTGCAAATAATGAATCCAACCGAAAAGTCTCTTAATCTCTCATTAAACAATGGCACTGCTAGGATTTGCATTTGGGTCTTCTCACTTGGATGCCGGCTCCCTCAGGAACAGAGATTTTCCAAGCACAGTTCAGATAGTTGGCATAAGGTTCTGGGTATCCAGGAGAGAGGATGGTTCCTCTGCGGTCGGTTAACACTCCTCCACAGGGAACTAGACGAAAGGCAACATATTGAGATAGAAAGAGAACAAAAAAAAGAGTCACTTTTGACAAAGTTCAGGCTAACCACAGATAAAAACACAGTCAGGAATGAGCAAAGGATCCTAGTGTCGAAGTAGCAAACTGCAAAACATCTAAAAGCCTCATTCTGCCTTCTATAAATGACCACTGATGAATAGATTTTAAATGAGCGACTGTAAAATCACTTAGTGAGATGGAATTCTATTGATCCCCAGGAAAGATTAGAGTTTAGTGATACAGCCAGCCATAATAATACATAATGTAAAATAACTGATTTTATGGTATTCCTATCCACAAAACATCATTTTTGTTTAGCACTCAGTGGAGCGTAGCATGAAGGCACACACTTATCTCTTGAACTATACAGAAGTAACCCTCCACTCTGATGTGTAATTTCATCTCTCACAGGGCTCATAAATCACATCCTTCAATAGTGAAAGGTATTCTAAGTGTGCCTTGTTTCTATCAGTGCCACAAATACCATATTTATTAGGCCTCTGAACTCTCAGACAGATGCTGAATTGGAGTCGCTGACCAGGTTATGCTGACACTGACATGCACTGGGATCTATTTGAGCGTGGTTTAAAAACAAAATTATAAAAATGGCAAGAACAGCTACAATTTCTTCATTGCTTTTCAGACGGGTGCCAATTTCCGGAGCATCCAGCCAGCAGCGTTCTATGCAGTATTTGGCTCTGCTTTTTGTCCATTAAGGATTGTGCTAACCCAGCCTTGCAGGGCCAGAATCCTTTGGATTATTTCACACAACAAAAACAGAACAATATGCATCTCCTGCCTATTGAAATGTTAGTTCTGCTGGGTAATACAGAAACATGCAATAAACCATTGGCGTGTTACAAGATTTTGCTGAGAGCCAGCAGAATCTTTTACACAAGAGAGATTTCTGAAGAGTGCTAGCTCTTCCACTCTGTCTCCCTTCCCTTTGCTCTGTTGAGAACCGTTGTTCTGCTGTCACCATCTGGAAGGTGTCTATCAGACATCTCTTAAGCCGTGGCATGCGTTTCAACATTCATCTTATATCATTTTCAGCTATCGGCTTGTCAAAAGTTTGACCTTATCAATATTTCACAGCCAATACATACCTTCCTGCAGACACTTAGAGAACGTTGCCACAGTGACGGCTTTGTTCCTTCATTCTGAGTGACATATTAGAGAAAATGACTTCTGCACTGTATCCGAGAGCAATCGCAAAGTGAAGCAATCATACTCTCATATAATCACCACCATAGTAATAACTTCTCCTCTTAACGCATATCACCTGGAGAGAATTTAATACTGACAGTGTTTAACTCAGCTGAAGGACACCAGCTCTGTGTGATTGTTTTTGAATTCTGCTCTGCAAATAAAAATGAAGAGAGCATATTAGTCAGAATGTCATATCATATTCTGTACACAGAGCTATATGCTAAATAACACTGCAGGTGTCCAAGACTATCACTGTCAATATCCTTTTGTGCTATGATACAATTTCTCACTGGCTCTAAGAGACCTCTTTTATAGAGAGCATGAAAATAAATGTTTATCATCAAACCTTCATTAGTTACCTATTTCAATGCTAAATCAAAGAAAAATCAATTTGTTACAACTTAACAAAATACAGCACAGTTCTGTCATGTTCTATATTTCGAGAACTTAAATTCATCTAGGATGTAGGCATGTTTCTGACCAACAGCAACACACCAGGTATTTTAGAATGATTTCAAACTCACGAGTCCACTGAGCTGTCAGTAAATGAAACTGGTCAAGCAAGATTAAAAATTATAGCAGCCATAAAGGCATTAATGTTAGCCACCCATCTCCATCTCATATGTCGGAGCTACTGCAGGAAGACGAGCCGGTGAGCTTATGAGACGCTATTTTTCACAGCAACATTCAATTTGAAAAGTTTTAATCAAGGTTTTGAAACTCTACACATAATGTGTGTAACGCAGGTGGTTCACGTCACATGTACTCAGCCAAGGTGAATGTCTGTCCCTCTCCAAAAGCCTGAAAAAGTTGTTCAGGCCTTAATTAACCACTCAGACTATTTTAATTATTCGTATGTGGGTGTTGAGCATCGTCTGTTTCTGCAGCTGGTGCAAAATGCAGCTGTTCACCTTCTAACTGGAAAAGCATGACGTGAGTATCGGCCTCCATCCATGGTCTTTTTGTTCATTTTTAGCATTTATTTGAAAGACTTTGTTTGTTTTTAAGGTTTTAAACTGAGGTCGACCAACCAGACGCTCTTAAAATACAGTCGATCAAAACTTTGCTGTTTCTGCACCTAATCTCTGGAGCAGTTTAACTTTTCATCTATCAACTACTCTGACTTCAGAGACTTTTAAGTTGCTGCTGAGGAACCGCCTCTCACTGGCTTTTAATCAACAGACTGTTTATATCACACTTGTCTTTTAGTCATTTTATTGCACCTAATGGCCTTTTTTGTAATTGTGCAGCACTTTGGCTCAACTCTTATTGCTTTTAACTATGCTTGATAGATACATTTAACTTTAATTTTACCTCACTGCAATACTTACCCCATAAATACCTAAATAATGTGTTACATTTGTTTATTCCTAGGACACATACACAAGTGTTATATTAAAAACATGAACATACAGTCAAAAGTGGGATTTTTTAATTTTAAGAATTGTTTTCATCCACCCTACTGTGACTCGACCTAAGCTACATAGAGCAATCAGGTCCTATAATGTCACCAATGACCAAAACCGACACCTCTTGCAGTTTAATTGGAACCTAATTACTCTTGTCTCCATTTTCAGGGCAAAAACTGTATTTTAGGCAAAAACAAATTTCCAGTGGGTGAAGGTTATCCTCATTAATCTGGATAATACAGTGAGCAAAATGAAAACACAGTCAACCACTGACTGCTTTATTGTGTTTGGTTCCGATCTGTTGCAGTGGGAGATGGTGTGATTTTGCAAAACTTACATTAAATATGTTGCACCAGAATTTCTGATACTTACTTTCTGGAAACAAAAAAAGTGCTAAAAATATTAGTCATATAGACACACTATTAGTCAACTGGCAATAATTTTTACTGTTATTACAGAAAGTTTAGTAAGCTTCCAAAGGTTGCAAGACCTCGAGAGCAGCTCATGTTGCTCCTTGGAGGCACTCTGGCCTGACTTTACCGCACAGCCCCAGACTGAGACACTTTAATTGGTCTTGGGAGGTTATTTCAAAACAAGAATCCACTGTTTTAAAAAAAAAAAGCTCTCTGCGACACTGTTTACTTGTTGACACCTTCGGAAAAATGTTTAGGCCAACAGTGAACTCTACAGTGTGGGCATACTAAGTATGAATCATGGCAATCTGTGAACTTATGTAATGGTTGGCAGGGAAGATTTTTTACAGTCAGAATTGATTTAGTGAGATACAGTCACCTTTCACTCAGCTGTGCAGGAAATAAAGCAACAACAATGCATTCATTTATTTGTCTTTAACTTTACTTTATGTACTGTAGGGTGTATAAGATCCTTTCCCCTGATTCCACAATCTAATGGTGACATAAGAAGACGTTTAAAGAGTCCAGCACTTACACGTGACATTAAAAAATTGAGAAATCATCTGCATTATTTCATTTTTCAAAAGCTCCCTCTAAAGGACTAAAGGTCAGACTCCACTGTTATTAGACAAAAACATCTATTTATTCAAGTCAACTGTTTTCCATAAAATTCTGCCCAAGTCCACCCAAACATTATGCGCTCATTCAGGCGAGGCTAATTAAATCACGATAGAGTGTCATACAAACTCGCCAGCAAAACACTAAATCAGCAGCTTCGTATTTGTGAAATCAAAAAGCAAAACAAGCGTTGCATGATGAGCAAGGTCAATCACAGCTGTATAAGGACATGGAAATATATCTTGTGAAAAAAAGTACGCCGATGCAGAGCAGTGACTGATGTCGCCACATCCTATAAAGAAGGCTTGAGTAATTGAGCATAGTGTTTTTGTTGAAGCTTCCACGAAACTATATCCATTATTCTGGACGAGTACACTGCCGCTGGGGGAGATGCTGCAGCCAGATTCAATCTCCAGATAAAAATCACTGTGTTTAAAATGGAACTGCGCGTGCCACTGTTATTCCCTTACCATTTGGCGGTAAACCGGGATGAACCCTGGCTTGAAATCGCCCGCACTCGCTGGCTGGGACTTTTTTCTGGCTGGCACAAGGCCTGGCTTCAGTAGATTTCGCTGTACTTCATCTACAGTCCTTTATTGTCCCAAGGTAGACACGTGGGTGTCTTCGTGAGAGCATGTCCTTCTCAATGTGTAGATGTTAGGATGACAGAATGTGTAGGAAAGGCATGCAATTCTGCTCATGTGTATAAATCTGATGTGTGCAGATTCACATATATTTATGCATACAGGGCTCTATTTATGTCAGCCAAACAACCATGTAGGGAGAGATGATGGTCCCCTCAGTAGATGGTCCACCTAGTGTTGCTGGATCATGACCATTTCCTTATATTTTCCATCTACATTAAAAATAAATCTGACTTGCAGTTTTAGTTTACGAGTGGTTTTTGAATTTTAAATCGTTTATATGAAACAGGACACATACTGCTACAAGAACACGCAACTTCCTGAGTCTGAGTTGAGGAACAGTATTAAGCTGTAGAGGGCTCATGTTTTGCAAATGCTTAGTTCTTAAGTTTACTTTCTTCACTGTTGCATTAAAACCAGCAACTCTGCAAAGCTCCATTTACTTAAAGCAGACAATGAAATGCTATAAACGCCATAACCCTATTCTGCATTGCTTATTGTGACAGTAATTACTCACAACTTTTTCACTAGTCGATTCTAAATAACCAGGTTAATAAACCTGCAATGATTGATTTTTTTGGCCACTTTGAGGCAGCAAAAATACGTTGTTAAATACAACACTGACATATATCCTCTGAAGTGAGCTAACTTCTAACTGTGGATGTAGATTTGAAGCTGAGCAGGCAGTAAACAGTAGATTTACTAGAGCTACAGTCTAAAGCGACACTATAGGAGCTGTGAGTGAACCAAAGCACTACAGTGGTGGGTCAGAGAGCTGAACAACTGCTGGAAATTCTTTATAAACCTACAGATTCGATTAATCATTCTCTGCAGGTTTGTCACTATTAACAATTCCTTTCACATTGCCACAATACTTTCACATTATTATTCAAAGCACTTATAAAATATAGATGAAAGCAGCTTTAGCTCCACAGTGTATGCAGTAGACTATGTAGTATGATTCTTAGCTTCACAAAACTGGGTTCTACTGCAGTTTATTGTATCGGACACATGAAGGCTATTATTAGATTGTGTATACCTGATAAACTGGTAACCCAGTTTACTGTATATGAACAAAATATATTGTATTACAGTTTCTGCATAATGCATTATGAGAGAAAACCTTTGCCAGGCAGTGTAATGTCTATAAATCATAATGATGTTTTAAAGTTTTTTCCACCATCCACATACATTTAAAAGCAGAGCTGCTGTATGGAACATCATTAGATAATAAACTAAAAATATAGAGAGACTAGAGTTAGATCTAAAGTAAAGTGGGCATTGCTGCTCACTTTTCACTGCTTTTTAATTCCCCTTTAATCTGGAAAAGTGCATGACCACAAATCTTGTCTTGGTAGAAAATGTGTACGTGACATGTTGTTGTTGTGTTTACCCTTGTCACTCTCTTAGGTGACAGATATTAAGAAAAGCAATGACAAAGAAAAACAGACAAACTGTTTTAGTGCACCTGCTCCATCTTACTTTGTGCGGTTGATTCAGGCAAAGGAGGCTGTGAAGGTTGGAGGATGAGGAAGCTTACCAACACATGTGGGCACAGTGCCGTTCCACTGGGCCAGGGCATTGGGCACGGCCTCGCACCTGATGGCGTTGGAGCCGTGCAGCGTGTAGCCTGGATTGCATTCAAACAGTACCACCATGCCGATGCCAAAGTCATTCCCTATCCGCTTCCCAAACCGGGGCTCAGGGACCGAGCTGCACTGAGTGGCGCTTGTCCGGGGGACAGCTGGGGATAAAAGGAGAGGATGCACGATGAGAGGGAGGAAGACAAAGAGAGGTGGGTGGATGTGTTGGTCAGAAATAACAGGGACAAGAAGAGATGGCAAGACAAAGGAGGCAGAATGAACCAGCAGGAAAGCTCTTGTGAATCTCCTCGTATGTCATTAGTCACTCATCTGCTGTGCCAGGATGGGCTATTTGACTCCACGTCATTCTGCTCTGCTCAGCCAAGCCCGGCCACATCCAGTGGTACTTTGCTGAACAGCCCTTGATGTGATGAGTTTAGGGCTCAAGTGTCCTTTTTTGAATTTATGCAATGCACAGAATAAGTTTGCACATCAAAATACTGAAAAAATATCAGAAACAGCAGCCTTACCTTGGTAAACAAAATGAAAACCTTTGGCTGTGTCTGTTCCATTTGTGGTAAACTTGAGCGTTATCTTGTTCCCTGAACTCAAGGGCAGGGTCTCGCCTAAATTACAAAATCAAAAGATATGTTATCAAGACACCATTTCAATTGTGCTGTATATCCACAGTGGCAAAAACAGAAAAATGAGCACAAAACATCAAAAATCTTATTAACTGTGAATTGATCGGTACCAAAAAGGAAACACACTGATTCAGTTCTGTGTATCATGTTGCTTTTTGTGTGTTTGTGTGTTTATATGCAATCTGATCTAAAGGAGATTGTCAGTGGTGCGACTGGAAACAATAGGTCTAATTTATTTGTATTTTTTACATTGTGTCACAGTCTAATTTAGTAAAATGTTACTACAGTTTACAATGGCTGGTTTCCTTTTGTTATTTTAATTGGAATATGAGACGTTTATTCAGTTGCAATCATAATGTATTGTTTAACGTCAAAGCAGAAAATGAAAAAAGCAAAAAGCTCCATGGATTTCAGATTTTTCAACTGTCTAGGAAAAATAGTTATTTGATTGGAATTGAGCCGAGAGATTAATGCACTGTCTTGCCTGCAGTGCAAAATGCTGCTTCTTCTGTCAATCTGCTACTTAAATCCATGAGTTAGTATAAAAAAACTAGGCTCGAGGGTCACTGAGTTGTGTTTTTACCAGAGTGTGATCCATAAATGGACGAGAGAAGAGCTGAATCTGTTGAGGAACCATCGTAGATCTCGACCACATCAGTGGTCAAAGTCTGGAACACCACAAACTGACCGAAGAGCACTGCAACGAAAAACAAAAAAACAGAGAACACTGAGTTGCATGAAAATATAATGACGAATTTGGCCAAAATCAAAAATAACATTTATCATTCAGCTCAGTCACTTGGATTTTTATTGTCCCTAGACAGCAATTATCAGGCAAACTGGGGAGAATTCAAGTTATTACAGCGTTCCAAGCTTTCTGACACTTTGAACCAGTAACACAGAGGTTCACGTTGTTTTGAATACAAAACTCCCCTTTTTGCTTGAAGGGTAAAGTATCTGATCTAATTTGCATAAGTCTCTCCACAGATGGACATCATGGACAAATTTAAATTACACTAAAATGTTAACTAAGCACACTTTTTCATGGGTTTAGTATCTGTGCAAAGCTCCTCATGAATGTATTGTGCTGTATTTAGCAGGGAATGAGCAATATCCCTTTAGACACACACACACCATAGGTCTAAGACGGGTTTTGTGCTTATTTAATCTTCAAAGTATGAATTTATTTAACACTAATGTTAAGAGCAGCATAAATGTTCTTCAAAGCTTTAACAAGTGCAGTAAAAATGGTGACTTTTGGAGTCATCTCTTATCGGGACAGTAGCTTTTTATAGGTCACCGTTTCCTCAAGCACACTCACATCTGCCCTCTACTTTAAACCTTCCGGTGACATTTTCTGAACAACCAATAATCAGGTATTCCTTTGAATCTTGTGTCCTTCTTTGGTGTGTCATGGCATTTAACATGCAGAGAATAACCCTCACACAATACAGCACTTAAAGTCAGACTAAAAGCATCTTTAGGCTTCTATTCCTGCTGTCAAAAAATATTTATGGTAAGTTTATTATAATAATAAAAAATGAATAATAAAAAAATGAAAGCAGCAGATTGACAGTAACTGATACTGTAAAGCTCAGACAACATCAGTGGAACAGGAGGAAGCGTACACAACCAGCTTTAAAGCGATGGACAGGCAGTATTTTCTCAGAAGTAGTATCCAAACAGACCAAAGTGACATTTGCAGTTAAGTTTACATGCTGTTTAATGCGCTGTAGCTGACCAGCTAATGTGCTTTCTTGCCCCAGAACTTGCATTTGCTTTGCACTTTTCCTTTGTAAATGTTTGTTTGGTTGCTCATTTGACAAGCTAGATTTTTGTTACTGGTCTATGGATAGACAACCTAAACTGAAGCAATTTAAATGTCAGTATGGAAATAAGGCAAGCAGCGATCTGATGGAATAATGCCAAGAAGGGGGACCCATTTTCATGAATCTAAAAATATTATATTTCTGAAACCAAAAAATATAAGAGAACAATTTTCCCTTTTGGTTTTGGATCATTTCTTAAAGAGAATATGGAACAAATGATTTGCAGATACACCGATCAAGCATAGCATTACAACCACCTGCTTGATATTGTGTTGGTCCCCCTTACATCTTCAAAAATGCTCCGAACCATTGGGCATGGACAAGAGGACCTCTCAGGGTGTCCTATGGAGTCTGGAACCAGGACATTGGCACTGGATCCTTTGGGTACTCTGGCTTGGGCAGTGAGGCCTCTATCAATTAAACTTGTTCCACTGCATCCTGTTGATGCTTGATCACAATGGGGTGTAGGAAGTTTGGAGGTCAAATCAACATGTTGGGCCATTGTCATGTTCCTCAAGACGTTCATGATTGTTTGATGTTGTTTCCATGTAGTGGGGTGCATTTCTCTGTGGGGGCAGGCCAGTGACATTTGGGATGACAATTTGCATGAGGGAGTGTGCTTGTTCTGGGACAATGTTTATCTGGGTGTCTAAGTTTCATCGAAACTGATGTTAAAATCCAAGGTTTTCCAGCAGAACACCACATAGTACCAATATGATCAATGTTAATCACTTCACCTGTCAGTGGTCATAATGTTGTGGCTGATCGGTGTGTGTCTAAAAATGCAGCTTGAGTTGATCTTGAACATGGGATGTACTGGTCTCTCTCTTCAATGTCGAGTGTTGAAAAAACAACCACAAAACCCATAAATGAATAAATAAGTAAAAATCCCTCAATGGGCTAGTAGAACAGTTAACCAAGCTGAAGCATGAACTACACAGAGAAAACAGTGTAGAGTCTGACCTTTTATTTAATTAAAGAGCTCTTACTTAATAAAAGGTCACATGACAACATTACTATTTATCCCAAACGTAACAATTAAACCTCATCCTCAGTTAAAGCAGTGAGGGAGATCTTATGATAATGAAAGGAGAATTATTTAAATAAAGTCCTGCATAAATATTTCCAATTAAGCATTCTGATTATATCAATGTGTACATGCCCTTGAAAATAATCTGATTCTCCAACTAAATGAATAAACATCACAGAATGGATCACTAGTTCTGTGATATTGTGTGCGTGTGTGTGTGTGTGTGTGTGTGTTGTTGTGCATGCTGGTGCACAAATGCACAGATACAGTAAGCGTCTGCATTATCAGTGGTAAGATTACAGCCCCAATCTCGCCCTTTGGTGAACAGACACTCCAAGAGAGCTCCATATTTTTTATTCATTTTTCTTTTAATCCTTCATCCCATTTTGCCTCTCTTTCTGCTCTTCCTATTAATGAAGTTGGGCATTCACCGCATTATCACAATAAGTTTATTTTTTGTGTGTTTTTTTATCGGGCTAGGCTGTGCTAATTAGTGTCTGCACAGTGTTTTTCTAAAACACCAGCAAGCATCCAGCTAAAGAACAAGCAGTAGTGGTGGGTAATTGAAGCGGTGCACAACACAGGTTTGCCAGCATCATGTTGGGTAAACCTGAGGATCATGTCACCAACTGGCACCTTCCACTGTGCCATTCATGTCATATGGAAACACAATCACACCATGATGGCATCACTGGCTGCAGGAAATAATTTTCTTGTATTCAGCTAACAACAGATATCACAACAACAATGAAATTAGATTTCTACAAGGCACCAGTTGTGGAAACAAAATATAAACTAGGAATACTTTACCTGTCCAAGAAAATATTACTCAGTTTTAATTATCCACAGTGTGGGGTGATTTGAAAAGAGTTTAAGTGAGAAGAAAAATAATTAACAATGAACACTGTCACGGCATTAATCAGAAATGTCATCCTGGTTTTCTCCAGTGGGTTTAATAGAATTTGAGAAATGACATCCCTGAATAGTAAAATCAAAAGTACCAAATTATATCCGACTTCAACAAACAATCTTGAGAATAACTTAGCATTTTTTAATTGAGTTTTACATTTTAATTGAAGAAATCAAAGGTCCAGCTTAAATTTAAACTTCAATCGAAACAAATTAGTTGTGTGTCATAAAAATAAAGACCTTTAAAATTAGAGTAAGTCTGTTTGCCATAACTGGCACACAGACAGTCTGGTTAACTATGACTGGTCCATCAATGAGAAGACTGTAAATGTCTGAGACCACCATAAGAAAAGCAAGTACAGGCTGGTTTTGCCCAGTTAAAGCTTCCATCAATGTGTTTGATACGTCGGCATGCCTTAAAGCAAGACCCACCTGCAAAGGTGTAAAAGAAAAGAAAAAAAATGCCATTAACAGAGGCAATTGCTAAAGGTAAAAAATTGGCAGCATATGTTTGTCCTTCTGGCTATGAATTATGGAGTAGCTTTCTGTCATCTTTGCTTTGTAGCAGTACAGATCTCCTTTGGTATGTAGCCGCACAGTACGCCACTGTGAAACCATTATACCCACCACCAAACTAAGAAAGACACCAACAGTGAAACACACTGAGGCAGCGAGTAAGAAACAAAACTGAGGGACTAAACAGCCCCTAAAAGCCCCTGGAGGCGACGCTGCATCTTCTGTCCCAAGAGACAGTGGTTCGGACTGACCGCCAAACGACCGACCAAATATGGAAGACTGCTAAAGACGGAGAGTGAGCAGGAAGCAGGAAATGTTGTTATAAGCATAACAGTTTCTATGTTTTTACAATAAGGCAGCCGTACTTGTTCAGTGTGACATGAAACGGATCGAACACACACACAGCAGCCAAAGACAAATGACAGCCAAGAAACTCTGACAAAGCAAAAAGGTAAAAATGCAAATGCGCGCACACACACACACACACACACACACACACACACACACAAGAATGCACATGAAAAGGTGCCTTCACACAGAGCAGCACAGCCAGACCTGTTTTTTTTTTTTATCTGTGGAGTAGTGAGAAAGCCAATGGCTGAACCAGAGTCTGAATAAGAGATGATTTCACCCTTAGGGACAGCTCACTGCTGTGGTATTAGCATACCAACACCGTGCTGTGTTGAATAGGCTGCACTCCCCTGCTTTGTGAACACACACACAGACATGAGCACATGTATACACACTCTCACAAGCACACTGTCGCTCATTTCTGCCTCTAATCCAAAGCCAGTCATGCATGACTCCAATCTGCTCCTTTGCTGTAATCACGTCCAGATATTAAGTCAATAAATCATTGGAAACTTGTTACCTAATTTATGCAGGACTATGATGAATCTGTTGTCCTCTGGGTCTAGTCGTGGTGCTGTGCTGCGATGCACTTGGACAATGAACAACATTTTCGTATCTGCATCCTCACCTTGAATTATTCCAAAGCAGTTAAGTCACTTTAATTGCATACCTCTCTGGGTGTTAGATGATCATATTTGTGAATTCCTATATCTCATACCACTACAGCTGCTGGGCACTGATAACGCATAAAATATAAAATTATATGTTGAGCCTTTTCTCGAGTGATTTCAATTTCTCCATGTTTGAAAACATTTTTTTTTCTGTTTAGTGATTTTCTGTCAGATATGAATCGCATCAGGGGATTGTTTTAATTATTCATACACTTAAAACAATCAAGTGAAAGTTCGAGTTAGTTGTATCTTACATTTACAGGAAACAAAGAAACTAGAAGAGCACAGCTGCATATAGCTAAGACTTAAGAGTACCTTAACAAGATAGTTAGACTTACATAAGAAATTCTGCTTCAAACCAGCCTAATTTTGTTGAAGCATGGGTTGTTGTGATTGTTCCCACACAACTACACCGGCACATTCCCACTGTGAAAACCCCCTCACCACCACATCTCAAAGGTGCTCCACTGGGCTGAGAAGCAAATTAACATCACTGTCATGCTCCTGGAACCATTTGGGAATGATGAGTGCTTTGTAACGAGGCTTGTTGTCCTGCTGGAAGTATCCATTTGATAAAGTGCAGACAGTGGCGATGAATGGGTTCACCTGGTCAGTAGCAGCATCTAAGTATGTTGTGGTGTCTGAATAACGCTCAGATGATATTAGGAGGAGCAACGTGTGCCAAGAAAACAGCTGCATTGCACTGCACTCCAGCAAACAGTCGATAGTGAGTGTACCTTCCATTTATAGAATTTACTCCACTTTCTCTCCGTAGCACAGCCCTTCTAGTCTGTGAAACTACACTGGTGGGTATAGTTTTTAAATCTGTGACACTGGAGTACTGTTATGCACCACTTAATGTTTTCTTCCCTTCAAGGACTGTTCATAGTTTTAATCTCCAGAAAAGGCTCCCACTCGTACAAAGGTTAAAAGCCACCGTTATAAACCCAGGTTAAAATGTTATTAGATGCAATTCATTGTTTTTTGGCAGGTATACAGTCATGACCCCTGGAGTAGTTTTTTTGTACTTCATGCTCCACAATTCAGCATATCCAATTTGAAACAATCTACCAAGTATCAAAATTAATTTGAGTGGGAGAACTGTGGGAGGTATAGCGCTTAAAAAGTCAAAGGTGAGGGGTTAACGTAAAAGGAGAGATACACGTCAAGCAAAATGACCATATTTAGAATTTCAAGGAATCGCTGCCTGAAGTCGTCCTCTCAGGCCCCCACTACAGCCACCTTTAGCTCTGGCTTGTTCAGGAAGAGCAGCTCAGTTGGTCGGAGATCAAGTGGCTAACTGGGTCAATCGAAGACATTCCAGATCTTCACACTGAAATTCTCTTTGGTTGCGTTGGCTCCATTTAAGGTTTACAGTCCTACTGAACAATGAAAAATCATTCATTGAGTTGTGATGCATGTGACTAAACGTTAATGCTAGAGTGTATTTATTTACATACTCTATTAACCCAGCAAAGGGAAATTCTCTTTTTGCATATCCCATTTCAGGGCCCCTGGAACTTTGCTCTGCCACCACCAACCCATTGAAACATTTGCATTCATTCCCATTCCTTCTTTCAGCATCAATTAATGACACCACACATACCACACATGTCCAAAACACAACAAAGTCACCACCCTTTTGACTAATCATTTGGCTTGCTCTTGGTCATGACCAGTTTCTCTTTTTCTCCACAGATACAAAAGGTACTTCAGAAAGTTCTCTGGTCACATATTGATCGTCCAGATACTCCACAACAGCATGGATGCCTTCATCATCACTCTTAAAATGGCAACTACACAAGCAGAAATTCAGTTTGGTAAACAGACAGAAGTCAGACGTAAGGTTCACAGGGCAACAGTTCAAAGTCACATTTGCCTGCTTCTGCCACCTGTGCCGTGTGGATGTACTCATTGCCCTGGAGGAACAGCAGCGGCTCCAAGCTTTATTCTTCTTTTTATGGATTGCTTCAAACGTGAGTTTTTGTGGACAGAATGAGGCTTGATAGGATACAGTTTTGCTCCAAAATTGGGGTAAAACCCTTGTTTCCAGGTGACTTTTGAGGTACCCTCAAGCCTCTTCCTATCATTTTACTGGAAGTGGATTTTTGTCAGTCCACAGAACTTTGCTCCACAACTCTACCAAATACTTTTTGTATGCTACTAGAATCTCTCTGTTTTCCAAGCTGACCAGGGGTTAGCTTCTTGTGCTTTCAGTTTGTTTGCCATTTGCAAGTTCATTTGTGCACATCCAATCCTCAGAATGTAAACCACCTAATCTGTCACATCTGCAGTTTCTTTAAGCATCACTATTTCCATCTTCACTTGCATGGTCACGCTTTTACTCTGAACACGGACAAATAATTCCATCTCCGTTAATCAGAGCTTTATGCAAGGTCTCTCGTGTATAAACTAATGTTAAAAAAGGTGCACCTCCCCAAGAAAACAGCAGTAGTTTAGTAATAAATAGTTTAATTACTTTAAGACCCCTGGAATTCTGGCATTTAATGTAAAGAAAATAATAATATAATTTATCTTTATTCCAGCTGATGTCCTCTATTGATTCATTCATTTTCTTAATGCACTGGAGCTGTTTTAACGTACCTACAACCTCAACAATGAATTAAAGTCTACCTTACTGAGAAAAAACTAATGGCTGTCAGTCACAATATGCTCATGATCACTGTTTATGTTCACACTCAGTCACCCAGACAGACACTTGTGTTTTAGTCAACATGGCTTGGAATGGAACAAAGCTAAATATAAACACTAGAAGAAAGATGTAGCTGCTCTGAAGGGAAAAAAATATGTACATATTCTATTCTATGTCTGAAAAACAAACACTAAATAGGAATAGAAAAGAAATATAAATATATAAAAGTTCCCAAAACAATAAAAAAAATTAAAAATCTGTGTTTTTACTACTAAATATAAATGTTGCATGATTCTCTGCTTTGAGCTCAGAGCAAATTCACTGACTCAATTTAAGCTGTTAACTTTGAAGATAAACTTCACAGACAACAGTATTTAAAAATAATAGCTAAATTGCTTATTACAAAGGTAAATGATAAAAATTAATATTAATATTAGGTGATATCTCTGAAGCACAGAGCCTGGAGAACAAAAGTGTACATTGTTAACAGCACAACACAGGGTAATTGTTTTTGATTTTTATTTTAGCATTTTATTTCCTGTGAAGAAAAGTCTTATGGTGTTTTCTGTATATCTGATCGTTTATGAACATTCAACAGGGGTTTCCTGTGAAAGACTTGTTCAGTCAGCCTGCCATGTATCTCAATAGGACTGTAAGTAGTTTGCATTCTGAGGCTGCGTCTCAACTTGACTGAATGATCTGTTAAGAGTTCAGACAGTCACAGAGAACAAAGAGTCCCCTATCAACAGCAGGCAAGAGCAGAGGCTAGAAAATATATCTGATTGGCTGAAGGCTACAACCTCTCCACTATAAATTTTGTCTGCACTGTTCATCTGGCCACTATATTGTTTCGGCTTTTGGGATGGAGTCCTTTCGTTGTCAGAAACAAGGGCATGTGCTGCAGATAGGATCATTACAATACAGCAGGGAAGAGAAGTGTCATAATCCTAGAAAGGTTCTTTCAGTCTCTCCTTCTTCCTCCTATGTGATCTTTTGCCTCATGAATGAAAGACTGTGACACATGAGATCATTCGTGTGTTGCGTGTAGCTGACAGATTATTATAAAACCCATGATGCAGCCAGGAAAATATATTGGAAATAAATAAATAAATAAAAAACATAATAAAATAATTCACACAGCAAAATTGTAGATCCTCTTGTGTGTATTATCTAGTTTGTACATAGACTTTCTGGAAAAAGAGACAGACTGTTCAGTTTTATCTTTTAAAAGAAGAGAAATTGTGGAGGAAAAAAGGTTCCTTCTGTTCAGAAATGTTGGTGAGCATTTTTTTGAAGGCCTGCCAGCATCTGTGAATGTATGAGTCTCAATTTAGCAACATATAAATACTTTGAGATGTACAGTAAATGCAGGGGTAATACTTAAACTATTAAATGTACTCCACATGACTGATGGAGCTGAAACACCATATGGTTTATGTAGTAGTCTGTCCTAATATTATTTACAATAAGATCATATATAAACAACATTCAAACAGCAGCAGAACTTCTTCCTCTGCTTCTGGTTGAACCTACTCCTTTGTGTCATGCGTCAGTCCTCCATATTTTCATATAAAAACTATCTGACTTATTGTTTCTCAGTGCTCCACTTGACATGCTGCTCCTACTGCTACAAAACTAAGAAAACACGACTAAATAGAGACACAAAAGCTTATCTGAGTCTTTGGGGAAGGTATTACTTGCTCATGTTATGTGACAACAGCATGCTTAAATGGAGCATTTACAATAAAATATTCAAGGTAACACTGAGTGGTTGCACACAGTGGAGGTACTACAGCATTTCAGTTTTATTCCATTTGACTCCGATGGGGGCAAAACTCAACAAAACCTTGCCACCAGATCAATTCTCAGCGGTGTTAAAACAGTTTTGATGGAGTATTTATCTAAAATGGAGTATAGAAGCCAGATAAGAGCCACTGGTTCCGAGGTATCATGTGGAAGCTAATCAGTGAACCTTGACTACCTCTGCAGGGTCTCTATCTCCCTCTGCCCCTGCCTCAGTCTGAAAGGTCTTAAAAGGATTTTGTCTGACAGTGAAGCGGGAGTGAGTTCTCCAACTCCAAAAACTACCTCAACCCCTCTTTTGTGTGTCTTTATCATTTTATCAACTAAACCAACTCAGATAAGATGAGAAGGCTGAGATCATCAGTATCCATTTTATTTTCTATTTTATTGAGTCTTTGCTTTTCTCTCTAATTTCTCTGTGTTGTTTTTTTCCACATCCAGCTATAAATCACTTTCCTACTAGGTGACCTCAGTAAGTGTCCAGCTCCCAGCATCTTGTTAAAATAAACTGATTATTTGTGTGATTAGCTACCTGCATGAAGATTTGTTTTTCACTGACTCGAAAAAGGCAGATTTCTCAAGATGAACTTTTGCAGCTCCTACTTGTTGGCTTTGTGTTCAAGAAAAATGTAGTTACTTTTCCTGAGATTTTTTTCTCTACTTTTCAGAAGGCTTGTTCTTGTTATCATTTTCTGGCAAGTGTTGCTGTTCTATCATAAAAAGTACTTTTTTAACTACATGTACTCCTCGTCCTTGCGGGGTTTGAATCCTGCCTGTGTCAAATTAAATTCAGTCAGAACAGGTGGATTCAAAATTACCGTCTGTAAAAAGTGGTCAATGATGGTCTTTTGCAGCCGACATTTTCACCCCGATATCCTGATTTCCATTTGTTTACTTGTTGGTAAACTGCATAAGAGTTACGTATTTGCTATCGAAACAATCTGCTTGCAGTTGAAAAGATAAATTTAATTCTTGCATAGGTGGGAAACAGAAGTTCCAACATGTCCAAAGTCACTCACTGTCATCAGATCTTGTAGTGACAAGCAGCTGCTCACTAATGTAAGTAGAAAAGTAATGCAGGCCCATTTTTTTGCCCACAGCCACCAGATTAGCTACATGTGCCTTAAGGCAAACTATGCACAAAGCCCAGATGAGGTGTTAAAGACACTCGCAGCACCGGCAATAGTGAAAGGTAAGAAAAATGGAAGCATATGTTTGTCCGTCTGGCTATGAATTATGGAGGAGCTACCTGTCGTCTTTGCTTTGTGGCAGAACAGGCCTTCTGAGATTCCAGACTGTGACAGCATACACAAGCCTCATTTACAGAAACCAAAGGGATTATATGACAGCACAGACACATATATTTTTAATGACCCATTATCGCAGTGAAATTGCATCAGCTCTTTTGGCAGCGAGTATGCGGCCGCACCTTGGCACAAGCTGCATGCAGTCCATTAGGCAGCTATCTTGGGTAAAAACATTCCTCTGTGGACTGAAAGCTGGAAGTATTGGTCACTTCAAAAGACGGCAGAGAGCGGAAAAAGAAGACACGGATATATAAGTGTACTGTAAACGTCCAGATTTAGCTGCACTCCTTTGATTTTTCGCCTGTTGACTCTTGAAAAGCACACAGAACTCTGACAGTGTAAATCTCATCACCTTCAGAACTCCAAGTTGTCAAATCCAGTCAATTCATGTGTTTGACTGACACTAAAATTTGACAAAGCCAGACTCCTTAATTACACATCCACACAGTGAAAGCACCTTTCAAGTCAAGGCTGGGCAGAAGCATAGTTCATATTAGGTTAATCGCATCCAGACAAGTGCATATGGTGTAAGCTGATGCAGACAGACAAGGTAATGGGGTCTGTGTGGATGTATCTAGTCATGTACTCGGGTGGCTCCAGGCATAATCTTACTCTTCAGCAAACACCACTGATGAGTCAACAATCAGCCCCCGGGGTCAACGTTTTTATGATCGCTCTCAGCACTTCTCAGTTTCTCTCTGGCTTTTCGTCTCGTTCCCTGTCTTGCTCATTATAACTCTCACTCATTATCACACTCTCCATCTAACTTGTTCCGTCTGAGACTAAGATCTTTCTTGTAGTTACTCCCTTTACCTCTCGCAGTCTCCACGGTCTCTCTCTCACTCATGCTCTGTCCATCTTGTTACAGCCCAGATTTATTGCAGCAATCTGTCAGTGCTCCCGTCTCGCCTCCTGACACATTCTGTGGCAGCCATTATGCATATGTTGTTGTTAGTATTATATAGACACATACACTGGAGGTATAAAAAGCCCATGGCAGATAAACACAACTGAATGAATGTTTCTGCCGATTAAATCAAATTCACCAATGACTCATTATGAAAATCCTTCCGGCGTGAGTGAACGTAGGATGAAACGAAACTTTTGCAAAGTTAACCACAATTTTATTTAAAAAATGTGATAGTGGTCATTTGATGTGCAACATAACTTTGGGGTAGAACATGCAGTATATAGAGAAACTATTGCTGTGTGTTTATTCTTAATCATAAAAATGGCTTTTGAGAATCACCTGGATTTTCATGAGTTTCAGATCTGGGTTGATTTGGCAAAAATCTGATACAAATTTAATGACCTTTGGTGTGAACATTGCTGCATTTCACAATGAATATTTCATGCATAATCCAGTTCAAAACAAGAAAACACAATTTACCAAGCAAAAGAAAACAGCATACCAATACCAGAAATGCCACGGAGAGTCCCGCTAATTTGGCTTACCTTTGAAGCCATCAATATTCACAGAGAAGGCTGTCTGAACAAACAAATCCTCTAGGCTAAATACAAACTTTGACAGAAAAAAACTGTTTACCAAGAAGCACAGTTTGGCATGTTTGTTCAAAATAAATGTGTGGCCACATTTTTAATTTCTAATTTCCTTGTGTACTACTGTACATACTGGGGTTTATCTTGTCACCCTACTTTTCACAGGAAAACACCACATTTAGAACAAAAAAAGTTACACGCCAGTCACCGAACTTTGCATAAATAAGAGTGATTTCATGTGGGCCAGTGTATGTCTGTATGTTTACAAGCTGTGCCCAAGGCAAAGGTTGAGTGCCATGAATAATTCATTCCTTCATGAAAAGAAGCAGAGTTATTGTTTGAAATATGACTACAACCATTATTTCTGACAGAATAATTAAACATTAAAGGCTAAGACAGATGCACATTGTACTTTAATGACATTTGAATGGTGCAAAGTAAAATAGGCTACGCACTGGTGTAAATATGAGTGCTGAGGTACCAAGAAATCATGGCTCACAAATGAATGTGAACCTTTTTTATTGACTATATTCACAGTGTGGTTTAAGCTCTGGTCTTTACTGCTAGATTTTCTATGATTTTCAGCTGTAAACAGTACATAAATATAAACATTATCATGTATGACAGAGGTAAGAGCACAGACCAAGACTCTAAAACTAAAAATCCATGTCATGTTGGAGCAGGGTAGCCAATATATTTGTATGATTGAGGTGATGCTTCAGGGAGACCTGAACTAGATTACACAGTGGCGCATGATGATATTATTGATGGGTGTTTATTATGTGCATACATTATGTTGTATCAGGTGCGAAACACAGCGTGAAAAAAATGCTGTTCAAACAAAAACAGACACATACAGAAAAGTATGCACCTTTCCCCAGGATCTGTTCATTCAGTGAGGCAGAAATCATGACAGCAGAAATCATGACAGCTTGGATAAACTACAGTAAATCTCAACAAACTGTTCCATGATACCACTGAACTAAATAACTGCCGGCATCCTACACATGCATAAACATCACAAACTCTTTAAAAGCTGTCACTGACAACCTGTTTGAGAATGTTTAAACACACACTGCAAACCTGTGCTTTTAGGAAACAACACCTACAACACACGACAAAACAAAGAGAAGCCAGAGTAAAGGATTATATTACCACTATTAGTCCAACATGCATAAACTTGTACTGCAGGTGTCACAGTTGCCCACATGTCTGAGACAACAAGACTAGAAGCAATACCAACCATCGCTTTCATCTGATTGTCCCTATATCAGCACAAACAAACAACAGGAAGTACAACAAATGAGGAAAGCTGAATTCTTCATCTTTATCAGGAGAATGAGAGCTGCTATCGGTTGTATTTAGTCTTGCAGACAGAGTGCAATGTCGGTGCTTCAGCCTGGTGTCTGAGCAACAAGATCGCCTAAAGAGCGAAAAATCAATACCTTACTTCTTCTGTCACAAAGTTGGCAAAGCTAAAATTAGAGAAAGATTGATCTTTTCTTGCAAACTGTAATAATATCATCTACGGTGACATAACGTCCAAGATCTGGGAACACTGACACTTTGTACACACATATAATAGTATTGTTTTCTCAAATATAAAGAACATTTTCCAGGCCTGGTTGCTGTACCCAAATCAAATATAGTTGTGATATGATTAATAAAGGACACATTTAGAAGATAATTATGTTCCCTATTGCACTTTATCTCAATATTCTTGAGGTTGACAATTAAAACATGGACCTCTGGTTGTTTATTTACTTATTGACACTAAGTGCGTTATTTGTACTCAGATACATTTGTAATAATCAGCAACTCAAACATTGCTTCATTCTAGCATCCAGGAGCCTGTGGCTGGTTGCCATCCTTACAAACACGATCTACACGTAATGTCAGGTGCTATACTGGCACTACTTTTAAATACTTTCAAATATTTATAATAATAATAATTAATTTTAAGTGTATCCTTCAACTGCGACCTGTTCAGTTATACAGTGTGTCTTATAACATCGAGAATTTCAAATATTCAGACACATATATCTATATTAAAATCCATATAAACCCTTGTGGCTACACTTCGACAGCAAACAATATACATCCACATAAACCTCCAACACAGGTGTAAAACCCTCAGGTCCTCGGCCAGAGTCAGGAGATGATATTTCTAACTGACCTTTTCCTGCAAGTGCAACCGGTATGACACAATGTCTGAAAGGCTTATGGTTCGCTATCGGTCATATGAGGGACGGACTAAGACACACGCTTGATACTCTACCCTAGGCGCTTACAAATTTCAATTACCTGTATACTAGACACTGAAATGTGATTTCTGTTATCACACCGCCTATAGGCTAGACTGAGCTGCCAAGCTGCGACAAAGAAAACAGAATTTCTCTCTGTGCTGTTTTATCTGGAGGTTAAAAACACTGAGATGCTGGATTCTTTGTTCTGTATGTTTAATGTAACCCCCATGATTAAGTATAGTAACACAACAAAGTTAAAATAAACATAATTTCAGGGCGGCTGCTGTGGTTCCAATATGATGTTGTGTATAACAAATTAATGGCTGGTTTCTAATAGCACTTACATATGCAAACAAGCTCTGCTTTGATGATTGCTATTAAAGCAAAAACTGTGGTGAGCTTGTTTTACACTACTGAGGTTCTGATGTTGGGATATTAGCGTTCTAGCTTTAGCTTCTACATCAAAGATTCACATATTACTGATAAAATGAGAGATGCATGTAGCTGTAGTCCAAACATTTTCAATTTGTTCTAACCCGGCTGTGAATCCCAGCTGTTTTGTTCGTCTACTACTTAGAGCATATTTCCTTCAAGCCACACCGCAGCACTCTTGTTCATCATCAGTGAGACTTTTCAATAGCCTCTGTCTCTACACTCCATGGAATAAATTCATAGGCCCAGGTGGGAATGTTGCTTGGCGACTTCCACACTCCATTAAGCTTTTGCTGGCTGTTTAAGCAAAGGCTGCATTTGTATGCAATATTTATTAAAAAAAAGACCTGTGGGTTCCTGGACTCGATGAGCAGCAGGAGATGACAACAGAGGATGTAAACTGTTGGACTGCATCATCACACAGGGGTTTAATCTGTGTTTTATAAGCATGCGGCTTTACAGAATAAAAAACATCTGCCTACATTTCCGCAGCTCTTTATGACTAACATGGAATATTGAGCAGAAACACATCAAGGTCTTCCACAGATCTTTGCTGAATTATGTATAGAGAGAGGCGCTTGGATAAACTGAGCACCGGAGAATTTGCTTGCTCCATCTATTCCCCTCGCTGCTTGACCTTCCTCTCCATTACCTACAGTGCAGAGCATTTTTCATGTCAACACAATCAATTTTTGTTTGCCCTGATCCTATTCTGCTTTTACACCTCTTACAAGAGCGCAAATACTGTCATTCTTCATGTCGAATTTTCCACTCATATGTGAGAGTGGAAAGCAGCCAGAAGAGGTGCAGCACTGTGTCGCTATGGAACTCTAACATGTATGTATTGATTAAATGAGATTTCATCAGACACATACAAGCAGTTGCCTTTACTCACTGGCTATTTTTCAACTGCTGGCTCGATTCTCTGCAAATTTATTTTTACATATGAGCCTCGTCTGCATGAATTGAATATTACTGGAGCAGCAGACGAGCATTTAATTTAAGTGTCAGTGGCTGTAAGCATCAGACATCCTAATCCAAACGTACAAAAAACTGAGATGCATGAAAGACCAAATAAGCTCTACAGGGAAATGAATAATGCAAGTCTGAGCATTTTGTTGAGTAGAACATCGTAACCTCTGACCAGGTTTGAGAGGAAGCCTCAATTTCTTCCTTTGTCCTCATTATTAACTGAAAACTCACAGAAAAGACAAAACAATTATCTTGCTTAGTCTTTTCCTCTGGCATCTTTTTTAAAGGAAAAATTTTCAGCACAACGACACCACATATGGGCTTTAAGCAGCGACAGTTTAACAGAATATGAGTAACAATTTTCTCTACAATGTGTTATGCATGAAATGCTTACCAAAGTCTCCGGGGACAAAGATGTCGTAGACGCAGCTCTGGCCTCGGGTGTAATTATGCGGGTAGTTTGGGGACAGCACAGTTCCCTCTGAACCCGTGAAGTGGCCTCCGCAGGGAGCTGTGCAGACGGGAAGGGAAGCAACACAGGCACAGTTAGCAAATGTGAAACAACCACCTGATAACACCTGGGGAAACAAGGCAATAAAATACAATCAGCCGATCCATTTTAAGTGGAACAAGTGCAAGGTAAGCAGTTTGTATCACAAAACGCAATGAAAAGTCACCTTTGAACTTTCAGCTGCTGACAAATTGAGTTTTTTGGCCACGAAACAAAAATAATTCGACATTTGTGAGGCACTTTGGAGACAAAAGGAAAGTGAGCTGTAAACAGATGGAACTAAAAGCCTTAGTTTGTTTTTACAAGATTTAAACCCAACCGGGAAACAACCAGCAAGGAAAAGTACTTCTCTCCTTTAAAATATGTAAAAGCATCAGTCTACAAAGCACACAATCACAGAAGTCCGACACGCCTGTGACTTTAATTAGCACGTATCACCCAGAAGCATGTTAAGAGATTCACATTCAACTCTTAGCCTGAAATAGTTTTTCTGTCAGGAGTTTAGTTGCTGTTTTGTGAAGTTGGTAGTTATTACTTAGAATTTGAACTCATTACACTGCATTTTCATTTACTTTTCTGTGTAGTAAAGCAGTTGGTTTTAGCAAGAAATGAAAACGGCATCCACAAGGGAGGAATCAGCACCTGTCTTTGCAAATGATTAGGTCCAACCAAGTGTCACACCCCTGCATGCTTGTATCTGTTAAACTTGTACTTGCTACTGCAGATATTCAGTTGGCGAGTAGGTTCATTAATATAACCTGTGGTCTGTCCTGCACCTGCATCGCATCTCAGAGTCCTATCTTAAGCTGTTAATGATGCACCTAATTTGCCACGAGGTCCTCTAACGCAGTTACCTCAGACCTCACGGACCGACCATCAGGTGGGGGAGCCTCGCCTGTAAACAAACACACACTCATTTGTCGAAGGGAATCTGTCACCAGCTGCTCTGCGCCCTCTGTGGCCCACACAATGCACATGTCACTGCTGTTTCATCGAGCAGCACGTGAGAAACCAGCAGAGGTGGTGAAGATGGATCAGCAATTTATCTGCATTTGGTTGTCGGGAGTAGCGAGAGGCATGTAATCAGACATATGTGATGACAGCAAGTGGGACTCTAATTCAAGCTGATTTGTCAGACAGATTGGGAGACAGCGTTTTGTGGTGGGTGAGGAATTTCAGAATGCTGCTGGTGGGAAGCAGAGCCCAGAGCTCTGCCAATCAGCAGGTGAGAGCAGCACTAAGAAAAGGAAGGAATCTCAAGATAGGCTTTAATGGTTTCCCTGTGACAGCAGAGAGAAGCTTTACGGAGAAACAGGTATACTAAAAAAACATTCACTTTGTGTTCTCTAAAGGACTGATTGGCAGGAACAACCTGAATGCTTAGAAAAAAAGGAAAGTTATTATGGAAATCTATAGATGTCACTGCATGAGTTGTGATTTAAGTTGTTAAGAAGATTCACAGTCTTCACAATTTCCATAGGATTTGATTTCTTTTTTATGGTGTCCTTTAAAATGCTAGAATTCTGCATCATTATAAAGAGAAAAACAGCTGCAAAAAAAAGCGGACCAAGTGTTTTGGGATTTTTAACTGACTATATTTGAAGGATTAATCCTCTTGTCTTAGACAAGGAAGATAATGAAACCATTATTCTACCATCATGCTAATGTACTGATTGTATTGGGTGAAATGTTAAAATTCAGACAAACAATGAACTTGCTGGAAATCTAGGATTACAACTTCATTCCAACAAATGCTAGATTTTTGAGGCAGTTATCAATATAATTATTCAAGAGTGAAATGTTCATGATGTACAGGCACATGTTTGTTCACCTTTCTGTATGCATATTTATATAAATAAACAATATTCTGCCAAGTACTGATGAGAAAACAGTGTGAAACTGGCAGCAAGTCTGTGAATAAGGCCACATGTGTATTCATTTGCAGCTCCAAGTAAAATGAAAATTCAGTCAGAAAGCATTGCTCCGTAGTACTGCTAGTTCCACAATTAGACAATCAACTAATAGGTTAATAACAAGAAATGTATCCACTACTATTTTCACAGTATTAGACCGTTTTGTATTATTGCCGTAGCCATTATTAGGCATAAATCTCAAATATTTACTGGTTCCAGTCTTTTATATTGTGAAAACTGGATGCTTTTACTTAATAGTAGACTGAATGTGTGTTTTTGTCACCTTAGGCTGTGCAAAATTTGAAAATTTACTTATGTTGTTTCATTTTATAGACTTAATAACTGCTAAAGAAAAAATATAATAATTGTATAATTACTTATAGAAATAATCAGTTTCTGTAATTAAGGAGCTGAGGGCAGGTTATGTACTTAGCAGTTAATGTTAGTGTCAGAAAATAAACGCGTTAATAAAAGAAACAATGGTGGCTGCATATCTCCTGCATGTAAGTGCTGCAGTTATAAACTATACAGTATGTGTGGAATGATATTATGGCCCAATAAAGTGGACATGTATTGCTTGTTTGGGAAATATTGCCAATTTCAGCTAATTGCTAAATAAAGTAAAGGTGCAGAAATGGCCATATGCTGGGGCAGCTGAAGCCATTACATTTGGCCTTTAGACAGTTAAGTCATCAGTTCAGATTTGGTCTCAAAGTGAAAATGCTTAATGGAGGGATGCTGATGGACCCTTTGGTAAAACACATAACCCCAGGGCTGCTCTGTTAAGTTACACAGGTGCCAACAGTAAACGTAATGAATAGCTCCCTGGTGTGAGAGCTGGTGCTCTGCTTCCCCACTGCTGGAAATGAGAGCTGAATTCTAATTTAACCTTGGCACATTAAATACTCTGACAAATACTAGAAATGGTGGAGGGAGGAGCACTGGGTAGTTATCATGACACTTTTTCACTTTTCTGTTCTTCCTTAACACTGTGATGCAATGCTATATGAGACCCCTATGCTGCAGACCTGGCCTTAAATAAGAAAAACTATAACAACTTGTACATTATAATCATTGTAACGGACTGGGAAATGGATGAACTAAACTGTAAAATTGACTATTTTTCAACCACTTTAAGTTAAGTGGTTGATCCAGCTACTTTTAGTTAACACATTCTGCAGAAGTGTTGGACTCAATACACCACAGAAACATTTAAGCTTTTATACCTTCAGTAATTAGTTTCTTTTATTTTACTTCACCATTAAGGCTTCTTTACTTTTTGTGCAGTCAGGGCCATGCATAACATGAATGTATTAGCACTGCTTTTGTTCACCAACCATTTCTCTTACTCTGCTTACATTAATTAGAACTGAAGGTTTTTTGCTTTAGGTAAGTTTACTTTTGGATTAATGGGATAAACGATCAATAACCTTAAATAATATGTGCATATTTAGATTCTGGTGTAAAAGGAAAAAGAAAATGTGTAGAGTAAATAGGCTTCAGGTGGTGAAAACTATATTTGGTATTCGATTGAGTATTGTAGAGAAGGGTCAGTGGTATAAATGCTGAAAATTTTTCCTAAATGAATGTAATTTACCTTCTGAAACCTAAGCAGGAGTACATTCTGTGTGTTTCTGGTCAGGCTCACTTGTTACACGCGAAGCTTTGGGACACTGAGCTACATAGCATAACTCATTGTGTGGTAAATGACATAAACTTGTTCATTATTTATTTTCTATGGAATTAACAGGAACAGAATTCTGTCCTCTGAGTTTGTTTGGTATGCATTCAACAAGATTAATGTGCAACACACGTCAGCTCTTTTTAACACAGCTCTTTCCTGCTATCATACAGTATCAAATATTGACCAAACAGCTGGAGTGCAGTGCTTTGCTACTCAGGCCTTCTGTTACTGCCAGAATGCTGCCTCTTACCTTGACAGCTTGGTTTGGCTCTGTCCCACTCTGGTCTCTTGCTGTTGCCCATGACACATGTCAGAGTAGAATAGCCCTGCAGCAGGTAGCCAGCCTCACAATGAAATGTCACCATAGATCCCAGCTTGTAGTCAGTACCCATTCTAGTGCCATTCATCACATTCCCCGGATCAAAACACGCCTCCCGCAGTTTTGCTGCCAATCAAAGGAAAAACAAAACAAATCTTTAACAACACCGACGATTGTCTTCAACAAGAGGTGTTTCCAGTTAGGCATATAGACATGAACTCTTAGATGCAAGAGTCTGTTTGATTTAACAAAAGTACTGCATTAAAAACTAATTAATATGGTAAACATGTGGAAATGATAAATACCAAATATTAGGCCTTTTTCACGGCTGGCATCAAAATGCAAAAAGTAATTGTTACAGTATCACACTTCAAAGAAATGGCTTCTAATTCATTTATTTATGTACCAAACGAAACCCCCCACTGTAATACATCAACATACTCAGTGGAAATACATGCAGAATCCTGCTTGCACAGGCCTTGTTAGCACCTTTGTATTCCAAATGAAAGCCAGTGTAGCTCACAGAGCCATCGCTGCGAAATGCCAAGTACATAAAGTTGGAAGTGCTCTCGATCTTCTCCGGAAGTTTGCTGTCTTGAAAACTGCCAATCAGATGAGCACTGCTGTCTGGTCCATCATAGATGTACAAGAAATCATAGTTGGGCTCAATACTGAAGCTGTGACAATCAGAAGAAACAGACAAATGAAAGATAAAACAGTTATTATTTTTGCCAAGTCTTAAACACCAGATTGGACGAGAGATTTAGAATGCATTACGTCTTCAAACTGAGAGTGTGCACTGCAATGCTAGAAGTGAGTCATGCCAAGCGATTTGTTTTGCATCTCCAGACAAAGAGATAAAAAAAGATATCTCCCCCAAGAGGTGAGAAGAGATTAAATTGTTGTGACACTGCGGTGGCAAAAAATCTTCCCAGACGGCAATGGCAATGCAGTGTGAAAAGATCGTTTCATATTGTAGCGTCGTATATCAAATCACATGCTGCAGTGAGAGAGAGAGGAGCATTTGTTTTCAAAATAATGAGCATGGTTTATGACAAAAATGTAAATAGCTTGGAGATAATTGCATTTGAGTTGGATCAAGGCAACTCCAATTTAAAATCATAACTCCATCCTTTCATTTTGCAATCCCAAGAGACAAACCGGCATTGTGCTAACTCTATTAGATGTTTGTTTTGAAGGACAAAGTTGAAAAAGAAACATGGCGACTTTTTCTCCTTCACCTCGAGAACAGGCAAAGTGTGTGGGAGTACAGAAGGAGCCATGTACCTCTGCTGCTCCTCCAACCCCTCATGAAATGACGATAAAAATAAGACTCAAGAGTCAAAAGAAGGCTGCCCATGAAAACTGCCTTCAGGCACATCTGTGAGCATGCACTGTTGGTATTTCTGCTACATATGCTTAGATTGCAATTAATAATGTAAAGCTTAAGGTCTGAGTATGATTCAGCACAGGAAAATCAGCTTCTCTCATCACAATTCCGCCATATAGTGTTCACAGAAATCTTGAAACCATCCTGTTTCATCACATTTCAGTCAAGTGGCTGGCATACCTGACTTCTAGGTGTCCGTAGAGGCATCACTGCTTTCCCACTATCTCCCAACACACCTGGGCTCCCACTCAGGCCCTCTGCTTCACACACATGGCCAACTCTGCTCAATACTATGATGTTATAGCTGGTTCCGCTGCAGAAAACAAGCAATTCCGTGGCACAACCTGAGCTGCTGTGCATCCACTGAGAACCGAGCCCATTCTGTTTCAGGCAGGTTACCACAGGTTTAGGGAAAGCTTCATCCTGTAAGCTACTGGACCATGCACTTTAGGGACAAAACTGGGTTTTCAACATCCCTGGTGTTTTTTAAATCTGCCCAGGTGTTCATACCCTTTGAAAAACACAAATTCCCAGATTTCTTTCCTAATAATGGTTTTGAATACCTTAAATGATCAGCCTCTTAGGTTTAATAGTACGATGTGGTTCTATTACCTGATGAAAGCCAAGGAAATGACATAGTCAGAGTGAACTGCAATGAGCCAGTCACAGTCCTTGCTGTGTGGGTAGGGATGTGGGTAGTTGGGAGAGAGGATGAATCCAGAAGACCCAGTCACGTTCCCACCACAAGGAGCTTGAGAAGAGATTAAAAAAGAAGGTTAGACTGATGAGAAAAACATCCAAAAAGTCTTTCAATGTTCCTGCAAACGCCTTCAGGTAAGCTGAATTGAGTTTTAACAGCTAAGGAATGAGCGCATGTAGGTCATTAAATATAATTGACTCAAATTCTATAACCTTTTCTGGCCTCCAACAGCAAAATGAATCAGGCACTGCAGAGCCAAGAATCAGTGCATTACAATTGACTATTTTATCTCTGCATTATGATTGCATTAGCTGTTTTTCTGACACTTGAGGTGTGTTATTCAGTTTATTGAGTCAGTTCAACAATCTTAGAAGATACATCAAGAAAAAATATCTTTTAGTTATATGTTTCAGAGTCGCATCAAATAATAATACAGAGAACAAATATATCATTTTACAACAAAAAGGAATATTTTCCAACTAGAAATTACCTGAGCAACAGCTTCTGCTTCTCAAAATTGATTATAATCATTTCAATTAAGTCTTTCGTAATGTTTCAAACAGAAAGATGCCCAAAGGTTGAACATGTTCTTCATTTTCTCTTTATCCAGTTAGTTTGTTTTTTTTCCAGCCCATTATTGCTTCAGTAAAAACTCCTGGATCTCACTGGGAGTCAAAGAATGTCTGAGATAAACTTAACAGTCAAACTGATGATCAAGTAATAAATATAGGAGTGTCTCTGGGATTAGATTGTGTTTATGTGATTTTAATGACATTTTTAGTGCCTCAGCATGTCAGGGGATCTTCTTTGTGCCTAAATCCTGACAAACTGCTTTGTCATTTGTTGAATTTGTTAAATAAACTAACAGCTGCAATTATGACAAAGTGTTAACAATCATGGTTGTGTTGCTTTTATTGAGTTTAGTGAGAACAGCTGACATTTACATCAAGTTTTTGGGTCATACCAATGTGTGACCACTGTCATTACATAATGCTAAACTGTACGATCTTGTGCTTGTAGTACAAGACCTGCTAGAGCTTCCGTCTTTCCAGACTAGTAAAAACAAAAGGCTGTGCTCGACCAGTTGGCAGCAGCTCAAGAATATCTAGGTTTCTCAGGACTTACTTGTGTAATTATTTCTAATTGCATTGTTTAAATAATTAGCTGTTCAGCTCTAACAAGACAATGTGTTGGGAGGCTGTAGAGGACTCCTTCCTCTTGAACCAGCTACAGTAGTGGATTTGTCCACATGAGAGCTGGCAGCAAGTCAAACATATCTGAAGAGTTGTGTTGATCCTTCACATATTTGTAAGACATCCGTGACTAAGAATTATAGTCTGCAGCCATTTAATAGACAAACTCCCTCATTCTCTCTTCACCATTTCTCCTCTGATCCTCCACACTTCCCTTCGTCTGTCCTTCAGTCCATCTATGCCTCTCTATCTCCTCCACACATCCCCCCTTCTCTCTCTAGCTCACACTATCTCCCCTCTCTCTCACCGATGCAGCTTGGAGGGCTGGGTTGCCAGTAGTATCTATTTTCCACTTGGATGCAGGTGATTCTGCTCTCTCCCTGCAATTCATATCCCGGATCACAAGAGAAGGTCACAGAGTCGCCAGGCTCCCGCCCCTCTCCGTTGCGGCTGCCATTCATGGGAATACCTGGATCTCTGCAGGCTGTCGCAAGCGAACCTAAAGGGTTTAGCACACACACACACACGGCTCACACATACATTAAAGATCTCACATAGAGGTAATCAATAAGTGTAAAAAAGAACATGTATAGGAACACAGTATTTCACATCTGAAGGTAGACAGCTGTTAGGCAGAAACTGGAGCTCAAACCTAGTTATAGCACAGAGTCGATTGCTAACCGATATCAAAAGCCTGCCATGTTTTTCTAATCTGTCTCCCTAAAAAGCAGCTGTGCAGCAGCCCAGAGCGTCAAGAAAGATCTGCTACAATCTGACGCATTCTTCAAATATTCCACCCTGACAGACTTTATTAAGAGAATTAACACTGTTAAGTTTATTGCAGTTCTGTGTAGTTTTTTTTTCTTCCAAATTACAAATATATCCAAGAAAATATATTAAGAAAAAGACTTGAAATTAGAAGGTAATGCTAATAGTATTGTATATGATGCCGATATAGGTATTATTAAATTATGTGATTTCAAAGTGCAAGGAAAAATAATCAATTACATATTTACATCTGTGGAACAACGGATTATAATGCACATTGCACCAAAGAGACACTTAACCCCATTTCCACATAGAAGATCCGTATAAATACAACTTTATCCCCATAATTATGGGACTATCCACAAGATGCAGCAGTTTCTCTTCACAGAACCAGATTTCACAGTTGGCTCTTCTGTTGTGTAGCTTGTGGGAGAGATTTCCACTTTCACATGAAGTCCAAACTACAATAAGAGTATATTTTACAGTTCTGTATCACCAATAAAATAACTGGGGGCAACCTGACAAGACTATTGTTATTATCTTTCTTTACCCCATATTTTTTCTTTGGTTCTGAAAAACCAGTAGCCTCCAGCAAACAGGGTATTTAAGTACAGTATGTATCTGCAGAATCGATTGCATTTTGCAGGGCAGTGAATCCTGTATAATTGATTTTACATTAGACTCCCATGGCTGTCTGCTAAAGAAAACAAAAGCATTTACAAACTCATCATAAAAAGAGCGTTTTGTTTAGGATTTTTTCAGGTGCTTAGTTTTGACACTAGTCATCAATAGAAAACAAAGACAGTATGAGAACTAGACCAGCAAATGTTGCAAAAAATAGACAGTGAATAAATTGTAAAATATCTGTGCATTTCACTGCTTATCAAGAGATTAGAAATGATAAAAAATGCAGATGCACAGAATATGATAGGAAGACAAAAGAAAGTTTATCACATCAGAATTTAACATACTTTTACTTGCAAAACTGTACATAAGGAAATGAGGAAAGTCATCATTACATTGTGACAACATAACTGCACATTTAAATCTGACTTACATAATAAACCTGACTATTTTTAACTTTTTCATGTAGCTCTCACTAAAACCAAGAAAATGACAACATATACCCACAGAGTTGGAGGGATGTACTCACTTGAGAAGTCAATAGCAAAACCAGACTTGGTGATGTAAAAGTCAGTCTCAAACTGAATAGTGACTATGTTGAGAGTGGAGTGGATTCCTTCGGGCAGCAGTGAGCCGCTAACCTCCTTCAGAGACATCTCGTTCTCAGGAGGCCCATCCCAGACCTTCAGGATGTCATGGGAGGCTTCTGTGTCGAATGCAAGAAACTGGAGGCTGAAAAAGGGTCAATAAGAGAGATTGTTGGCTTGAGTTCAGTTCTGCCAGTTCAGGTCAAGTCACTGTATTACTCTGGATATGGTCAGTGACACTGAGACGACACCAGATTGCTTCTTCCTGTACATAGTTTATTTATTTGTTTTGTTGAATTGATAATGGTTGTGTTCACTTGCACGATTCTGCATTCCGAACATGACAAATGTTCCCACAAAGCCAAGCAAAATGCTGATTAAATTACACTCAAAAAGAGACATCTATCTAAAACGTCCCAATGCTTTTGGGCATTTCAGCTGAGATTTGGTGTCATCAATCAATATCTGCCAAACTTAGAAATACAGTAAGAGACCTCAGACTTATCTGCAATCTCATCAAGAGATGGCCTGCAGCAGCCCTTCTGACAAAGAATGTGCGGCTGTTTTTATGAAATCATACCATGTTTACTTCGACCTCTAAGCCCAAATGGGTTTTATTTCACAGTAATACGAGGAGCTTTCAACCAAAAAAAATGCTTCCATGTCCCAGGAAAACTCTCCTGGGTGCTGTCACGGCGTCTACAAAGTCCCTCTCCCAATCACTGATAATGGAGCTGCTTCAGGCTGTTTCTCTTGATGACAACAAACTTTAGAGGAGAATTTTTCATTTTTTAAAACCCAACTGAACTTTACGTCTCATGAAAAGATTTTAGGATGTCAAGTCAGATGACCTCAGTTAATTAAGAATGCATTTAAATCAGCTTCGACAGTTCAGTTTTAGGCCACATGGATATCATTTTGTATCAACTGTTTCTGGATAATATCAATCACACAGATCCACTGAGGGATCTGCTCTGCCTTTCCAGATTTTAACTTGCTCGAAATATAAAGTTTCTTTATAGTATTATTAACGTAAGGGCCCAAACTTTGTGTTTTTTTTTCTTTACAACAATTTGAATATTTTGATAAATTACTGCACATCTTAATTAAAACATCCTCAGTTATAATGATGGTCTGTACAGTTATAAATGGTGCAGTGCTATATGAATACAATAGCAAACTATTATTCATTTCCTAATGGATATACAGTACAGTGTATTCTTATATGCAAGTTAATATATTAGCAACTGGAGTTACCTGACGATGTTGCCAGAGTTGACCTCAATTGTCCAGGTGCATCTCAGGTTGTTGTCATACGGGAAGGGATATCCAGGAGAGAGGATACGCCCAGTAGACTCACCCTTAAAGCTGCCACCACACTCAGCTGCACGCACACATAGAAAATTAACACACATGCACAAGCAAGCAAATGCACATAACTTGAAACGAAAAACCCAATCTGAGGTCACTGCAGATCAGAAACTACGATAAGCAAAGTTAAAAATGACCAATGCAAACAGGTAACCGTACTCACTCATGCCACACTTGTTTTGACTCTAAGTACTCTATGCCTCCTACTGATGTCATTAATTAACTTTAAAGAGACTGTGTCCAGAGAATATATAGGCCAGGCACTGCAGGGAGGACACTGCTACAAATGTTAATGACTAAAGGAATATCTTATCATCCACTCTATGTTGTCTCTCCCCTGCTTATCATCTTGCCATCTATATTACAAAATAAACGGCACTTAATTAATATGAAAATTGCATTATATTGCTACAGTGGTGTGCTATAATCAGTATCATAACACTGGGCAAATGTAAAAGTCCTTGACAGGAGCCAGGATGTGGCCCTGGAGAGAAGGCTGGAAAGTCCACTTCACATTCAGCTCACAGACACAAAGCTCACTATTGATACTGATCCTCCAGTGATCTAGCACTGTTAAACAGTTAATCAATAGACTGATTTTTTTGAGGTCATCATATTGAACATGCCACAATGTTTCTGGGAAAAAGGCAATAGAACACGGTGGCATTTAAACTGCAATTCTGCACACGTCTGGAATTTGTAAATCATTTTTTACCCTAATCCATCACCACTAGACATCAAGAAACAGACACTGCTTCACAACACCTTGCGGTCCTGAGCAGCATGCAGGTAATAGCTTTATCATTTCTCTATCTTTCTGTCTCAGCATGTTCTGAATATGAAAGCACAGCCAAGATTGTTTTTCATGTCCATGACTCAGTATGACACAAATACTCTGATAATTAAGCCTTTTCTTTGAGAAATTGTGTGATAAATTACTTGTTGATTAAAACATTTAAATTACATAGTCTGAAAATGAAACCAAATCAGAGTAACAGTGGAAGCTCAACAGGGATTCAGCCTTCGAGACTTTAGTACTAAATCATTCTATGCAGACAGTTGTGCATCAAAAACACAAAGAGATCAATGATTCACAAAGAACACATGAGGGTGATTATATTGTTATATCTTATAATATGACAAGCAGTGTCTTTTCTTTTAGTGCAGTTCAATGAAGCAGAATCATATTGAGATAAACCCTGAGGATTAACACCTAGCAGTGACAGCATGCCTGTTCTAAATACTATAATAATATAAGCTACAAACAGTGTGAAAGAGAGGTGGGTCACATGACAGATACAATATCAAAACTGTGGCAGAGAAAAAGCAGTGCATAGAAATAGGCAGAAAGGTTTACCTATACATGAGGGCAGGTGGTTGTCCCAGGCTCTTCTCTCTCCAGTCATGCACTTGAGTATGCCGCTGCCGTGCAGAGTGTAACCCTGGTCGCAGCCAAACGTGATGGCGCTTCCAGCAAAGTGACCCTGGTCACTGATTTTGAAGCCAAACTGTGGCACACCTGGATCATCGCAATGCGACAGCTCAAAACCTGGCAAGTAAAATTGGCAGGAAAAAGAAGGGTGGAAAAGAACGACATAACATGAAGATCATTAACACAGAACTAGGTATAAGCATTAAACCAACCCTGGAGGAAAGTCATTCGGTAAAACAGTGCCTTTTCGCCATTTATTTGTATTGTAAAGAGCTATTGATTGAGCTTTGAGAATTAATTTCCGGTCGAGCACAGATCAGGGCATACAGTCCTATTATATTAGTTGTTAATAAAAGTTTTTTTTTAGACAGAGACCACAATTAGACTTTCGCAATTAAATGTTCAATCAATTTTGTGGACATTTACTACGACGGAGAAACAGCCCAAACACTAGCAAGAAGAAATTAAATAAACAAGTCACAAACAAGAAAATGTTGCAATAACTCTTCAGCTCACCATGCTTGAACTTGACCGTGGCCTTTATATATGTTCCTCTCTTTCAGGTGCTAAACGTAAGTGTTCTGCTATGCAGCAACAGTGGCCGAACATAAACCCAGCAGTGCTGATTTATGGTTTCTTCTCTCAGCAAGGTCCATGCCCATGCCAGATGTTATGGTAGTATTACAAGTGTCATGCCCAGTATAAATCTCCAGCAGTTACTGCTCACATTTAGAAAATTACCTCAGCACTTTTGGTAGGAGAGTCATGAAAACATGATCAGATTTCATGTTCAGACAAGATTTAAGGTGACCATATCCCACCTTCTCCTTGCCCTCTTGCTGTACATACATCAGTCAATCCTCTCCAGGTTGAAAAGGGCTATTCATTCTGGTAGAAAAGACTGTGTGAAAACGGCACTTAGGGATGAATAAGGGCTGCTAGCTTCGACTGAGCTTTTCACCTTGTGCACATCCTTTGAAAAAAATTACAGATGAAATCCAATTATGTGACTCTTAATTATGGCTTATTGTGGAACTCAAAAGGCAGTTTGTAATTAAGCTAATTGCAGTTGTATTTACAGATACAGATGAAAGTTTATTTTTTGTTGCAAATAAGCACATATTTCTGATTAATGTACCTTTTGTTATTAGTTTTGCAGGTCGGTTAGGATCTAAATCCTCTAATTCTTGCTGAACTGCATTCTCTTGTAAGGAATTTATAGCTTTCTTGCTGGTACCTGGCACATTTAGTGTAATTATCACATGGTTTAAATTGCATGCTAGTAACTGTAAGTTAGCCCAAAATTTTAAAAAGTGTTGAGAAGTTCAAAACTGTTTAGAAGTCAAAACAGAACTTCCGCCAACTACTGCATGTTGAACTCTGTTTTAGAAAACCCATGGCTAAACTAAAAGAATTCAAAGAGCTCAATTGCAGGTGAAACACAAAAACACTTTAAATTGGATGGCAAAATGCAGTGTCACCAAAACATTCTCTCGTCACAATAATAAATTAGAGATGGTTAGCAACAGCACACAGTCAGCAAGCCAATTAGGGGCAGAAACAAAACCCATCTATTATTGGCCCACTTACAGCAGTGTCCGAAACTTTCAATACACACATGCACTCACGTATATGTCGACACACACTCTGTTTACAGCGCATGCACATACACATTGCTAACACACACACACACACACAGGCGCAGTGATTTCAAACGGTCCCAACAATAATTCACCTGTTTTAACAAGGTACAGTTAGGCAGGCACGGACACTAATTGCAGGAGTGCAGAGAAAAATAAAAGACGGTAAAAGGATTCACAGAGAGACAGAGGAAGGAAGGGAAGAAAAAAGCTAATTTTTTTTCTGCAGGAACGAAGCAGAAACACCATGCTGTGTTTAATGGATACCCTGACAGTGAAAGACACAGCGAAGAAGGGTGAGGGTCAATTAAAATTTTCTTTTAAGTTCTGCCACTTGAAATGCCTGGCTCCTGAAGTGAGGCTAAATTCGCTCATTTGGAAAAGCTTTAGGGCCCTCCTCCCCCAGGGAAATGAAATGCGACTTACTGTGGTATATGAGCCGGAACCCCGCTGCAGTCGTCTCCTCGTCAGAGTAGAATTCCAGCCACAGATAGTTGGAGGTGCTGGTGAGGGACAGACCCTGCATCAGTGTGCTGGTGTAGGTGCCAAGGAGTGGAGCGGCACCATCCTTACCATCGTACAGCTAACGGGAGACAGAAAGGAGCATGGAGAGTTTTTCCAATTGCATTGAGAATTAAATATTAATACTGAAGAAAGAGAGCAACAATTAAAAAGGAAAGAGAGCAACAATTAAAAAGCCGCTTTTAGTGCGATATATCCTGTTATACATGGTATCTCTATTGCAAAACCAATATCCTAAACGAGATGTGAAATTTAGATTGGAGAGACCATAATTCTTCCCATTGATCTGATTCTGTGCATCTGTAGAGTTAAGTTAACAAGGATAGACTCGAGATGTCAAACTAAAAAATCTCAACTCTTGTTTTTACTTTATACTATTGGATGTATTTGAGCAAATATTACTCAAATATTAAGTCTTTTTCAATAATTAGGTACTAAAATCCTGTAATCGTTGAAAAAACATCCATTCCCCAAGCAAAGATTAAGATGCTTAGGTGTTTTTCAAGGTTTTGTGGACTTTTACAAAACTTAATTGCATTTCTAATCTTTATTTGTTGTTCTTTTTCATCACAGAATTTTTTATATTTTTTTATTTGTGTACCTAATAGAAATTACTTGTTGAAGAAGAACCCTTTTGAATCTACAACTACGAATTTATAGCTGCATATTTAATCCTTGCTGATTGACATCTGTGAACTAACAAGAAAAGAAATAAAAGGCTGCGGGTTTGTCCTTTGAAATACTACGGAGGTACTCTCTTCAGTTTTTTCCTTTCCTTCAAGGCAATTTAGCTTTCTTCCTAAGCATGTCGTTCCACATTTCAAACATTTACAAAATGCCTAAGTACAAGAGATTACTGTCTGCATGACTCCATTACTAGAAACGCAGAGAGTAGGCTACAATGCTGTTAATTGGAGCATTAGACAAGACATCTGCATCCCAAAAACAGTGCATTGCAGATGTGAAGTGGGACTACACAGTCATTTACATCACATCTGCAGTGCTTACCAGAATTGTTAGAATGCCCTTGAGGAAAGAGATGAATTCTTTCTGTCCTAACGGGATACTGTTGCTGCTGTTGTTTGGCCTTTACTCCAACTTCCAAAGCAAAAGCAATTCTGCCTTCTGCCTGGTGCTTTTCCACAAAATCCATTTTTCTAGTTTCCCATGTTGCACATAATAAAAACCAGCAAAACCTTGCTCTAAAACTTAAACGCCAATTAAAAAATAAGGCACAAATTGACTCGACTAACATCAGCTCTCTGTTTATTTGTTGGGGATCTATTTTCTGTCGACTTACCTTGAGGATGTCACCTTGTGCCAGTTGAAAGGTGCTGGCGGTGATATTAATGCCTTTGCCTGTCTGGACCTGGATGCTGTACACACACTCGTGGCTGTTGTCGTAGTTCATCGGGTAGTTTGGAGACAAAAGAACACCCTCGTTGTTGGAGACTGTTGATCCACACTCCGCTGCAAGAAAAACAAACACACAGAAGACAGGCACAATCAGTTACACAACAACATGCACAGCCAGAATGGATTTGGAATAAATTCACTAAAACTAATAAGCAGCACATAACTGGTTCATTAGCAGGTTACGAAAGAGATAAAGGTATAATTCAAATGTCTTATTTGGATGATCGTACTCATCCCAAGTGCCTATCCCTTTTTATTACTTTAGTATCATAATAATCATTACCAACTGGCACTGACACATTATGAAACTGTGAGTAGACTATTAAATGCTCAGTGTAAAACATCCACTGGCTTTCTTGCCAAGACTAAACAGTAGAGGAATGCTTTCCAGAATTAACTGCTCTGAATCAACAAGTACGGAGCAAATGATAGACTTCTGGGAGGGACGTCAGCACGTGTTGAGTATTTCTCTGCATCATTTATGTGAGAGGGCATCAAAACTCACAATCATGTTAAGATCAGTGATGATTTAAAGGACGCAATGCCTCTGCTATGAACTCTCTACATCTCTAGAGTCTCTGAACTCCTCTTCCTTGACCTGCCCTTGAACAACCTTCAATGAGAAAAAGATCTTCCAGGACAGTTTTAACCTCATAGTTAATCACACGTCTGAGCTTTTAATTGTAGTCTACTTAGGCAAATCCAATTCCACTGAGTTCTTCAGTGTCTACTATAAAGTTTACATCTGTGCCAAATGCATTTAAAAACTGACATTGGCTAAATTCTGCAATGCACACACACAAACAGGAAAGGAAACAGAATAAAAGCAGCTGACCACGTACCCACACACCTTGGCAGAGGGGCACTCCACATGCGGCGGCCACCTCCCAAGCATACGATCTCCCTTGCCCCCTGCAGACGGTAGCCAGTGTTGCAGAAGAACGCCAGCGAGTCGCCGATGCCAAACTTGGCGCCCGTGTGCCAGCCGAACCGAGGCGTTCCAGGGTCCTGACAGGGCTCAAGATTGTACTCTGCAAACCGAACAATCAGATGCAACTAATAAAACCGTCTTTTCATTCTTGTTCCAAAACTTGATTTTGATTATAACACAAGTTCTGTTCTCTTTCTTCCTCCAAAGAAGAGTGCACGTTCAGCCACAGAAAGCAATATTAGTTTGTGGGGATTAACGGTTTTGCACAAGGACACTTCCCGAGGTTGGGATATGTGCCAAAGGTTGAATACAGGACGTCCAGATGAAGGATGGGCTCTCCTAAAACTAGGCCGCCCTCTGTACATTATTTTTATACACGCTTGTTGGTGGCCTTATAAGTTGAGAAGATGCGACTTGAGCTGCATAACAAGAGTAAGGTCTTACTCTCATCGACATTTCTCTCGCCGTCTGCATCTGGCAGTAAGCACAACAATGTAGGCTTATTGATTTCAGCCCAACATTACAGCAGTGCTCTACTGTAGGATGTGGCCTGAGCATTGGCAGACTTTCATCAAAGATTGCAAAAGGTTAAAAAATGAATTCTAATCAGGAAATCTATAGATGCTAATTACTGAGCATGCAAGGACACACACACACACACAATCAGAAATTAAGTTTCATGAATATTCATGGATACATAAGTTATGCTTCACTTCAGCGAACAGCAGGCAAACATTTAGCCAGAATGTTCGTGAAGCAGACCCTCTCTCTCTCTGCTTTTTTCACTTTACAGTGTTTCTCTCTCCGCCCTCTCCATCAACCCTGTTCACTCAGCATCACCATCTGTCTCATTTCCTTCCTCTTTCTCCATTTCCCTCCCTAGGCCTCACATCTGTACCTTCCATCTAATTCTACATTCCCTGGTCTGTATAGGGGGCCCATTATTTCTCTAAAGGCCCCTTTGTCCCACCGCCTCCTCCGTCCTTAGGATACTGGCCCACATGTTATGCTTTGATGATCATTCTCATCATGGTCAGACAGCCTCTACCTGCATGACCCGCTGTCTCTTAATTATCCTCCTGTAATCGCCGTAGGCCTGAGGCATGGTCTACCTTAAGCCTGCTCCCGTTCTGACTGACAAATCACTCCTCACATGTTACTTCCTGCATGCATTAGAGAGGCTTAGTGCTTTTGATCTCATTGTTGAAGAACTGTCTTTTTCCTTCTGTCTGCCCATCACTGCCTTTCTTCTTTGGCTTCCATCCCTCCTTAACAACTCCACCCACCACATTTCCAGCACTGTTACTCCTCCCATCTTCCTCCTCCACACAATTCACCCTCTTTCCTCCGTTAAAAGACCGTCCTGTCTATAAACGTACCAATACCACCCCCCACCCCCTCCAGTCCTCCTACAGACAGAACCCACATGTGCCTTTCTTACCCGAGAAGGAGATGTTGAATCCCTGCAGCGAAATGGAAAAGTCAGAAATGAAGCGTAGCTGGGCCTTGAAGTTCCCATACAGGCCGGCATTAACCGGCGCCGGCCTCTCTGAGCCGGTGAGTCGAGCCAGTGGCTGAGCGAAGCTGCCATTTTCCGTTATCAGAAGGTAGTCATGGTGATCCTCAAGGTGGAAGGAGTGAAAAGTGAACTGGACACCTTGGAGGAGAAAATGAAGCCCAGTGTTAGAGGTATTCTGGAAAAATCACTAACAGAGAGACTTAGAAAATAAAAAAATATGCAATTAATTATTGCCAGGTTCAATCTGACCCATAAGGTTAACAAATTGATTTGTTGCTCAAAATTAAGGGCACAGTCGGAAACTGAATGCGGTGACCTCAAACTGAAAGCGAATAGAGCTATTAATTTCAAATGTCATTATCACGAGTAAGACATCCGTCTGCACAATGCATTTTTCATTTATTAAATAATAAATGTTTTAAGCAGCAGTGCGAATGAGCATACTAAAATGAATTCTGCTAAAATAATCATTCTGAAACAAAAAAGTTGAATTTAAAAAGAAAAAATGAAATAATGAAATAAAATAAGTACAAAACTGAAGAAGAATTGCCTTTCCACTTGTACATGAGCATTTCTCAGCATTTTTTTTTAAAATCTTCCTAACTTGTAAAACTGAAACTTGTAGGCAGAAAATTCACAAGAGAACAAACTTGACTACAGATTATCTATGGCAGCAAGGAGAATCTATAAATTGCCTTTTGGTAGTTTAATTTGTTTCTGTATTTTCTATCTATGTCTGAATCTGTATGATTTGTACATTTCTGTTCTATCATACTGTAACTCTGATCCAATAACAACCTCTTTCTTCCATGATGGCTAGTTGGCTGCTTTACAGAACAATCAGTTCTGCCATTTCAGTGCCATCTGTTGAATCTGATAAAAAATGTCTATAATGTCCTCCACAATGTTGGGCTCACTTGAAAAAGAAAAGTCCCACATGGCCTTAAAATAAATATGAAAGAGAAATGATTGATTGTGCTCTTTAAAATGGCAATTATATTACAGAGTAGAAAAGGCAAATGATCAATTAATCAGGAGCCATCCCTGTGAGGTGACTTCCCAACACTGTAATGCAGCAGGTACAGGACGCTGTATTAAAGAATGGACTAGTGAGATAACTGCCATCCCTGAAGAGGAAATTGTTTTTCCAATGAGTAGTCAAAAGGTACAGATACAAAAAGGAAATCAGCGCTATGAAAAACAACTCTGAATCTGTTTTCTCATATAAAGTAAATGTTTTTCTCAATCAGAAAAGAGAACTGATGGAATAACCACCAGTGTTTAGGTAGTGCTGATGAAATCTAAGGCTTCAACATAATGAAAATTATCTAAAGTAAACAGTAATATATTATGTAAGACATACATTATGATACAGTAACTATAGTGTAGTTAGGTTAGCTTCTTAGCCCAATGCACAACTGGTGCAACTTTAAAGCAACCCTAAAGGTCTCAAAGTGACAAAAAACAGTCTGTCTGTGGTCAGTATTGACTTAAACAAATGTGTTTGTTTACGAGATTCAAATTTTTCTATCTATATGGTGATCCTTGGACTGACAGCCTTGTTTTAGCTCAGCAAATCCCAGAACCCCCATCTTAAAGTCACGTACCATCAACTGAATTTGTGAAATGAATTAAAAATGCTTTTTCGAGCTTCAACATTTCAGATGATGTAAAAGTCTTTAGATTCCCAATGCTGCACAGTGTTTTTATATGTGTGTGTGCAATGTTTGCTGGTAACTGCCTCACGCTAAATTCACTTTTGAAAAACATCTTATGCAATATTAGGTCTCGTGTCAAGTGTAACTGTACGTTTTTTCTCATATTGAGTTGTTGCTATGACTTTACAATTGTGGATGCAATTTCTGCGATGCCTCTAGTTACTGTTGAATGTTAAAAGACCCATATGACAAATAACAAAAGGATAATGGTGACAAAATGCTATTTTTGTAATGATAAAAAGAAAGAATGTCACAGTGCTGCTGCTGTTAGTGTCAGTTATATAAGGAGTTATTGTATTGTATTGTATGCAGTCACATACAACAAATTAACCTGCTATCATGAAGTCAATGGGCATAAGTACATAGACAGTAATTACATTACTATTAGGTGACAAAACGGGAACACTAACTAAAACCTTTAGGAAATCAAATGTGGGTATAAAAGGATCTCCAGGTAATCTACCAAGAATACAAAATGGCATTTCAATGGACCATTCTTAAAAGGATAACAAGAAACACTATGATATGAGTATAATATAGCCATGGTACTGAGATAAGCTCAGTGTGATATCATAATAATGAACAAGCACGTCTTGGAGAACTGGTTAGTGATCACTTAACTGACAGCGAGTCCTGAGATAAAAGAATTAAACTAATAAAATAAAGAATAATTTGTGAAGACAACAGATACCAGGAATCTCTAAGCAAGCGGAGTGCTGAAATGTCAAAGCTATTCATTAAATGAACTGAGTAATACATGTAGAAAATGCGATAGTCTCCTAAAAGTGCAAAAATTCCATTTGACTGAGGAGCATATAAAGCACCCTACTGTACATCATTTGTTCAAATTAGCATATTAAGTGGAAAAACTGCTGATAAAGAAGAGCTCCAAAACAAACTGAATTCTTTGACACTGGAAAACATTTCTTAAAAAGTAATCATGACTAATTTTTCAACAAGTGAACACTTTAGAATGTAATATTTCTACACTTTTTCTGGTCAGGTGCCAGCGATGGGGAGAAAAACCTTTAAATTATCATTGATCAAGTAAAATACATGCTTGACACACTTATCGCTCTTTAATAATAAATCCCTGTGATGATCTGGGTTGTTCTTCTAATTTATGGTCACATCATTTGGCCATATTGAATGTGTCATTGTAGTAACATCCTGTTGAATTTATTCAAGTACAAAAATAAAAATTATTCTTAAATATATGTAGATTAAGAGTTCTTAGCTACATGTGGCTTCAGACAAGGCAACACTCTGTAAGTACACATACACAGTGAAGAATACATTATTTTAAATTAGCCGGGTTTTCCTACCTTTTCCATGGCTGACTTCTACAGTCCAGGTGCAGTTCAGAGAGTTGGGATACAACTCGGGGTATCCAGGTGATAGGATGATCCCTCCAGGTCCCCTGATATCCCCACCACATGATGCTGAATAGGAAGAGAAGATAATGAGTGATAACTGCTGCTGAAAGAGATGAAAATTGTAAATGAACCAATAAATCCTTCACCTGAAGACAGAGCAGCGATTTAGATGAATAATGCATTTGAGTCATATTACATCCTGTCCTGCTATTTTTATGAGTACCTGTAATTCTGCCAACACAATGTTTTTTCCTCTCCCTCTTTCCAAACCAGCCCTACTGCCTAACAGGACAATAAATTATTCATTAATTCAGCCATCTATCCATATTTTCCTCTCTCCTGGTATTTTAAACACGATAATCCATTAAATTTACTTACAATACACCAGAAGTGACAAGCACACTCAGCGGATTAGAGCATTTGGATTTATTTTCATTGTGACCTCGACGTAACTATAAATTTTGTGCAAATACAAACAATTGCTGAGCAACCACTTATCTATCAGGTTGGATAGATGATCCAGTGGTGCCCCCTCTGTAGACTCTAGAGCAGGTAAAGATAACATGATAGGAAACGCTACACTCGTGTCACCTCAGTATTATGACTCATGAATAGTTGACTGTTGACATAATTTACTGCACAGAAAGCTCCTTATCTAATCAAAGCAAGTTAATGAGATAAATCTTTATACTCATTGGCTGGGAGGTTAATGCTAGATCTGCCTGAAGGTTATCTGCTATAATTGGATATTGTTCAAACCTGTAAACGCTTTCTAATGGTGTCACTGGGCTTCAACTAAAAGGTCATTTCGGATAAAGGGTAGTGCTTCTTAAATGTAGCATTCATTGAAATTAGAAACGATTTGTATTCTTTTCTCCTTTTTCCAACATGTGTGTTTTTTGGTCTAAATAACCTAATGGGGGCAGTACAGCCAAATGCATGGATGCCTTCCTCAAAACCGCTATTGTTGGCAAATATTAGAAGTAGAGCAGTTGTGCATGTACATATTTTCAAAGTAATGAATGTCAGATGATGCTTTAGAGGATCACTGGGATGCCTTGGGCTCCACAGCTGCACACACCCACCCCACGCTTATCCTCTCTCCTTCCACCCTTGGGCCCCTCCAGCAAGCACAACACATCAAGGCCTCAATCCTCACCCACCAACAAAATTATATGAAATATATTATTAATGAGCCAAAATTACATAAAGTCATTAAAAGTGGATGAGTATGCTTGGCAAATGATCTACTTTAGAGGCTCAATAGGCAGAGGGCCAAAGCATTTGGCACCAATCTGGCACACACCTAGGCAAGAAAACACTTGAAGAAATAAAATGCATTTTTGGAGCCACCACTGGGATCAAGCTGTACAACGTGGCTCTGTATCATATGCATGGCATGCTGCTGCCAAGCCTTGCATGTTTTTTATTTGTATCTCTGTTTCAGCTGAGTGATCCGTGACAAAGGGACATTGTTTACAGTTTGTGCACTGCAGCAGTAATTGCCACGATTGTCCTTTAATGTGCTTCTTAACAGTACAAGCTCAAGCCCAAGGGCCGAGAGGTTATGTGAAATAAACTACAAGGAACACGCATAACTTCATGCTTTTAAGTGGAGCCTAATCTGTCTTCGGTATTACATGATTCATAACATTCAGTAAGTTATTCACGCAAGCAGTGGGCGTATTTACCAAATAAAAAGCACTTTTACGAGTGTTAAGCGTCTGTTTGGTCAGTCAAACTGGCTGTAGGCTGCACATCAATTATATTTGTGTGATTTCCTCTTACCAACAAACCATGCAGTTTTTTAGGTTGAAGAAGACTTATGAATTCACAAACCTCTTGCCAATTACTAGAGGCAGCATCTTTTGAGTATTTACAGCTAAAAGATTGACAGTGGATACATACTGTGAGCGCATACTCTTTATCTGTATTTTCTCAAAATAATGCTGATATCCTAAATAGCTCATCAAATTAAAGCAGCTTTTCAAGTCATCACCAAGCCTGTTTTTCACTATCCTTTCAATATCTCTTAACATTTATGCCAAAATACCAAAATGACGAAAAAGGCAGTCCTCGTATCATGGTCTTTCAGTTTTAAGGACCATTTCATGCCGTATAGTGTCATCCAGAGTCATTTTAGGAACATAAAAAACCTAATTTGTCGTGTTGCACTTCACTGCCGAGATTAAAGCCTGTTTTTAAATGCACAGCAAGAACTTCTGCATACATACCATCACATGTGGGCAGTGAGTGGCTCCAGAAGTGGTTCTTCTCACAGACTAGTGGTTCCTCATGGCTCAGTCTATATCCTGGGTCACACTGGAAAGAAACCGTGGAGCCGATGGACAGGTCATGGCTCAACCGTAGACCATTCACTGGGATGCCAGGATCCATGCAGGAGTACGTGTCCAATGTGACCACTAGAGGAAATCGAATCAAAAGCGTTACATATTTACAACAGCAACTAAATGTACTGCTGTTGTATTTGATTATTTGAGCATGCAAAAAGTTTCACAAGATTGAAGTTATGTCTAGTTAGTGTTAATGAACTGGCTGAATAAGTTTTCATTGTGTTTTGTGCACACATGCAGTTTGCATAAATTGCAGCTTTACCGAAAGTGACTGTTTCAATTCTGACACACTGTTTTAGATACTGTTGAACTATTTATACAGAAGAGGTGGTCTACCTATGCAAATAAAATATGACCTTTGTGCTACAGAGGTACATTCAAGTCATACAGCTTTCATGAAACAATGAAAAGCACTTCTATTTTTGCAATCCCGACAAATTTCTAGGAGGCATTCATCTAAAAAAAGTGCTGATGGAATCTTTGATGTTGTTAAAATCATCACAACAAAAGGTAGGTCTCAGGTCGCATACATAATATAGAAAGAAAATTTTCCAGAGTATGAGATTTACTTTGACTTTTATTTTGACTTTTAACTTCACAAAAGAATCCCTGCGTACTCAGAACTGAAAAAAGTATACTGAATGACAAACAAAAGACAATTCAAACAGTGACAAAGGCTGCTTCACATTATGGCACAACACAGCAGAGACTTTGTAGACAAATGTACTACTGCAGTGACGGCTGCAGTGGTTGACAGTTTCTTTCTGAATAACCTTGATAGAGCTGTCGGTTCCTTTGGTTTTTTAGCAGACAGGGTTTCATCTTCATGCTACCCCCTTTTTTTTGATAAATCAGCAAGTCACCCACTGAGAGAAGGTCAAACGTAGATGTTAGATAAGTGTTGTGGTTGAGTACAGGGCAGTGGTTTCATGGGGAGATAGAATTGGGGGTACAACCTTGGTGAAACTGTACAAATCAACTTCTCCCTGTTCTATGCAAGTGTTGGACCGCCACTTCTGCTTGTCATAAAACATTTCTGTCTGCTGGTTTTGACACTGAGCTGGTTACATAGTGCTTGTTCTCTCCTAATTCTCAGTGATGCAAGCTGCAAAGAGATGCCCCCGTTTTTCCTTGTGATTTCCAGGACTGCCGCTTGGATATCTTCCAAATAGGGTTGCTTTTGATGCACTAAAAATATGCTGATTATAGGCGCTGAGTGGCAACAGTTGTGTTGTAGTTGTCAGGTCATTGTCGGGTGGGTTTTTCTAAGGAAGCATTTTCAGAATCTGTATTTTTGGCTGCTACTTTTGCCATTTCACTTAGCAATTTAACACATAAGCATTCATTTTATGGAGCTCCTGGGAACGTCTGTAGTCAAGATTGTCTGTTTACTGTTGTATGCTTCAGCCAATACTTCCAGAGCATCCATAAACAGACATTTAGATGAAAGTATGCCTCATCAGTAATGTCTTGTACTACTTCACACGTTTTATGCACCTAATCCAGAACAGCTGTAGGTACCAACTATCCCTTTTTGTTCTTCTTTCTGAAGTATCCTGGTTCTAGTTCAATTTTTGTCGCTTCAGGTGAGTGACTCAGTTAAACATATCTTGAAAGAAGATCCCGTTCATTATGTTCATTATGTCTGGTATCAGTGGCTCTGAGCTCAGCATTAAGTGGATTTAAAGGTATATGTTAAATTGCACCCATTACAGAATCAAACAGCAGCAGACACACATTTTCTGGCAGTGAAAAAAATATTTTATGAGCTGAAAACCCCATAGATGTATAGTGTTACTGCATGGGCATTTTAGACAAAACGACATACTGCAACAAAGTCATGCAACTGGATTTATATACTATCACTAGTATAGGAACCTGTATAACAATCCAGGATAACTGATTATTCCTGTGTGATAACATGGAGCTTCCTTTAATACTTCTAAGTCTCTGTAAAAATCCTGTCTTGCTTTACTTCACTGAAACTTGATATTTTTAGTAAGGAAAGCTAAGAATTTTGATTTAACATGTGCAAGAAGTGGAGCGTTCATTGATCACTGCTGCTACTCCCCTATTGCTTGCAGGAATTGATCCCTAACCCAATGAAGGCCTGTAAAATATGTTGTTTTTTACTGTGCATTGAATGTTTTCCATTTTGTTTTTTTTAGAACTGAATAGATTTCCTACATACAAAGGGAATTATAGTGTTTCAGTGCTTCTGTGTATTCACAGCGTAATTTACCCTTATCTTGTACCACCAATTTTACAAATGAAGTAGGCTAGGGTTCCCCAAAGTATTTCAGCAATAAGATATGTCCTAAATGGCAATGGAAGACACTAATATGATCTTACTGTTATTGCTTTTCAATAGCCTCATCAACAAAAGAGAAATGCACTTGAGAGTGAAACAAAATAAGACAAAGGCACTTGTGGCCTGCTTTCAGTCAATAACACAGACATAATAACAAACTCTGTCTTATGAATCAAATTGAAATGACAGGGGTAATGGTGCTAGTGCAAACAATTGTGAAAATAGATCACATTATGTCCCGAATATTTTTCTATTAGCTTTTTCAAAGGCTACTACTCCATGCATAATGATGAGGAAAGAAAAACATCGTACAATACAAATTTCCCTCAAATTATAAACCTGAGGGTAATTGTTCTCTTCAGGTTCTTAGATTCTTTCAGTCTGTGCACTTAAAGCCAACCTTTCCCTACAACCTTTAGAAATCTTTAAACTTTGCGTTACCGTTTCATCTGACAAAAGGCAGTAAAATACAAGGAAAAATGTGGATAGCCTAACAGCAAACAGGTCTCTCTCCCTGCAGGCATATTGTCATCCAGAATCACAGCTCCAGAAACGCGTGTCTGATCAAGTCCTTTGTTGACACAAATCCCACAACTCCACTGAACTTCCTCTTATTTACTTTCATCATTTGTTTACATTTAGAGTTTATAGCACAAGCGTTTGATTTTCCACCACAGACTGCTGAGGACGGGCTGGAGAATTTGTATTGACTGCTACAGAGCGCCTATCCGAGAGCTTAGAGTCACCAAATGATTTTCAACTTGTTTACTCAGTAGAAAGGAACGTTAACATGATTCTAGATGGTTGGTTTTCTGTAAAGATATTATGCACAGTAGTGGTAGCTTCTGAGATCAAAACACCCACAAAGGGAACATTAAAATTGCTTCTCTTATACAGCAAAACATGTTTGGATAAACATAATACCTCTGACAAACATATGACATACAAACATACTACAAGGTCCACTGAAGAGCCCGAATTAACCTCACACACTTCAACAATGATAGTCTTTGTATGAATAATGGCAAAATGCGCACTATACATCAAGCTAAATGAAGTTATCAGCTTTACAAAGTGGAAACATCTTAAACAGAACACTGTTAACTAGATTAATAGATTAAGTGCAGCAGGGTAAACTTAAATCATGTTACTTGTGTGCAGGCAACAACCACCGTGATGATGAATGAAGAGATTAAAGCTCATGCAATGATCTACGCAACTGGCATAAACACAAACATATACCATACTTTCACAATTCACACAGTTATGCTCAATAAGCTGCTCTGAGTAATACGTACAGCTGAAGTTTCACTTTTATGTCACCCAGAAGCCATCCTTAACCTCTCACACAGTCATAGCTAACAGTTTTTAAACTACTTCTACTAAACTGCCTTCAACATTTGTGAACTGTAAAGAATTTACAGCAGTCAACAGAAAACACAAGATCCACAGCAGCAATGTTGACCTTGGTTTGCCTCCCTTCCCAAAATAAGCAGTGTTTGAAAAGAAATGCAGTCTTACCCTTACATTTTTATCCTAATAGCTAAATGGAATAAATTTGGTTCCAGCATAAGAACCAAAGCTCATTAAGACAAGTTGTTGTGATAATACTGCTGCTGTTATGTAATTCATCTGAAACACATCCTTAACACTGTTTAGTGTTGACACAGAGAAATGCCGTAAGAGTGTTACAAGACAAGCCGACCAGTTTAATTTTACAGTCCCTCTAACTACAGCATGAGCTTGTTTTGTTTTTGTTTTATTGGAAATATCTATGAAAAACATTAATAGTAAATCAAATCTAATTTATTTTTTATCAAACAATGTTTTTGCAACATCCAAAAAATATCCAATAAAACAGAACTCTTCTAAATTCATGTTATGCAGTGTTTCCAAGGCAATATTCTCACCTTCATAGAAGATCTTGAAGCCGCTGTTTGATCGACTATTGTCGGTGGTAAAGAGCAGATACAAGAAGTTGCTGCTGCTAAAGAGGAACTGAGGCACCTGGGTTCCGTTAAATGAACCAATCAGAGGAGAGAGCAGGTTGGGACCGTCGTGAACTTCCAGAAAGTCATAACTAAGCTCAGTCTGAAACCTTTAAAATCAAAAGAGAAGAGGCACAGAGCTGCAGAATCAAGAATAATTTGTATTCAGAACAATATTTCTACTTTGACAGAGAAAACATTCTAATTTTCTGGAGATAGATGAGAAGAAATTTCTTGCTCTGCAAACACTCCAATTATTTCCATCGAGAAGATCAATGAGCTTCTTGGAAATGTGACATGTATGGATCTGTGGCCAGCCTTCGGTCTCTACTCATCACACAACGGATATTACAACATACAGCTTCGATATAAGTATTAATGTTACTGAGAAAATACCTTCCGGCATCTTTAGATTGAAGTCAGTGCTTTCTTTATGCTCTTGACGCACAAAGATGTGCATATTATCTCCAGTATAATGCCACCATAAATTGCAGAAAGTAGACATAAAACTCCCTGAAGTCCTTTTAAATAAAGGAAGGAAGTTGGGCTCATTTCACAAAAAAAGTCATCGGGAAAGTAACTCTTTGTTTATAAAGAGTGACTGAAAGCACGTCCGAAAAAGTGGAGAATTTTATGGTTTTCAAAGTTAAAAATGATCTTAAAGTGAAGCTTTCTTTCATTTTTATTGCAGTTCTCTGCGGAAGTGAGTGAAGCCAGTAACAAAATAAAGAATAACTCAAGGCTTTCAACATTTATGAAAATTAGGTCCAGGCTTATAGATGTTTATAGAGCTGAGGAAATGCCATTTGTGTTTGTGCACATGTTCAGTATGTGCATACACTTTATGCATGTGTGTATGTATTTATTTATGAAAGACCAGTGTCTCAGTGTGTTTAAGCATACTAGTACTCACATGCAGTACCAATATGTGGACAGACTACAAGAGTGATTGTGGACTATGTCGCTTTTTGCCCGACTTCGCGGGAGTGTGTGTCTTTGTTTCCATGGCTGAGTTGTTGCCATACTGTCATACAGACCTGTCAAAGCTAATCTTGATGGAGCGTCCCGGCTCGGCCTCGATGACCCACTCACAACTCAGGGAGTCTTTGTAGTAGCCGGGCCACCCAGGGGAGAGGATGACACCAGACGGCCCTGAGTAGTGTCCCCCACAGGGAGCTGGAGGAAAGTGGGAGTGGGAATGTTTAGAGGAATGGGGAAGAGAAAGATTTGAAGGGAGGGGAGTGGAGGGGAGAGGAGAGGAGAGGAGAGGAGAGGAGAGGAGAGGAGAGGAGAGGAGAGGAGAGGAGAGGAGAGGAGAGGAGAGGGGAGCGGAGGGGAGCGGAGGTGAGGGGAGAGGAGAGGAGAGGAGAGGAGAGGAGAGGAGAGGAGAGGAGAGGAGAGGAGAGGAGAGGAGAGGAGAGGAGAGGAGACAGAGAATAAAAGTTGCTGTTTAAAGATGATACCCTTCATATTCTGTTTGTACCCACATGAAAAATACAGAAAAAATGTTCATATAGGATGAGTCACCAAAGAGTTGGAGTTACACAAATACCTGAAAATAAAAGTAGCCTGGTTTGGGTGGACTGAGCTGCCAGTTTCACATAACCCACTCACATTTTTATCCAAATTCTCTCTGTTCTTTCTTTCTCATCCCAACTCAACAGATGACTTATCTGTCCAACATCCACACAATCATTTTGCATTTCAGTACCTTCACATTTGGGGATGAGTCCGCTCCACATCACCTTGCCTTCCTCCAGATGACATGTGATGGTGTCAGCCCCCTGAGTCTTGATGAAGCCCTCCTCGCAAACCACCGAGATGGAGCTCCCCAGCTGGAAACCATCCCCAAAGCGCCGAGCATTCAACGGTATGCCAGGGTCAGGGCACTCATTACGTCCAAAGGCTTGTAATGAGAAGAAAGAGAACAAGATCTGGTGACAAACGCTCTTGTGTGAATGAGAAATGGGGTCTTGAGTCGTAGGGAGATAAGGGAAATGGATGTAGCTGTCCGTAAGAGAGAAAAAACCTACAGAGGTCTGCTCTGTACACCTGAGGTTGACAATAGCCTCTGTCTTTAGAGCTTGTTAAGCTTTCTCGAGGAGAAAAAAAGAATTACAATGGCATTGAAAAAGGCAACAAGGCAAGAGAGTTAAACACTATATTCACTCTTCTAAATGCTGCTTTTTGTTTGCTCTTAGCTCCACTTTGGCTGCAGCTTCGCAGCCTTTCTCCTTAAAGCTAGAACGTGTGTCAAAATACATTTGTTCAGATTAGCATGCCTATTATAATTCATCTGTCATGGTCATGTCATATCCACTTAAATTGTAACATCTGATTTTTTGGTATATTGCTTTGCTTTACTGTAAAGTATAGGGATGTTTTCAAAGACGGCAATAAATAAAAGTGCTATTATTTATTTACACAACTTTAAAAAGAGCACGACGGGGGAGAATTTGCTTTGATTGAGAAGAAGCACATTCACATACAGCGGCAAGAAGAAGTATGTGAAACTTTTGAAATTTCGTGGTTTCTGCATTAATTTGTCATAAAATGTAATCTGATCTTCATCTAAGTCAAGGGTACTGGCCAATATAATGTATCTAAAATAATAACACAAACAAATCTGATATTACGTGTCTTGATTGAGAACAAACATAAAAACTTCACAGTGGAAAAAGTATGTGAACCCTTTAGTTAATGACCTCAATAAAGCTAACTGAAGTCAAGTGTTAGCATACCTGGAGTCTTGTTAAGAAAATGAGTTTGGAGGTCTGGACTACAGCTACTTTGACTGATAAAAACCACTCAAACTTTTTGAGTTTGCCCCACACAAGAAGAATACAGTTATGTGAGCCATGCCTCGCCAAAAAGAGCTTTCAGAGGATCTACAATCAAGAACTGTGGATTTACATAAAGCTGGAAAGGGTTACAAAGTGATTTCAAAGACTTTACAAATTCATCAGTCTACAGTTAAGCAAACAATCTACCATTGGAGACACTTTGGGACTGTGGCTACTCTACCAAGAAGTGGACACCCAGTCAAAATGACCCCAAGAGCACAATGAAGGCTCATCAATGAGGTAAAGAAATAACCCTGAGTGACAGCCAAAGATTTGAAGGCATCATTGGAAATGGCCAACATCTGTGTCATGAGTCTACAGTACATAAAACACTGAACAAGCAGGGTGTCTATGGCTAGACACCATGACGGAAGCCACTGCTTACTAAAAAGAACACTGCTGAACGCCTGAAGTTTGCAAAAGAGCACACTGACACTCCACAGTGGTATTGGCAAACTGTTTTGGACTGATGAAACTAAGATTGAACTATTTGGAAAGAACACACAGCACTACATGTGGCGTAAAAAGGGCACTGCATATCATCATGAAAACATCACCCCAACTGTAAAGCATGGTTGAGGTAACATCATGATTTGGGCCTGCTTTGCTGCATCAGGGCCTGGGCAGCTTGCAATCATTGAGGGGAAGATAAATTCCCATGTGTATCAAAAAAAAGTTCTTCTTCATAATGTGAGAATGTCTGTATGTCATCTGAAACTAGAAGAAGTTGTAGTTGTAGTAGAAGTTGGGTGATGCAACAGGACAATGACCCAAAACACTGAAGCAAGTCCACAACAGAATGGCTTCAGAAAAATGAAATCCGCCTTTTGGAGTGGCCAAGTAAGAGCCCAGACCTCAACCCAACAGGGTTGCTATGGAATGACTTGAAGAGAGGAAACACATGAGATGTCCAAAGAATGTGACAGAGCTAAAGCAGTTCTGCCAGGAACAATGGGCTAAAATTCCTCCTGAATGATGTGTAGGTCTGATCCACAGCTATAGAAAGCACCTGGTTATTGCTGCCAAGGAGGGGTCAACCAGTTATTAATTCCAAAGGTTCACTTACTTCTTCCACGACCATTTTGGATGCTGAATGAATGTGTTCAATAAAGACATGAAAGATCAGATTTTTTTGTGTTATTGTTTCAGGCACATTGTATTTGTCAATACCCTTGTCTTAGATGAAGATCAGATCACATTTTATGGCAAATTAATGCAGACAACCATGAAATTCCAAAAGGTTCACATATTTTTTTTGCCACCCACTGTAAATTAGACGTGCTGCTGAAATTCATTTCCTCCTTTATTACTAATAAAACATAAAACACACTTAACTTGCACCTAATTCTTTTTTCTTTTGGTAATTGTTTCCATAAAATGAGCAAATTTAGAGTCAGTCTTATTTGCTCAGAGATAATCATCACACTAATCCCTAACCATAAAAAGAAACAAAGGTGGATGTCTTTATTTGACTACAGATGCTTTACTGTGAGGTCATTGTTTGATTAAATAGCCACTTACTGCTATACGTAATGTTGAACCCTCGCCCAGACATGGAGTGATCCGCCTGAAACTCCAGCTGCAGAACATTGCTGTTGGACGTGAGGTGGGAAGGAACCTCGGCTCCTGAGAAGCGTCCGAGTATTGTGGCTCCAGACTGATCCCCATCTTTGATTGTCAGAAAGTCGTATGGAGGCTCCAAGTCAAAGTCATTGAAGGCCAGGTGGATCCTGGAGCCGGGCTCAGAGATAATCAGCCACACACAGTTCAGGTTGTTACCATAGCCTTCTGGGTAATCAGGAGACAACACCGTCCCCATGGGTGCAGTGAAGTTGGAGAAACAGGGGACTGTGTGATAGAAGGGGTGAAATATATTAGTAATGTTTAAAGAAACTGAAAGACTATTTGTTTTACAGAACCTCTTACTGGCTACCTAACCGTCTATAGTGCAGATTCTGTATAGAACAATGTCAGAACTGTATAAGTAGTTCAGCAACCAGGAGACAGCGCTGCTCCCATGAGCGTTGAGTATCTGGAGATACTGTAAGTGGGATGGAGCAGAGGAGCTGGTGTACAAAAATACAGACATATGGCAATATCGGCACACAGGAATACTGCACGCTGTCCCAATGGACACAGTTAACTTGGAGAAAAAGACGTCTCGATTCTTGTTATGGATGTAGGTTACGTTTATTGAAACAAAAAGAAAGAATTTAGGTTGTCTTGACGAAGGACAATGTACAGTACAATGCAGGCTCCTTTCTCCAGAGTATTCCTATAGTATAACAATGTGTATCCTACTTTCTTCTCTTTCAAATCAACCCTAAATAGCATCACCATATGCTGTCAATTTCCCTTTCTACATTCTGTATATTGCTGGTGTGTTTAAATAACGCTGTAATTAATCCTCCAATAGTCTGGTGTCATTGTGAACTTTCAAAGTGCATAAACACTTGCTTTATTGGCTGTCATGAAAAAACAATAATGTATGGGACTCACATATGCAGATGGGGATGTTAGCTGACCACTGATTATTGTTCTGGCAGGTTATCATCCTCTCCCCGATGAGCTCAAATCCAAACTGGCACTCAAAGCGCAAAACATCGCCATTTAAAAAACCACTGCCCTCCTGGTAGCCATACAGAGGAGTACCAGGGTCACCACAACTCTCTTTGTCGATTTCTGTGGGAGGAGAGAAGGGAGGACGGAGAGAGATAAAAGGAGCAAAGTTGAGAATTAAGTCAAGCCAAATTGTTTCAGTTATTTTTTCCCTTAACATTATCTGTAAAGGTCCAGTTAGAGTCTGAGAGCTGGGCTGAGTAAGTTTTTAGGAGATAAAGAAGAGACAGGCAGACAGACAAAATGACAGAAAGGCAGGCAGAAGAATAGACTTGTTGCTGCCCTGAAAGACAGCCACATGAATACAGACAGACTTTAGTGCTGATATCATCTCTCACTGTCTACCTTTATAGTTGATCTTGAAGCCAATTGAGCCCACACTCTCATCAGACTGGAGATGGAGCCACATCTGATGGGACATGCTGACAATCAGGTCTGGGACAAAGCTGCCAGTCAGCCTGCAGATAGGACAACAGAAACGTCACTACGGTATCAAAATGGCCTTTTCAAACATCATCTCATCACACAATATTATACAAAAATGTTATTGTAGACTTGACAACAAAAGCTGATGCATACTTTAAACTTTTGCATAGACATAAAAAAATAATCAGAAAATACATTTCAACAAAGAACACTGCACTTCAAGTCATATTGCTTCACAACAGAGCCTAAAAACGTACCAACAAGCTCTAAAACATCATCAGATCAGATCTAACTGAAAATTATAGTATAATAATATTGAAGTACTACTACTAGTACTTCTATTGAAGTATTTTATGCAGTACTTACACTTGGATTATCGTTTTTGAGTCGCCTACTTCCCCTCCATCTCCGATGGTCAGAGAATCGTACCCGATTTCTAGGTCGAACTCTTCAAAGTTGATCTGAATAACCTGTTGTCAAATACAATGAGAGTTGCTTTGACAATCTGTTCTTTGCAAAAACTTAAAAGATCGAGTCAGTCCTCACAAGTATTAACTGTATTTGCAAACATTTTTCTTGAAGCATTTTTATCCATCAGCATTCAGTGCAGATGGTTTGTGTAATATTGCAAAGTCTTGACCACAGTATGTGCAGTGCCCTGAGATTACACACATATATAAATAAAACTTAAGATGGTAAACACATTTTTCTGACCCTGAAAGTGATTCTTTTAACACCCAGCTGGTTCAAACAGACAGACACTGCTTCCCTCAGAGTCAATCTTATTCACAGAATTCATTTAAATAAGCCGAAGCAATTCAATCAAATGAGCAGTTATTCTAAATTATTCTCAACTTTATTACCAAATAACTCACCATCTCATTCATGTGAAATTTATAACACAGCTGCTCAAATCCATAACTTGTCTTCTGAGAAAATGTTTAAACTGTAAAAAGGGAACCCACAGACAAATGCTATGTGAAATCCTGTTTGTTTATACAAGCAGACGGCAACGTATTTGCTCAAGTAGTGTGGTGAAATCCTTCTATCTCATGATTCTGAAAGCTGCATAATACAGCCCATATTCTGGGACTTCTACAAGTTATGCAGCAACTACCCCTAAAACTCAAATTAACAATGACATAACAAAAAAATGAAAAGCAAACATCAAATTTTTGACTGTACAGAATCAGGCTTCGGCAATGTGTGCATCTCCTTCCACACAAAACAAAATACGCCACAAACATTTTTCATAGCAATATAGGAACTGACAGCAGCATCATTTCACTTTGCTTTAGAGCGCAAATCAAATTCTAGGATCCAATCATTGGAAGGCAAATTCAGGAGTTCAGAATTATTAATTTGCCTGTCCACATTCACCCTTGAGAAATCTACGTTGGCGGCCATTGGAATATTTTTTTGCCCTTAACAAACATACATAACATTACAAAAGATGACATGTTTAATGATCAACTGGTAACAGCTGCTTACACTAATAACAATCATGTAAAACTGAGTCCACTACAGAGACGCTCTACAATAACGCCACATTATCTCAGCTTGCACTTTGTCTGCACGGATTAGTGATGAAAGGAGGGATGTTGTACTGACACTTGTGTCACATCTGTTGATGACAAACATATGATGGCTGCTCGCTCATCCTTAGCCTCCCTTTTTCTGGCCATGGGGAGAACAATGCTTGCACAATATCCATGTATAACAGCCTCACTACAACGCACACATAAGCATAATTACCATAATAACACTAATGGATGAAGTTTCAGTGCCAAGTCAGTGGCTTGTTTGCCTAAGAGAGTGCACAGTGGCACAAAGCTATGGCACTTGCCAGTCCGAGTGACTTCTGAATGAGTGTTAGTTGGTTAGTTACTGTTCATTAGCAGGACAGCACTTTGTTAAAGCCCCAATGTGTATGAGTCAGTGGACAGAATACCAGTAGAGAGACAAATGACCATTAGGAAAACAGCTTTGACCTCTTCACTTTGGGGAAACGCTGCCCTCATTCAGTCATTATTTCCCACCATTTTCTGTTACTCCAGATGACTGAAGCAAATCACGCAACTGCAAACATCCAAGGTCAAACTGATAGTTTAGTGAGAGCTGAAATGCAATTCACTGCATCTATGCACATTAATAAGGGACAGTAACAATGAACTTAATACAAAATACATGCATATTCTATGTAACCCTTTTTTCCTTGGGAAACCCTTGGAAAATAAATTAATACACAAACGCGTATCCAGTAAGGGGACGCTTATGTAAAAAGGTTAGGGTTTCCTCACTGGGGAAACAGGAAAGAAATTGCCAATTTTTCTTTATTACATAACTAATGAGGGACTGTGAGACTTGTTTGTGAAGTACACATGTGAGACATACAGCATATTACTTACACTCTTATGCAAAACTGCTCTGGGATTTCTTCAATAAATGAATCAAGGAAATAAAAGCTCCAGTTTAATCTTTAAAAAATACCATGCACAGTGCAAGGAGACTACTAAAAGGTAAACTGTACAAGTGGTAGTCAAGTATTTATCACTTTAATGGGATTGGAGGTAATAATGGCAGTACACAAGACTTTTCCTTTCATTATTTTCACCAACTGTAACAGTAATCATGAGCCTCATTGGGCCTCTAATCTGTACCTAAAAAACTGGCATTTTTGTTTAGCAATATCTCCTTTATTAATGTTGCAGTGCAGATGTGAACAGGTCACTAAAAACTTTAATTGTACACTGTAAAGATGATTATAATTGTGTGTTTTGTGAGTTATACCTGTGTTAAATAGCTCAATCCAGACAAGTGATAATGAGAAAAATGAGTTGGGATCAAAAGGTCTGTTATTACTGGATCCTCTCATAACAATCGTAGCAGTTAGTTTTCATTTCCCAGTGCAACAGTAAAAACGCTTCCAATAAAAAGCTAAAGAAATATTTTCTACTACCTTGTTTGGATCGCTGGCAGTGATGATCCACACACACTGTGAGTTACTCTCATACTGGATCGGGAAGTTGGGGGATGTAAAAGTCCCTGAGGGTCCCTGCAGATTTGACCCACATGTTTTGACTGTGAAAGAAAGAAAGAAAGAAAGAAAGAAAGAAAGAAAGAAAGAAAGAAAGAAAGAAAGAAAGAAAGAAAGAAAGAAAGAAAGAAAGAAAGAAAGAAAGAAAGGAAGAAAGGAAGAAAGAAAGAAAGAAAGAACATTCAGTGTGCCAAAGTTTCAGGCATTTTAAATGTTTGGATTCTCATTCACACAACGACATCAGGGAGGTTTCTGATCAAATACATTCTGCAGCGTGACAACAAACTCAACTGTACAACTAGAGTCAGAAAGAACCATCAAAAAAAGGAGTCCTGCAACAGATGGTTTGGCCCACAGAGGCCTGATCTCAACATCATGAAGTCAGTCTGGGATTAAATAAAGAGATCTTCCAGTTCATACAGTTCTCCAAGATGCCAAGAACTAGCTACCTGCCAAGTGGCTTGAAAAATCTGTGTGAAGTGCACCTCGGAGAATTGGTGCACATTTAAAGGTAAAGTAGGTCAAAGCAAAGATTGATTTGATTTTGTGTCGACTTCACTTTGTGTGTATGCAAATGAACTGATAAATACTACTGAAATGAAAACTATTCCTGGAAATATCTTTAAAAGCATTCTCATTGTTCGCTCACTTAAAAGATTTGCACAGTCCTGTAAATATTAAGCTGAAAGGCAGATTCAAAATGTCTCTGATTATATCTTTATCTACATCCATCTATAGAAATAGAAAGAGATGTATGGTTTAATTGTACACACAGATAAAACATCACAACAAAGCCTAAAAAACTATTTAAAATTCAAAATAAATATTGATGGAAAAGGTGCTCAGAAGGCAGAGTAATAACTCCTGAATTGTAATATGACTGAAAGGTAATATATTGTTTGCACAAGTAGGGAGAAGGTCTATTAGCTGCATTTCCATTAATCAGATTCTAAAAGGTGCTCCAGGTATTATGAAACACAGAAAAACAGGCCGAGCATTTTGGAATGGAAAAGTAGAGTGCTGCAGCACAGGCTTTCATACATAATTAACAGAAATGAACTTTCCTCTATCTGCATAGAGCCTATATCCAGAGGCACTGCCTTAATCAAACTGTTTTATTAGCTCTTCAGAAGCCTCGCTCACCCTTGCAGACGGGTCTGTGGTCGCTCCAAGCGGCGAACACTTCGGCTACACGCTGGCAGGTAATCGTTTTGGAACCCTGCAGCACATGGTCTTCATCGCAGGTAAATTGAGCAATTGCTCCGATGCTGAGAAGATAACAAACACCATTAACACCTGAAAAAGCAATCAATTCTTTAAAAATGGCTTCTGATGCTATATCAAAATCATTACTTCATGTCATTCATTGACACAGAAACTTGTATTCAGTGGTAACAGGGCTTGTGAGTGGACTTAAGCATGGCAGCACCCAGTGGGCTCAATTTTAGAGCTACAAAGGGCTTCTGAGTGCGCAACTACAGTATATTCTATTATGTATAATAAATTAGAAAAAAGTCTGCTACAAGTCAAAGTAAATACTGTCAAAGTTGATATTTTTGTTTTCCTGAAAGACATGATATGGTAGGTGTGCTGTGAATGTTATGTGCGCTAGATGGATTTTCTTTATAAAAACAGAGATCGACTACAACATACTAATATATTCAAGAAGACTGTAAACAAATCAAACATCTAATACGTGACGGCAATATAAGGAAGTTTTAGTGCTGCTGTAGGTTTCTATGAACAGGCTGGACCTGGAAGGGACACAGGATGTGACAGTGATACTTATGCAGTAATATGCTGCTTGTCATAATACTGAAATTAGTAGGAGAGCACAATTCCCTACAACTGTTCTCCACATAAATCTGGGCTCCTTCACCGACTCACCTGAAGTCGGAGCCGGTCCGTTTGCCGTTCTCTGGCTCCCCTGGGTCGGGGCAGTAATTAGACACCTGTTTGATTCCTCCTTCATTCACTAAACAGAAAGAGAAGGATCAAGAACTGTGAGAAAGACATTTCAATTGTCAAAGCTCTGTATTGTCAGAAAACATCAACGGTTGCAAGAAGCACCAGAATAGTAGATAACTGGATGCTCAATAGTTATGTTTGGTAACAGAATTTGGTTCCAAGAATCACAGGCTTTCGACAGCTGGACCTCATCTCTAAATGTCAGAGACTTTTAACTGCCAGTTATTTGGCAGCGCTGTTGTGAATTCACACTTGTGTTTTGTGATTTCAGAGTGAGTGCTGAGGGTAAATGCAACTCTCTTACCGAGGCTAAATAAAACAGAAGAAAACCTATCTGGGCCCAGGAGGGACTAAGAGGATTAAACAACCTTCAACTATCAGTTTTAGGAACAATAATAATCACTCAGTCAGACTCTTCATCCCTAACAATAATTTATGTCCACTAGGTAAAGCCTTGGGGATGCAGTTTATATCTTTTACTATAGGAGGATTGAGAAAAGAAGGAAAATAGATTGTTTTCAGTTGTTACAACAAGTTTATCCTTCTCACATTATGATCTGTACATTAAAGACTGCATGCACTGCAAATTAAATTTATGAAACACAAAGCATCAGAATTACTGTGAAGGGTTACTGTAACATTTGCAAAAACACATCACGCAAAAAAAGAGACCCTTTCGTTTTAACGTGAGAAGTTCTATTAGCATTTGTTTTCTTCTTTTAGAAAGTTCATCAGCTTTAAACTTAATTGTTGTGGGTTAAAATGCAGTTAGAGGTTGAATTCTATGCAATAAATCCACAGATCATATTCTCATAGTCTTTTAAATGCTATACAGTATTGTTTCATGGAAAACATTACAGCCCTCTGCATTATTCATGTCTCCACGCAGTGCAGGATCCATGACACATGAGGTAATAAAGATTACAACCTGTTATCATCAAAGTGTTTAGCACACTGTTGAGTTAAAGGGAATTGTGCTCCAGATTTATGTTAATGACAGAGCTCAGCAAGCAATTAAAATGCATTCACTTCAGTCTGAAGTGAACACAAATCATTCGACAAGTGAGTGGTCACTCAACCTTGACGACTGCTGTGTGTCGATCACACAGTGCATGAACACAAGTCAATCTAATGTACAGTTTTAACAGTATAGAATGAGACGGATGGAGTTTAGTCCAACTGAAGCTGATCAAATTGAGCATTTTGCTGCAAAATACTGAACTGGGATGGATTTAGCTGAGTTCATTTCTGTCAGGACAAGAAGTCCAAAACAGCAGGGGAAATAGGTCATCAGAAAGAAAAAGAGACTGCACTTCTGCAAAATCTAGTACTGTAGCTTAATTCCTTCACCAAATGATGCAGCAAAAAAAGAGACAGAAAGAAACAAAGACCCAGAACGCAAGCCCTACATAAACGAAAAATCCAAACAATGAAAACAGTTGCATAAGAAAAATAAAAGACTTACTCAAAGACAGTTTGTTAGTGTTGTCCTTTCCTGGTAATAATTTTACCCCTCTGGATTTAAGCTCTCCAGAGCTTTTCACTGGTCGAGAGCAATAGAAAGAGTTCATTAGATAAAAGAAGTTACAGTATTAGATGTGAGAAGATACAGTACAAGTGTTTCTTTCTCTGGATAATACTTGGTCCTAAGAAGAACATCAAACTGTAATTGCTACTGCTGTGCATCCTTTTCAGAAGAAATGAGCCCAATGGCTCTGCTCCATTCCTAACGGCTGCACTAGCAATTCTATAAAATCTAAATTAGGTTTTTTATGTTTGCCTGTATATCTCACAGATTTTGAACAATGGATGGAAATTGATTGGTCAGAGCAGATTAAGTGGTTATAGCTTGTAGGGGAAACACCACGCAGAATCAAAGAGCAGCCCAAGGACTGCAATGCTATTTATCTCAAGAAAGTCTAATTAAACACAGCAGGGGCCAGATTGCAAACAAAGGCCAGGTGATGCAAGTGGCTGTCATCATCAACAGCACAGCCAAAAGCAATGAATGGTGGATCAAGCAAAAACAGGGCTACATGAATTGAAAACACATTGGAACACTGCCTCTCCTCTGAACTGCACTGTAGGTCAACTGGTTGTTTCAAGCTATTAGACACACAATTAGAATGTGCATCTATTTAGTGGCCAGATAAGGATTGTTATATGCTCAAAAGCTTACTGCCTAATAAAACCCCTAAGTACTTGTCTTTGCTTAAAAATATCTGTCGCCAACATATGCAAATGCATGTAAAAATAACTTGAGCACTGCATAACAATACACAGCAATAGATGAGAAATGTGACTTTTCATGCATTTGATTTTATGTCTCCATTTACAGTGAGTGGCCACACATGCATGTACTAAAACACTTTATGGAGCTGTTTAAGGTGAAGTTGCAGGTTTCATATCTTGGCTCGGAGCCAGGCTTTGACGCTGGGTTTATGCAGCAAACAGCATATGCACCGACTTTAAAGTCATGCCAGAGAACAATGTCAGGTCTAATGGATTATTGAGCATACAGAGTGGAGATTTTCTAAGGAGGAAAGTATATACAGTATTTATCTTTCAAATGTTTGATTAACAAGGTCCTTTGAAGTCAATGGTTTGAAGCAGGAAAAGCCTTCGTGCCCTCTGCAGAGGGTATTAATCAAAGTGTTTAATATTCAGTTAACAAAGATCAAAAACATGTTTTGTAATTACAGTGTGCTTTTACTACGATGATCCCTTTTTGTTCATGTAGTGGGCCCCCTATTACGATGTGCAAATGAAGGAATCGTGCCTTACCTTGATACTGTGCCCTGAAGCCTTTGTGGCGGTGGTTGCTCTCCGTCACAAAATGCAGCCGTAGCCAGTTTTTGTTGCTGATGATGGGTGCCGGAATATTCATTCCAGTTAGCCTGAGAGTGAAGAGGAGTCAAATAAAAGAAAACACATGTCATCTCTTTCATATATATTTCATCTGCACTGCCTTTTAGTCAGTGGCACCCATGAGTTGCCGATATTAAATAAATTGCATCATATTAGGAAGCCATAAAAAAAAAACCTTGAGAACAAAATCAAGACTGTGAGAATTAGAGAAACGCCACAATGAACACCAGCTACAGAGATGTACACCTGATTTAATTCATTTTTAAAATAAAATTTAAAATCGTGCTTTTAAAATAAAGACAAGTTGTGAAACTCAGGAATAAAACATCCTTAATTTGAATTCTTGTTGTGCTTGCATATTCAGATACATCCGTTAAGGATGGAAAAAGTGACACAGAAAGAAAGTCACACATGTGAACTGTCACAACTCCTCTTTGTGGCCAAGTCTCTGTGTGTTCTGACCACATCTGTCTATGTTTCTGGTTTTATTTGGTGCGTCACTGCAGCATCATGGACGCTCTACAATCGTAGAGATTTAAAGCTGCCAGGGGCCTTCTCATTTGTCTGGCTAACCAGCTCTATTTGTTTTTTCTTTTTTTTCTGTTGCCTTGAAATCCCTACACTGAGCCCTGTCATACCACAGTCAATAGTGCACAATGCCATTGTAGCTATTAAACAGAGGCTTGGGACAGGCTGAAAAAGAGCACGGAGCAGTTGAGCCCTGGGTTCCCAAATAGGCTCAGTGTACGAAAAACAATGTGTTTACTTGCTGTGTGTGTGTGTGCATTTATATATGTGCGTGTGAGCCCACCCACATGTAGGTCTTTTATTGTGTGTGCTGAGGTGTGTGCCGTTGTGTTTAAGGTTTGTTTCTCTGTGTAATTTCTTTGGCATTTACTACGGAGCGGCCTAAGGGGCAGAGGGACAAAAGCAAAACGAAAGAAATGAAAGTGGCAGTTAGAGGGAGAGAAAGCGGCAGGAATAGAGTGATGGAGAGAAGAGGAGAAGGTGACTTTTTCCAACTGGTGGCCGTTGCAGATATAAAAAATGCATTAGCAAGTCTAGTTGAGGTTTGATTTCTCCTCATTCTGATTACACCACTGGTCCCTGCCGGCTCAATTTGAACTCTCTTACCTCAGAGTAAAACGTGTGTCAGGCAGATTATTGGCTGTTGCATGTTTTATTTCTAACTGGTGAGCAAACCAAATGCAATATTTGAATACTGATATTTTTGATCTAAATTATCCATCAGGAGGGGAAATGATGGCCGCTCCTAGAGGGAAGCTAAAAGGTAATTGATTTTCACACAAAAGCTGACCTTTTTTCTCACTGCATCATTGATAAAATGCTAATGATAGGAGGTTACGGACAGAATAAAAAAAGAGCAGCTTTGAGGTAACCATGTATGTTGTAGTGAAACCTGCAAATTATCACACGATTTCTTCTGGAAGTCTAAAAGAATGTAGATCATGACAATAAAGCTGTACCCATCCAGAAGTTGAGGCAGCACAGGAGTGATGTTACTGATTTAAGGGCTGGTGCAAGTCAATATATTGTTGTCACAAAGGCAAAGCGGGGTAGAGGAAGTGAAACATGACTTGACATCAATAGTAAATAAAGGCTTAATGACACCTTACAGAGGACTTGCTCCATATTGCATCAATGTGTGTGGTAAATCATTCTATTAAGTTATAAAATCTGCATGCAAAAAACTCCTCGCAATGTGGGTACAAAGTGAAAGAGACATGCCATGTACAGCAGAAATACTCCTCCAGCTGCTGCTCTGTGTAGAGACATACACCTAAATGAACATAAATGTGTTTACAGGCTGAAGGCCAGCAGAGAAGAAAGACTTGGAGCATCTGATGTGATCTAAGAAATTGATGACTTGCGTGCTGATGGTTTTTCATGTTTTCTATGAGTGCTGTACATAACTGAGCAATAAGCTAATCGGACATCATATCTGTGAAAATGTAAAGCAACTGTAAATAGAAAATGGTTTCTCGTTTTGTCCTTGTATGTCCAGTTTGTCATAACATTTTCAAGAGCAGCCAGATGGTTGTACAAAATAATTCACGGCCACTCGGCTAAACACTGTTTCACATCGATGCTACTTGTTAATGTAACTGTCACGGAAACAAATAAATTACTTGTGGAAAGTTGGCTTCCCAGTCTTCTTAAAACAGATAAGAACAAGTGAGTGCTGTCTACTGTTTTCTTATTGTATCTCCTCCAACGCATACCAAGTGACAAGAGATGAGAAAGTCCAATGGGGAAAAATGGATTCCTCGCATAATGCACTGCCATTCTATCTCCGCAGACTCACTCAGGCTGCCTATTTGTTTCTTCATAGATATGCAATATGGCTTTTCGGAGATTACTTCTTGGCATGAGTGCAGTGTTTTTATGTGCTTGGTTTCATCCAAGTTTTAGCACGCTTCATATCACTGATTTGAGGCAACTCAAGGACTACTGGTAGATGTTTCTAGGTTTGCGAGGCATGTTAGAGAGTTCTCATAAAGTTCTCTCGCCAAAACGTGCATGATTTGATAGCATGAGAGGTTGAAGGGAGCATGACAATCTCATCAAAATACCAGCGTAACGAGTCCCAGTGTGCAGGCACTGTGGCCAAATGTGGCCTCAAGGCCATAGAGATAAGTTGAAATCTCTGGTGTCTCTACTCGGCTTCACAGAGGAGTAGGTTACGTGTAGGTGCAGCACAGATAATGAGTGATCAATTCAAATTTGTCAAAAAAAGATAGGGTCAGGTGATTTTGTCTTTTCCTCCTGCATATATTTGATAAAATCTGACAGGAGGAAAGTAATTATATGAATCCTTTCTGTGATAAGGAAGAAGCGTGTCTCTATCCCTTCTGCTGCTCCCTCATCAGTTACTATTCAGGAAACAAACTTGTCCATCTGCCAGAACACTGGCTTCAAGAACAGTGAGCAAGTTGCTGTATACCCAGCAGCTACTTAGATTAATTGCCCTGGTGGAATACGCCAGTCAATTTTCATTTCACATTCCTTCAATTAAACATTGCATTCTTCCCCGACTGACCATCGCAGACCGTGGCTTTTGGAGACACTTTGAAGGGTTATATTTCGCCTGGTAAGATCAATAATAAATCCGAGAAAGAAGAAATTGAATCTAATACACAAGATAATTTAGGCAAAGTTGGTAATTTAGCTGCAGGGGACCTCTTGCTCTCCACCAGCTTTGAATATTGTAATCTTGCTCTCGCAAACATTTAGACACTCTATTGGAATAGCAGTGTTCATATTCAGTGAGCCGAGCAAAATGGAAATCTATTCAGAACCCTCAGCCTTTTTTAGCATGTTTACAACATGCAAAATCAATGTTACAATAGGTAATGAGGAAAAATCTGCAAGAGACTGGACCAGGACCGAAAAGGTAGAAAATAAGGCAGACAGAGAGAGAAAAGGATGAAAAAAGAAAAACATTTTCTGGTTATATTTCATACTGTATAAGCAAAAAGTGCATCTAATATTTGAAAAGCCTTACAGGTTTTATGTTCTGTGTCCATATTTGAAATAATGATTGACGTGTAATCTACAGCTTGTTGCTTTTGCCCTTTGTGAACAGGGCTGAACAATCATATTAAAGGTCAGAAGAATAACAAAGAACTGTTTTCCTTGGCCCAGTCAGACTCCACTGTTGGTTTTTGTCAAAGGAAACGGAGACTTTTTTTTGTGTGTTTTCACGGTGATTGATGTGCAGCCTCACATCAACCTTCCACAGTTTGACAACGATGGAATCAATAAACTCATTTACAGAGATCTGATAGAAATCTTCAACTGATAAAAGGATAAAAGCTGCAAAGAGGTGTCAGCAAAACATATTTCTTGCCCTGTGGTCTGGGATTTTGTGGGTTCTCAATGGTTCAGAATTGGGTTTTAGTTTTAGTAGTGATGTGTACATTCACTTTCAGGGAAGCGGTTGGCAAAATTGGGTAATTCAAAATGTTACTCCATCTTATAGTTTATATTTTCAGTAAATGCATGTTTATTTTAATCTGATTAGTGATTAGCTGTTTTACAGTTCTCCACAACTTGAGTTAATTATCCTGTCAGAGATCACGGTTTATTAATTTGTAAAGCATTTATAATATTATGCTTATGCACTCATGTATCGTCACTTGACAATAATATGTTACTCCACAGGTGAAGGGACGATGACAAGTTAAGAGAATCACTTTCTACGTCCATTTGCCTGATAAAAAGCTAACAGCAATGTTAAACTGAGCAGAGTTGGAGGTTCCAGGCTGTCAATCATTGTTAAGCAGCTGTAAACCTCAAGGGTAAACTGACAGTTTGCTTGTCTCTGCCTGCAGCTGCTGCTATATGTTAGGACGTTGGAAAGTTTAGCTGTTCAATGGCCTTGTACACAATCAGAGACCCTTGTAAAACGGGGAGCGGGCGAGGGCAATGAATTTTATAGGCACAAGAGAATCCCTCGCTCTGAATCGTGTTTGTTTGCTCCTCGGTTTGTTTACCTGGCAAACTTGAAGCCATTGCTCTAAAATTCTGGCCCACTGCACTCAGGCTCACTGGGTCCCACTTGGATTGTAGGGCTTAAAATGAGAACTCTGCCTGACAGCCTCTGACACTTGGTGACATACAATAACATCATCTTGGAGTTTCAAGTGATGCATGGTGACCGCTCACCACACACATCCCAAAAAACCCCACGAGCAGAAATACTGCTTGTTAAAAGGCTTTAACTGATAAATAAACATAATCTGGGTCATTTCAAACTCACAACTAAATAAATAACATGTCAGTTCACCCAGGATTCTATGGAACCATCGCCCAATTGCACACAGAGTTATGGGAAATTCTGTCTGATTAACTAATAGTGTAATGTACATTTCCAATATTAAAATGTCACATTTAGCATTGACACCAAAACATGGATCACTTAACTGCTGATATGTAAGAAGATGCAGTCAATAGAAATGTATGAAAAACCCTGTTTTAGATTAAAGTTTTTGTCTACTGTGTACAATATGTACTAGATGGTATTAATGTCTAAAAAATAAGAAACAAGGCATTTCCACAAAAACTCAACATTTGTGCTTCTATTGCATTATCATGTTTGCAGCTATGAAGTAATATAAATGTAATTCATTCATGCATTTCACATGTAATTAATAAGAGCTGTTTGTTAAAAAGTAATTAAGCATTGCTTTAATGATTAATTCAGATCAAGAAATTTGTAAGATTATTGTTTTCTTGTTGTTACTTTCCAGTAAAATGTCTGCTTTAGTATTAAGTTTCTACCACACAAAACCAGTCTTTTTTGATATGTAACACAGTTTTATGACCAGATAACAGAAACAAACAGTTATAAAATATATAAAAATAGTTAATATTTTTGAACCATGCTTCATACAGGTAGAAGACACAAAGTAGGACAGCGCATGTGCCACTGGAGCTCTGACGCTTGTCTCTTCTGTCAGTGGAAAGAGTTAATTTTGCAGCTTTTGTACCTGTGAGAAGAGAGTTACCTGATGGTCTGTCAAAACACATCAGTGTCATCCCGTATCGGCTCCCTGTCAGACTCCTCTTAGCTACGTCAACATACACTTAGCAGTCATCCCCACACTCAGAGCAGCTCTCCTTTTGACTCTCACTGACAGTGTCTGCCTCTCGCTCTCCTTCTGACACCACATGACAACCCTTAGGGACAACAAAGCTTCTAGCCTGATGATTGATTAGAGCCTCTTTCAGCCAATTATAATTAATGCCTAGCAGGATCACATGAACCTGGTGGACGCCACCATTCACAAAGAATGCAGAGGAGATGGATAACCTTCGCCTGCAGGTTGGGGGTTTAACCCATTTCATGTTTTTCTTGTTTTGGTTAAGATTGGCTTCTTCATCAAGCCTACAGAGAGCCAGAAACAAACATGTCTGATGCTGCTGCTGAAACAAAGCTCTGCCAAAGATTGGTAATTCACGTGTAATTTGTATTAAGCAACAGGGAATCTCTGTGAATTGATTTAATTCAATCAAAGTTATGCGGCACATTTAAAATATTTCCAGCACACAAGTGTCCATGGAAATTCATTAAAGCCACATTTGCATACTAGACATTTGTTTTTTTCTCTCTTAAGTTTCCAACAAATGTGGCTAATTCTAAAGCAGTCCTTCAATAAAATGTTACATGGCCATGCTCAACTACATTTACTAAATTTTTAGTCCTTTGCATGCTTTCAGACATTTGCCAGCAGGCCTGTAGGTATCAGAAAAGGCAGACAAATCCTAAAGCAATGCAGCCTCATCTTACTGTGCATCCACCTCTCTTATGAAAAAAGTTGGAGCTCTAAACTCTGTTGCAATCTATAAATTGTTCACAGCCATTTAGTTTTGATAAAACATAGTAAAGCTTCTACATTTCACACCAATTACTCAGAGTAGGTACAAGTTAGTTTTATAAATCAAATGTGGTCTTATTAATGGATTAAAATGAAATTGTGGTACACTGTAAAGTTTTGTTCAGTTTCTGTAATTGCATCTTTCAAACCTAAAACTTTTGGGACAGCTCTGGATTTCTTCCATTTTTTCTAGTATAAAAAGCTTTTTTTCCCTCATATTCTTGGAGAGTTGAGTTTCTAACTGTAGCTGGTGGCCTGTAAAGTCCACTGAAACACTTTGGCAAGAGAAGTAAAACTCACTTCATTACTTTGTGAATGTACTTTTTTTTTTAAAAATGATTTGAAACTTACAAAACAAACTAATGAAAATGATTATATCTCTGGGATATCTCTTTGGCAGGTCTGTTTTTACCAGCACATAGGGCATGATTTAACAGTTTCACTAAAGCACTGAAAAAGATTTAATTGCAGAAAGATAATGAATTCTAAAGGAATTAAGCACACATCTTTCTGCTGCAATTTCTGAAAATCATCCTGCATCCTTAATAATACAACTTCATCTCACAGAAATCACAGACATCTTTCTGTCAACACCAAATATAAACACCTCCTGTCACAGTACCAATCGAAATGTAACACCTGAATTTTCATCTCATGAAGTACAAGCACTTCCCACCGTCACTCTTCCTCACAGGTCAACTCACCAGATGGTCGGCGGTTCAGATCCTTCTATTTCCAGAAAATCCGACTTCTCCTCCATCTGAAATTCAGTGAACACCAAAGAGATGGTGTCCCCTGGATCTGCCAGGATGGTCCACTTACACTCCCCGCTGCTCCCCAGGCCTCCAGCGCCTCCGCCAGTGCCAGGGGAGTCACCGCTGGGGAAATCGAAGCTGGAGATGAGCCCGCTGGAGCCCCTTAGGGTGCCACCGCACGTGTCCTCCGCTGTCAGTCACAAAAAAGGGAAACCAGGAAGGGGAGGGTGAGAACAGACACATGGTCTCTGGGTTATTTAGACCTGTTACTCAAAGTTCAACACGAGGGAAAAAGCCGCTGCAGGCATAAAACATCTGTACCTGTCCGCTGGCATAAAGGCAGACCAGAGAGAGACCAACATGGAAGCTGCATACTGAGCTCAGCAATCCACTTAATTTTGTTTTTCACACATTCACAGGTTGTCAAGTCCAGTATCTGATTTCAGCACAATTGCAGGAATGCTAAAACCATGAGAACTACCATTAAAAGGTTGCTTATGCTTTCTTCACACTGATGAATGAAGAATCATGAAGCACTGAGACGGTGACAATTGGCAGAACTACTTGGAAATTAACTGTGTGCTAATTCTTTCAGTTTCCTATATTGCAGTCGCTACATGTCCTAAATATCTCTTTTGCAATTTTCTCTCGCTCTCCTCTCTCCATCCAAGAGTCAGTAATTCATCACTATTTCTTCCAAGCCCCCTTACGTTTCAAGAAACAAACAAATGGTGATAAACAGGGCTTATAATGCTGTAAAAAAATATTTTCCAGTGTGGGGAGCACGGCACGTCAGCTGAATGTTAATGCCTCCACCATACAGTGGCTTGGTCTCTTTCTCTGCATGTTGCCGAGCCCTCTCAGATCTTTCTACTATTACACACCACCCTCCCCTCTATCCCTGTATCCGTTTTTTTCCCCTAAAGAATTCTAATGATGGCAAGGCTTTCACAGTTTTCACATCATTTAAGACTAATATGTGACACTCAGCTGTGCCAGCTGAAACCTTTGATGGCTCAGCGCTCCACTCAGGGCTGTCAGAGCTGCCAGCCTTGGAACATTCCTGTATGCTGCATTACACGATTGGTCAAGGAACAAGGAAGTAGATGTATGAAATTCAAAAGAAGATGAAGAAAAAGAGGGCAGAAGACAGAAGAGCACATGCTGCCAGTTAGCTTGATCCATGTCCTTTGACACAATAGTAGAAGCACAGTAATTGATCAAAGTCTTCATTGGAAGGGCAGAGACGAGAAATTGATACTGCATGAGACATCAATGATATCCACACATGTATGATTCATATCAAGGGCAGACTTTCATTTGTAGACAGCTCCACAGGCAGGCTCAGGGAAGGCTCATTTGTTCAATGCCAGCAGCCTTGTAACAACAAATGTATGTGGAGTCATGATTCATTTCTGGTTTAGGTCATCATACTCTCCACCACATAAAACTTACTGTGAGTGGCAAATAGCAGATTCCTTCAACACATTTAGCATGACATTCCAGAGAGTGCCCCGCAGATTTGTAGAGTAATTGGCTATCGGCTGAAATTAAACCAATATTAAAGTGCTGCAGAATCTGACCAGAGGAGCAATACGCCTTTTTAACCTTGATGACAGGCAGCAGAGCAGCGGAAAGCGTCCTCGTGGCCACCAAGCCAATTTGACCAAGAAGAAAGTGTTGGAGAAGCGTTCGATACCAAAAGTGGGGGGGGGAGCTTAGGAGAGTAATAGACGAAAACATAAGTGGAAAGGAAAGAGGTGAGCAGAGAGCAGATTTAAGAGAAAAAAGACAGGAGAACAGAGAGGAACACTGAGCCTCTGTAAAGATGGAAAAATAAAATGTCAGAGCGAAACCCTGCAGATAAGCCTCAGCACAAACATCTCCACAGGTCAAACACACCTTCTTCTGTAAATGACATCTCTTGTCTAAACGTTGCAAATAAAAGCGAATATCATTCAATTAGGAAAACAGTCGGCCTAATTTTCAACCTGTCATGTCTTGCATATCACCTCTCGCCTACACTTTCGGTTAAAGCTGTCAAAACACCAGACTTTGGATTCTGATATCAAGTCTAATTCATTTTTATACCTTCACATGTAGTTCACATAATACAACAGAATTAAAAATGCATATAGTGTTTAAACTGGAGTATGAATTATAGTTTAAAATGATCATAATGGTGTCTCTGCATGCAACATGGATACAAACAGCTAATAGAAGCGAATAAATAATAATAAAAGCTACAAGCCCCCTGCTTCTCTAATTGCCACTCAAATTTATTCCCATCTGTCCAAATGTATTTTGTTTTAATGCATCCAATACTGAATTCAAACGGTTTTGGTGACGGTTACACTGCACTCCACTAACATGCATTCCTGCACTGCACTTATCAAATAAATCAAAATTATGATTTAAAAGTATTACAGTTCAATCACAAATCAGCTCGGTTTCATAGAATCTTTAACAGCCTCAAGTAAAAGCTGCTCTTCCGTCGTCTATCTGCTTTTGTTTACCTCGTACCTCCAGCAGAATCATTATACAGTCATTCAAAAGTCAAGTGAACATTTTCCCACGCCGACACTATGGCCCTGACATTTGCACTCCATTGCTCTGTCAATAAATATGTATTATCCCAGTGGATGGTGGAGTATGAGCCGGAGATGTGGTTTTTGTTAACAAAGATAGAAAGATTTTAAAAATTCTGTCAATGAGAATATGGTCCGGACAATTGAGTAAATCTCTTTTTAAAAACGTGTCATCAAAACTCACCGGGCAGCATCACAAAAAACTTAACGGTACATCAGAAGTAAAAGCTGCACTCCTGCTTTCACAAGACCTTCATAGGAGCTGATTCATTTCTTAATTCCTCAGCTAAACCATTTACCACCTTCTTTTCAAGACTGACCTCAATGCTTCAAACAATGCTATCCCTCAGCAAACCTGTTATGTATCAAGCAAAAGTATTTAATTTTGTAAGTAAATTAAAAACTTTAGAAATATAAAAGAAGCCAGGGGGGAAACAGAGCAATTTTAGGACTAAAATGCAGAAAATGTGTTATTAACGAATCCATCCGTGGCAGAGAGTTTTTATTTGATCTTGCAGGCAGGATCCTCAAAACCCTCATTGTTCTGGTCAATAAGCACCGGGATTAGAAAGGTATTGCAGCAACAAAGAAGGTGAGCAGGCTTAAAAGACTAGCCTTCTTTCTGTTCTGTTTTTCTCAAGCTACAGTTTAATTATCAGCCAAGAAAAAGAAGCAATACTTAGTTGGGCATTCTGTTTGGTTTCGAGTGGTAACTGTACATACAAGTGCTGCTTCTTGTGAGAAATGGCAAGAAAACCTGATAATGGAGGACATGTGTCGCTTCTGAAGCTGGGTCTGAAATCCATCACTATTTACTGAAACTGACCAATATAGAGAGTCTGGCAGTGAAAATTACTGTGCTCTAGAACTGAAAGTGTGTCCAATTTTAAAAAAGACAGAAAAGAACAAGTATAAAAACACTGCTAAAAACTAAAAACACCAAAATCTTCTGAGAGTCTGACATAGGAGTGTTTCAAAATGGAACCTAAATAACTCTATTGTTCACGTTAGCCATTAAAACTAGATGGATCTGATCCTTCTAGAAAAACAACTCAGTATTGCTCAATAGTTTAGAAATACACTCATAATGCTAAAAGTGCAGTTAGCATTTTTGCTTTTACAAATTCATTGACACAGGTTACCGGTGCAGTGCCACATAAAAGAAGCAACCATGAAACAAGTTATAATTGACAACATATTACATATCATAATGATATACTATCTGGCACTGCACCGGTATCTGATGAAACTGAACTTTATTCAGCCCTGTTGGGACTTTGGGTAATTTCACTCGAACATGCACTCTACCTCTGAGGTTTTGATATACGTTTATTTAAGGTCCGGTAGCAACAGCGGACAGTACATAGTAAATAAAATATAATCTAACACAGGTTTTCAACAGCTGGTGATGGCGAACAGCAAAAATTCAAACAAGCATGTGCAATCAGGAGATCAGGAAAGGAAAAAACAGGCTGTGTATGTCACATTTTCATATTGTTAAACGTGATTGGAAAATGCATAACAATTTTGCAAGAATCTGTCGGATTTGCATAAAATATGATCGACAAATCAATCAAATATCAACATACATCAATGAGAGAAACAATTGCAGAAAAGGTAAATTAAGTTTGAGGTTCGTGGTTACAGTAAGCAGAAACCACAAACTGTCGTCCTGCAGTGTTTTTGTTCTGGGTTTTGACTGGAAGGCACGGAGGACACAACATTGCTGCCGTGGCAAATGTTACCACTGACATTATCATAAAAAAAGCACTAAAAAGGCTCTCCCACAAACTGTAAACAAAAATAAAAAGCCCTTTGTTGTTGCTCCTCGTCAGATCTTTGTGCACCAGAATAGGAAGCTGGGAAATTTTTTTAAAAAACAGCTCCTTTATGATTTATTTCCGAGGTGGTTTGCATGATAACAGACGTGCTCTCTGATCACTGTTGAGTATCCTTCAGCTCAGGTGGTGGCAGCCAGGAGCCACGTGCAGATGAGTGACAGGTACAGAGATGCTCATGTATGCTTTCTGTCGTAGACTAAAAATAGTAGATGAGCTAAAAAAGCTCCAAGTCATTCTGTAGTGTAAGTGCTGTGGATTAATCACCAATATTTCAGCACAGGGCTTCCTGGAGCCAAGTGATAGATGTCCACAGGCACATTTAAAAATGATAACCTCACTTATAACTCACTAATGTGACTACAGCTGTAGACTAATCACATATGAAAATTAGGTAGATGCTTTGGAGAAATTTATCGTCGTGCATGAGAAACAGGACAGGTCTGTTTGCTGCTTCTTTGAAATGCATCCATGCATAACACTGCAAATTACCAACATGCAAGCTACTGTTTGAAAATGTAAAATGTTTTCAGCTTGATGATGCCTTTAAGGTTTCCTATATTCACTTGCAGTGTTCACATTGGGATGTGTGGTAGAATTTAAGGGTTAGTTTGACAATGAGGTTTAGCAACATAATGGAGGCACTGAATGCTGGGCACTGTGTTCCTTAGCAAATCATTAGAGCATGCTCTGGATTTAAAAACGAAGAAGGATCTCTCTCTTTTAAAAATGGTGGCAGTGTTAGGGGAAAAAAAAGATGGTGGTGAGGATTAGGACTGCTTTAGCTGAGCTCATTTACATCCCCAGCATCAGCAATCTAATGCTACTTGAGGAGGGATTAAGCCTCTCTCCCCTTGACTTTGATCAGATATACAACACTTGTCTTTCTACTTAGAAATATTCACCCCCAAGGATAGAAGGGAAGGAACTCATGTATAATTTTCTACACTACCTCAGGTTTTTCCTTTGTAATAATCCCCGTGTTAATGTAAGGCAGTGACTATGTCTACAGTAAGTCTCTCATTTGCTCGGATGCAAATCATGTGAAACATTCATAGGAGGAGGAGGGAGGAGATCCGTAATGGCTACCCAGATGCAATTTCTACTGCATCATGGATATTTCTGGGGGTCATTTCATTACAGTGACTATCTCGCCGCAATTTCAGATTTTAAATGAATTATGAGGAAGGAAGATGATCTAATGAGCAACCTCACACCAAACCACCAACCACAATGGTGGATAAGAGTAAGGGTCATTTTTGTTTTATAAAATATGTAATTATCATCTCATTCTTCTTCTGAAATCAGTGTAGAATGAATATGAGGGTTCACCTTATTCCTACTGTTTTCACATGTAATCCTTACATGGATTTAATGTAAGGATTTCTAGTAGTAGGCTATTTTCATATCAACTCTAACTGTCGAGTTCTAGGTTAGACTGAAAGCCCTGCCATGGGCATGTGGGTACATCAAATTTTCATATTTGAATCCTCAGTTTGTGCAGCAGAGAGTTGAAACGGCACTGCAGAGGGAAACTGTGTGTTGAGTCCAGTCACATTACCCAACATGGAAATGTTTTAAAGAAACAAGTTTTCCTGTGGCCTAATTTTCTTATTTTGCTGGAGTGGCTGGCAGTGAGTGTATCAATAAACCATATTCTCATGTTACCACTGTCCCTGTTTGCCGTCTCACTGCCTGGTTTAATGAATGTCCAGAGACAATTTAGATGGAAGGAATTGGAATGGGCTGCTGGGAGGGGCAGCAGTAACTCACGATTAGAATAGCCATTAACTCTCCATCTCGCTGCCTCTATGCTAAGAGTTGATTCTGTCTGTTTCCTTAACTCTTCAGTCTCTTCACGTCTCTGTTTTTCTGTCACTCTTCCACGTCTTCAGCTTTTGAAAAGACAGTGACACACAGTAAACATGTTTTTGGCTGATCTAGGTCAAACAGGAAAACACCTGGCATTGTAATAGCTTTACAGTAACCATGGATACTACTGAATTATTATGGGATTCCTGTATCCTTGACTGCCGCATTCAAGCTTTACATTCTACTTTTCCCACCATACAAATGATGGCTGTGTGTGGGTTGCCTCATAAGGAGACAATATAAAGAGAAGAAATACTAAACTGAAGCATTTTATCCATCTCCCATGCTGTGCCTCCGAGGTTAACAGTGCAGTGACCACTTTTAATTAAATTAACGTTTTCGGGTCTTTCCACCAAATATATCTGATAATTCCACGCTTTAGTAATGATGTTTAATATTGGTCAAATCTGGGCTCTGCACAGCTTCATTATCCTGCTTTAAAGACGCCATCTGAATTGCAAATTGCTGCTGGTTGTCTTCCTCTCTATTCCACTGTTGTTCCATCAGCCATAAACATACAAACGTCTGACAAACACGGTGGACTTGGGAAGTTGGGCGGGGAGAGAGAAGAGAACTGGGAGGAAGATGAAAGCGAGGGAGTCACAAAAGGAGGCGACTGGTTGAGAGACTGAGGTGTTGGGAGACAGTGGGGGGTGAACGGTGGATTGAGGAGAGATTTTGTGTTGCTGTGTGTTTAGCGTGAAACAATTGGTGATGAGCAGAAAGGGCAGGATCTCTGAGGAAATAAGATCAAAGGACCATCTGCCCACATACAGGAGCCGGCCCGGATTTAGACAAGAGAGAGTGTGGCTCAAGCAGTGCCCAGGCCTGAAAGAGGAGTGATGTTTCTGGCCTGTGGCAAAAGAGGCTAACACCATCCTTAAATTGAAAGAAACCCTCCATCTGCAGCTTTTTGTTTCCTCCGAGCTTGCCATTACTCAAACATATGCTGAGCCATTTTCATTTCGCTGTGCCTTGCACTGTAGAATGAGTTGGCATGAGCAAATTTGCTCTACTGGCTTTGGGATTTCTCAGGATTGCATGTTAAGATGGGAGATCTCTGCCTCGTTTTTAGTACATCCTCTCTATTGTTTGGACGACTTTGCACAGTGGTCCACTGGAATCAGAATTTATGCATGTAGTAAATTAAAACATGCAGTTATTTCCCACTTTTCATCCCACTAAAGGAAATTAAAAAAAAAAAAAATCAATCTGCTGAGATAAAGGCGTGATTGAAAATAAACACAAGCTGATGCCAAACATTTACACAGTGCAAAACATTTCATTTGCGATTCAGTAAATCAATGTAAGACCTGTTCTTATAGCTGGAAAAGGCAATTTCACTATACAGAAACAACAACAATAAGAACAGACTATTATGTTAGATTGAGAGGAAATTATCTGTATGTGTGAACAGCTTTCAATCGCTCTCCTTTAGGAGCTTTTCCCCACTGTTAGTTTATTTGTTCCTGCAGAATACCGTGTGAAAATGTGCCTATATCAAAAAAAATAACAAACTTATGTGTCAAGCTTTTCTCAGGCTCAAAATAAGACCACGGCAGCATTTACCAGGAAGTAATTTGGAGCAAAAGGAAGCTGACACAGCAAATCCGAAGCGATATGTGTGCTAAATTTGAGATTCACATAAATACCCACAACTCTTCACCTTAAAAGTTGCCTTAGTTAAAACAAATCCAGCAGGGAAATAAAGTTATTAAAAGTGCCCAAATTGAGTATTAGACAAGTTTCTAACCTTGATTTAAACTTCCCCTCAAAAACTTTCAGAGGCTACTTCACAACAGGCTCCGTAAGTGGCCACTTAGTCTTTTTGGTCCAGGATGCCAAATGTCTGCACTCATTAGCGCTAACTGAACTCAGTATCTTAACTGATCATGACATACACCTCCATAATGATTCATCTAATGACTATTTTTAAATACCCTTATATTTCAAGTAAACATTTTTTTTCAATGCAAGCTCTTTCTCATTTGCAATCATTACTGCTTCTGCTTCTCCAGCACCGAGCTGATTATCCCTCGCAATTAAGTTAAGTCAGTTAAAACTGCTAGCTGCTAGCTAGGAGTCAAAGTGCCAGCTGCTTCTCTGTGTGAGTCTGTGCATGATGACATAAAGACTGTGAGCACAAACTAACTGACAGCAGCTGACTGTTAGGAAGGCAAGATTTGATTTGTTGGGAAAGTTATGGCAGCTGCAGAGCATTTAGGGGACATTTTGGTTTCTCTGCCCTTTAACAGTCAGTGTATTACCTGCAGTAGATCAGGGTCATCATGCCCCTAGTTTGGAGACAGAAAGACCAGCATGGAAACTAAACAATGACCTGCAATAAATGAGGTCAGCAACAAAATGTTTTCAGCCACCTAAAAAGTCTGTATCGATTTAAGTATACGCTATATTTACAGTATTTTACTGCCTAACCTTGCTGTCAGATAGCACTTTTTAAATGGGGAAATGAAGCAGTTATGACTTTAAGAACTGTCGGACTCCACTGACAAAAACAGTAATTTCACCAAACAGAACATGTGAGTTGCTGGTCTGTTACTGTGTGACTCTGGTGTTTAACCATGCATGTTCACATGAATGAATGGGTTAAAACACCAAAGTCACAATAACACAAACAAACTAATCGATCGAAGCGGCAGTAAGCAAACAAATTCCACCTTTTTGAAGCTGATGAATGTTTTAATCAACAAAGTCTGGTAGAGTTGTAAAGAGCCACACAAAAATGGTGAAATTGAGCTTCATTCAGTTAGGAATTTTTAGCCATGGTGAATGTCGATTACTGCAAAGTTATTACCACTTGATTAGGCTATTTTAATCTCTCGTATGTGCACATAGAGGAGTCATCTTTTTAATAGTCTGTGGGTGGATCCAAAATGCAGTTGCTCATCTTCTGGATAAAAAAAGACATCTTAATCGCATAACACCAGTACTGGCCCACCTCCACTGGTTTCCTCTTCATTTTAAGATTAATTTCAGTTTGTTTTTATGGTTTTGAATAGGTTGGCACCATCTTACTCAACAGTACTCGTGCATTCTCGTGCCCTGGTTAGAGCACTGAAGTGGACCAACTGGATGCTCTTGGATGTGCCAAGATGTAGGTGTAAAAATAGATTTGATCGAGCCTCCTAATCTGCTCCTAATCTCTGGAACAGTTCACCTTTTCATGTGAGAACTCCTCAGAATTAGGAAACTTTAAAGTTACTGTTAAACCTCTTCTCACTGGCATTCAAGTAGTAGTAGTAGATGTGTTCTGTTATTCTCATTTTATTGTCTTTTCATTCTGTGTTATTTAAGGTTTTATGGCCTACTTTATTATAACCTATTTCAGTTGTGCTGCACTTCCGTTCAACAATTACTGTTTTAGAAAGAACTTTTGAATAAATTTGACTTTAGCTGGGCTTTACTTAGGTGTCTAAATGTGTTTTAATGCTGACCCCGTCCACAGCAGTTCATTGCTTCTCGAAGTTAGAGTCATGTCATGTCGATTGTGTTCTACTGTAAGTAATACTTCATCAATGGATAAGTACTTCACACAATCACACTTCAGGCAAACCAAACTATCCCTTTAGAAACTGGGATGACTACCCATGTTAAGGGATTAATTTAGCAAACTTACAAACACAAGTTTAAAAAAAAATTAAATCATAATGGTGATTAACTACCAATATATGATCTTTGCATCCCTACTTGGAGCACATCACCTTACCAATGCAGCATAGTGACTAAGGTTGATTATTTATGTCAGTCTGGCTAAAAGGTCTCAGGGATAAGCTGCATGATATGAAGCGCACTAGTCAGTCATTCATCAACCATATGTCATATAGAAACCATCATTATGCTCTCACATCTTCTTCCCTCTCTGTGTTCATGACGGCTGAGCAAAAGAGCTTGCTGAGACAAATCACCCATGTATTGCATCTTTAGGGGTTCAAGTTCGGGGCATAACAGTAATTTTGAATATGCTAGGAAGTTTCTGGGTAGCAAGTGAAGCAAAAACATTATGGAGTTCCCTAAGTGTTAGAAATGCATACTATTACACCTCAAGCGATACAGACTCTTGAAAGTTTTCACAGATCTTAATGATGTAAACTGTTTTTGGCTGTTGCTCTACGCTCATACACTATAGGCTGTTTTGGATGTTTAAGTAATCTGAGGTTCATGCTCTGTGAGACAAACACTAATTCATAATGTGGAAGAGTTGAGACTACTGGCTGCAAAGCTTTCTCATGTGGGGTGTTTATATTTGGTGCACTATTAGCTGGGATATTTGGATTAGAAAAATCTGTACACATTGCTTAGAGGAGCTGCCAAAGTCTCCTCTTCTGCAAGAGTCAAAGTACAGCAGCAGAAACCTAGTGGCTGTACCACTCCTGCTTACAGCATTAATGTTTTTAAGCTACTTGCTCTCCAGGAATAAATATTTAATTAACCTTTTGAGTCATGAAGATTCTAATCAACTTCTTCAACATGATTAAAACTATCCCATCCCATCAGATTGCAAATATATTTATTGCTCTAATCAAGACTTGTGCCAGACTTTAGCAAATCTGTGCAGCAGACAAGTCCACCAATCACCCGGCCATCAAACTGCCAATCATTAAAAAGCAATTAACACGGAAGCGATTCAAGGAAATCAAATGAGAAGGGGTCAAAACAAACCAATCACCTGCTCATTTTAAATTTCTTAGGGGAACTCTAAAATATGTAGACAACATCAAGTATTCTTCATGATATCCTGCAGAAATATTTTACAGCTGGAAGAAAAAGTTGGCTTAAGACAAGGATCACATCACATGCAATTAAAGTAATCAGTAACTCATTTTTTAGTGATAAATCATCCTCACCTCTGCAGATTGGCACAGGGAAGTCCCACACTGACACACCAGCTGCATTGTTCACGCAGGTAAGGAGTGAGTGTCCATCCAGGACGTAGCCGGTGACACACCGGTAGCGGATCTTGTCACCGACGTTGAACTGAGTTCCATTCAGTATGCCTTTGGGAGGAACTCCTGGGTTTCCACATGAGCTGCTTCTCAGCTCTGGAGAATGAAAAGAGAAGAGAGCAATGTTTAGAATAACAATATGCTGTTGAATAAAAGATATGCCAGGGTTTCTGTAATTTCGTCTGTGGTCATAAATGCAAAATGTAACTATGTCTTCAGTTTTCTAATGCTGACATTCTCAGTAATGTCAACGAGGTTGCCTATGTTATAGTTGACATGGTTACTTGCCTCGACTTTAGTGCCAGAGTCTATATACACTGGTAATAGAAAGCAAAAGCCTGCAAAAAATGAATGTAAATGCATATTTATGACTGATGTGCTGAAATTAATATGAGAAAATGAGAAAATGCACTACCCAGGGAGTGCTAAAATGCAGCATTGGTGCCTTACCCATCTTTTTACATTACATTTTTACTAAATATCATAAATCCATAGCTGTAAGCGGCGATGAAGGACAGAGAAAAAACACTAACATTAGCACAGTGTAAAGGGAAAGAAGAGAGATCGTAAAGATGGCAGGGAGACATGAAAGAAGAAGCTATAGCTGCAGACTATCATCATTTTCTCACATGTTGTTTAATGAGCGCTTTGTTTAATGATGGATTCATCAGCACAGTAACCATCACAGCTCTGAATGTACATTAGAAGTCATTTTTGAAAAACATCAATTATTAACCTCGATTGACACGAGCAGTGTTTATGGAATTTATCTTTTATAATCATTCTTTTTCGACTGTGTGCTCATTTGTCTTCTCTAGACTGGAAATAAAACCGGTCTGGTAAAATCGGCAGTACATATGTACAGTCCAGACTGTTCCTTCAGGCTCTGTGCCTTAACATATTCCATTTAAAATATAATACATGCATACAGTAAAAATAATACATGCAAGTGCCCTGCTTCAGCTTTTATATGAACAGGTTTAAATATATATTGAATGAACTGTGTATGAGATAAGCCCATTTGACATTTAGTGACAAAATTGCATTCGAAAGTAATCGGACACTTCTTTGTATTTGACATTTCGATGAAGGTTGAGGCAATATGATGAGGAATGAAGTGACCATACAGAATCAAAGGGCCACAACATACAAACCCCTGGAAAAAAATGCAAAAAGAAACCAGGAGGAGGAACATGACGCAGAGCAGCAGGATAAAGGCAGAAATGAGTTATAGAGGAGGATTTTAAGAGATCAGATTTAATCGGATACATAAAAACTCATTGGACAACATTTCATGATTTAGCAGGACAGCAACCTTAAACATACCACTGCAACAAAATGGTTTGCTCAAAGTGGAAAATCCAGATACAACTAATATCTGACTGACCAAGACAATCGCACCGATCTCTGACCAGGCTGCATAACACTAGTGGAAGAACAGACGAAAGACAGAGAAACCCGACAACAAGCCTGAGTCTGCAGCAGCACAGAAAAAACAAAGCATCTGCTGCACTCTGATGATTGAGGGCTTCAGGCACTCATTGATTGTAAAGGACTTCATGTGAACCAGCTCAACTTCAGCACTTGTGAACCACCACACTTTGGACATAAAGTGTTAAAAGGGCTGTATCTCTAGATCTTCTTATACTGCTGTAAACCCATGTTAATTAAAGCTGAGAACTTTACTGTAGGATTCATTATGTTTCAAACTGAATGTGCTAAAAAAAAAGAGTGCATCTGTCCAAATGCTTTAAGCCTGAACATTTTTCCAACTATTGTTTAGTACCTTTGTGCTTAATTGCACCCTTCCTTATTGTATGTTGTGTATCTATCATTTACTGCCTGACAAACATACATTAGAGGTAAAGAACAGCGTGTGAGAGAGCAACCATAGCAATGAAATATTAATGCTGATTGTACAGATATTCATTAATATTATTTCAGGTCCTGAGGCGCACACACTTTTGAACATGACATATGGAAGTTATAAATCTTTCACAAGAAAACAACTGTCCACAAGAAACATTCCCGGACTGTGACCAATGTATTTGCTGGCAAATCATTGAAAGAGATTTCTCATAAGGATCTTCTGTAAGTTGTGATAAACCAGTCTGGAGGGCTGTTCAGTCTTGTATTCCTTCTGAACACAATCTTCTGGTGTATTTTTCAGCCCTATTAGACAATCATAAGTCAGTCCCTGTCAAAATCCCCCTGAACACATCCAGCCTGCACAAAATGTATCAGTACAGGACAATAAGCAGCTTCTGTTTCCTTCAGTAGTCACATGTTGGTTTTAAAACTGACTTTTGGAGGCAACTATTCAGCTTGGAGGCAGGACGGGTCTGACCTGAGTTCATGTCACTGAACCTGCGAGTCCAATGATTGGCAGCTGATTCAACCTGCAGTCAACCTGAACAAAGTTTGACTTGTGAAACCAAATGTTTACACCAAAAAGTTTTCTGAAGATGTAATTTTCTTTCTTTCTATCCAGATAGAACATAATGTATATATTAACTCACACACAACATCGTTTGCAGACCATATCAAAGACAAGTTCGGCTCAGATTGCTCAGTTTCATGATAAACAAAAATGAATAACTGAATTTACGGGTAGTGATCAATACAACCCTATTTGTCTAATGTTGACAGGATTATAAATCTTCCTTCCACCCTTTAGCTAAACACAGTGACTGATTACGCAGTCAAGTAAAATTATTATTTCTGATATGTGCCATCTGTTTGTGTCTAATTATTCCAACTGTAAAGCCAGGAATCAAAATGCCATTTTTACACATATATCAACCATGTGTTGGGAGTATCTATGGATAGATGGAGTTGGACAGATGGCGAGGGACGGGGAGGAGAGTATCTGAGATCCTGATCCTGAAGCTGATTTCAATGATAGAGTTTGTGAAGTCCCATTTTCTGGCCCAATTTCCAGGACTGATTTTCACAATTCAATTACTAATCTACTTTACAGTGCAGATGCTCAGAAATGCATCTTTCTTACGTATGATCTCTAATGAATGCAGTATAAACCCTCATCATCGATTGCCAGCTGTTTATGAGGAACATTAAATACCACCAGACTGCAATCAGAATAAAAAAGTGTGACAGAAAGTCTCGACTACCACAGGTAAAATAAGGACATCTTGAACAAACCTTACTTAGGGTGTAAGTTTTCCATCACCTATAAAAACAACAACAAACAAATAAAAAAGCAATATTCAACAACAGAAGTATATGTTAGTTGGGACAAAGCATTTTAGAATGAGCACCTTTTCACTAAGAGAGCAAATTAAAATGGGGAGCTGAGGTTTGATTCGTATTCTTACATTGTAATACAGCTATATTTAAACACTCATTTTTAATTAATATGTCTTAAGAGCAGTAAAATATGTATAATGGGTTTTATTACATATTTAAACAACTTTTGTTTCAACCTGCACTACCTCCTTCCACAAGTAAGCTCAGAGAAAAAGAATGTACAAATGGAAATTTATGATTGGCACATGGGTTTTTGTGAAAAATGGGCAAAACGAGGCTGAAAGATAATTAAGACACAAATAGTGTAGAGCTGTGGCACTAAACCGATGTAGGGATGAGGAGTGATAAGGATGTACGATTGACTTATGACCAGTGCAGAGGTCAATGACGAGGAGAGACTCTTAAGTATTACATTTATATGCAACTACAGTACTCCTTATTAGCATATATGTAAACTATTGTTTACACAAAGATTGGTAAAGGTTAACAAGGCAACTATTTAATGTCACATGTCTGAGAACAGGCCAAGGTCTCACAAATAAACCATGGAGCTGTGGAAGTTCTAGGTGCAACTTTGTACAAGGACACTTAAGCAGATAACGGTAAAATAATCTAAATACAGAAAACTGATTTCACAAAGACATTAAAATAAGAAACACAGTCTGTGTTCATTGATGTCTACATACAGTACATGAACAAAAGAGAATCCAGTGTCCACTAATGTGCTGTTTTACTTTGTAGTCCTGCTCACAATTATTATCAAATGCAGATATGTACTGCAGGCTGCCATGAATGTATGCATCTCTACATGGCACAGCGCAATCCCCAGCAACAAACAGAAAATATGTCTCTATGGGAGTTACAGAGAGGCTGTGAAATTGAAATTTATTTGTTTGAAATATCAAATTTGTGGAGTTCAACAAAGTGTGACTAAGCACATCAAAGGCAATCTAAATTTCTCCAAACTCACCACAACAACCCCGTTACAGCTTGATGCAGAGAATGTCAGATTCAAATTCCTCACCATGCTGAGCTGAAAACATTTTCACCAAAAAAAATTGTACAAGACAGAAAATCAACTGGTCAGCGGGGTGCCGTATGCAACCAGATGTTGTTCACAGCTCCCTATGAAGAAAAACTGTTTCTCGCAAAGCCTTCCATCACATCAATAGCATTTCACTGGACATTAACCACACAAGGATAGTCACAGGAAAATACCAAGGGCACAGTGTGCTTCAGCTATTTAGCATTCATAGCCCAATTAAAAAAAAAAGAAAAACTTGCAGCAGAAGCCTGGCTGCTAAACCAGGCTGCCAAGCATTTTTTGGATGACTTATTGGTAGCGAACTGTGCCAGTGATACAAAAGGAAAATAAGGTCAGCTACTGCAGAAGCGATGCATTAAATGTTGCACTGTACATGTCAGGTATGAGTTTGATGCAGGTGTGTGTGTTCTGAGGTTTTCGGGCCATGCAGCAGGGAAAGCTTTAGGACTTAATTTGGGTTGGGATCTGGTGACTGCCAGGGCCATTTGATATGGAGATTTTCACACTAAAACCATTCATTGACCCCTGATTCTCTGTATAACAGCAACTGCAGGCTGTGAATAAATATCCAAATCCCCCAAAACATGATATAAGGACAGGAGGCAGTTCAAATTGCAATATAAATAGATGCGATCTTTAAAAATCGCAGCTGTTCGTCCTGTTGTTTTCAATAGGGAAAAGCTATATGTTAATTGTGACAACTTGCAATTAAAAACTCAACAGTACATAATGTGCTCACATGTAGGAACTCAGGTAACCAAGATTACAGCCTTTTTCTCCTGCACAGGAATAATAAGTGTGAAGGAGGTTTAGCAAGAACTCTTCAGAGTGTAACTGTTAAGTGTTAAATTAGCAGCAGGGAAAGTTCCATGTACCTATTAGGCAACTTGATTCACAATTTGTTCTATACATTTTTTCAACCTCAGACTTGTTATGCTGCGGGTTGAATGTGACTGAGTGAAATCAAAACCTCAGAACTTGATGGGATGTTGATGGTGTTACAAATCATACCCCAAAGCAGATTGTAACCTCGGCTTGCGCCTGAACAGAGCTCTAATTTCAGCTGCCAGATGTTGCTGGGACATCGGGCAGATTGCACGAAGCCAAATAAAAATCTGATAGCGTGTAAATTATTTTCCAGGACGACACCACATTTTCCAACTGTCCTCAATAACTTTTCATTGATATTGTAAGCAAGGGTGTGATGCATCCCAGTATCGAGCTTAGAGGAAAAACAACCACAATACTAATTGTGCATCACATTATACAGATGTTTAGTTAATGCTTGTGGTGCTAATGATGTATGTGATTTACAGATTCACTGGACTGACCCCTGCTTTCTATTGAACAGAAACACATTTAAAATGACTTAGGATAAGAATCAGGCATAAATGAACAAAATACCCGCTCCCACAAGTAAATGTTTTGAGAAAAGTACTTCAGGTTGCTAATTAAAAAATAATAGATGCTGTAATTACACCAGCACTGACTCACTGCCTGTTGGTGTATGGAGAAGTCACAACTATTATCTCAGACAGACATGGCTCTTTAATTAATTCACTGGACATGTCGCAGATATTTGAGGTTTTGGAAAAGGTCTTATTGGAGAAAAATGAGAAATAAAAACTAAGATAAAGCTATTATAACTAATAAACCGTGCTTCAAGTTTACCTGGATGAATAACTGAATGTGAAAGTAGGTGGAGGGTGGGGAGGGAGCATACTCTGAATAACAGCCTGCACTTAACAGTGAATCAAGGTTTCAACTTTTATACGCATTTGAAGAACCCCCTGAAGAAATCAAATGTTTTAGACAGAGTGTTGGCCCTGAGCTAACCAGTGTTGCTGTCTGGAGGACCCTAAATAAACTGTTGGTATAAGCGAACCTCAGGAAAACAGCTGCTCCTAAACACCAGGGGCGAGTGCTAAACTCGAAAACCTGTACAAACTTCACTTAAAAGGTGGGGAAATAAATGCAAACAATGCTAATATGATGTCAGTGGACTTCTTTTAGCCCCACAGAGCATCTGCAAAATAAAGTCTGTTTAAAAATATGCATGAATATGCTGAGTAACATCATTATACACAGGAAAGATTATTTGTTATGCCTGGAAAAAAAAACATTACAAAGACTAATATGGTGCAGCCATATTAGTCTTTCTGTAAACTCAAAAGAAAACTGTTTTCAGTCTTCACAAAAATATGTTAATAAAGCATCAATATATAAACAATTTCACTTACACTCCACAGAAAAAAAGTCAAAAGACGACAGGATCTTGTCATTATTACAAACAAATCTTCTGCAATTTTTACTTACAATTCACAAACGCAGACAGGAGTGAGGCTGGCTTGTATTATCCCCAACACAGTGGTAACGAGTGAGTTATATGAACTAGTAAATGAGGTAGTTGGGTGCAAGATTTCTCTGGGGCTGAGCTATTTATTTCGCCTGTATATCTAATGACTCTGTAGCCCTTTGAAGAAGATGGAAGTTTGACGGAGTGGCAATGTTTGTGAGCACACAAGCAGCACACTTTCCCCACAGGAGCCGCCTGTGTAGACTGGCTGTCTGGCTGCGGAGCTGGATGTTGTACTGGCTGCTGAGCTGAGCTTTTTATGCAGGTAGGGGAAAACAAAAAGAAACAGAACCAATGTTGGATCACAGGAAAAATACAGTACATGCACACACAAACAAACTTTTCCAACTGAGTGGACAACCTACAAGGGACAAATGAAATGATTTGGGGAGAAAAGATGAAATTACATTTTATGGGTCAGCTGTCCTTCAAAGAGTTCTTCCTAAAAAAAGGGCAAGTTGAAATGGCACTGAGGCAGGTTTTAGATAGGCACAGCAAAAGGGCAAGTAGATAGCTTTCCTCTCTATGGTACATGGCTGCAGCCGTTCTCCATCACTTGGAGAGCACTCGCGCCCACTGTTGCAGAAAGAAAAACCTTACATCTCCACTCCCTAATAAATGCAGCTGGATTTTTGTCAGGCCACATTTAAACATTTAAGTTGCAAAATCACACTGACAGATTCGTGATCGTGCAGGAAAGTTGTGGCTAATCAGTAATAAAATGCACGGAAAGTTGGAGCTGGTTTGCATTCCAACATACAAGATTGACAGGCTGATGAGAAATTAGATTCCATCTAGCCGTGTCCTTCATTGTGTCCTTCATATACACGTAGATTGAAATCCACTTAATTGCAGTCATGATTCAATCATCTCCGCCAGTCTACAGGCATCACACATTTTCAGTCCTAAGAATGAGAAGCACATACATATTCATGTGCTAGATGTAGCTAACCATACCAGCATAACAAGGAAGAAAGGTATACAGCAGTGACAGTGAATTACTATGGCTGAGAAATACATTATGGATGAGTGCATTGCATATTTGTTTTATATGTGCCAGTCATAAGGAATTGAAGATAATGAAAATGATGGTCAGGCCGTTGCACTTTAAATCAAGAAGATGACAATGACGATTATAACATGCAACATTTCCGTGCTTCGAATAACATTTTGTGTCTCTGGCGGTTTGTAGATGGTTTACGAAAGACCAAGGACTTGCTTTGAATTTCTTAAAATAACATTAAATAACAATGCAGACTTCAAGGTTCTTCTCACCACTTTTGTAAGTTGCCTTCTGGACCGAGATTGAATTCCAAACTAGTTGCGATGTCAAAAAATTCTGCTCGTGGTCTACACCTTAAACCACTTTCAGCAGATGAATTTTAAAACTGTGTTGCAGCGTTGCACCCTACACATACAAAATCTTGTAGGGTGAAAGTCAAGCATCCAAGAGAAGTAATAGTGACTCAAACACATTTTGAGGGCTGAATTCTGTGCTGTCATAATGAATGAAACGCATAAGATACTGAGGTGTACAGTGCATGTTATGGTCTAATTATTACCAGACCATCGCTTGGACTCAATGCAACTCAATGTCCAAAAATCTCCTCTTGTTCTCACTGGAAAATATTCTCTACCGTCCTCATTACTCTCCAGTATTTAATAATAAATGCATAACAAGACGTGTTTAGCACCTAAATTAGCATGAAATTCTGGAGGGAAAAATGAGATCTAATTCAACATGGCCACTCACTGGAGACTAAGAAAGACATAGATGGAGATAGAGAAACCAAGCAGGGGAGCAGAAATGGGCAGATGGAGAGGGGAGGGGTCCTGGACTGGTCAGGTCTGGGGCAGGTGTGGAGATAAAGAGGGAGACAGGGGGCATGAAAAAGGACGGGAGGAGGAGCAAGTCTGGAGGATGGGGTCAGTATGTTGGTAAGGAGGAGGCAGGAGAGCAAAGAAAGAATTGTGGGACAAACAGGGAGAAGAGAAGGAAAGCAAACAAGATGATAAAATGAGGAGGGAAGGAAAGCTTCAGAGAAAACATACATATTTAGGAATGGAGGGGAAAAGAAAAAAATGTATGAGTGAAGAGTTTGCCTCAAAGAGCAGAGGTGAGCAACATGGCCACAGAAGGATAGTTCATATTTAGACAGTTCCCTGCTGCACTCAGCTCTGCTTCAACACACAGAACTCGGTACATCCATTAGTTCAACTAATTCCCATCGCCATCTGCCATGCAATTTCAGATGCACCTCTGGAGTCGCAGAAAAGGTTCAGGACTTTGGGGGGGAGGGATGTTGATTTGGAAAATATGAGATTAATTTGCCTAATTGAAGTACCTAATGTTTCCATAACTCAACAGTGGAAGTCCTAAAGGAAATCAGGTGGATTAAGTGCGATCACACATCTCTCTCTTAAGAATAACTGGTGTCTACTTCTCCTGGATGGATTTTTCTTCATCATTGTTTCTAACTTAGATCACACCTTTCCATCACACTTTACATAAAAGGGGGTTTCTAATGACACTAAGAGAAGAGGAGCAGAAAATGATGATGTCCTTACCTTCATAAGCTACCTTAAATCCATGAGCGCTTACTGCAAAGTCACTGGTAAGCCTCAGTGAAAAAATGGAGCCAGAACTGGTAACAGGCGGAGGGATGGTAAATCCTGTTAACCTGCAGATAAGAGAAGAGAGACCTCAGTAGTGAACGTATGATTTCATTCATATCATATTTATACCCAATAACAAGTTATGGCACCAGCTGGAATAAATGAACTGTTGTATATGCTGACATCCACAACTTGTCATTCATTTGCATTTTGCAGCTTCCGCATGCAAAAGCTACACAATTTAAACTGCAATCAGTTTGTAGGAAAATATACCACTGTTATCTTTGACTGCATGTAAAATAAGCTACGTTTTTTTAAACAACTATAACATCAAACAGACAACATGACTGACAACGTGTGAGGCCGACAAGTTAAGCATCTCCCCATTTCTGTATTTAAATCAAACAGGCCTCCTGGGAAAGTTGCTTACTGTAATTTTATAAATTCCACTTGAGACGCGTGTGCAGTAAAATGCAACAATGCACAAAAACTGTAGACCAGCATAATTGAACATATTAAAAAAGATGACTGCTCATATATCTCACACTACTGGTGACATTGTGCACTGCAGCATTTTGTGTCTAACAAAACAGAAGTGTTCTGAGAATTGTGATGCAATTTGTCCACCAATAATATACCGAGTACTATACAATTAAAACCCAAGCGGGAACCTTCTCTATTGTTGGATGCCGTTTGAGGCCTGGCAGCTGTATTGTAACAGACTGCTTCATTACTGCATTTCAAATTAGGTGCAGATCCAAACAAATCCATTTGCTTTCACGACGTCGTAAACAAGATGTGTTGCTGACCATTCCTCAGTGGCAGTTGCTGATGCTCTATCGACTTTCCACTGCTGTAAGCCAGGCAGCCAAGCATGAAGCAAACTTGTGCATGACACAAAATGTCTCCTTTCCTGCTACCATCTCATTTTCTCGTTATTTTTTTATTGCTAGTTTTGGAGCGGTTTGTGTGACTAAATCTCTCCTTGACAATAAGCCAGGTAAATAATGTCTGTAGCAGGCCAAATGTGGAGAAACAAAAACTCTCCCAGTGACAGCAAAGAAGAAGGTGCTGTATTTACAGCTTCAATAGAGTTTCCAATTACAGCACTGTGAACTGTGCAGTAAATAATTACCCTTTTTCACAGGTACTGCGCAGCCTGCCAAGACACTTCTAAAAGTCAGTTGCTACATGGTGCAGTTTTGAAAACAGGAAACAGAACCTAAAATGTGACCTTGTTAGAAGCCCAATTACAGAAAGGACCATTGTGCTGAATTTGGCAACTATCATGGGTAAAGTATCTCTACTGGCGCTGATTAACCCTCAAAAAATTAATTTCTGTTAATCAAAGTTTTATATATAAACATTCTTTCAATAAAATTAATCCATGCATGCTTTAAAATAGCAAACACCTAGCTCTGTACATTTTTCCTTCTTTCATATGCACAGAATAATGCACATGCAAATTCCTTGCCTCTATCTCGTAACCCTCCACTGGTCACCTGCAGCTCAAGCACATCTGCTTTCCTTTAAATCTGTTCAAACACTGTGAAACTACTCAACACTACACAATGGCTGGTTGTAATATTGGAGGAATTCAGCCGTACATGTTGGAAGTGGAAACTGATTTAAAAGAAAAAGAAGGATAAGAAAAGACCCAACCCTGCAACATGACAGGACTGGCTCTTTAGGTTTGTTGCATGTGAAACCATGGCTGTCTGATTCCATGTTTTTGAGACTGTCATTGTTACATTACAGTTTAAAAGGTGGAGATGCTCACTCATGATTCATGCATGAGATAAAACACCATATAAATGTGTTAAACAAGTTTAAAATCTTCATTATTGAATTCAAAGTGAATGTGAGTTTGTATATAAAAATAAAGAATCTTTGTTGTGTGTTTAAATATAGACGGGAGACGTTGCACAGTGAAACTATTTTCGTGACTTTTCATCCTTTTACTTGTTCATGTTTCTGGCCGATGACATTTATTTATGCAATATTCAAACTGGCTACAATCTAAATAATAAAGTCATGATGTCATTCATTTTGCAGGTCCCTGTAAGTGCAGAGAGCAGAAACAGAGGAAACTAAACTCCACCAGGTTCTGCACGAGACAGGACAAAAGCAACAAAAGATGTAAACAACCAAAATATTCAGGAGTTGGCTCATACACTGAGGGTTTTTATGAATTTGTAATGGAGACATGACTCAAGTAAAGTTCAGAAGAAATTGTAAGGCTTGGACACATGAGTTTGGTCTGCGCTAGCATTTACAAAAGTAATTAAAAAGAAAAGTGTGTAACCCTGACCTTTACCTTTGGTCAAACCAGTCATGTGGGTTATCCAATTTGAAGTGAATATTTAAAAAAATTTTTAAATGAAATTAATAAGGATGTGTAGTTTCACCAGAAGGTGGCAGTAAAGGCGAAATTAGACATTGCTGTTACAAACAGAGAAGGTAGCCACCAAAAATTAAGAAAAGGAAGAAGAAACAAAAAAAAAAAACTTCAGCCAAACTACGAAAGAAGCATGCAAGTTAAATGTTTGCGAAATAAGATATTATTTGGAAAAAGTGCTTTCATTTCCCATTATGCACATCAAGTCAAAAACAAAGCATGAAACCATTTACAGAAATTTGGGGTTTCCTTTTTCTTTACATTAATTTTGCAGTTTCCTAAAGAGAGACTTTAAACATGTACAGAAACACTGTGTGGCCACATTACAAATAAGCCCTCAGTCTTTCTTTCGCAACACCCTTCTCTTTCCCTCGCTGTGCCATTTCAACAGGACAGAGGTTGGAAGGGCCCACAGTGCTATTTCCATGCGGGAGTTATGTATTTTCAATGAATCACAGTTTGATATCAAGTTGGGTAGTCTTTAAAATTGCTCTCCTTTGCCCAAGTCTGGGGAGTAGGATCCATGGGGGAACTAATTATCAGCTGTGCAGAACGGAAAAGAGCAGAACAATCAGTGGATACAGAGTACATGCTCACGCAGATGTCGATGGCACCCACCAACTTGAGTGCAATGCAGTTACACAATGGCCTGCAATGGTTACTGAGAGAAATGGAACAGATAAACAGATGCCCATGACCTTAAAGAGTTCAGCAAACTCTTTACTTTGTGTTTTGTCATTGACTATGAAGACATAATGTAGAGAGCGATGTGCTACTGTGGCAACATTTGATACAGACAGACAAGGACATAACATGAGAGAAGACAGATGCAGGGTTCGAGCAACAAAAACAGGTTAATGTGAAGAATTAGTCCTGATGAACTGAAGTCGAGGTCTTAAGTATGTGAAAATCTGAAATAAAGACTTTTTCTCATGACTGCAAATAAGGTGGCTGAAATACCAAAGAGAACGCTAAACCCTGCCAAACCCAATGTCAAACTGAACTAAATCCCTTTTCAGATTGCACTGTTGTCATCTTGGCGCGAAAACGAGGATGTCATGGGGTTAGTCTGCATGAGGCTGGCAGTGAAAAAAATTAGGATGTGACAGTCTAGACGGGAAGAAAGAGTGGATCAATGTTCTGTACTCCCACACCTATTCCTAATACAGACATGTCATGTGTCAAGTCTGAATGATGAAAGAATAATTTTAACTCAGGAAAAATAGAACAAATGCCATCTTCAACAATGGGGACAAAAATGTGAATCTGCTAAAATAAAAAAACAAACAAAAAAAAACACTAATTCTCAATTAATCTTGTACATTTTTTTGGCTTGAAGAAACATGAAAAATGTTGTTATACAAAAACAGTAGCCTGACATTTCAATAGCATTTCAAGAATCTTTTCTGTCTTTGGTTTTGTTTTAAACCGAAAAGAACGGCATGACCCAAGTGTATCTGGCAAAAAGAAAACGAAGAGATCTCCACGATGTGGCATTCACTGCAGCCTGTTGCTTTGGAAACAGGAGCATCAGGTGAATGACTGGAAAATGTCATTAACAAATAAACACCAAGGGGCCTGCTGTCCTCTTTGACACGAGGAGCTTGTGACTTGGATACCAGACAAGTGTGCAAACAAAATCACACTTCAGATTCTACAAAGAAGAAAATGTGAAAGACTAGATTACGGCCTAATCTCACTTTGGGAGGTAGATCACACTCTGTAGGGAACTTTCTTTTGTTATCTTAATTGGAGACAGCAAAAGTGAAACAGTTAAAGCATCAGTCAGGATAAAAATGCAACAAGAATAAACAAAATGTATATTCAAGGATAAACACTGTAATGTCTGTCATGAGTTTGTAAAGTTTGTCTCAGCAACTATAATCATAAAAATCACATTTTTAATGAGTCAAGAATGCTAAAAACATTTGGCTACCTGACAAGCACTTGCATTACATTTACAGCTCATTCTGTGTAAAAGCCTTTGCTGGTCACTGAAAATGGTGTGAACTGACAAAGACGTTAATTTTATGAAGAGCATTCATGAACTTGCTGGTTTCCACTTTGTTAAAAGGTGGTATGTAACTTGCACATAAGAAAAAGAGTCTTTCACATCTGCTATATGCTTGGGTAGGAGGGCTTTACATGTGTAACAAGGACTTAAATTATATATACACACATTTTGTGACCGAGGAATTCCATATTCAAAGAAAACACCAACAGGTCATGCAAGGCCACTTTTAGCCAGTCAGTAACTGTAATGGAAGGTGGTGCCTAAGCGTACACACAAGGCCAAAAACAAATTATGTACTTGTGTGGAAATTCTTTGATTGGTTTGATCAAGACCTGTTGAAAATCCACAACATTTGTTTGGACCGGACACTGGCAGAACTTGCAAAAATATGATCAAAGGTTATTCAAAAAAAAACTTACTAAAATAAATTATGTGCAGTTCCATGAATGGAAATTGAAAAGCATAACAAAAGTGACATTGATAGAAACCTGCTCTCATGCATTTGTCCTGGTCTCAAAATCAACCTGTCTGAGCAACTATAGCGCCCCCTGTCCATAAATCGCTGCAGCACCGGTGGTAAAACAATGACTGTGAACGCCTGGGAACAGAGCGCCAATGATTGCCTCAACAGATGCAGCCTTTCCTTCCACCTGAACACCCTACATCAGCCCTCAAGGTAGCTGTCAGACATTCCCGCCATCTGATTAGTGTGTCACAGTAGTAGCATGCCATAGAGAGAGAAAGAGAGAGACAGGAATGATGTACCTCGATTTGTCTAACTCAACTGTCTGTCTGCCTCCATCTGTCTCTCCCTCTGTGTTGCAGCAGCTCTCTCACACTGGCTCACTCTCATTTCCTCTGTCTCCCATTGCATGAGCTTGTTTGTTCACTGTTAATTCCCCATTTGTTATCTCACTGCTTCTCCTGTTTGTGTCGCTTTGCCTCTTTGTATCTCTTTGTTTGTCTCTGCCCACCTCTCCTTGTTGCTACACTGCTTTTAACCTCTTTGTGCGAAAGAAACAACAAGAGACGGCGCGCAGAGGAGACCTTAAGTGTTCTGACTGATCCTACCAAGTAAGCAACAATTAAAGTGAACTGTTTGCCTTCAGTTTATTGCTTGAAACATAGCAAAATAAAGCCTGTTACTCACTAAGGTGAATAATGGCCTTCCTGCTGGCTGCCTCGAAACAAACAGCAGGAATGATTAATAGACTTACTTTGCACGGACATGTCCTGAATCATTACAGAAGCCCCAGACACTGACATTTCATTTTAATAGCTGCAGTATTAAAGGTCAAATCATCCTATCAATTAATTCTTGGTTCCTCTATGACTAATAAGAGTGAAGAATATAAAAAAGGTAATTTCTTGAAAAGCAAAGGAGAATTAAACATGTAGAAATGCTGGTGAATAGTTTTCTCCTTCTCAGATGTCTTGTGTGCTGCTAATCTTTACCTCTGTACAGTAACATGTTGTTATTTCCTACAGTGATTCTCCACAACATATCAGGAAGTAATTCTGCAGGAGACCAAAAGACTAGGTGTAACATGCAGAAAAGAAGATAACTGGGGTAAACTTGAAAAAAAAACACAGAGAAATGGGGCAATCCTTTTCATCTGCATGGTCTTTCTGGTATATTTGCATGAAAACAGTCCATGCACTGAATTAACTTATAATGGAAAACACCTTGATTTGTGTTGTATATTTTATTTTTTCCCCATTAACCTCCTCTCTATATCCTGTGATGAGTTGTTCTGGTGCAGCAACTTGTTTGAAACCAGCTAGTAGTTAACAAAAACCTACATAGAATCTAAGTGATGGATTTAGATATGGCTGGCACACACCAGCCCAGACTGTTTTTCCCCCCCTCATGGTCCCAGAGTCATTAAATGCCATTTGGCAAAGTTTCCAGTCATATGCCTTTTACTCCAGGCAATCCACCAAAAAGGTCTGATTGATGGAGCTCTGCTAAGATGGTCGTCCTTCTTTGCTTTAGGTTCTCTCTGCTGAGGACTTCTAAAGCTTTATTAGAGTGACCATCGGGGTCGTATTCACCTCCCAGACCAGCTCCGTTAATCAGTTTGTTCTGACAGGCGAATTTGGAAGAGTCCTGCAGGTTCTAAATTTCCATTTCACTTTTATTAAGATCACTTTGCTCCTTGGAGCTTTGATGGTTTTAAACCTTTGCTCTGATGCCTCAGTACAGTTTTATCACAATCTACAGGGACATTCTTGAACTTCATGACTTGGTTTTTGTCCTGACATGCACTGTTAATTGTGGGACTGGACATCTCTAAGTAAAGTCAATTAATTTTATAACAGGCGGCTTCAATCAAGCTCTTTGCACATCTGAATGATAAGTACAGCAAAGGTCTGACTACTTTTGTAAAAAAAAAAAAAAAGTGCAAAAACCTAACCACTATGGGTTATTGTGTGAAGATTGATAGGCAAAAATGGAAATTTCTTCCATTTAAAATTAAACCAATCACACTGTAAAAGTGTGCGAAAGAAAACGGATCTGAATACATTTTAAATTCAACTTAGGTCATCCAGGTTAGAGATAACCAAGTCTAGAGATGTCAAACAACAAAGCAGAGCCATCAACCCATTGTTATTTCATGAAAACCTCAGACCTTCTGTAGTTTTAAGGTATTTTCAACAAATACAAGTGTCATAACGAATCACACTGCTAACAAAACTTAAGACGTCGATATGGTTCACAAGTCACAATATTTCTGTGTATGAAGTCCTCATTTTCTATCCTTCACCGTCACACCACAAGCCACTCGATTTGGACTTTCTGCACCAAGTTCTCCGTACATGAATAGACAGTATAGACTTAATCCACTTGATTCCAGTAGTACCACTTGTTCCGTGACTACTGTTGATGCTTTATGATATTGTCACAGGGCAAAGCAAGAAAGTAGTAATATATAGAACACAGGTCAACAATGACAGGTTTATGTTCTATCGACTAGAACTATATGAGCTAACTGAAGGGACTCAGAGGGTAAAGTATGAGAGGTGCATTTCAGGCTAAGTTGTTAACCTCTTTACTATTTCAGTATTGATCCTTTCACAAAAAAACACTTATGATTCAGACATAGAATCTAATCAGTGCTCACCGCTTCACTATCAAATAAAAGGAGGGACTGTATATTATTTCATGCAAAAACTAGAATCTGAGAGTCGGAGTTCTACTGACTAACAATTAGACTCCACAGCTCAGAGGGCAGCTCTTGTTGCAACACATGCCAAACTGTGCATGTGTTATGTACAATTTTCTAGTCAGAAATGTGGTCTGCTTTATGGGACGGAGTCTATCCAATCAGAAATACTTGCAAATGGGACATCTGTCCTGCTAACCAATCCAACACAGAGCTACACAGAAGGAATGTGTATCAGTACTGTGGAAATAAGTCTGTTTAATAAGACAGTTTTACAACCAATATCATGATTACAGGAAGTTGTAAATGTCCTGCAGGGCAAAGGACTGAACATTAAGGTGTACCTGAATGTTTATTTTAAAAGTTTTAAAAACTCTGCAAAATACTGCACATGCACATGTTAAATATGTGCAATGTGTAATGATACTAACAGAAAGTCTATGTGAATAGTGGTTATTGGACTTAAACATGCAAAATTACTGGTAAGCGCAACTTAGAAACTTGCAAACAATCGTTTTAAAAAACTGTCTCAAAACAAATCAATCTGACTTGTATCGCTGTGTATCAGAAATTACACGGAATGAAGACTTTGTCAAATATTAAAGGTCTAATAAAGTGTAATACATGCATGAGCCTAAACTGGTTTCCTTTGAAAACTTAATTGTAAGAATTAAATTTTGTCTCGTCTTCCCAGATGAAAAGCTCCAGAAGGAAACTAAGCTATGCACATACTGTATGTTGGATTCCACATTTGACATTCAAAGCAACATTTTCATTCACATTTGAAAACCCAGTGTGAGACTGGCAAACTTCAAAAGCAAAGCTGTGAGAAAACAGATAATTATTAGTCATATCTACTGTAGTATATGACTTTTGCCCAATATGTGGCTGGTGAAAAGCACAATTTTTGTAATTTAAAGTTTTCAGAAATGAAAAATCTAATCTGCTTATGGCAGGTGGCATTCAAAATGCCTCTACAGAATCCTCACAAAAGGACAGAAAAAAGATTTTGATATTTCTTTCTTTGTTCGTCAGTAGGACAAAGGCTAAAATCTGGCAGAAATGTTTACTAGAATTCAAATGCAAGACATGATGAATTACACAACAACAGTAGGAGGCAGGTAGAAACTGGTCACCTTCCACTGGTCTTGGAGCCGACAAATGAGCAAAAAAGCTAAAACCTAAGGACGAGAAATCGGCGTGGTTAACTGAAAGACAATCTAAAAATGTCTCTCAGTCACTGCACTTCTATGGACATTAACGGTCTGTGATTCAGTACATTAAGTTTGAAAAAACATAATGGGCACATTTGAATGCCAATTTCCCAGATTTAGTTAAAATAGGTTTATGCCAATATAGAAAGAGCAGAGTGGGAGGAAAAACCCTTTATATGAATAGTGTAAAGATTCAAAAGTAACAGATATGAACAGATGCTTTATACCTTCACTGTCTTTAGTTTGGTCAGACTAAGACCAGAAGATGAACTTGACTAGTCCTGAAAACCTATTAGGTTGCTGATGTATGTATGTTTGGAATTGTTGTCCTGCTGAATCATAAAATGGTTTCCAGTAACTTTTGATGCATTGGGCTGAATCTGACAGAATGTTCCTGAATATATCTGCATTCATCCTGTTGCTTCAGTCAGCAGTGCATGAACTAAAGCAGGTGCTCCACTCCCATTGGCAGTCAAACAAGCCCAGCACATATTTATAAGAACCACCACCA